>JAESUZ010002802.1:730000-1330000 GCA_017311185.1 Proteles cristata cristata
AACCTGGCCTCGTTAGCACCAGCACGAAACAGCTGAGTTCGTTTATTTGGCACCGTGAAATGGTTTTCTTCCCCAGATTCTCACACTGTCCTCTAGGTGGCGATGTGGGTTTGTCGACCTGAGAGCCTGAAGCTTGGGCCAAGCAAAGCTTAAAATTGAGGGGGGTGCAGGTGTGGATGAGGAAGGGCACTGGGAGGGAGTGATTATTGAAACCAGAAGGCGCACTGTCAGGCGTGCAGCTGGCATGATGCTGAAGCACAAGCTCATACACTGGAATGGGACACAGATTTTAAAGAATATGGATGAACCAGTGAGCCAATAAATATCGCTAGTGTTTATTGAGCACCAACTGGGACTGGTAATATGCCAGATAATTTTCTTCTTTTGATTTCTTTTGATCCCCACCCCAACGCACCTGTGAGGAAGGTCCTGCAGCTAGAAGTAGCAGAACTGGAAATCCCACGCGGGTCCTGAATCCGAGGGCTCTGCTAGACTGAAACTAGAAGATGTTGACCAAAGATGAATAATTGTGAAATGTTTGTCCAGCTATCCTTCGATCCAGCTATTATCTATCTACCACCCAATCTGTGATCTGCTCTTCATTTCATTTGTACAGGATGGGCTAATAGCACTATGTGGTTGGGAAGAATATTCTGATAAGTCCCTCTGAGAGGGTTCTGGGAGAAAGAATTTTTCTGGTTTCATTACATTTCCTATGATTTTTATTCTCTCTTGTAGATTGCTTCTCCAGGTGGTTGCTCGGCTGGCCACCCCTTAATTCCACTGTGCCGACAGGGGCTGTGCAGAGGGCCACGAGAAATGTCTGAAAGGGCACCCTAGCTCTGACATGGAGGGTGACAGAAGACCAAAGGATGTGTAGGAGTTAGCTATGCAACTGTCACAGATGGCTGTTCCAGCCAGAACAGCACACGCTTAAGGCCTGAGGTCAGCAAGAGCATGGTGCATTAGGGGACTGAAAATAGTTCAGTGTGGCCGGCCCATAGGTTAAGGGTGTGTGATGCCAGACGGAGGGAAGGGGAAAGAGTGAGGAAAGGCTGAACAGGTACACGCAGTCAAGAGAGTGAAAGGCCTTGTAAGTTGTGTTGAGGTGCTCGAACTTGATCCTGAGCACAACCAGGAATCCCTGGAGGGTTTTAAGGCATGTGATGAAATGGATAGGTTTGCATTTTAGAAAGAGCACCCTGGCAATGGGCATCCCCTCTGGAAAACAGTGTGGAGGTTCCTCAGGAAAATCACAATAGAACTCCCCTAGGACCCAGCAATAGCACTGCTAAGAATTTACCCAAGGGATACAGAAATGCTGTTGCATAGGAGCTCATGTACCCCAATGTTCATAGCAGCACTCTCCACAATAGCTAAAACATGGAAAGAGCCTAAGTGTTCATCAACATATGAATGGATCAAGAAGATGTGGTTTATCTATACCATGGAATACTACATGGCAATGAGAAACAATGAAATCTGGCCATGTGTAGCAACATGGATGGACCTTGAGGGTGTTATGCTTAGCGAAATAAGTCAGGCAGAGAAGGACAAATATCATATGTTTGCACGTATAGGAGGATTAGGAGGAACTTAACTGAGGACCATGGGGGAGAAGAAGGGGGGAAATGGTGGGGGAAAGGGAGAGAGGCAAACCATGAGAGACTCTTGAATGCTGAGAAAAACTGAGGACTGATGGATGTGGAGGGGAGGGGGAGATGGGCATGGAGGAGAGCACTTGTGAGGATGAGCACTGGGTGTATATGGAAACCAATTTGACAATAAACTATTTAAAAAAAAAAAAAAAGAAAGAAAGAAAAAGAAAAAGAAAGAAAGAGCACCCTGGCAATGGAAAAAGGATTAGGAGAGATGGGTGTGTGTGCATGTCTGTGCACACTCCAGCACCAATCGCTGGGGTGGGGGAGGGCTATAGGACAACATTTGGAGGGTGTTGTAATGCCTCCTGCAAGAGATGAGAGGGCTCTGACCCAAGGAAGCTGCAGCACTGTCCATGGAGAGGGCTGAAAGCACATTTGAGAAGAATTAACAGCCTCTGGCTACTGACTGAGAGCTGGCGGTGACATTTTGGGGTTCTCTGGTTATTAGTGACAGTGTATACTAATATTTTGTATAAATATCAGTATAAATAGAAATACTTTTGTCCAAAACCGGGTTGCAAAAATGCTCCATACAGGGTACCTGACCCATCCCTCTTCACCTCCTTCTAGTACTGCACTCCCCAATTTCTTTCTCTCTTTTTTTATCTTTTAAAAATCTCTGCTCATATAATGTGTAATAAAGAGCATGGGTGTCTGAAAATCAAAAAATCCAGTGAAGAATGGGCAGAAGACATGAATAGACATGCGTCCAAAGAAGACATCCAGATGGCCAACAGACACATGAAACGATGCTCAGCATTGCTCATCATCTGGAAAATACAAATTGAAACCACACTGAGATACCACCTCACTCCAGTTAGAGTGGCTAAAACTAACAACTCAGGAAATAACAGATGTGGATGAGGATGTGGAGAAAGGGGAACCTTCTTGCACTGCTGGTGGGAATGCAAACTGGTGTAGCCACCCTGGAAAACAGTATGGAGGTTCCTCAAAACATTAAAAATAGAGTTCCCCTACGACCCAGCAATTGCACTACTAGGAATTTATCCAAAGGGTACAGGAGTGCAGATTCAGAGGGGCACATGTACTCCAATGTTTATAGCAGCGCTATCAACCATAGCCAAATTATGGAAAGAGCCCAAATGTCCATCAACTGATGAATGGATAAAGAAGATGTGGCAATATATACACAATGGGATACTACTCTGTGATTAAAAAAAAAAAGAGTGAAATCTTGCCATCTACAACAACATGGATGGAACCGGAGGGTATTTTCCTAAAAAAAAATAGAAAAACTTAACAAATGACCATAGGGGAAGGGAAGGAAAAAAGAGATACAAATAGAGAGGGGGGCAAACTGTAAAAGACTCTTAAATAGAGAGAACAAACTGAAGATTGATGTGGGTGGGGGCTTGGGGGGGTGTTGGGAAAATGGGTGATGGGCATTGAGGAGAGTACATGTTGGAATAAGCACTGAGTGTTGTACGTAAGTGATGAATCATGGGAATCTACTCCTGAAGCCAAGACTACACTGTATGTGAGCTAACTTGACAATAAAAATAAATAAATAAATGCTGCCATGGGAAAACAAAAACAAAGCAAAAAATGACCATAGGTGTCAGAGTCAGGCTGATCTGATTCACAACACTAATGCTTATTAGGGTATTTATTTGAACTTCAGTGAGCCTCATTCATTCAATTATAAATGGGGATAACTGTATCTACCTCATAGGACTGGGATTATGATTTAGTGCAGGTTTTCCTTTTCGGACCCAAACTCAGTTCTCTCTTGGATGGGTGGTAAGTGGTACCACCCTACAACCCACTCACCCAAACCAAAACCCATGCTTCTTCCTTTCCTTTTCTCCCCACCCAGGTGATTTACTGTCACCTCTTGCCTTGAGGGCACTAGTAGCTTCTTAACTGGTCACTTGGGTTCCACATAACTCTTGAAGGATCCTTGCTGTTTTCTCCATAAAGCGGCTAGGTTGATCTTTTTCGTCAATGTTGGTTGTTTGTTTTTTATAGCAACTTTATTGAGATATAAGTCACATACCATAAAATCCACCCATCTAAAGTGTACAATGCAGTGGGTTTCAATATATTCACAGAGTTGCACAAGCATCATCACTATCCAATTTGAGAGCATTTAAATCATCTCGAAAAGAAACCCTGTATCCATTAGCAGTCTCTCCCTACTCCCTCGCAACCACTAATCTACGTTTTGTCTCTATGGATTTGCCTATTCTGGACATTTGGTATAAATGGAATCAAAACAATATACGATCTTTTGTTTCTGGTCTCTTAGCATATTTTCAAGGTTCATCCATATTGTAGCATGGATCAGTATGGTTCCTTCTCATGGCAGAATACCGTTGCATTGTATGGATATATCCCATTTTGTTTATCCATTCATCAGTGGACGGATATTTGAGTTGTTTCTACTCTTTGCCTATCATGCAAAATGCTCCCAGGAACATTTGTGTACATTTTTGTGTTTACTTATGTTTCTAATTTTCTGGGTCTGTACATAGGACTGGAGTCACTGAGTCACATGGTAACTCCGTGTTTAACGTGTTTTGAGGCCCTGCCAAACTGTTTTCCAAAGTGGTTGTCGCGTTTTGTAATCTGACCAGCAACATACGAGGGTGCCAATTTCTCCACATTTTTGTCAACATTTGTCATTGTCCGCTTTTTTGAACATAGTCCGTCCTGGTGGGTGTAAACTGGTATCTCGCTGTGGTTTTGATTTGCATTTCCCTAAAGACCAGTGATGTTGAGCGTCTTCTCATGTAGCTATTGGCCATGTGTCTGTCTGCTTTGGGAAAATGTTATTTAAACTCTTTGCCCCTTCCCCTTTTAACTTTTCTTTATTGTGGTAAAATACACATAACATATATAACGTAAAAGTTACCATTGTAACTATAACTGTTCTGGCGGAATTAAGTACATCCAAGTGCACTGCAACCCTCATTACCCCCCATCTCTAGAACTTTTTCATCTTCCCTAACTGAGACGCTAGCCCATTATTTTCTCATTTCAGTCCCTGGTAACAACTATTCTCCTTCCTCTTTGTTATTGCAGTTCTTGTTTTTAGTTTTGTTTTTAAAATAGCCATCCTCCTGGGTATGTGAAGCGATATGTCATTGTGATTTTGATTTGCATTTCCTTCATGCTTAGTGATGTAGAGCATTCTTTCATGTGCTTCTCGGCCACCTGTATATCTTCTTTGGAGAAATATTTTTGCCATTTTTTAAATTGGATTTGGGGTCCTTTTAATATGGAGTTGTAAGAGTTTTTTTTTAAAACTTACATGATCTGCAAACATTATCTTCCATTCTGTGAGTTGTATTTTCACTTTCATGATGGTGTACTCTGAAATCAAAGTTTTAGTATCTGAGAACTCCAATTTATCTGTTCCCTCTGCTTGCTTATGCTTGGGTGTCTTGGCTAAGAAACCATTGCCTAGTTCAACAACAGAAAGATTTACTCTTACGTTTTCTTCTAAAAGTTTTATAATGTTAGCTCTTACATTTAGGTCCATGATCCATTTTGAGTTAACTATTGTATATGGTGTGAGGCGGAACCAGGGTGATGTTTCAAAAACAAACCAAACTCAGTGACTCCCCTGCTTAAAATTCTCTACTGGCTTCCGGCTGCTCTTAGAACACAATCTTAGTTCCTTACCACAAGGTTTTTGGTCTCATCTCAGGGTCCCCCCCCCCACCCCCCCCACAAGGTCCGACCTTGCTGGAGCCTTGGCGGTCTTCTCACAGTTCGTAATCACGTTAACTCATTCTGAACTGGTGTTTTTGCACTACTGTTCCCTACACCGGAAACACAGAATTTCTGGTGGCTACTGCCCTTCTTTTGATCTCAGTATAAAAGCGCCTTCTTCAGTAAGACCTTTGCTGACCACTCTACCTAAGGTAGGTTCCTCCCCCCACTCTTCATTCCTGTTTTTGTTTCCTTCACTTAACAAATGCTATATTCGCTTTGTCTAGCTGCTTCCTTGGCCATTGCTCCCCCCATCTCTGAAATCCCAGGGGGCCAGGACCATGTCTGTCTTCTTCAGCTTTATCCCTAGTACCTAGTACAGCACCTGACACATAATAGGTGTTCCGTAAATGTTTGTTTTAAGAAATAAAGAAAAAGTACGCATTAGAAATGTTTCTTCCATTCCCAGCTTCCCTTCCACTCTTGCCAATTCTATTACCTCCCTCTTTTATCAGCTATTGCCTGGATTTTCTTCTATTTCCTGTTTTCATGGAATATGATCTTATGGAATAGAGCATCCATTTTTTCCTTTTTTTTCTTCCCTTACTGCTCTTTCTCTTCTTGATGTTTTTAGCATATAAGAACTGAGATATAGCTTTCTAGCACACACCTTTTTTTTTCTTTTCTGAAACTTTCTCAACGGCAACTCAATATTGAGCTCTCCTGGTCTTAGATTCTCATATGAATAAGACTTTCCTCCCAATGAAGGTGTGAGATCTGTGAGGATAGAATTTCTTTTCTAACTCAGAGAGTGGTTTGTTGAATTCTGGGCAAGTAAACGTCAATGAACACTAAAGAGTTGATCAATGGCACTTTTTAAAACCCAGTAACACTCAAGTATGCTGTGCTTAAACTATCAAAAAACTCCAAATCATGGGTGGAGCTAGAGTGTATTATGCAAGGTGAAATAGGTCAATCAGAGAAAGACCAATAGCATATGATTTCACTCCTATGTGGAATTTAAGGAAAAAAAAATAGATGAACATAGAGGATGGGGAAAAAGAGGGAGAGGAAAGCAAACCATAAGAGACTCTTTTTTTTTCTTAGTTTATTATCAAGTTGGTTTCCATATAACACCCAGTGCTCATCCCAACAAATGACCTCCTCCATGCCCATCACTCCCCTTCCACTCTCCCCCACCCCCATCAGCCCCCAGTTAGTTCTTAGCATTCAAGAGTCTCTCATGGCTTGCCTCCCTCCCTCTCCCCCACTATTTTTCCCCTTCTCCTTCCCCATGGTCCTCCATTACGTTCCTCCTAATCCACTTATATGTGCGAACATAAGGTATCTGTCCTTCTCTGCCTGACTTATTTCGCTCAGCATAACACCCTCAAGGTCCATCCATGTTGCTACACATGGCCAGATTTCATTCTTTCTCATTGCCATGTAGTGTTCCATTGTGTAGATAAACCACAACTTCTTGATCTGTTCATCAGTTGATGGACACTTAGGCTCTTTCCATGTTTTGGTTATTGTTGAGAGTGCTGCTATGAACATTGGGGTACATGTGCCCCTATGCATCAGCACTCTTGTATCCCTTGGGTAAATTCTTAGCAGTGCTATTGCTGGGTCATAGGGGAGTTCTATTGTTAACTTTTTGAGGAACCTCCACACTGTTTTCCAGAGAGGCTGCACCAGTTTACATTCCCACCAACAGTGTAGGAGGCTGCCCGTTTCTCCACATCCTTGCCAGCATCTAGAGTCCTCTGATTTGCTCATTTTAGCCACTCTGACTGTCGTGAGATGGTATCTCAGTGTGGTTTTGATTTGTATTTCCCTGATAAGGAGAGATGCTGAGCATCGTTTCATGTGTCTGTTGGCCATCTAGATGTCCTCTTTGGAGAAGTGTCTGTTCATATCTTCTGCCCATTTCTTCACTGGATTGTTTGTTTTTTGGGTGTGGAATTTGGTGAGTTCCTTATAGATTTTGGATACTAGCCCTTTATCTGATATGTCATTTGCAACTATCTTTTCCCATTCCTTTGGTTGCCTATTAGTTTCATGGATTGTTTCCTTTGCTGTGCAGAAGCTTTTAATCTGGATGAGGTCCCAAGAGTTCATTTTTGCTCTTGATTCCCTTGTCTTTGGGGATGTGTCAAGTAAGAAATTGCTGCGGTTGAGGTCAAGGAGGTTGTTTCCTGCTTTCTCCTCTAGGGTTTTGATGGTTTCCTGTCTCATGTTCAGGTCCTTTATCCATTTTGAGTTTGTTTTTGTGTATGGTGTGAGAAAATGATCTAGTTTCATTCTTCTGCATGTTGCTGCCCAGTTCTCCCAGCACCATCTGTTAAAGAAGATGTCTTTTTTTCCATTGGATATTCTTTCCTGCTTTGTCAAAGATTAATTGGCTGTACACTTTTGGGTCCAATTCTGAGTTCTCTATTCTATTCCATTGGTCTATGTGTCTGTTTCTGTGCCAATCTATACTGTCTTGATGATTACAGCTTTGTAGTAGAGGCCCATTCTTCTCAAGCTATTCCAAAAAATAGACATCGAAGGAAAACTTCCAGAGTCATTCTATGAAGCCAGCATCACTTTGATTCGCAAGCCAGACAGAGACCCAGCGAAAAAAGAGAACTACAGGCCAATATCCTCGATGAACACAGATGCAAAAATCTTCAACAAGATACTTGCAAATCGAAAAGATAGAACAAAAGAAAAGATAGAAACCATATGATCCTGTCACTAGATGCAGAAAAAGCATTTGACAAAATACAGCATCCTTTCTTAATAAAGACCCTTGAGAAAGTCAGGATGGAAGGAACTTACTTAAACATCATAAAAGCCATTTATGAGAAGCCCTCAGCTAAGATCATCCTCAATGGGCAAAAAATGAGGGCTTTCCCCCTGAGATCAGGAACACGACAGGGATGGCCACTCTCACCACTGTTGTTTAACATAGTGCTGGAAGTCCTAGCATCAGCCATCAGACAACAAAAGGAAATAAAAGGCATCAGAATTGGCAAAGAAGAAGTCAGAGAGACTCTTAACTATACAGAGCAAACTGACGGTTGGTGGAGGGAGGTGGGGGGGGGGGTTGGGCTCAATGGACAGTGGGCGTTAAGGAGGGCACTTATTGGAATGAGCACTGGGTGTTGTATGAAAGTGACAAATCACTAAATTCTACACCTGAAACCAACTTTGCCATATATGTTAACTAACTGGAATTTAGGTAAACACTTGACATTTTTAAAAAATATCCAAATCAGTTGATTCTGAAACTGATACAATCCTACCACATACACAGTTTAATTAACAAAGCACCTTTTGGTAGAAATTCTATAAGAAGTAGTAATATCATATATGTTGTCAAAAATCCTGCAGAATAATGTTTTACAGATGATTCCCTGTTTAAATAGAGGAACTGAAAAAAAATAAATAGAGGAACAGAGATCCTTTGTTTGGTGACATATCTCTGCACACATTTCTGCTTCGTATCAATTCAGCAGGATTATAATCATAAAAAGGGAACACACCTTCATCTTAATGTTAAGCTCTGCTCCCCCTGCTGATAGAAATTCTTTTGATGAAGGCTGTAGCCAGAAACATGGTTAAATACCATTTCACCTGAAAGCCTCACATTCCGGATTTTTTTGTTTGTTTGCCATCTTGTTTATCATTTACAGATATCCAAATACCTAAGAAGCGAGCCCAAAAGATGATTGAAACTTTTAATCCAGGAAATAACTCACACGTTTGTTTTGCTTTGCTCTAATCTTCAGAGGTGTGTATCATGCTGGCAAGTCCCAGGTTTTTAAAAAACAGATTTTTCTTTGGGCTCCCCCTCCCCCGCTCCCTGCCACCTTTCATTGAGATAATATTTTCTCCTATCTCTCATCTTCTAAAAAAAAAAAGAGGTGTAACAGTCTAATCAGCCTTTACCAACTTTTTTGCAAGAACAAGGCAGAATATACGAAGATATACATCGAGAATTGTTATTATTGCTTATGTAGTAGTGATATATGGTTCCACTGGGCTTTGTGTTTCACGTGTCCACTTTGAAAACACAGGATGCTGCTCAGGCACAAGCGATTTGTTTCCGAGCCCTGTGCTTGGATATTTCTAATAAATATTCTTCTGCCTCTGATTTTATGATATCAACAAGATACCCATGCAATAAAATATTTTCAGATTCCTAGTATTGTCTACGTTGTCAAATAAAGATAGTGTCCCTAAACTTCAAGAACAATAGGTAGAGAAAACATTAGGAATAAAGTAACTAAATGTTTGTAAATCATCATCATGACAATGATAGTTTTTTTCCATGGAACACCATCTAGAAGTATGTGAATCAGCGCTTTAAGCCATGTTACTTCTGGGTAGAGAAATCAGAGGTGATTTTCATTTTCTTTTCCTTTATTTGCCTTTATCTATGTTAATTTTTTTCTAACTGCCACTGTATATTATTTCTGAAATAAAAAGATCCCTTTCAAAGAATAGTTTGCAAGAAGAACTGATAAAAGTAAGCACAAAAATGGAATGAATAACATTCTTGAATGGAAAATGGGGAGCATGGCTTCTGAGAAAGTGAAAATCTGATTTATCTTCTATTAATTTTTGAGTTCAGATTGTGCACACTTCCTTTAGCTTTGATGAAGACACTGGCTACCTGTTGTCTCACCCCATCCCTGGATCGAGCAGGCCAGGAGAAGCAAGTAGCAGACCCTTCTATTTCCCAGTGGGAAAATAGACTTCTCATTTGATTCTCAACTGGCTCCCACTCCAATCCTATATCCCCCTGACTCATGATTCCTGCTTTTTCTTCTATGTAAGAAATTAGATAGATTCCCACAGGACACCCTAAAGACTTAGCCTGAACTCAAGCTTCCAGCTCTGAAGACTGGGATCTTCCTGCAGTCTACAAACCCATGTAATAGCCATGCCCTTTTCCAACTACTTCTCCCACTCTCTTGGCTCAAGTTGGTCAAGGAAGAGAAGATCGAAAGCTTTTCCCTTTATGTTTTATTTGTTTGCTTTCTCTTTATTTTAATAACCTCACCATCTCACCTCTAAATGCCTCATCTTTCCATCTTATTTGGGAAAAGAACTTAAGGTGAAATGGCAGAGGTGAAATGGCAGAGAAGGCTGGACCAGAAGATACAATGGTGTGGTATTTAGAGCCATGGCTGGAATATCTCCAAGATCCATCCATTGTGTGTGACGAGTCTCTGTCCTGACTAGTCAGTACTCATGCATTATCAATTGTTAACTATTTTGATACCATTCTCAGAATGAAGTTGTAGTAAATGAACAGTACTAATAAGGGACCTGAATTTGAGTATGACTTGGGGACAGCGATTTACCTTCTCCAAGCCTTGGTTTACACATTGGGAAACAGGGAAAATATTGCCTTGTCCACATCAGAGAGTTACTGTATGATCAAATTATCATAAGGGATGCAGAAATTCTCTTTAAATTGTGAGAGACTGACTGTCCCTGGGCAAGGAATGATGATAAAAATGATCAGTTATAGTGTTAACAATGTTGGTGATGAAGGTGAAGGTGATGGTGATAATAAAGAAGAAAAAGAAGAAAAATTTAGAAACACCAAGAACTCTCCCTTTCTGGTTCCGTAGTCTACCAACATTGCTCCCTGGCTCACAATTCATAGTAACTGTTAGACAGAAGCAGATAAACTGGCAACATCAGCCCCCTCTGGTTTATACCATTGCGGCTCCCAGATTGTTTCCTGGCCTGGTGCTGATAGGCGCTTCCCTTTGTCTGTGGGCATTTGTTCCACAATTTCACATGTTGGCTGGGAAACTCTTCTGTCTTGTAATTCCCAACACCAGGGACAGCTCCTGATGTCCACTTATTGATCTACTAGGATGTGGAGCCAGCAAAATGGAAATGTGGCATCATCCCAGTGGGTGCCTATACTCCTACACAGCATAGTGTGGGCTGGATTCTCCCTGTGCCCTCATCCAATACATGCCCCCCCAGCCCTAAACGCACTCTGCAACGGTCTTGGATGAGCTGTTGGTTGTGGCCAGGTGGAATTAGTAACTCTGCCTCCTCTCTCTCTCCCTCTCTTTCTTGTTCTTGCCCGCCACCCCAACCCACCTTTATGAAGACTCTGGTTCTGTGCTGAGTCATATAAGGTGCCCCTGGCCAACCTTGACAAGAACCCCCCCACCCTGCCACCCTGGGAGAAAGGCATCGAAGAGCTCTATGGAGTCTGTCCCAGCAAGGGCAGGGCATGCTCACAGAATAACAGGCTCCTATCATTCATTTGGAGCAATGCCTGGGTGGCAGGGAGCTTTAACTCCTGTGGCTTTGAAGGAAAAACATACTCTGGAAAGGCTTGTCTTTGCCTTTGTTAATTATGAAATTAAAATACTTCCTGCAGAGACAAGAAGCCCCCTTCGAGGGAGGGTTTGTCTGTCCCTTCACATTGTAAATGGCCTCTGGGATCTTCTCTTCCTCTTTTCCCTTTGGGATCAGGTCCTTAAAAGTTACACAGCATGTAAGACAGTAGGGAGAAGATATGAAGAGCCAAGCTTTAAACACCACTACAACCCTTTCATGTACAGAGAGAGAACAGGGTGTGGGGTAGTGAGAGGGGGTCGTTTTGCAGCAGCCTTGCAGTCACAAAAGGCCTCAAATTCCACTTAATACATTATCTCTAAATGATACTTGGCATCAAGCCATAAAAATGCACTGGCAGAAGTCAACCATTAAAACATCACAATTTCCATCTGACCCAGTTTTAGCATTTCTTAATATATACAAGCAGCCTCTCTTGACCTCAGAGAGACCCTGGATATGACCACGAAGCAGCCAGATTGATCGTCAGGAGCAGCTAGTTTGGGTTTGCATTTACTGGAGGAATTTCTCTACCAGTTGTTGTATGTGACCGTTTTGACAGTTCTGCGAGGTTGGTACTGTCATCAGCCCCATTTCACAGATGGGGCAGCTGAGGCCTTGTTCAAGACCACAGCTAGAAACTATTAGATCTGGGGTACAAATCCAAGCTGGTCTAACATCCAAGCTCTTATTAATGATAACGCAGCCCATCGTTTCATCGCTAACCCCGCGCTTCTTCATCTGCCATGGACGTTTGTGTCCCGGTGCTGCTTACTTCACTCTGTATGTACCCTTCCCAGGGACGGTCCTGCGGTTTCTGCCAGGAGGGGCTTAGGTTTACCCCTGAGAGAGTGCAAGACAACAGATGCCTTGATTGCCCCAGGTGACATCATGTTTAAGTTAGTCTGACCTCCCTGAGCTCATTTCTTTGTCCTGCTCGCCTCGGCCTCCATCAAAAATAACAGGTTGCTGATAAACTGGCTCTCAGCCTCCCCATCCCCCAGATGGTGGACTCTGAATCTCTGCTCAGAGCAGGCCTCTCAAGTTCAAAAGAGCCCTCGTGCTCTGTATTTTGACAGGTTGAGAAATCCAATCCATTTATTTTGAAAACCCATTAAGCCCGGCCAATATGGGATATTTAGAAAGGCCAGAATTTTGCTTCTGGTCAGAAGGTCAGTGCTGTCATAAAGTAACAGCTAAAGGAAGTGAAACAAAACATATTTTATTGTAGAGCCGTAATTCCCAAACATTCTTTTAAAATGTACTTTCAGTTAAAATAAGACAAAACAAAAACACAGCACATTGAATTGCCGGAAATTGCCACCACTATAAACTCTCTTTGTTCAGAGTACATATTCAATTAAAAAAATTTTTTTTTAACATCTATTTATTTTTGAGAGACCAAGAGAGATAGTGCATGAGCAGGGGAGGGTCAGAGAGAGAGGGAGACACAGAATCTGAAGCGGTTCCAAGCTATCAACACAGAGCCCGATGCAAGGCTCAAACTCACGGACCATGAGATCATGACCTGAGTTGAAGTTGGACACAGAACTGACTGAGCCACCCAGGAACCCTGAGTACCTATTCAATTTTGCAAGCCCAGTTCTCAGACCAGTGACAGGCATATAGTAAGTGCTTACTAAACTTCCAATAAATGAACCCCAAAATGGCTTACTTTGCTATTTAACATTTTTTTTCTAGGTATTAGTTTCTCTTGGTCGCAATGACTTTTAAATCATCCTCAAGACAAGAACATCTGATGTTAGTTCTCTGGGGTTTTGGAAAGTGAATTTCAGAATAGATAAGTTTAACTCTTCTTGGCATCTTGAATTACATTGTTTATGATACAGATAACAAGGTCTTATGTTCAGATTCTCCAAAGATAACTCATTTGATCCTTTCAAGCTTGTGAAAGGGGAATGGAAGATACTATTTCCGTGTTGCCCCCTTGGAAGGGTGCATAAGCACAGACCACTACCTGGAGGCAAATAACCTTACTATTAAGTGATGCTGAATGCACATGATGTTTGGAAGCTGCTGCTTGTATTTTCCCACCAAGTCACCTTGTAATCTACATAGTGTCTCCCTTGCGTATCTGGGTGGTCTCTTTCTGGATCTCCCCTCCCTTTTTTCTCTTACTCCCCACAATCCCCTCCATCTTCTCTGCCCCATTTCTCTGAGTGCCGTCCTGGAGGGTCACCAGAAGAAGACTCTTTCTGGATCCAGCCCTTGTCCTGGGTGGGGTATGGCAGGCCCAAATCCTGCATCCAAAAATGTGGTTGGAAGTTAGAGAGAACAAACCTGTAACCTGGGATCAGAGCTGACTCTTGGAGTTGGCCCCATAAATAGGGCTTCTTTCCTCTGTCTAAGCTGGCGAACCAACTGAGAAGTTAAGACCGAAGAGAAGTTGGTGGAGGGAAGGTACCACCTTCCTGAGAAAGTGGAGGTTGGAGAACACAGCTTACAGTGATAGGAGTCCTGGGGCTGAAGACAGCCATGCTGGCCGGATGGGCACGCTGCCCTTCATCAGGGAGGGCCGGTGGGTTGGTAGCTCCCAAAAGAAAGGAGGAGGAAGGTGCTGGGTTATGGACACCCAGTTTCTTCCTCCAAACCCATCAGGTAACTTGCTTTTCCCCACCAGGGTGGGGAACTGAGGGGGTTGGGGAATGAGTGAAGATTGGGAAGGGTCGGGTTTTACTCCCATAGATGTTTCTTCTCGTGAAGCATCATCAAGGGAGGAAGTATTTCCCCTCAACAAGGCATGTTTTATTCACCCACTCTGTTTTTAAAAAGTTGATGTAGTCGGTAATGTTTAAAAATAAGATTTGGTAGGGGCGCCTGGGTGGCTCAGTCAATTAATCGTCCGACTTCGGCTCAGGTCATGATCTCACAGTTTGCAGGTTCGAGCCCCGCATTGGGCTCTGTGCTGACAGCTCAGAGCCTGGAGCCTGTTTTGGATTCTGTGTCTCCCTCTCTCTCTGCCCCTCCCCTGCTCACGGTCTGTCTCTCTGTCTCTCAAAAATAAATAAACATTAAAAAAATAAGATTTGGTAGGGGCGCCTGGGTGGCTTAGTCAGTTAAGCGTCCTACTTTCGCTTAGGTCATGATCTCGCGGTTCGTGGGTTCGAGCCCCGCGTCGGGCTCTGTGCTGACTGCCAGCTCAGAGCCTGGAGCCTGCTTCGGATTCTGTGACTCCTTCTCTCTCTGACCCTCTCCTGCTCACGCTCTCTCTCTCTCTCCTAGAAATAAATAAAACATTAAAAAAAAATAAAAAAAAAAAAGATTTGGCATAAAAACCAGGAAGTGGAATGATTTCTCAGCACTGAGCCCGTGTACGCACATGGCTCCGAGCTGGGTCACGTCTGCCCCTTTAGACAGATCCGTGTGCTTTCTTCAGTTTATTAAGGACTCCCCAGGCCTTGCTGTGTGGATATTCCTCTCTCTGACTTTGCCCATTTGTATGACCAGCTTGGTCCTGCTGGGCATTTTAGTTTGTGGCTTCTGTTTTGCGTGTAAGTCTAGGGTGGAGTGTCCACAGGGCGAACAAACCTGTCTCTTACTAAGGTTGCTGGCCTCTGTGATCGTTGTCTCATTTTGACATGTTATTAGCTCAAAGTTTCAATCTTTTTGTCTCACTAAAGACCTCTTCCATGCTAGAGGCTTTGCATTGGAGAGGAGAAAGGAGGTGTATTGCCGAATGAAAACCCCGAAATGTGGTCCTTTGATGTCCACACCACTGCGCTGCCTTTATGGTCATTTCTGCTTTACTGGGCATCCTTTGTCCAGAGGACCAACAGACGGCAAGTTTCTCAAATATGCTTTGCCTCCTGAAGGTGACTAGTGGGGCCGAAGCCCAGCCCAACCCGGTTCACAGCTGCTTTTCAGGACCAGCGATGGGTGAAGAGGTGCACTGACGAGACTATTGTTATGGCCTACATGGAACTCCTGCCTTACCCAGAGGTGCAAAGTTAATTCAGGGAATAGCATGGCAGAGTTAAGCAAGCCAGACCTCAGCACGCAGCCCACCTACCCATCTGTAGGATGTATCTATCCTTTCCTTAAACACTTGGCATAAACCAGAGGGGAGGATGGTTGCTCTGACCAATGGGTGGACGGGTGGAATAAGGGATTGATGGTTCATCTCGGGGAGTTTTGCAAGCCTCTTCCATGTTTGTAGCAGAGGACATTTTGATTTGTTCTTAGACTCTTAACACCCGAGGGTTAAATATCAAGGCTGAAAAAGCAGAGATACTCTGTCTCCAGTAAGAAGGAAATGTGGTAGAGATTGAGAGCATAGGTGTTGGAGGCATTCATTTTGCTCCTTATGGACATCTCTGAGCCTCAGCCTTTTCATGTATAAAATGATAATAAGAGTACCTCTCTCAAAGATGCTTGCTATTAGAATTAAGTGATTTTTGGAAAATACCAATAACTCAGTGCCTAGCAGGTAGGAAGCACTCGGGATATAAGAATAACCCTAATTCAATTGAGAGATTCTGTTGTTTTAAATAATTTTTTTAATGTTTGTTTACTTTTGAGAGGGAGAGAGAGAGAGAGAGAGAGCAAGTGGAAGAGAGGCAGAGAGAGAAGGAGACACGGAATCTGAAGCAGGCTCCAGGCTCCAAGGTGTCACAGAGCCCAACGCGAGGCTCTGACTCACGGACCATGAGATCATGACCTGAGCCGAAGTCAGATGCTTAATCAACTGAGCCACCCAGGCGCCCAGGGAGAATCGTTTTATATTGAGTGCTTACTCCATGCTTAGCTCTATCACAGGAATTAGGTGGGTACTAACAGAATTTGGGGGTGACAGGCATCTGCAGAGTACAGTTGTGAGATAAAGTACAAGGACATATTGATATACCTGTAACAGAGCACTTTCTTCTGTGTTTTGGGCGGTTGAAAGGGAAGAACGCTCCTCTGGCTGGAACTGTTGAGAAGAGACTGGGTGGTAGGTGGTAGGAAAAAGGAGTTGGGAATGAATCCAAGGTGAGGGAAGCCACTCCTGAAGGGAACAAAGCAAGTGTGATTGTGCTGTTTAGTGGCCCCAGTAAGGAACCTCTTAGATAGAACGGGAGTTGCTGGTCAATTTCCTTTTAACCCAGATTCAGGGAATGAATGTCTCTTAAGAAGCAGGAGTTGCTTTCAATTGAGTCTTGTTGCCCACTGGTTATTTTACCTGGCCTTAGTCACTGATTAAAAACTGAGCCTCAGTTTTTTTTTTTACAAATAGTTTATTGTCAAATTAGTTTCCACATAACACTCAGTGCTCATCCCCACAAGTGTCCTCCTCCATGCCCATCCCCCTCTCCCCCCCACATCCATCAGTCCTCAGTTTTTGTCAGCATTCAAGAGTCTCTTATGGTTCATCCACAAAACAGGATGCATTCTGTTTGTTTCATTCGATCTTGTGATGGTAACAGGTTTGCCAAGCAGGAAGTCCTTTGTAAATGGAAAAGGACGGCACAAACATAAGAGCCGAGTGTTGATGACCCTTCCACCTGTCAGCCACAGTTTAACACACTAAGCAAATCATTCCCTTGCTTAAAACTCCCCGGTGCTTCCCTGTTGTGCTTAAAACCCAAGCCTCTTGCCCAGGCCTACTGGACTTTATATAGCCTGGCCCAAGACATCCACTCTCCTTTATTCCACCAAAGGCTAAGCCATTCCTACCTCAGTGCCTTTGCACTTTGGGTTATGTCTGCCTGAAACTCATGGCTGGCTCCCTGTTTTCATTCAAGTATCATCTCATAGCCATCCTTTCAGAGGCTCTAGATCACTCAGTCCAAGATACTGTCCACATCACCCTACCCCCAATCTCCAGCCACTCTCTCTCACCTGTTTGGTTTCCCTTGTACTGTTTATCATTATCCAAATGTACCTTGATCATTTATCATTTACTTGTTTGTTAGCTGTTCTCCCCTCTATCCTCCCTCCCCATCCCCTAGAAAATTCCTTCCAAAAGGATTTGGTGTGTCTTGTTTACAGCTCCCACAGTGCCTTCAATAGTGTCTGACTCCAGGAGAGGCTCAAGAGAAATGTATTGGCAAAGTTTAGCTGCAGCACCCTGAACACCTAACACTTTTCAACAAAAGCCAAACAAATTCCATTCATGGGAGAAATATTTATAATTCACCACAGGCTTCTAAACTAGGAAGATTCTGAAAGGTACTGCATTTGATTAATTCCTGCAAACTCCATGATTGAAAAATCACAAATGCTGAGCCTATTACCAAGAAGGCAGACAACAAGTTGGTCTTCCACTGCAATACAAGTCAAGGTAAAATACATCAAGCTCACAGTTGTCGGTCTGACCAGGATGGAGCAAGGGGCATTCATGAGGAAACTGGTGGATGGCAAGTGGGAGTCTTAAAGCAGCAAAGCCAAGGAGAGGGGGCCAAGAGAGCCTTTGCTGGAATTGGCAGGCAGTGGCTGGTTGTGGGACAATTGGTGGCTGTCTGTCCCTGCCCACAGAGATGTCTGTCCAAGGGAGGTGTCGGCAGATCTGTGATGCCCTCTGGTGTTCTGCAAACTGCTGCTGCTGTTCAGTGAACCAGTCAGCCATTAAGTGCCTCCCACACAAGGCAGCATTTGCAAATTAAGCATCTGAAGGAATATACTGGAAAGCATAGGAGTTGTCTTAACTGAGTCTTTCACATCCTGCCCACTCGACCCCATCTCTTCAACCTTAACTTTCCCCTTGTTCACTTTGTTGTAGCTACATTGACCTTCTTTCCTTTTCTCCAATCCACCAAGCCAGTAACTACCTCAGAGCCTTTGCACTGGCTGTTCCTCTACCTGGAAGGCTCTCCTATCAGACCTTTGCCTGGCTGGCTACCTGACTTAATTCAAATCTCCACTTTAAAATGGCCTCTTGAAAGGACTTCTCTAGTCACCCCATTCAAAAAGAGAACCTACCCTCAAGTTCTTTACCTTCACTTATTTTTCTTTAAATAGAGCTGATGGTTTATTGTATCTATTTGTTTATTTGCTTACTGGCTATCTCCAATCCACCAACTACTACCTCTTTTGGTCTAGTATAAGTTTCTGGAGAGCAGGGGCCTTGTTTACCTTGCTTAATGTTATATCCCCCTTAGAACCATGCTTAACTTAAAAATAATCAATGATAGGGACAGCACCTGGGTGGCTCAGTCGGCTGAGCATCTAGCTCTTTGTTTTGGCTGAGGTCATGGTCTTATGGTTTGTGGGTTCGAGTCCCAAGTCTGGCTATGTGCCTTTCCCTCTCTCTCTGCCCCTCCCCTGCTCATGCTCTCTCTCTCTCTCAACATAAATAAATAAACTTTAAAAAATCAATGATAATAGTTGATTCAATTGAATAAACATGATTTAGTTGGATTTAGTGAATAAGCAAATAGATTAATGAATGAATGGATGAATGAATGAATGAATGAATGGATGAAATAAGGTTCAGGTTCAAGATGGATTGGTATAGAGAGCATTGAATACCAGAGGTAAGAACAATAGAGCAGGGGGCCCAGTGTGGGGAAGGGTAATGATCTTAGGAATTGAAGCAAGGAAGTCTTGAGATAAAGAGGAGCATTTTAAGAGCTTTGTAGGATCCAGGGGTGCCTGGGTGGCTCAGTCGGCTAAGTGTCCGACTTCGGCTCAGGTCATGATCTCACAGTTCGTGGGTTTACGCCCCGTGTCAGGCTCTGTGCTGACAGCTAGCTCAGAGCCTGGAGCCTGCTTCAGATTCTGTATCTCCCTCTCTCTCTGACCCTCCCCTGCTCATGCTCTCTCTCTCTCTCAGAAATAAATAAAACATTTAAAAAAAAAAAAGAGCTTTGTAGGATCCAGGCATACCCTTTCTACACTTTGCTATAGAAGAAGCAGACAAGGTTTTGATAATTGTCACTTCTGAAATTATTTGGTTACAAGTACATTTGTTAAACTAATTAAACAAGGATGCTATTAGGCTGACTTATTCAAATGCTTTAGCCATCCATGTAAGCAAACCGAAACCTAAGCTTGTAAATGCCTCAACATTACAAAAGCGAAATCCAAAGACAACCAGTCACAAGCAGCCAACTATCCTTTCCCAATAAGGCACCCACTTAAGCTCTGGTCAAATAGTTTCCTCGCTTTGTTTTCCCACCTGCCCTGTGAAAGTCCTGTCCCAACTCCTATAGGAAGACCACTCCTATGCACTTTGGGGGCTGTCTGGTGTGAATCACTTTTTGTTCAAATAAGCTAAAAAATTTTAATATACCTCAGTTTCTCTTTTAACATTTTTATTTTACAGTTGGCTGGATAATAATCACTATGCATATTCAGAAATGTGTGCAAAGTTATAAAGAACTAACTTACTTCTCTTCAATTGCGATGAAATTTTTAGATACCAAAATTTAACAAATTAACCAGCTGAACACTTATTAAGTGAAATTCTTTTTTTCACATTTTGTTATCCATTATAAGATATTTTTTAGGCTTAAAACATTATCCTGGGACAGCCCCCCTCCCCCTCCCAATAAAAGCTTATAGGCCCTGGGCCTCATGCCTAAAGTCACTGATGACTAAAAGGGCCTGGGCAGGGAGAAGAGCTGAGTTTTGGAGAAGATCTTGACTGTATGTTGCAGGAGGGTCCTCAGACTTGGAAACCTCTCAGGCCTTATCACCCTGCCTCCCCCCAGATGGAAGAAGTTGAGGATCTGGAATCTAGGTATCAGCAGCAGGCATGAAGAGAGGAGGGACATCCAAAGAGAGTTCAAAGACAGATCTTTAGATCCAGGAGATAAAGGAGATTTAGGGAAGAGAGAAGGATGTTTGGTTTCAGGTCCCAAGGCTGTGGGGTTGGGGGGGAATTTGCTGGAATGAGTTTGGGAAATAGTAAGGGGAAGGGCTGGGGTGTCATTTTCTTTAACCACAGGGGATGTATTGGTCAGAGTTCTCTGGAGAAACAGAATCAATAGGATACATATGTGTATGTGTGTGTGTGTGTATGTGTGTGTGTGTGTATGGGTGTGTATGTAAATACATAATATGTATATGTATATGTGGCCTCCTGTATCTATCTATCTATCTATCTATCTATCTATCTATCTATCTAGAGAGACATAGATACAGATATAGAGATATATAGAGATAGATATGTATAGATAAAGGAGATTTATTATAAGGAATTGGCTCCTGTGATTATGGAGGCTGACAAATCCCAAGATGTACATTCAGCAAGCTGGAGACCTGACAGAGCCTATGGTGTTCCAGCCCAAAGGCTGGAAAAATATCAGTGTCCCAGCTTGAAGGAAGTCAGGCAGGAGGAGTTCTTAGCTACTAGTGGGAAGGTCAACCGTTTTGTTCTAGCCAGGCCTTTGGCTGATTAGGTGAGGCCCACTCACATTCAGGAACACAGTGTGCTTTTACTTAGTCTACCAATTTAAATGTTAATCTTATCCAAAACAACCACACAGATATACCCAGAGTAATGTTTGACCCACACTCAAGCTGACACAAAAATTAAGCATCACAGTGGGGGTAAGGTAGTCCTACTACCAATCACACAGAGTTGGGAGGGTAAATACAAGTAAACTACTTAGCACATTGACTGGCACATACTGAGGGTTCAATAACTGGTAGTGGTGGTTATTAATTTTATTAAAACACAAATTTCTAGAAGGTGGTTCCTCTTACTAAGATATGAAAGCATATTTACACCAGTGTAGTGCCTTTTTATTTTTTAAATGTTTACTTATTTTTGAGAGAGAGACAGAGCACAAACAGAGGAGGGGCAGAGAGAGGGAGGGAGACACAGAATCTGAAGCAAGCTCCAGGTTCCAAGGTGTCGGCACAGAGCCTGACGCAGGATCTGTGTTGAACTCACGAACCGTGAGGTCATGACCTGAGATAAAGTCGGACACTTAACCGACTGAGCCACCCAGGCGCCCCACAGTGCCTTTCATAATGACTTGTTGAATTGTTTAGAGAGATTTTTGCCAAAAGTGAAGACAGAACATCTTTCTTCTTGGGAAGCTGACACTGATTCAGACTGTATTCATGTGGACCACAAGCAAGCCCCTGTTCTCACAAGCCCCAAAGAAAGCCTCAAACAGTCATCGCTTTGGAGCCCTCCAGCATGAACTTTAATTCAGGGGATGCCAGGCCTAGGGAAAACATGGCAAAGGTGTTGTACCCCGTGTTTGCTCACAGGCCTCTCACCACTGATAAGACAGGGGGTTTAACCCAGGACAGCAAGACTCAAGAGCACGTTTTTAGTCACTGTACTTCCTCCCTGTGACATCAACTGAGTTTCGCTCCTTCTTTTACCCATCAAACACGGAGAATACTACCCATCCTTCCCACTACTCAAGGGTATTTGGGGACACAAAGTTATGCATGTGAAAGCATCACATAATCTCTAGAGAGCTACCCAGATATAAAACTCCATTCAGTCTATCACTTTAATCAAGAACAACATGGTTAGTTCATATATGCATTCCTGCATCCACAAACATTTATTAAATACCTACTATGTGTTGAGGACTATGCTAGGCCCCTGGGAAGTGGGGAGGATGGAGAGTAAACCAGATATACACTCTCTCCATGTATTCTCAGGCCTTCTCTGATTCCTGCAGACCCAGGTTAGATCCTTCATAAACAGCTTCTTCAGAACTTTGTTTCTTTTCATTATAATATTTAGAGTGGTTTGTTGTCCTGTGCACATGTTAATGATCATTTAATTAATCTCTCTTTCTACCACTTGGATCTTAAGCTCTGCCAAGAAGGAATCTGTCGGGTCTTGCTCACCATTAGAGTCCCATGTGCACCACAGTGCCTTGGCACATGATTGGAGCTCAGAACCAAGTTGTTGAATGAATGGATGGATGGATAAACAAATGAACAAATGCTTTCTAAGTGCCCAGGCTGCATGTGAAATAACAGAAAACATATTTATTAGTCTCTGACTCTGGTTCCTGATACCAAGCTCCTAAAAGTTTCCTAAATGATAAGAGTACTAGAAACTTCTTTTGTTCTAATATTTGTGTTTTTAAAATATTTTTTTTTACAAATAGTTTATTGTCAAATTAGTTTCCACATTTAAAATATTTTTTCAATAATTTTTAAGTTCATTTATTTTGAGAGCAAGAGATAGTACAAGCAGAGGAGGGGCAGAGAGAGAGGGAGACAGAGAGAATCCCAAGTAGGCCCTATGTTGCCAGCATGGAGCCTGATGCAGGGCTCAAATTCATGAACCATGAGATTATGACCTGAGCCAAAACCAAGAGTCAGATGCTTAACCCACCGAGCCACCCAAGTTCCTCCTAATATTTGTTTTTTGATCCCAGTTCTTGACATAGAGTCCCCAAGTTCCTAGGAATTTCTGGGGTGATAGGAATGTCTTTTGCTCTAAAAGCCTTTTTTTTTTGAGAGAGAGAGAGAGAGAGAGCATGAGTGGGGTAGGAGTAGAGAGTGAGGGAGAGAGAGAAACCCAAGCAGGATCCACGCTGCCACCACAGAGCCTGATGTGGGACTTAAACTCACAAACTGTCAGATCATGACTTGAGCTAAAATAAGAGTCAGACGCTTGACAGACTGAGCCACCCAGGTGCCCTGTAATAAGGTGACTCTTGATGGGCCCCGGAATGGGGACTGGTCACCAGAAGGACCAAGTCATAATTAGAAGCTTAAAACTTCCAGCCCCATCTCTCATTCTCTGGGAACGGAGAGAGACTGGAGATTGAGCTCATGATTGATCATGCCAATGTGCTGAAGCCTCCATAAAAATCCAAAAAATAGAGTTCAAAGAGCTTTTAGGATGGTGAACACATCCATGTGCAGGGAGGGTGGCACATCCCAACTCCACAGTGACAAAAGCTCTGTGCTTGGGACCCTTCTGGACCTTGTCCTTCATCAGGCTACTAATCTATATCCTTTATTATATTATTTATTAGATAATAAACTAATAAACATAAATACATATGTCCCTGAGTTCTGTGAGCTGGTCTTGCAAAATATCAAACCCAAAGAGGGGGTCTAGGAACCCCATTTCATAAGTCCCAGGGGCATAGATACCAGGGGCAACCTAGGACTTGCCATTGATATCTGAAATGGGGACAGTCTTGTGGGACTGAGTCCTTAACCTATGGCTTTGGATGCTATCTCCAGGGAGGTAGTGTCAGAAGTGAATTAAATTGTAGAAAACCTGGCTGGTATGAAAGAATTGGTTGGTGTGGGAATAAACCCACATAGCCGGTGTCAGAAGTGTTGTGAGTGTGGTATTAGCGTAAGAGTGAAGAACAGTGCCAAACACTGGACAAAGTAACTTGAGGCTAAAATATGTGTGATAGTAATGATTGTTCAGTATGTCACTGGGCTGAGAGATTTGGATTAAAATCTTCATTAGTTAGCAATTAAAAGTCAAGATTAGCCACCCCCTTTGAACTCGATGTGGCAGAGATGAGACTGACTATTATCTTCTGAAGCAGCTAACTGCTGTATGCAGAGGAAGAAGTAGAAGGTTCAAAGACTGGAACATCCCTTGCCCAGATTCCAGATGCTCACACAACATGGCCTGAGAGATTAGTGCTGGCCTTCCTGTGACTCCTTGATGCCATTATCTAGCTGTTATCTGGCCCAACCTGCCGCCTGGTCTTGGGGAGGCTGAGCCATAGCTCTACTTCTGAGGGGCCCTGTCATCTTGCTCTTAAAGTTACCTCCAGTCCTTCTGGTGAAGGAAATGCTCTGCCAGCCACAGGACATTGGGGTGCACTTGATATCTAGAGCCAGGTCCCATTAATCAACCACCTCCCGCTGTTCTGGTGCTGCAGACATGGGGATTCACCTCTGTAACAAAAGACGTGAAACTTGTCATGTGGTTCCAGCTAACTGAATGAGTCTTCTGGTTTCTTTGAACTCACCTTCCATGAGAGAGAGTGATATGGGGGAGACGGGTTCCGATGAGAGTCTCCAGCCTCATAAAAGACTCAAGCTTTCCAGGTGGAGATGTCTCAGAAAGGGTGTATCAACTCTGTTCAAATATTTGAAGCATTTTCACATAGATCGGACTTAAATTTCCTACAGTTCTGAAGAGCACAGCAAGAACCAAATGATGTGCCCAGAGAGACAAACTTTGACTCAATGAAAGGAAGAAACGTCCGTCAACCAGAACTTTCTGAAAATGAAATGAGACACCGAGTCTGCTAGTGAGTCTTCTGTTTCTGGAGGTGTTTGAGACTGGCCTGGGTATGGTTGAGGGATGTTTCATAGGCCTGCTGTTTGCGAGAATGATCTGGATGCTGGGAGTAGGGGAGAAAAATGATCTAAAATGACAAAACAATGAAAAGTCATTCATTAAAAGCTCAATATGTGGGTGCTGAACACTTACATGCACCAAGGACTGAACTTAATCCTCACGACAAATCTTGGGCATTGAGTCCTATAATTATCACCCTGTTAGAGATCAGGAGACTGACACTGAGAGAAGTTAAATAATTTGCCCAAGGTTGCACAGCTAGGAGGTACAGAGCTGGGCCTCATATCCTAACTGCCAAAGGATTACCCATTTTGCTCTAGCACCCTGCTCACCTCTGCCTCCTCGCTACCTCCCGTCTCCCTCCTAATAGAGCATAAAAACTATGAGACCATGAAAAGAAATTTCTCCCAAGAAAGTTCATCAGAATGGGCCTCAACACAGAATAGCAACTAACAACACAAAATGCCCAAATGGGGGGGAAATTACTACATTTGAGTACAATTTGCAAGTCACCTTGGGAGAGAATCTTCCCGCAAAGGCAGAGCCAATTTTAAAACACCCACATCCTCTGGCCTCACTCCCTCCTCCTCAAAGGTTTTTCTGACCTTGCCCAGGCAAAAATCCCTCTGCCTTCATTTGCATTGTTCTCGGGAGGAGGAAAGTGAGGGAGCTCACTTTCACTCCCCTGAGGAATGAATCACACCTTCAACTCGATGAGCCGAGACTTCTCGGGAATTTGGCTTAAGGGGTCCAGACGAGACAAACTTATTAGTCAAACTTTACCACCGAGAATGTAGACACCTGATCCTTTGCAAGAAAATGAGTGCGCCCTACCCACTGACGCAAAATGAGAGTACTGGTCACCAAGAAGAAAATAGGAAACTGGGAAGACCAGAAGAGTGCCGGCTTTTCTTTTAATTGAGATGTGGTTGACATTATTATACGGGTTAACATTCTGTTGGTTAAGTTCATATTATTTTAGTTAACATTTTATGCTATAATAATATTGTGTTAGTTTCAGGCACACAACAATAATGATTTGATTATTTGTATATATTGTGAAATGACATAGTAAATCTACTTACATCTATTACCACATATAATTACAGATTTTTTTTCTCATTATTATTTTCTTTTTATTCATCTTTTAAATTAAGTAAGTTCTACGCCCAATGCAGGGGCTTGAACCCACGTCCTTAAGATCAAAAGTTGCATGTTCTACCAACTGAACCAGCCAGGTGTCCCAGAATTTTTTTTCTTGTGATGAGAACTTTTAAGGTCTACTCTTAGCAGTTTTTAAATATACAATATGGTTTCATCAGCTATAATCACACTGTGCCTTACATCTCCAAGACTTGTTTATTTTATAACTGAAAGTTTGTGCCTTTTGACCCCATTCACCCATGTAGCCCACCCCCCACCCTGACTCTAGAAACTACCGATATATTTTCTATAATAAGTTTTGTTTTGTTTGTTTGTTTGAGTTTAGATTACTCATATAAGTGAGATCATACAGTATTTGTCTTTTCTGTCTGACTTATTTTTCAAGGTCCATCCATGTTGTCACAAATGGCAAGATTTCCTTCTTTCTTATGGCTGAATAGTATTCCATTATAAATAGATATAACATATATCATATAAACATATATATATATCTCACATATAACACATCTTCTGTATCCATTCATGCATCGATGGACACTTAGGTTGCTTCCATATCTTGTCTATTGCAAGTGATACTACAATGAACACAGGGGTGCATACGTATCTTCACATTCCTGTTTTTGTTTCCTTTGGATAAATACTCAGAGTGGAATTGTATTTTTAATTTTTTGATCTCTGATACTGTTTTCCATAGTGACTGCACCAATTTACGTTTTGGTGTTTAACATGCTTCCATCCCGTAGGGCCTGGAGGTCTGGGCAGCAGTCAGGCCTGCCCCGTGGGCCACCATTGTCTGCCAAACCACGTTCACCCCCAGATTCAGGGAGGCCCTGGAACTACGAAGTGTTGCCTCCCAACTGTATCCCAAGAGCCATGAAGCATTTGGGTGGGGCCCGGTCATTTCCTAAAGCCCTTCTCTCTGCCCTGCGAAGCAGTTTACTGTAAGGATCTGAGGCTCTTAGAATCCTAGAGCCCCGGTATGACCTAGAGGGTGTGCCATTTAAACCTTTTTCTAATTCCTTCTTCTCTTGAGCTGCCTCATGTGCTTTCTTCTCTGTGGGTCCTTGTTCTAGGCAGCAGGGGTCCCGCTCAATCCCAAACCATCAATTCGCCACCAGGGTCCTGGGGTAGCCTCGAGGGTCATGACTTTTGTTCAGCAGCAGAATGAAAATCATTTTTTATCTCCACAAAATGCCAAATCCAATAGGACCTGCGTGGCTCTCCTCGGCCTGGTGGGGGCCCCAGGCCACTGTGGCCCCGCGCTGCCAGGGAGGAGAGAGAATGACTTTGCAGCACGAGGGCCATTTGTCAGGAGAGCAACACGGCCAGCGGCAACAACTGCTCCGGCCTTATCAGAGCGAGAGGCCTAGCTGGATTCTATTAATTGCCCAATGCTGTTGGGTTTGGCAGATACAGGAAGCAGTTTACATGGCTACACAGTGCCCCGGCTCACAGTCTCTCTGAAATGTTATTATTGTAGCGGGATAATTGTGATTAGGGACAGTTCCCCGAGGAAGACCAGGCCTTTGATGATTGAGTCACTTCCTCCCCACTCGGCAGTGCGATAGTGCGGCTCGCCCCACAGGCTCACACCCTTTGCTGGCCAGAGCATCCCGTCTCCACAGCCAAGGTGGTGGCTTCGAGCCTCATCAGAGACAGGGTCACCTGAGAAATGGGAGCAGCCAGAGACCACTCCTTCCCCACTTCCTTTGCAGGCAATGAGACAGGCAGCCTCCTCATTAATGATCCCAGTGGGAAGCGTGTCCCTGACTTCTGTGACAGCATGTGCTTTGGAACAAGGGAGAGCAGGCTCTGTGTTTACTGGCTGTGTGGCCTTGGGAAGTCCCCTTCTTGAGCCTCAGTTTCCCTCTTTGTAAAATGGTGATAATAAGATCACCCCAAATGATTGTCATGAGGGCTTAACTGAGATTACTTTAATGTTTTTAAGCACTTAATAAATAGTGGCTGTGACAGTTATTTTTGTTGCTGTCGTTGCTGTCAATAACGACACACACCCACCCCCTCCCAAGCAACAGTCTGCTGAGAGCCAGCTCAAGTTGCCCTCACGTGGTGGAAACACGTGTGGAGACACAGCAGCCTCAGAGGCCACGGCCGGGAGGGACAGGGCTGGCTAGATGTGAAGGCCTGGGGTGGGGCAGATCTGAGTGTCAGCTTCCTCAGGGTCATTTCTGGGCCCAGAGCTCCCCAAGAAACAGAACTCCTTGCTCACCCCGCGCTTGGCACGTAGTCTCTGATTCCACACGGTGCTGCCCTAGTCCACTCCGTCTGCCAGGGGTTTTTATCCCGAACAGCCCCTCGTGAGCTGTCCTGAACCACCCTTATCTCAGCCTCCACCAGGCTTCTGTCTGAAAAACACCCTTTTGTGCTCATGCGTAGGAACAGCGTTTGCCCGAAACGGGGGACTCCGCCCTATTACTGGAATCCATGAGTGGGCCCTGCAACTGCCTTCAGATGTGAATGAGGGTGAGGGTGGTGGGGCGGGCAAGCTGGTATCAAGGATGGAACAGAAGCTGGGGGGCTGACAGCGGGGATGGTTTAGAGTCAGATGTCTTGGGTTCACACCTGCCGCTTACTCGTGGCGTGCTCTTAGGAAAGTCATTTTTCCTCTCAGAGCCTCAGTTTCTTCATCTGGTAAACGGGGATAAAAATATCTCTCAGAGGGCTGTGGCCAGGATGAAATTAGGTCTATATGCAAAACACATACTATAGTCCCAAATACTAGAAAATACTTAATATTTTCTATTAAGTCAAAGGAGGTAAGTTAAATAGGCCAAGGAGGGCACTCAGCTCTCTTGCCAGCCCTGGGCTCCAGCAAAAGCAGAGCTCCCACTGCCTAATGTGCTTTAGGAACTGCTGACCAAACCCAGGAGTCCGCAAACACTGGCAATATCCAGCAAGCTCTTAAGGGCAGAGACCATGTTTATTGTGTTTACGACTGTACACTCAGTACTAGTGCATTCATTTCCTGTGGCTGCTGTCACGAATGACCACAAACTTAATGGCTTAAAACATTACCAATTTATTATCTTCCTGTTCTGGAGCTCCGAGGCCTGAAATGGGTCTCAAGGGTCTAAAACCATCATGTTAGAGGGTGACATTCCTTCTAGAGGCTCTAGGGAAGAACCTAGAGGCCCCCTGAATCCCTTGACTCCTAGGTCTCTTCCTCCACCTTCAAAGCCAGCAGTGTTGCCTCTTCAAACTTGACCCTGACTCTCACTGTGACCACATTGGGCCCAGATGGATCATCCAGGACACACTCCCCATCTCAAGGTCAGTTGATTAGCAACTTTAATTTCATCTGTAAACTTAATCCCTGCCTTTGCTATACCATAATATGTCCTCAGTTCTGGGATATGCCACAGTTATGTCATTTTAATAATTGAGGATAATAATAGTACCTGTGGCAGAGGGTCCTTGGGAGACCTACACCGACTGCACACGAGTCCGTGTCCGGCACTTAGAGCAGGGCCTGCCACATTGCAAGTGCTACACGAGTGTAACTAATGCTATTGCAATGGCGAGCAAGGGTCAGGCGTATTCCAGCTGATTCTGGAAAGATAGTGAAAACAACGAATGTCTCTGGTTGGCGTGCTCATTGAAGGGTGGCGTCTTTGGTTTTCATATTCTTCCAACGCACAAAACAAGGCAGTTTTTACTGATGCCTGTTGGGGAGCAGTTTGTCTTCATGCAGATTCCCTCATGATCTGCTAATGGAAACAGACCAAGGGGCATCCCATTTGACTGGATCAGCTTGGACGTGCCCTGAGTTGATTAAATCTTAGCAGTGATCTTCATAGGCCCCTGACCCCCTCTGGGGGGTGGGGAGTAGGAAAGCCAGGAGCTCCAGGCCCAGGCTGGTGTTGGAGGGAGCAGGTTCCCCGGGGGAAAGATCCCCTTTCCCTTTGGCCACTGGGATCTTTTACCAAACAGACCTGGAGATGTCATTCTGGTCGCTGGGAGTCCTAAGTGGCCGCTCTTCCTTAAACTCGGGGCTAATGGTGGATCTGTGAGCAAACATCTCCCTTATCATGGAGGGCTAAAACTAGATTTGTTTAAAGCATTTTCTCTTTGGAGGTACAGTAATTGCTCTCCCATCAGACAGGAAGTCCTATTGCTCGAAAGGAGCCAGTGTTATCGAGAGAAAACACATCAGCGCCTGTCCTCTCGGGAAGGGAATTGTGAGTAATCAACACGGCTCCTCTCCAGCTGGCCGCGGGGCCTTTGTTCAGATGAGGACGGGTCAGGGAAAGTTTGAGCGGGCAGTGCTTTTAAGGGGCGTGTGCAATTCCAATCCCTTCTCTTCATATTTTCCTCTCTGGGGCGTAGGTTTTCCCCAGGGAAGGGGGGGCTAACCTGGGTAAATTGTTCTGAAGCCATCAGACAAATCTGATTACATGGCTCTCCTGCTTGAAACCCATCAAGGGCACCGCCATTGCCCTCAAGATCAAGTCCAATTCCTTAATACAGTTTACAAGGCCCTTCATCACTTGGCCTTGCCAGCCCACCTCTTCCTTCTGCTTTGTCTGTCGTCACCTTCGACCAGCACTCCTCTTTCCAGTTCTTTCAGTGACTGGAGCATGTACTCTGCAGGCCAGGAGCACCATCTCTACACATTATGGTGTGTTGGGTCTAAGATCTTGCCTGCAAGCTCAGGAAACCAGATGCACAGACAGGAGAGGGAAGTCCTGTAAAAGTTGTGAAATGAACGAGACAGCCCTGATTGTAACAAACTTCCCAAGCCAGCCCCACAGGCTAGCAGCTAAACTCGGTGTGGCTTTCTACATGTCCTTGCCCACAATCTGAGTGCTTCTTGGGGACAGGACGAATTTCTGAGACCTTAGCTTCTCTCACGAGAAGGTAATATTGAAGGCGATAATAAAGATACTGATAGTAGGTGTTTAGTAAGTGACACCACTAATAAGTGTCATTTATCAAGCAGGTAGTATGTGCCACAATGTGCTAAAGACTTTATGTGCCTTGCCTTATTTAATTCTTTAAGTTTTATTTATTTTGAGCCAGAGAGAGTGTGCAAGGGAGGGGCAAAGAGGGAGGGAGAGAGAATCCCAAGTAGGTTCCATACTGCCAGCACAGAGCCCTATGTGGGGCTTGAACTCACGAACCGTGAGATCATGATCTGAGCTGAAATCAAGAGTCGGACGCTTAAACCAACTGAGCCACTCAGACACCCCATTGGCTTATTTAACCATACCTAAGAGGTTGGTATGGTTTCCCTCCTTTTATAGATAAGAATGTCAGGGCTCAACGAGGTGGTCATTCGCCCAGGGTTACGCAGCCAGGAAGAGGCGGAACTGAAACTCAAATCTAGGTTTTTCTGAGCCCAGACTCATCCAGAACTCAAAGGCACACAGCTTCTCATGTATGGAAGTGTGGACATGTGCACGGAGGGTGCAAGCTTGGGGGGACCCAGGAAAGGCAAGACAGACGTAATCAGGGCAGGGCCTCTTTTGTTTGGCTTTCCTTCAAACAAAGATGACAACAGGGAAACCGGAGCCCTCGCTTCCCTTCTCTGAAGACCAAAGCAAGGCCAAAAATAGGAGAGACAGGAAGCATTTGATCCCAACACACAAACATCCTGCCAGCTTTGCTTCAGGGAGTGCCTGAGAGCAGCTGCTCTCCACAACGCCCAGCCAGACCCCCTCGGGGTGGCATGGGTCTGGGTCTGCTGGCCTATCTCTAGGGTTCTAGAACATCGCAGCACAGAGCCTACAGGGTGCTTTATTGTGACCAAAAGAATATACCTCACAGACGTCCCACCACAGGAGGCCGCAGCTGCTTGCTCTGAAATCCATCACTGTGTTTCCTCCAAGGCCACACTTCCTCCCGGCTGCTCCCAGAGAACAGCACAGATGCTGGGCAGACCTGTCCCTGGGAGACACTGGACTCCTGTGACAGCCATCTTTGGCTCGAGGACTCTCCGGTGGCCTTGCTAAACTTTCTTTAGTCTGAAATACTTCCACGTAAGCATCCTTCTCTCTCTTCTTGATTCAGAGTCAAACGAGCATCCTAGTCTAAGGGCTCTGCCAGCCCTTCTCACCTTCCTCCGCATTTTCTCTCACAGAAGCTCTTCAGAACACCCTAGTACAGTCAACTCCTCTTGACATCTGCTTCTTGGAGGACCTGAACTAACTCAGAGATCATCTAGTAATTGCCTCACTTTTCTTTTTTTAAATTTTAGAGAAGGGGGGCACTTGGGTGGCTCAGTTGATTAGGCGTCTGACTCTTGGTTTCAGCTTGGGTCGCGATCTCAGGGTTTGTGGGTTCAAGCCCTGCATTGGGCTCTGCACAGACAGGCTGGAGGCTGCTTGGGATTCTCTCTCTCTGCCCCTCCCATCTCTCTCTTTCTCTCTCTCTCTCTCGCCATAAATACACTTAAAAATTTTTTAGAGAGAGAGAGAGAGTGTGTGAGTGGGGGATCAGGGCAGAGAGAAGGAGAAAGAGAATCTCATCCAGGTTCCATGCTTGGCACAGAGCCCAACTTGGGGCTCAATCCCACAACCCTGGGATTATGACCCGTTCATAGTTGAAAAAACTGAAGCTCAGAGATGTAATGTTCTGAGGCCACACGTCAAACCCATGCAGAGCAGGAAATGGGTCTCCTAGCTTACAGGCCACATCTATTTCCTTTACCTTCGTGTGTGTTTGGGATGGGAGGGGGGAAGTGGTGACACTTGGGTGGGAATTTCTTCAAAAGAAGAAGGCCCCTCACACACTCACTCATGGCTCCCTCCAGCTCAAGAGCCCCAAAGAGAAAGATAGCACCTGACTTATTCCCCCATTTACCCCAGACACACCGGTCTCCAAAGCTTGGGCCCTTGACTCTACTGCCTGCCTGATAGAATAAATGAGAGAGATCCACTCACGTGTGAGAGAATTTTGTAATTGGGGCAGGTAGAGTGGATGGACATCCACCAGCAAATGTGTGTGCAGGGAGCAGATCAAAAGGCAACCAGAAGGGGTGGGGGTCTTCCCTGCCAGAGAAAAGGGAGCATCAGCATTTGCTAGAGGCTCTCTCCCTGCTGGAGCCTGAGCTGACCCGTCAGTTAAGAGGCTTCCTACTAATTTCTTCCGCACCTGGCCCGGAGCTGGGGCTGCCTCATGGCTTCCATCATGCTAATTGCCACCGTCTCCCCAGTGACACTGAGCTCAGTTCCTGATAAGGTGCGTCCTTAATAGTCTCCCATTTCCCTGCTGACACCGGAAAATAGGCCTGACTTGGCGGTATATTACTGCACTGAGCGAGGCTGAGCTGTCACGCCCAGCCTCACAGCCTGAACCATTAGTGGGCCTACAATCAATACTGTGCAGGCAACCCTTGTTTCTCTGAAAGCACTCATTTGGCACGCTTGCTGTTTGTCAGGCAGTTGCTTTCTCCAGCGTCCCACGGTCCACGGCCCTGGCGTCGGAGTCCATCCTCTTTCCACAGAGTGCTGAGCAGAATCCGTGAGCTCCGGACAGCATCAGATTGTCGTCTTTGGAACGAAGGAATGATAAGACTGTACCAGGCTGTAATTAACGACAGCTTGAGTTATAGTTCTTTGGTTGCCAGCCACAGTAATCAACTGCGTGAATGTAAGCAGAGTGGGGCCTACTGGGAAGTCACCTCACAAGTTGGCTACGAGGCTGAATGAGCACCGGGGGAGCTCCTGAAGATTCAGGTTTAAGGGAAGGGAATGTCTGTTGAGTCTAGTTTGAGGCACTAGGTTTTGGCCAAAGAATGATGGAAAACTGGATGGTCTGTCCCTAACAAAGGAGAGTGAGGACACCACAAGAGGGGAGAATGGAGGTGGGGCAGGCAAAAATGATGCAAGTTCACTGGGTGAACAGACATCTGGGGGACATAGGCCCAAAGGAGGTACTAATGGCCCGGGGTAAGGTAAAAAGCCCCCTCTGGCCTTCAGATCTCTCTATGAGGCCTGTGAAAAGTGCCTGGGGCATTGGACACATGGTCAGTAAGTGATAGCTAGTACTATTAGTGCTGGAATTATCACTTTTGTAGCATCATTTTAAAACACCAGGCGAAGTTAAAGCACCTGGTAGAATGCTAGAAGCATGGCCTGATTATTATCGTGACATACATGAAGAATCCTGCTAAGTGTTGTGACCAGCTCTTTTTAATGGATTATGGCTAAGTTTAACAGGCAATGGGAAAAACCAGAGATTTTTGAAGACTTGGTGCACCATAAAGGAACAGCAGCTTCTGGAAAGGTCTGTAGAAGAGTACTGTGGACCCTATTTCTCAACAGATATTGTTCAACAGAACAGAATTTCATCCATACAGGATACCTTAAACCTCTCCCCTCATGCAGACTGCATACTATTGTTACTGCTAGTGTTCTCACTGGGATCACCTTCTAGCTCTCTGGCTCTTTAAAAAAGGAGAGCACTGGGTGTTACATGGAAACCAACCTGACAATAAACTATTTGTAAAAAAAATAAAATAAAAGGAGAGCAGAGACTGGGATCTGTTCATTGCTGTGTCCTTGGGGCCCAGCACAGGGCATGGCACCCAGTATACACTCCAGAAAATATTTATGGATTGAATGAATGAATAAATGAATGAGCTGATGACCTTTCAAGGTCGCTGGCTGGCTAACAGCAAAGGGTTACACCACTGTCCCACTTGTAGGCTCCAGGAGCTGCTCTCACCAAATGTTCTTATCTAAAGCCTCGTAAAGCTCATTGAATGCAGAGGAGAGAATGGAAGGGCTAGAAGGGAAATTCATGATTCAGAGGTGAGGCCTGGAAGACAGGAAGTGGACGGCAGAGGGCGGGGGTGTTGACAGGAAATTCCTGTGGGGATCCAGGGGCAGGTCCACTGCCAGGAACTTGGTTAGTTCTGATCTGGAAACTGCTGACCAGAGGCCCCCTCCTGACTCCAATGCCCATTGGCTGGAGGGAGGGAGCCAACTCTAGGCCATACTTTCTATGCAAGGAGAAAATGTTCAGTGGAACACAGGACACGTCAAAGGCAATTTTTGACCACACGGCATGTATAGGCCAAGGGAATAAATGCCACAGGAGATCAGATGCATAGTAGATTGTCATGGCCAGGAGTGGTCACAGATGGCTTTCTTTATAGGCAGGAAGAGGGAGGGGTTCAGGTTAGCCTCATATAATGGGAGAGCTTTAGATACACGGAGAAAAAGGAGTACAGACAGGAACAGAGTCTGAACAAAGCATAGAAGTAGGAAAGTATAGCGTGTGGTTCGGAGGAAAGACGGTCTTGGCAAACTCAGGAAAATGACTCGTCAGAGAAAGAGCGAGACAGGGAAGCTGGGACCAAGCCAAGGAGAGCTCTTAATATTAAGCTAAATTATTGTTTTTGGTCCACATATATTTTATAAATACGGTCTACAAAGGAATGAACGAATGTGAAATGAACAGAACGTGAACAGGAAGATGAGAGATAGCCCTTCTGCTGTTTGAATACGCATGTCCAACCCAGTGATGGCAAAAAGCTTTACACAGTCAGCCATCCAGGTGAACAGTGCTCACCTGGATGCCTCAGGGCGCGGAAGATTTAGAACTCTGGCAGAGGAGGTGGCCAGGCTAAGACTAACCCGGCTGCTGCATCAGGAGCAAGGCCTGTGGCCAAGTAAAGGTCTCCAAAGATTTCTCTCCCATTAGCCAATGGAGGCATTGGCCAAGTGGGTTAACCTAGTAAGTTAAGCAAAATAGGCTCTTTCCTTTGGGTGAAAGTTTAAGGATGTCGAGAAGGCTCTCCGCCTCCAAAGTGCTGCCCCATCCCTTAACTCAGGGCCCGCAATTCCATAATCAAAGTGTCTGGGAGCCGTGATGGCTTCTAAAGCTGTTATCAGTCCATTACGCGTGATTGTAAGTGAAGGATCTGAAAGTAGGTTTTGACAAGGAGACTGGAGAGGGAAAGGAAGATGTAACCCGTGTACTTGAGGGGGAAGATCATCAGAGACACAGAAAGTGCTGGAGAGAGAAAGGGCAGAGAGAGAGAGCAGAGAGGAGGAGCTGGCATCGTGACAAACTTCACCAAGGGCGATTTCGCGGAGTTCTAGCAACTAATCCTAACACCAGCCAGACTGTCCGGTTACTAACAAAAATGTTTCATACGCTCGGTCCGATTACAGCATCAGCCAGATGATTTAAATGTCTGCATTAGGCAGCTAACTGTGTAGTCGCTGCCCTCTCTACCATATAGGGGAGCTTGGCTAATCTTAACATTAGCAGGTTGCAGAACTCATCAACAGCTGTCTGCTCCAGAGGGTGAGTGATGCTGTTCTCAAGATCCCGAGGAGGCCCAGGGAGTTCAGGAGGATGGAAGTGTTCATTCTTATTATAAAATCCCCTGAGAACAGCAGGCTGTTTAAAGGATCAGTGTGTGGGCCATTTTTCTTCTGAGGAGCTTTGCCTTACAGTCTCATGCTGCATATTTCCCGGTCATAATAGTTTGGAGAAAAATATTGCTAAATGGCTGCATAAACAATTTTAATTGGCCTGGGCTCCCAAAATGTGCTATTTTTGTTCTGCTGCCAAGCTTGCTTTTTTACTAGCTAATTATGCCCAGCATTTAACTTTCAGCAAAAAAAAAAAAAAAAAAAAACCCACAAAAAAACAAAAAAAAACAAAGAAAAAAACAGGAAATAGGGCATTCATTACTCGAGTGACAACTTTTCAACAAGCCTACATTTCAACATCCATTGTGTAATTTCCTCTCCCCCGCTTACAGTTAGTTGTTCCACCAGCCCTTTGGAAACAAACAGCTCCCGTCAGTGGGGCTTTGTTCAGTTTAAATGCTTGCCAATCTCCAACGCAAGCAGAGGGAGGGGCTCCTGTAAGCCACCCTGTCCCCTATCCCTGGGCCCCTGTCCCTGTCCCCTCAGGGTGGGTCTCCCAACTTGTTTGGGCTCCTCAAAGAAATTCCTTGCCTGGGGTTTCTGATAGGCTGAGCTTGCAGCCAGATTGGGCTCTCTCTCATCAGGACTGGCCTGGGCCTGTTGTTTATGCCTTACCTCAAGGCTCCTAGGAATTCAGGCCACTCTCAGAGGGACACTCCCTTGGCTCCCAAGGAATCATAAGGACAGACAACCTCAGTTTGTTAGACAGTAACTCCTAGAAAGTATCTTATGGTATGAGCCATTTTAAATTTATTTTACTTAAAAATGCTTATTGCAAAGAATCTCACATGCATAACAAGTACACAATTTATTATGTTATAGTAAAGTGTAGAGCATGTGACTACCATCCAGGTCCAGAATAGATAATTACCTGCACCCCAGAAAGCCCTCTCATGCTCTTCCTCAAGCATGACTCCCTCCAACCTTCCCAAAGCTGACCACCACCTTGACTTTTAAGACTACGGTTTTAGGTGGTTAAACTTTACATAACTGGAACTATTCATATGTGGGTACATATGTGGGGCCGTGTGCATACATTTTTATCTCTGGCCTCTTCTGTTCTACTTCCCTTTGCTGCATGTACCTCATTCATCTTCATTACTACAGAAGCTTCTTCTCTATGATGAGATCACAAATCATCAATTTGACTATAAACGGACATTTGGGTTGTTTCCAGTCTGGCTATTGTAAAAAGTGCTGCCATGAACATTCCCGTGTGTGTCTTTTAGTGCATAGGCACCCACATTTCTGCTGAGTGTCAACTAGGAGTGAACTGCCGGGTCATGCGCATAGCTGGTGTGCATATTTGGTTTTTATAACGGCAGCCAAACTGTTTGCCAAGTGGCATGTGCAAGTTCCACTGCACCGCTTCCTCAGCAACTTGGGATGGTCCGCCTTTTTTATTTCAGCTGTGGCGAAATGTGTAGTGGTATCTCAGTATAGTTTTGATTTGCTCGTTCTTGACTATTCGTGAAGTTGAGTGCTTTTCTATATCTCTATTCACGATTAGATTTAGAATAAGATGGAGATTGAAGCACTGAATGATCGAAATCTGGAAAAATATTTTCATGAGAGAAGAGGCCGCCAATATTTCTGCCTCCTGAATCAGCAAGGAATCAAAAAGGAATGATCGAATCTCCAATAATCTCAAAATTGATGGATCTACAAGTGCACTGGGAAATGGGGGATGGGGGTACCAAAACCAGCTCGTCACCCTACACACACTGTTAGCGCCTTGCTTTTCTCTCTAAGCAATACAGCGTCATCATCTTGTGCTCCTAGCTACCTTACATGGTGATTTTTAATGGCTACATTATATTTCACTCTTCAAAGGTATAATTTATTTTGTTAGTCTCCTGTAATTTCTGTTTTTCACTGTTATCAGCAATAATGCACTAAAAATCCTTGGAACTAAATCTCTGGGCACATCTGAAACTATTTGCTAACGCCAGCACACTTTAAAACTATGGTATTTTAGGGGTGCCTGAGTGGCTCTGTTGGTTGAGTGTTCAGCTCTTGATTTTGACTCAGGTCACGATCTCACAGTTCATGAGATCTAGGTCCATGTCGGGCTATGTGACGATCACATGGAGCCTGATTAGGATTCTCTCTCCTTCTGTCCCTCCCCCTACTCGAGCTCTCTATCTCTCTCAAAATAAATAAAGTTAAAAAAAACTATACTATTTTAAAGGCAAATTGGAGATTGCAAAGGGACATATAATGAATGAATTAATTAATATGAGCACTGCTACTTCATATTTCTTTCTTTCTGAGTCTGCCCTCCACTTTTAACAAAACTCCATGAAGGTGAGATGAATGGAGTGATCATGACAGCCATGCCAGGGTAGATCTATGCAATCCCCCTTCTGCTTTGGCACCTTATTAAGGAATTAATAATTGTTAGTTATTATTTACTGAACACATTTTATGACAAGCACTGTGTTAGGCAATTTTGTAATAGATGTTACCATTCAACCTTCATAAGCTTCTGATGTGGATGGCTATTATTGTGCCCATTTTTTAGGGGAGGAAACTGAGCCTTAGAAAGGCTAAGAGCCTTGCCCAAGCTCATTTAGTAAGTGGTAGAGTAGGAATTAGAATCCAGCTGTCTGATGCTATACTCCCAGTCCTCAGCCATCATACCACTAATTCTCAAGCTGTATACCAATGTTCTGGTGTAGTGCAAACCTGTACTAGGCATGTTGGTAAATTTTACACACAAAATTATTTTACTGCTGAGTGACAAATGTTATATGGTACATTGATTTCTGAGATGGCTCTAATTCTTAATACATGCCCTTTGCAATTTGCCTTTGCAACTACCCCCACTAAGATATTTCTCTACTCCTTGGGCATGAGCTGATCTTGTGACTGGCCTCAACCTACAGAATGTGGTGAACATGCTGGTGTGTTTGTCTCAAGTTTAGGCCTCAGGAGACGTTGCTTACTTTTTTTTTTTTATGTTTTATTTAGTTTTAGGAGAGAGAGAGAGACAGCGTGAGCAGGGGAGGGTCAGAGAGAGAGGGAGTCACAGACTGAAATAGGCTCCAGGCTCTGAACTGGCAGTCAGCACAGAGCCCGACGTGGGGCTCGAACCCATGAACCGCGAGATCATGACCCAAGTGAAAGTCAGACGCTTAACCGACTAAGCCACCCAGGAGCCCCAGACGTTGCTTACTTTTGCTCTACCTCTTGCTCCTTTGTCACCATGGGAATAAGTCTGGGCTAGCTTGATGGGGAATGAGACATGGGAAGCAAAGCCAGGTCGAAGCCCCAGATATGTGAGGAAGTCCAGCCCAGCCAAGATCAGCCAAACCTCCTAAGCCAACCTACTGTTGAGTGTAGATGGATGAATGATCCCTATTAAGCCCAGGGAAACCACCCAGCTGACCCAGGGATTTGTGAGCAGAATGTTAATTGTCATATGTCACTGAAGTGTTGTGGGTATTTGTTTCATAACATGATTGTGGTGATAGATAATATATACTATGGTGTCTATCTAATGGACAGAATACTAGCTAGTAGGTCACGATGGTGGATAAACTCAGGTATAACTTGGCCTCAGCATAGCAGAATGTCAAGTCATTACCTAAGAAAGGTGTCTGTTTACTGAAGCGTGTGGGAACAATGAGTGTGTTTGAGAACATGGTCAAGACAGTACACAACTACATCCCCATGGCTGCCCTGCATTGCTGGACCACCAGGAGTAGTGTGATGCCATCACCCTCTACTGAATAAAATTTAAAGTTGCATTTTGAGGGGGTGCGTGGGTGGCTCAGTTGGCTAAGCATCCAGCTCTTGACCCTTGCTCTGATCAGGATTTCACAGTTCGTGAGACTGTGTCGGGACTAACAAATGGAGCTTGCTTGGGATTCTCTCTTACCCTCTCTCCCTCAATAAATGAACTTTAAAAGAAATAAAGTTGTATTTTGATGGTAAGCTCCATGTTATATTGTTCACATATTGGTTACACTAGTTAATTGGATTTCTATCCCTTGCAACCTAAAGAGTTCAAGTTCTAGGGATGAGAGCTTTGAAAAACTACAGTGCCTGCCCTCCCATCTGTGATGCTCCTGGTCCTGAGCTATGTGGCTGAGAAAGCAACCTGGAACGTCTAAAGCACATTCAAAGAGCAGGCTGGTTGTTCCCTCTGTCAGCTTCCTCATCTTACAGAGAGGGCCTCTGCCCAGAGCTGGCCCAGGTGTAGACCAAAGAAGACAATGTAACAACCCACCTTGGCTGTCCCTTCTCCCTGTCCCAAAGCTACCTGCCTCTTGTATCTTCAGATTGAAAACTGGAATTCCATGGTCCCCCTCTGTACATAGCAGTTAAACAATGCTCCATACTCTTGGCCTTTTTCTTCTTCCTTTTATGAACTTCTGGTTCAGTTATACATTGCTGTGTAACAAGCTATCTCAAACTTAATGGCATAAAGCAATCACCAATTTTTTTCTTGTTCTTATATTCCACAGGTCAGGAATTTAGAGGTCATCGCTCCTGGATATCTGAGCCTTTGATTGGGAGGACTTGAATGGCAGAGGCTGGTGTCATCTAGAAGCTTCTTCCTTCACATATGTGTAGTGCCTGGGCTGGGGACTGTTGACCCCAACATGTAGCCTGTCCACAGGATAATAGCTTCATGGCAGTCAGGCTTTTTATGTGGTTGCTCAGTGCTCCAAGAGTGAGGTGAAAACTTCATGCCCTTTTATGAGTTATCCTCGGAACTGACATATACCTTTACATCTCTCATATTCAATTGGTTAAGACTGTTGCAAGTCTGCTCAGATTCAAGGGGAGGGAGGTAGACTTCATTTTGTGATGGGACAATTGTCAAAGAATTTTCAGCCATGTTTTAAAGTTGTCATACCTTAAACTTATCTATCCATTGTGTCAGCTATTAAGATCCGTTGTTTTGTGTAAGAATCTTTTGGTTACAAAGGGAAAAAATAATTGAAGCTAGGTTCGAAAAAAAGATATGAGTAATTTATTTTAAGGTTTCATTAGTATCTCACAGAACACTCCAAGGACGTCACCATAGTACTTTTGCATGCTCAGGGCCAGTTGGTGCTAAGGGGTTAATGAGGCAAACTCATCCCAACTGAATTATCTCCATTCCAGGCAGAGATGACCTTGCCCTGAAGGAAGGGATGGGAGTCCTCAGGGAATGTCACTAAAGGGAAAGACTAGGACTGAACACTGGGGCAGGCCCGTCACACACTCCAGAAAGGGAGCCGAAGTATGGGGCTGGTTGTGTCTCCTCAAGTGAGAGTTAGAGTACTGAGCACCTACGGAGGACTCCTTCCATCCCTAAACACATGAGTATTCATTCTAGAGGGTCATCTTAGATCTTTCTCCCTGTCTCTCACCCTCAGGCTGACTTGCTATCCCCAGCCTAAAATATTCCGTCATTCATCCATTCAACAAATGTTTATCGAGTCTCTTGGATGTGCCTGGTACTGTGGCAGTGAACAAGACCTTCAGGAGCCTGATGAGATGAAGGAACGCTCTTACCTGGGACCCAGGAGCCCTGATTCTGCCGTCACTCTCTAAGTAACTTTGAACATATACTCTGTCTTCCCTGGTCCTCAGTTTCCCTATCAGTCAAATCATGGCCTTGACCTTGAAGATGACTGAAGGCCCTTCAGAACCCCTAGAAGAAAGATGATTTTGGCACTCCTAAAATTTCAGCCCTCAACCTCAAGTGTATTTTCTGTCTTTTGCCTTTACTGCTGGCTGGCTTACTCTTGCTGTAATTTATTTAACTGAGCCGTGCTGAGCAGTTTGGAACTGAGTTTGCATGAATCACTGTCCATAAAATCAAGTTAAGTGGATTTCATTCCACACAGCGCACCTGTGTGTACACTCAGGGAGAAGAAGCTGGATTTTCTTGGCTCTTCCAGAACACTGTTAGAATTGCTTCCTTACAGATACAGCATTCACCCTGTATTTATAGTTCATTGTTATAACAGCCTCCTTCAGAGACCTGGAAGTAAAGTGTTGGATGCAATTTTTCCTTCAGATCATTTTATATAGCTGTCCTGTTTCTCTATCTAGCTAGAAAACCTGACATTGATTTCCTCTATTTTATCGGAGTTGAAAATATCAGATTCAAATACATTCAGTCATTCAACAAATATTTATTGAGTGTTATATTGAGGTTATACTGAGCTAGGTATAGGGATGAGGGTTGAGGGGAACTGTCCCGCTACTCAGAGACTAAAAACTATGTGAAAGTGTTAAGTAACATCAGTGCAAGAGAATTGTTGCCAGGCAGAAAATAGGAAATTTGATGTGTTAGTTGGAAGAAGAAACAGACAAAGGTGAGTGACCTGGGAAGGGTTATGGAGAGTTTGGGAAGGATATTGAGCTTGTGAGAGAGATTCCTGTTTGGACCACTCCCTCTACCTCCCTCCTGAACACCCTCCCCCCATGATATAACCAGCACTAGAGTCCTTTCGGTTCACCATTTTGTAAAAGGATGTCATAGGGAGCAGGGCAAAGAGGTTTGAGCAAGGATGAACATTTGTAGGAAGAAATATCCAAAGGGTCTGCTCTGGTGCTTGTGAAAATACTTCTTTTTGGAGCCAGTGTGAGGGATTATAAAGGGATTTATTTCATTTTGTAACATAGCCAAAAGCAGAGGCCGACTGTGACTAAAATGGTAGTATGAGGGACTGCCTATTTGGATCTTTGTTCTTGTTTTCCATCTTGACAGAAAATGTAATTTTTACTCTGCCATTAAATAAAGATTTCACAATTTTCCTGGCCAATTTCAAAAATGCGATTCCATTTACCCTTTGGGACTCTGAGATACATATTGAGATATGGGAGAAGGGCATGCTGGGACTTCCCTCCTGCCCTGACACTATGCTTATGACCACCCTGTCCTTTTGAGAAAATGGAGTTGCTTAAAAAGACTTGAAGCTTTCACTGCACCTGTGTTTGTATCCAGGCCACAAGCAAAATTTGCTTTGCTTAATGAGTTCTGTTTGTTATGCTGTCTTGGGAAAAGACATGCCCACATTTCTCCAGCAGTTATTTGGGGAGCTTGAATGCCCAGATGGTGCTCTAGGCTGGGTGGGCTCTGCAGGAGACCCTGGACAGCGCCACTCCTGCCCTGGAGGAGTAGTACAATGGTCCACAGAACAGTTCTGTCCAAGCAAAATATAATGTCCAAGCAAAATCGAGTGCCACATACATAACTTTTAAATTTCTAGTAGCTACATAAAAAAGTTTTAAAAAGCAGGTGAGATTAATTTTAATAATATATTTATTTTACCCAATATTCCTAAACTATGATCATTTTGCCATAGACTTAATATGAAAATGATTGATGAGATATTTACATAAAAAAAAACACTAAGTCTTCCAAGTCTGGTATGTATTTTATCCTACAGCACACCACAATTCAGACTAGCCACATTTCAGGTGTTCAATAGCTACATGTGACAAGTGACTACCACATTGGACAGCAGATGTCTAGAATTCTCTACCGATCCTTCTGTAGATCCCTTGGAGCCCTGGAGGGTCTTTTCTTTCAACCGTTATAAGCAATTAAAAACCCAACCCTTTGGCTTTGAGTAGAATAGCTTGCTACTTAACCCTCCAACTGCACAATTATTTCTGTTACTCCCAGAGGCTGGCAAATTCAGAGACCTTCCATCACAGTACAGTACCTATCACCCCCACCCCTGTTTATGCTATGTTCATACCTTGTTTGTGTTTCATACTCTGGCTTTTTCTGTACTTTATCCTTTTATTTATTTATTCTATTTATTTTTTAAGTAGGCTTCATGCCCAGCACAGTCCAACACTAGATGTGAACTCATGACTCTGAGACCAAGACCTGAGCTGAGATCAAGAATCAGACGCTTAACTGATTGAGCCACCCAGGCACCCCTATATTTTATCCTTTTAAAACTTACCTTTACTGGGTGCTTTTCCCCCTCAGAGCCTAGTTCAGGGTTTAAGGGATAATGGTGATATGGGCTATTGGGCAAAATAAGCTGTGGTTCTCTTCTTGGGAATGAGCATTCACCAACCCACTTCCAGATTACAAATTATGCATGGCAATGCAGTAGGGCAGCCAGGGCATTGGCATTGGAAAGAATTTAGAGGGTTCTAGTCTGATGTTTTTTTTTTTTTTTTAAAGCTGAGGTACAGTTTGCATAACATAAAATTAACCATTTTCAGTGAACAATTCAGAGACATTGAGTACATTTGCAACATTTGCAGCCATCACCTCCATCTAGTACTAGGACATTTTCTGTTTCTTTTTCTTTTTTTTTTTATTTCTAGGAGAGAGAGAGACAGCGTGAGCAGGGGAGGGTCAGAGAGAGAGAGGGAGTCACAGACTGAAACAGGCTCCAGGCTTTGAGCTGGCAGTCAGCACAGAGCCCGACGCGGGGCTCGAACCCACCAACCGTGAGATCATGACCTAAGCGAAAGTCGGACGCTTAACCGACTAAGCCACCCAGGCGCCCCTAGTACTAGGACATTTTCATCACTTCAGAGGAAGCCCCATCTTCATGAAGCTGTCACTCTCCATTACCCCCTTCCTCTAGCACCTGGCAACCACTGCTTTCTGCTTTCTGTTTTATGGATTTGTCTCTTCTGGATATCCCATGTAAATGGATTGTACAATACGCAACCTTTTCTGTCAGCTTCCTTCACTTAGCATGATGTTTTTGAGGTTCATAATGTTCTTGCATCTACCACTACTTTGTTCCTTTTCATTGATGAATAATATTCCACTGCATGTACATACCACAGATCTATTCATCTGCTGATGGACATTCAGTTTGTTTCTGCTCTTTGGCTATTGTGAATGGTGATGCTATGAACATTGGTATACAAGTTTTTGTTTGAATACTTGTTTTCAATCCTTGTTGGCATAACGTAAGAGTAGAATTGCTAAGCCATGTGGTAATTCTTTGTTTAGCTTTTGGAGGAATGGCTGATCTGTTCCCCAAAGTGGCTGAGCCATTTTACATTTCTACCAGCAAAGTATGGGGGTTCCAACCAATTTCCACATTCTTGCTAATTCGTGTTATTTGCCAACATTTGTTTTGTCTTTTTTTTTTTAAATTATAGCCACCTAGTGAGTATGAAATGGTATCTTCCTGTGTTTTTTTTTTAAACTTTTTAAATGTTTTTATTTATTTCTGAGAGAGAGACAGAGAGAAAGTGTGAGCAGGGGAGGGTCAGAGAGAGAGGGAGACAGAATCCAAAGCAGGCTCCAGGTTCTGAGCTAGCTGTCAGCACAGAGCCTGACGTGGGGCTTGAACCCATAAATGGTGAGATCATGACCTGAGCTGAAGTTGGACCTTCAACTGACTGAGCCACCCAGGTGCCCCTCCCTGTGGTTTTTTTTAAGAAAACTTTTTTAAATTAATAAACTTAAATTTTGTAAGCTTAATTTTTAATGTTTTAAAGCAGTTTCAGGGTCATAGCAAAACTGAGTGGAAAGTCCAGAGTGTTGCCATCTACTCCTGCCTCCACACACGCACAACCTTCCCCACTACCGATACCCTCCACCACACTGGTACATTCTGTGTTCTAGGCAGCATGAAGAAGGGAGGGGAAGGGGGCGAAAATGAGCACTTCCCAGCCGAATCAATTTCCTTCCAGCACCCTTCCCAGAGACCCCATGTAATGTCTATTCATATCTCATTTGGCCTCAGCTACTTGCAAGAGAAACTGAGAAGTGAAATATTTTTAGCTTATCTTTTGTCACACCAAGTAAATTTGGGGTTCTATCCTAAAGAATAAGGGGAATATGTATATTTGGAGACACCTAGAATCTACCACAGATGTTAATTGGAAGCCTTTTTTAACACTGAAAATTTGGAAAGAACATAAATATCTGAAACATGATTGACTCAATAGATTAACTGATTCATTAACATCATGCATACTTAAATATTATATTTTATTTTATTTTTCAAATTTATTTATTTATAATGAGAGAGAGGGAGCAGGAAGAGGCAAAGAAAGAGGAAGAGAATCTCAAGCAGGGTCTGCACTGCCAGCACAGAGCCTAATGTGGGGCTTGAACTCATGAACCATGAGTTCATGACCTGAGACAAAATCAAGAGTCAGATGCTTAACTGACTGAGCCACCCCGGTGCCCCTAAATATTCCATTTTAGAAGAACATTTAACAACATGGTAAAATGTTTATGATACTATGTTGAGGAAAAAAGAAATTACTACTTTCCTAAGAAAACAATTAAGATATTTTAAAAGAACCATAAATGAAGAACAGCTACTTGATGATATCAAAGAATTATGGTACTCTGACTATCTTTTAAAGGGAGTCCTTATCATTTAGCAATATATTTATGGATGAAATGATATGGTGTCTGGACTTTGCTTTATAGTGGAGGAGGGAAAATGGTGGGGAGGGTATACATAGATAAAACAAGAACAGCCATAGGCAGATAACTGTTGAAACTGTCAGTAGATAAATGGAGGTTTGTGGTCTTATTTTCTTTCTCTTTTATGCATGTTTGAAACTTTCCATCACATTTTTTTTAAAAAGGATAAATTACAAGTTATTTAACCTCTATCTCTTTCTCAAATGGACTAATAATAATAATTAGTTCACAGGGAGGAGTGGAGATTAAATGAAATGATAGGATATGTAAAACTGGTTTGCGATGAATAAAGGCAGTCATAAATGCCAGTTACTCCCAGCAGGATGGAGCTAGCATACTGCTAGGTTAGAGACAAAAGCTAGATTCTGTGACTCTTCTTCCCTGGAGTCTTTCACTTCCACTTTGTCTTCCCTGGTAACCCCCCACCAGGGGTGGCAGGAGGGTCTGGGACAGCTGGGTGCCATTCACAGCCAATGGTGAGGCAGGTTCCATTATGGATCTCCCAGGCTTCCAACGCTGCCCCTATAAGTACCTACCTTCTTGGTCTATGCATGGGGTCAACAGACCACTATGCACAGATGTCACCCATTCAACTGCTGGATCACAGTCGTGGTACTCCACCAATTGGCTGTGTGGCCTTATGCAAATGACTACCCTCCCAGGGCCTCACAGTCCCTTCTGTCCAAGTAAAGAATTGAACGCATTGTTTCTAAGGATACTGTGCCCTTGATGTTTTCGGAAGATAAATGTTAATAATATAAGAACAACAACAGTAAGCATTTGTTGAGTACCAATTATGAACAAGGTATAATGCTAAGCACCTTGTAAGCTTTAATTCCTTTAATTCTTCCAACAACTTTTATAAGGCAGGGTCTGTTATTATCTTCTTTTTACAAGTAAAAAGGTAGGCCCAGAGAGGGTAAATCACTTACTTGAGATCCCAGAGCTGGTAAGTTGTAGAGCTGGGTTTTAAACTCAGGCAGAGTGACTCCAGAGTTTAGTAAACAGGAGAAAGCAGCAAACTGCATGGCATTTAAGTGCAGCTCTGTTAAGAAGGCGGCTTCCATCATACAGTTGACACACTAAATTCTCGAGTCCCTGACAAAGCCATGGGTCTGTGAAACTCAGGAAAGAATATCTCAGTACTTCTCCCAGGGAACGAGGAGCTGTTATCAACGTCTATTGTGGAGATCAGAAGAACAGGCTTTCAATGTCCCTCTTAGGTTAAGGAGATGCTGGACTGATGGTCAGTTGGCATGGATCAGTTTGGTCTTATGCGTTGCTTACCACTGGTATGGTTTTGGTTACCCTACTCCCATGGTGTACTGGTTGTCAAGTATTTAATATCTCCCTGGAAGAGAGAACTGATCTTGTTTTAAGGATTTAAAAGTTAGACAATCTTCTCAGAGGAGTCTGGGGAGATTCTCAGAAAATGATAGACAGCTCTCTGGGTTGGGTAGATAACCAAGCTATGCACTTGAGGGCACTTCAAAGTCCTGCACAGGTCCAACAATCTCATAAACACTCTTAGATTGGCCACTTTTGTTTGGAGAAAACAGTAAGTCAAACCACAAAGTCAAAACAAAGTTTTATAGTAGAAACATGTATTTGCCAGCCCAGCTTTGCCATTCCCTTCTTCAGTTACTCTACCTCTGTATTCCTTTGGCGAAGCAGCTCTCCTCTCCATTTCTCTTCTCAATGGGACTGTCCATGATGGTGTCGCATTCTGCCAGGCCAAGAGAGGGCCACGTGACCCAGTCAGGCTGCTCAGATGCTCTCTTAGAATACGAATATGGTCAAAATACACAAAGACAGAAAATAGCACAGGTGCATCCCCAAACAGCACCTTCAAGAGAGAAAACCTGGTTTCTAATGTTTCTGAGAACTAGATACCTAGCCTTTTTTTTTATTGATTACACCTCATAGCCTGACAGTACTTTTATTTTCTGAAGTTATCCAGAGTCTGCTTCTGTTGTCTGTAACAAGGAAAAACCCTTACTCACATGTGGGTCAGTATCAGGTGTCAGTGCTTAAAAACAGACCCTTCCTTCCTGGTTCAAACAACCCCCAACCCCAGAACCTAAGTCCTTTCTTCTCCATTTTTTTCCAGAGCATCCTGGGCCAGAGTGGGAAAAGGCCCTTGTCAATGTGCTAAGCTTTACCTTGAGAGATGAGTGAGGACACCCTTTAAATTACCTATAAAACCCTTTGATTCACTCAGCAGAGGTTGCCATGGGCAATTTGCTAAGCTTATTGATTATTTTCTGTTTAAATTAAAGTTTGATGTCCTGGAACAGGCTGTGCAGTGCATGGAGTTAATGGAAAAGGTTGAGATCCAGGGGAGAGACACTCACTGGGGAAATGGAGGGTATTCAAGGGGAAAACAGGGAGTCTATGAAGAGGAGATTGTCAACGCCAAGTTGTAGTAAATATGATGGTGATAAAAAAGATAGAGAATGGAATTCTTTTATGGAGAAGAGCAGCCTCCAGGACATTTAAAGCCTCAGGAAGACAGTGAAAAAATGTATTCATTCCACAAATATTTGTCGTGTATCTGTTAAATCCTGGGCATAGTGCTAGGCACTAGGGGAAAATAGCAAGGAAGGCACAATCCTTGCCTCTTTGTGTTGCATCATTGGTTCTCAAAGTATGATCCTTGGCACAGCAACATCGCCATTGCCTGGAAATACTGGGCCATGCAGAATCTCAGGTCGCATCCCAGACCTACTAAATCAGAAACTCTGGAAGTGGAGGCTGTCCCTTCCAGGTGAATCTGATGCATGCCATCAGTCTGATGATGCCCTCCCAGCAGTATGAGAACCACTGATCTAAGAGCAAAGCTTGGGGTTCTGCCAGCCCGGGACTCAGTCTGTGTTGGTATTATCACTGACAACATCTGGTGAGTATTTATCATTGCCAGATATTGTGCTCAGTGTGGCACGTGGTTTGTGTCATTTCATCCTCAGAACCACCTTTTTAATAGAAGGTGAAATGGAGGCAAGCTGAAAGTCAGCGGGTAGGTAGAATTCAAATCCCAGAGCCTAACCACGCTGCTCTACAGTCTCCCAAACACCAAACTCCCACAAGCTCTGTGACGCATTCTGCCCTGCTCAAAGCTGACCTTCAGACAGAGACAGAACCGTGGTTTCCCCTAGAGGAGGTATATTGTACAGTTGGGTTTCAGATGCTTGAGGAAGAAAAGGAAGGCAATGAAGGGCGAGAAGCATGGAATGGACTGGGAAGGAGGCAGAGAGCATGCTGGGCTTCAGGGAGAAGCCAGGTCCACAATTTATCCTGATCTTATGGGAGGCTAGCATTCAAAACCACTGCGTATTGATCAGTATGGGGAAATCTTGTCACTTCGGTCAGAAAGGGATCTCATGTCATGATGCCTAAATTCAAGCCCTTTAATTCTTCCACTTATAGTGTGTATTCATTTCCTATCGCTGCTGTAACAAACTCAGTGGTGGCTCTGTATTTCTGCTATAAAAATTACCGCAAACTTAGTGACTTAACACTCCTTGATTTTTTTCTCTTACAGTTCTGGAGGTCAGACAGCTATAGTCGGGGTTTTGGTAGGGTTGTGTTGCTTCTGGAGGCTTCAGAGGAGAAGCAACATCCTTCCCTTTTCCAGCTTCTGGATGCCACTTGCAGTCCTTGGCTTGTGGCCCCCTCTTTTGTCTTCAAAGTCAGCTATGTAGCATCTTCTCTCCTGCCTGACCTCTGCTGTTCTCACATCTTCTCTCTCTGATTCATAGCCCCCCGTGTCCCTCTGACAAGAAACTTCATGATTATACTCAGCCCAACTAGATAATCCAGGATAATCTCATCTCCATATCCTAACTTGATCCATTAGCAAAGTCATTTTGCCCTGTAAGGAACATTTTCACAGGTTCTGGGACTTAGAATATACACACCTGGGGAGATGGTGTGGGAGGATTATTCTATCATACTTTGTGATTTAGGAAAGTTACTTCCCTTTCTCAAGGTTTCTAAGTTCTACCCAAAATGGGGATTATAACAATTTTTGGTCCTAATCTTACAGCGCTACGATTGAAATAAGCATGTGTGTCATTTCAATCACATTTGTAAATATTATTACTGCCTCAGTTTCCTCATCTGACAAACGGGGACGAGTGATGTTTCTTCTTCATCTAGTGAAGCATATGCATTGCTTACCCTGAGTCATGTTGTGTTCACGTTGCGTTGGAAAGCTCCACAAAAGACACTCAGGAAAATGTAGTTGTAATAATTGTGTAAGTTTGTTAGGTTGTAGAGCCTTAAATATGTGTCAGCAACAGACAGAGATGAGGTCAATCCTCTTGAGGAACCAACCATCTGATGACTCATATCACCATGCAATGTTTGGAAGGGAAGCAATAAGCTCAGGTCCCAAGATTCTCTAGTGATCGTGAACTTAGGAGTGTGTCCACTGAGCTAACTGAGGGTCAGAATGATCCTCTGCCCCTACCCTGTGGTAGGGGACAGGGTTAAGGCTGCATGTGCCCACTGGAGGCCGTTACTACCATTCCCCTGGATCTTCATTTGTTAGTGATCAGGGGAACAAAAAGCAGCAGCCGGGTCCACCAGAAGAGAGACATTAAAGTTGATTAAGTGAGTGGGCCAATTAGCGTCTGGCTTCATGCAGTGTGGAGTTAATTAGCCTCTACAAAACAACAACAGCTGCTTTAATGGTTGGGCAAGAGGCCCAGCAGAGAGGAGCCATGGGAAGAGAAGTGATGGGCTAGTGCTTAATAACTTGGCTGCAGTGGGCCCTGCCCCACTAAAAATGTAGAACAAAGCCCTGGGCAAACTCCTCTGCATGCTTCCAGACAGTACATGGGGCAGAGAACCAGACCCTTCTAGTGTCTTGCCCCTAGGGAGAGACCAACCTCACACCTCAGACTTGAGTTTCTTTTTAAGGCTGTTAAGCACAACTTAGTTTGCAACGTCACTGAAATCACTACCTTGCACATTTCGTCCTGATCCTGAACTTCATAATGCACATTGTTTCTTCATGTTGGCATTTTTTCTTTATTACAAAAGTAATACATATTATGGAGGTAGCATTTGGAAAGCGTATAAAAAATACAGAGGAAAAAATAGTTCCTCTACCTTGAAATAAATTCTTTAATTCCTTTCCCATTTATTATTCTCTTGCTAAATGCTGCTCAAAGTGTTTAGAGTAATTACACATCAGTTTTGGTTTTTCTCTATGCAAATATGTATGTTTTACAAATTAAACTCACCGTGTATGATCTTTAGTAACCTACTGTTTAGCAATCTTCCATGAACATTTTCCTTACCTCATTAAAAATATTTTTTAAACTACTCAGTCTCTATGGTTCCACTAATGAAGCTATATTTTAGTTGTCCATTTATTTATGCCTTTTGCTTCCTTTTCTAAAAAAGTTTTTGAGGGCAGAGACAACATTTTTTTAACTACTTTATCTCCAGTGCTTAGAACAGAGCCAAGCATGTGGCAGCTACTCATTTCAACTGTGATGAATGAGTAAGCAAATGAGTGAACAAATTTAACCAATTCCTTCTTAAGGGCCACTGAGGTTGCTTCCATTTCTTTACCATTATAAAAAATGCTGTTATATCAGTTAAGATGAGGTTCAATTACACGTGACAGAAAATCTCCCCAAACAATGGCTTAAACAAAATTTAAAAGTTTCTCTTTTGCAAGAGTCCAGGAAGTTAGCCTAAGCCTGGTATAGTGCTGTGCTGCCCATTGGCATGGACTCCATTTCCAAAGTCACCTCATTGTTCAAAATGGCTGCTAAATCTCCAGCCAAAGCAAGAAAAGGAAGGGAAAAGAAGAATGCATATGGACTCTTCATGGAAGTTTCATATATCCCTTCTGCTTGCTTTCTAATTAGTTATAATTTGCTCACAGGACCATATCTAACTGCAAGGGAGTCTGGGAAATGTAGTCTTAATTATGCAGCTAATATCCAGAGATACTGTTAATGAGGAAGAAAGGGAAGAAAATTGGGGGACCATTAGCTGGGATGGCTCTTAAACTTATGGATTGACCCCAGCCCCTCAAGCTAGCCCTTCCCTAACGTGACCCTTAGTTTTTCCATACAGGGATCTGGTCAAGTCAGGCTGACTTCTTCGACTGAGGCCTGGGACCAGGGCACTGGAGGGTTTCAGAGCCTTCACTTCCCTGCTATAAACTTCTTCTCATCAGTTGACATAGTCATCGCCAAAGACTGACTCAATAAAGATGCCCCATTTCCCAGAGGATGTTTTTCCAATTAGTGCAAAGAGGAAGTTCCAGCTGTGAGGACAGGAATCCGGGTTTCTGAAATGCAATGATTATTAGTAACAATCAATCAAGGGGCCTCATAGGACAACAGAGAGAAAGCCAGCCTTCAAGGATGCTATGTGGGACGAGGATGACGGGCTGCCTATAACAAGAAACGGTACGGCTCCACCGCAACGTGGCCAAGCCCCTGAGACAGTGAGGGACTTTGTAACAAGGTTTTACTGCCTGCAGTAAAAATCCTGCCAAAACACATTCAGGAACGTGTGGGGAGACGTGTATTCATTATTATGCCCCTAGCAGCTATCACAGGAAACCATCTGGGCTCAGTTGGCCTATAAATTTGCAACTTGCAGTTGGGTGGGCTACAGGGAATCGGCCAAGCGGGAAGTCAAGGTGTGAAGTGGGTCTGGCAGGTTCCACACGCAGGGCTAACTCAGAAAGTCACCATCCCTGGCGGGGTTTTTCTGTTTAATTTTTTTTACTGTGAAATGCATCACACGTACAGAAAAGTGAACAAAACGTAAATGCACACTCAAACCAACTCTCAGAAAGTGAGTACACATGTATGTGGCAATCCCTCAGGTCAAGAAATAGGACATTTTCAATCCCTTGGAAGTCTCCCGTGTGTCCTTTCTGAAACACGCTGCCTTCCTGCCCACCAAAGATTATGACCCTGACTTTAATGAGTATAACCGCTGTGCCTCACTTTACTGTTTTGTCATTTGGGTATTCACCCCAAAATGCTGTCATTTAGTTTGCCTATTTAAAACAATGTTTGTTTATTTTTTTTGAGAGAGAGAGGCAGAGAGAGAGGGAGAGAAAGCATCTCACGCAGGCTCCATGCTGGTACAGAGCCCTATACGTGACTCAAAACTCACAAACTGTGAGATCACGATCTGAGCCGAAACCAAGAGTCTGGCACTTAACCAACTGAGCCACTCAGGTGCCCCTAGTTTGCTTATTTTTTAACTTTATATTGTTGTACAGATTCATAGAGTCCATATTCTTTTGTGTCTGGATTTGTTTCCATGTATGTTCCGTGTTATCATTTTAGTATTTATCCATATGGCCCAAGATTCTAGTTTCTCTGTTTTCGTTCCTGAATATCATTCCACTTATCTCTTTTACTGCTTTTGGACATTTTACAGTTCTTGGACATTTGGGTACTTTTCAGGGTGATGTTATTACAGATAATGCTGCTATGAATATTCTTGTACGTAAATCCTTGCACAAATACATATGAGTTTTTTCACAGCTGTGATTCTTAAACTCTAGTGTGCGTGAAAATAGCCAAGAGCTTGTTAAAATGCAGATTCCCGCTCCTCCCTAAGGATTCAGATTTAGTAAGTCTAGGGTGGCGCCCATGCATTTTCATTTTCAACAAAGTTTTAGGTGTTAATGAAGCTGCTGATCCCTGGACTGCCCCTTGAGTAGACTGGAGAGCTGGCGTTGGCAAACCGTAGTCCATGAGCCCAACTTGGCCCACCGCCTGCTTTTGTATGGTCCATGAGCTAAGAAAGCCTTTACATTTTTAAGTGGTTGAAAAAAATTCAAAGACAAATAGTATTTCATGACATGTGAAAGTCAGGTGAAATTCTAATTTCAGTGTCCATGAATAAAGTTTTATTAGCACATAGTCTTGCCAATTTCTTTATGTACTATATGTACTTCAGGGCTTAGTAGAGTTGAGTAGATGTGGCAAAGACCATTTTACCTGTTGGTCTTTTACAGAAAAATTGCACTGATCTAGAATGCATGCTTTTGAGTGGAATTGTAGAGATGTACTTCTAACACCTTTACTGGACAACGCCAGTTCTCTAAGGTTTTTAGGTTGTCAGCTCCTCATGAACAGGGGGGGAGAAGGAGACTGAGAGGTGAAGGCACAGTGGTCACACAGTGAAAGGTGGAGAGGACATATGGATATGAATCTGCCACAGTCTGTGGTCTTTGCCACGGCACCAGCCTGCCTCCAGTTGCTACAGAACGATGGGATCTTTCAGACGGAACCGAGCTCCTGGATAGTTAAAGTGTGGTTCTGCTCAGAAGAAACTGGGTTACGCACCTCTCAACCCCTCCAGCCCAGCGATTTTGATTCTCAGTCCCATGTCACTTTAACTAGCGGGGTGATCTTCACTAGCAACCCAAACCTGCCGAGCCCCAGTTTATTCTTCTGACAAATGCTATAAGCGGAACACGCCTCCTAGGCTGTTGTGTTGATTAATGAGATAATATATATCCCTTGTCCTACAAAAGGGAGGCACTTGCTAATTTATTTCCCTCCACCCAAGGACACAGGAAACTTTAAAAAGACAGACCCCAGCCTTTTCCTGTCACTTGGCCTCTGGTTATTGTCCTGGGTGTAATGGAGTGGAAAACTCTATACATGGCTCCCTCTGACAGTGAATTTCTAATCTCAGAAAACTTAATGGTTTTTGTCAACCTGATTGTCCAGTGAGAGCGGATTAGAGGAATGACTTCCTTGTCACTGGAAAGTTGACTTGCTTCACGACGTTTTTCCTGGTGCCGGTGGGAGGCATGATCGATACTACACAGACCTAAATACTTACCTGTGGTTTCAGAGCTGAGGACAAAGGTTGGGCGTTCCATTTAAGTGCCTTCAGCCGTTTCCAAGTAGACCTAGACATAATGTGCATTAGGCGGTTTAGGCTGGTGACCCGGAGCTCTGCAGTCTGAGGGGCAACCCCAAATCAAGCAGTTGTTTTCTTCTGACCCACAAAGCAGAGTCCCCCCTGGCTCGTGCTGGGTTTGTCTTCTCAGCTCCAGTTTTCCCATCTGGGAAAGGAAGGTCCATTAGTTACTGTCAGCACTCCGAGGGAAGGATGGCCTTGCCTTTTTCTGTATCAGGACTTCATGGACACAATGTGCTGAAGCACAAACGGATGGCGACTACTAATCAAAATTTGGTTTCAAATCCCTCCGCGCCGCTATCCTGGGGCCTGGGGTGTCTCTTGCATGAGATACCCCCACAGCAGATGCACGGAGAGGCCTCAACAGACCTCAACTCAGAGCACATGCCAGAACTTGTCATCTAAGCAAACTCCTCCCCTTGCTCGGCAAGTTCTCTCAGTCCAGGAGGGCAAAACAAAGCCCTATTTTATCGGAGACTCTTGAGCTATCTCACTTCCCCCGGGACGTCATCTCTGACCTTTTAGACAAGGCAAGCGCCCTGTACTTTTCCTTCATGACACTCCTGCCCATTAGAAATGAAGCAATATCTAAGTCAATTAGAATATAAGCTCCATGAAGTCGAGGACATTTGCCTGCTTTGTTCCCTGCTGATTCACAGTGCTTAGAAACATTTTGGCACATAGTAGGTGTTCAATGAATACTTGTTGAATACATTAATTAATACATTTATGTAATTACCTGTTTATGACCTGCCTTCCCGATTTGACTAGAACTCCCATGAGAGAAAGAGCTGTCCCTGTCTTATTCGCCCTTTATTCTTAGTACCCAGAACAAACCCTGGCACCTAGTGGGCACTCAATAAATAGTGAAGAGTAAAGTACTTGAAACTTTTTATCTTGAATTAATGATATTAATTTTACTTCAGTAATAAACACGCTGGGGCACCTGGGTGGCTCAGTCAGTTGGGCACCCAGATGACTTTGGCTCAGGTCATGATCTCTAGGTTTGTGAGTTGAGTTCGAGCCCTGCCTGGGCTCGCCGCTGTCAGCATAGAGCCCTCTTCAGATCCTCTGTCTTCCTATCTCTCTGCACCTCCTCTACTCTCCCTCTTTCTCTCTCTCTCAAAAATAAATGAGACATTAAAAGAAAAAAAGAAAAGTAAAGTGAAAGGGTGCCTGGGTGGCTCAGTAAATTAAACATCTGACTTCAGCTCAAGTCATGATCTCCCGGTTCCCGAGTTTGAGCCCCTTGTCAGGCTGTGTGCTGACAGCTCAGAGCCTGGAGCCTGCTTTGGATTCTGTGTCTCCCTTGCTCTCTGTCCCTTCCCTGCTCATGCTCTCTCTCTCTCTCTTTCTCTTTCAAAAATGATAAATAAATATTTCTAAAAAAGAAACGTAATAAAACTGCAATATAATTATTTTAGAAAAAGAGTAAAGTAAAAGACCCATGTCTCTTCAATATTATCATTCATAGACCTACTTTAAGTATTTTTCTTTCAGAGTTTTCCACTGTGTATTTTATACATAATTGTAATCAGGTTATTTTAAGCACACACAGTGTATGCACACGTACACACATTCACACAACTGTCCAGGTGGCAGGGAATTTTATGAATTTAAGCACAGGAAGGGAGGCCTGGATGAATAATGTCTTTCTTATTGTAACTAATTGTTGGTCCTACAATGGGATTGACGGCATCATGGGAACGGCTAGTGAGAAACATTTCTCTCTAAAGTTTCACCTCTGGGGTGAAGGCAAATCTGGCTATGGAAAAAATTTGCAGTTTAGAAATAACCCACAGGAAAATGCTTTATTTTTATGCTCGCAAATCAGGGAAACTTGCCGTGGCTGCTTCTAAACATAAACCTGTTATGTACAGTGCAGTGGGCTTAGTGGCTCAGGGCTCATTTCTCAGCCTTTTTTATTTGGATCATTATGTGGAAATCAACCTGGCTTCTTTCTTTAAGTCCCTAATGATACATTGCTAACAAGTGACTTCAACTGTAATTATAGGAGCGAGGAAATCACTGCATACCTGAAAAAACAGAACAAATCGAAACCCTGCTGTATTATATTCAAAATATGTTTCTAAACCTTTGGAGGGGAAAGGTTCTACTTCTTGTAGACACAGCCTATACTAATGGAAAACCTCTCACCGTGAGGAAATTTCATGCAAATATCTTATTGACAAGAAAGGTAAGCAGGAAGTTGAATGAACAAACAATGTACCATCTATTGCTGAGGGACTGCTTCAGGGATTGGATACAGACTCTCTTAATCGGAGGAAAAGAGATATATCTGAATCTTGATCTTGACCTTTGTTCCCCCCCATCTTATCTGGAGTAGAAAACAGAAGGAAGGAGAGGGAAGGAGGCATTTATGGGACATGAATAAAACAGCATCCTTCAGGAGATGGGTTAGTGGAAAAGCAGAGGAACGGGAGTCTAGTCTAGCTGTGCTCTCACCTTGGGATGTGAACCAGTCACCGTATGGGGCTAGGGAGGATGATGACCTCATATCACCTTCACAGAGGTGTTGGAAAATTCCAGGAAAGCCCTAGCTCTGGAAACACGTGGCTCAGTCAGAGTTAAATGACCTGCTCTTGATTTTGGCTCAGGTCATGATCTCACAGTTTGTGAGTTCAAGCCCCACATTGGGCTCTGTGCTGCCAGCAGAGCTTGCTTGGGATTCTCTGTCTTCTTCTCTCTCTGCCCTTCCCATACTCTCTATCAAAAATAAAAAAATAAACTTCAAAAAAAACTTTAAAAAAGCATAAAATGTTTTTATTTTATTTTAAACAAGAAACTTTTATTTTTTTAAATTTTATTTATTTTTTTAAGTAATTGCTACGTCCAGCGTGGGGCTTGAACCCACAACTTCGACTACTGACTATTGACTGAGCTAGCCAGACATTGCAGGAAGAAGCTATGTTGTTGAAAAGGCCTGGTAAGGAATTTCAACATTCAAGCTCCAGCAGCCGTGAAGGACTCGCGGAGAATGAGCTGAGAACCCAGGACTTTTTGCATTTTGGAGGCACTGAAAGATAAGGAGTATGCAATTTTCTTAAGCATGCAGAGGATTGTCAAAGTCAAGAGGTACCTGATAATAGTTGAGTTTAATGGAAAGAGCATCTCTATCTGTTTCTACTTCTTTAAATTTTTCTATGATATTGACATATTATTAAAACTAAGATGGTAAAATAAGACAATTCATGCAAAAATTCTAAGAAAATTAGATTTCTAGGGCTAAACAGCAAATTTTATCTCATTTCCCCCAGTTGTTAACAACTGAAACTTCTGGGTCTGGTAAACAATATATTCCCTTTCACAGACTCCATTTCTTTTTATCTTATTGAATTCATGTATTCATTCAACAAATATGCATTGAATATCCAGCTGAATGTTCAAAGAGGAAATAATTAACTTCTCTAGGGCTGGTCTTCTAGTCCCAAATCTATTGTGCCTTGCAAAGACCCACAAAAAGAAACTAAAAAAGAAACTGCGAGATCAAAGCGCCATTCAGAATTCAGAAAAGAAACATCAAATGCAGTAGCAGTGACTGATGGCTACTTGTTTTCCTCTCTTTCCTGGACACCATTTCAGTCTCCCTTGCATTGAGCTGTGGCCACAAAACGGAATTCTAATTGACGGAATGAGATGTTACATGTATCGCTCTCAGGCCTGACCCATAACAGCATCCCACACTGCAGCTCCTTGGCTCACCCAGCTGGCTGAGATCGAGAAGAATTCAGTGTTGTTGAAGACAACACAGCCTTCATCAGCCTGGATCCCTGAGTGACTGCGCAGAAGCAGCCCGCCCTGTGAACTGTGCACATTAGGAGAATCTGAAATACATTTCAGTTAGGGTGAGTCATTCCACGTTTGAAGGTGTGTTGTTTCAGCAGCTACCTTACTTTAACTATACGTATGGCAACCAAGTCTTCAAAGTTGAGGCCTGTATGAAGGAACAGTAGAGAGAGATTTAACAATGGGTGCTTTTGTGATTTGTCATAAAAAGTTTCAAAGGATTTGGGGTTCTCATTCTGATTAGCCCAGGGACACGCCTTATGGTAGGATCATCTTTAGGTTTTTCACTACCTTGGTTCTTCCATGCAAGAAATAGTTTTTTTTTGTTTTGTTTTGTTTTAAATGTTTATTTTATTTATTTTTGAAAGAGAGAGAGAGAGAGAAACAGAGCGTGAACAGGGGAGGGACAGAGAGTGAGGGGGAGACACAGAATCTGAAGCAGGCTCCAGGCTCTGAGCTGTTAGCACAGAGCTGGACTCGGGGCTCAAACTCACGAACTGTGAGATCATGACCTGAGCCAAAGTTGGATGCTTAACCGACTGAGCCACACAGGTGCTCCAAGAAAGAATTTTTATGTATACATATATAGATAGGTACAGGTACTGATATAGATTTTTTTTTAAGGTGAAGTGTAACCATTATGGTCCAAAATGATGGCAACCTGGGGCTCCTGGGTGACTTAGTGAAGCATCTGACTTCAAATCAGGTCATGATCACATAGTTCGTGAGTTCAAGCCCCACATCAGGCTCCGTGCTGACAGCTCAGAGCTTGGAGCCTACTTCAGATTCTGTGTCTTCCTCTCTCTCTGCCCCTGCCCCTGCTTACACTCTGTCTCCTTAAAAATGAATAAATGTTAAAAAATGTTTTTAAATATAGTGGCAGCTATTGAACTCCTTCAGTGACAGATGGAGATATGAAAGCACAACATAAGGCATCAGGAAGAATCTGGTTTTCTGTATCTCTGCTCATTGCATTGTTCTGCCAACCCAAGCCTGCTAGGGTGCCCACAGTAATGTGGTCACACTCTGAAAGCTGGAAGTGGGGACTCTACACAGAGCATGGTGGTTGAGAGTAGGGACAAGACGGCCAGGGAATATCAAGGGCCATTACCAAAAATGAGGGGATGGGTGCCAGGAGGGCAAACCACATTGGGTACAAAGAGGTGAGCAGGGCACTAAGTTCAGGTCAGTGCTCTCTGTGGTGCTAACCCACTTCCCTGGCCCTTCTAGAACCTGGGAAGGGAGACTAGAGCCCTAGCTCTGAACCCCAGCAGCAGGCTGCAAATTCTGTCCCACCTGCCTAAGCCCTCACTTAGGGCTGGTTTCTAGGCTTCCCTAACCTGAACTTGCCTCTGTATCACACAGGCCTGTAGGGGGTCGGGTATCAGCTTTGGACTCTTTCTTTAGTAGAACTCCTGCCTGAGCATCTTGCTGTTGGCTTGTCTCACTTCTCTGCTGTCTGATCTCTGTTGCCATCTATTTCCTGTACACTGTCTGTCTGCTCTATCAAGTTGGGCTCCTTGGTTTTTAGCATCTGCCTAAATTCCCCTTGGGTTTTGGCTCATACTCCTTTGGACTTAATTGTCAAGTTCTCAAGAGAGGAGTTTCCATCTGTTGGGGTGGTTCTGGAACCTGCATTCTCTCTTCTCCCAACCTCAGTCCCACTCGTTCACACAACCAGCCGTGTTCTGCAATGGTGAATCTGTAGATTCTATTGGCCTTGTAGAGGCCAATCCAGAGGATGTGAGGGTTGGGGATTAGCAGCCTAGAGAGAGACCGTGAAATGCCCTCTGGATCTCTCAGGGCCAGAGGGACAGTCTCCAGAATTGTGCTAGAACTTTGATCTTATGACCCTTCCCTGCCCTTGTAAAGTGGGAAAACTGGTGCTGTTTGTCAGTCTGAAAATGAAATCATTCTTAATGCAGATGTTCCTGTAGCTAATCAGTATGCAGGCCTGGAAGACAGCTCATGGAGGACACATGCTGAGTCCTGAGCTAGTTGGAAAAAAAAAACAGAAACAAAGGTATTGTGGATGGCTCCTATCATGGACCTCTGGGAAATCCAGGATCCTTTAATGGTTGGTCTTTCATGAAAACTTTCTTGAAGAAATTTTCAGATCTTAGGGAAAAGGGAAAAATTTTTTTCCTATTTGGAAATCAATGAAAATAAAAATAATAATAGTAGCTATTTATTGAGCCATTTCTATGTTCCAGACACTATTAGAAGTCCTTTCTATATCTCATTGCACTGAATCATTACAATCCCTGCATGAGATGGGTATTACAATCCCTACCTCTTACAGAGAAGAGAACAGAAGCATGGAAAGGCAAAATAATATGTCCATGGTTACACAACTAGTCAGTGACAAGAGCTAGGGTTCAAACACAGCTAGTCTGACACTAGGGGCTGTGCTTTGAACCTCTACATTTCCATGATTAGTTTTAGAAGAAGTTCAGGTCATATAAAGGGGTTAAACAGACTGGTGGTGGTCCCCGGTGGAAAATGCCAAACCAGAGCAGAAGCATCACCGAGAACAGGCAACAGGTTGTCAAGCTAGTTCTAAACTAAAGATTAAGTTCAGTGAATGTCCCATATAGGGAGAAAGTTGGATCAGGAAAGTCAATAGTAAAACCAGGTTGCCATGGTCAACACAGCACAGAAGGGCTGACACTGGGTGGTCATGGTGGGAGAGAAAGGTGATCTGCAAAAACCAATCGACCTGGCTCCTTTGACACAGGTGTTTCCCTTCTGCTACACATATGTTGGCTCACAGTTCAATCCCGTTGTACTCACAGACTCTGGAGCTCAAAGCATCAGGCAGAGAACTTACAGTGGGTTCAAGAGGGAGGCAGAGGGAGTCAGCTGGGGCTCCGACAGGCCACATCAAAGTATTTTCTGCACTGAATGCACCCCCATGGGACCACACAATACTTGGGGGACTCACTGGGAGACTGAAGGTGTGTGCAGAAGAGGGAAACGGGAAGCAAGAAAATGAGAATGAAAAGAGGAAGGAGAGCAAGGGCAGAAAAACAAAAATGGAGGTGACTGTGGCCAGAAGTCAGACTCATACTTTGACAATGGCTGCTGTTGCCCCTCAGTGCTGTCCCCCAGAAGCCTGTGCGGGGAGAGGGGGTTGTGTGTGTGCGGGGTGGGGGAGGGGAGGAAGACTGTGCCTGGCAACCTGGGCTTCCTTCTCCTGTTTTGTCCACTGTTTATAATGAGTTTAGAGTATAGAATGTCTCCCTCTAGGCAGGAAGAGCCTCAGAAATAAGATGCCCAGAGTTAGTTATGACACATAAGCTTCTTGCAAGAAAGAAATATTTTATGTCATCATAAAACTGCCCAGCTTACTTAGGTCTGCTGTGGACATGGTGATTCTGAGGACAGAGAGGAGATTAGAGCATCTGACCTGAAGCTAAGGCAAAAGGGAAGATCGGGGATACCTTCTCTCTTCCAGCCAGAGTCAGACTGGACTTTCTGCTATGCCCCAGTTAGCCAGAAGCAACACATGGCAGTTAGGGGGGAAAGAAGAGGTCACGTGTGAGTTCCTGGCCTGGCCCAGCCCCGTCCAGAGGAATAAAGCCTGAGAAAGTGTCCCAATGACAAGTCGTCCCTCTGGGGAAGGTGGTGTGGGTGGGAAGGGGCGTGCGTCTGTGTGCGGCTGCCCTGAACCTCCTTCCTTACTGGAAGAACTTGTCCTAGGTCCTGTCCTCACTCCATTAAGCAAATGCAGGTCTGCAGGCCTCCACAGACCACTCGCTCAAACAAGAGGCAGGATGACCTCTGGCCGAATGTTGCTCTGCCACCTCTAGCTGAGTCATCTTGGATGACTATCTCTAAGCCCCTGTTCCCTCATCTGCGAGCTGGGAGAAATAGGGCTCCTACCTGTGCTTTGAGGCTCAGAGAAGGTGAATGCAATGTATCGCCTGCAAAGCTCAAGGCATTTTTTGTACAAATATTATTACACAATTGTCCCACCCAGAGCCTTAATGATAGTGTTCAAGAAACTTTTCCTTCCAGAGATGCAGCCCTGGAGACACAGAGATGAATAAGGTGGGTGTCTGCACTCCAGGGCACATAGTGAGAAGGGGAAACAGGACAGGCAAACATCTGATTAGAATCAGTGTTTATAGTGCTGTGAGATGAGCGTGCAGCTTCAGAAGCTCTCAAGAGAAAACAGTGTCTACCTAGAAGACATAGCGAGTCAGCATATGACCTAGGCCTTGAAGAGAGAGCAGAATTTTATTGGATAAGCAGTTATTGGTAGAGGATGGACATTTTAGAAGAGGGGACCCCATGAACAAAAAGCATGGTAATCAGATATGACCCAGAATATTGGGAATACAATGAATGGTTGGAAGGGCTGGAGAATAAAACCCATGATAGGGAGTAGCAAGACAGAGGTAAGAAAAGTAAACTGGTCAAGGCTCAGAAGTGCCTAATAGAACCGAAAGGGATCCAACAGAACAACGCTATCAGAACTTTTTGTGATGGAAATGTTTTATATTTGTACTGCCCAATATGGTAGCCACTGGCCACCTGTAGCTATTGAACACTTAGCATATAATGAGTATGACTGAGGGATAAAATTTTTAGTGTATTTCATTTTAATTTCATTTAGATAGTTACATATGGCTGGTGGCTACCATATTGGAGAGTTTAGCTATTGAATTCTGACATTAAATTCAAGTATGGAGAGGGAGCCCTTGATGCCCTTCCCTTGAGCAGTTCTGTCCTGAGCCCATAAAATGGGAGCTCCCACACAGATCGTTCTTGTGGTCGTGCAGTTGAGTGAATGAGCTGGGCTGAAATATGACTTGTTTCCTGCTTGCCGAGCTGTGCCTGGCAATGTGGCCGCGTCTGCTTAGAGGAAGGGGCAGCTTTTCCTAATTCTTACAAAGGCATTGCGTGGGCTGACAGCTCTGTTTTCTCAGTGGTCTGTCTGCAGGTAGAGTCAGGTTTCCTCACTGCTCTGCTTTCTGGAGTTGCTGGGCCAGGTGAGCACACCTGGGGCCTGGCTCAGGTGGGGCAATCTGGGTGTTGTCTGTTACTGGTAGCCATTGATCAAAGTCGCCCAATTTTTTCTTTTAAGGTATATGGTGTTGACCCATGTTGGCCCATATTTTTAAATTATTTTCCTATATTTAAAACCCAGCTGAATTCTCTTTGAAATCTAGATTAGCTATCCTTCTGGGGCTATACATCCATAGGGCAGCAAGGACCTGAAGGGAAGTAGCACCTGATCTGGCCTCAAAGCGCTATTCTGGGAACAGATAACAGGTGTGGAATATTTCAGAAGCTGTTCTGGTAAGCTGTCAAACTGGATCCCAAAATTATAGGAGTTGCTTTTAAAACATCTGGTTCATAATTTTTTTATTCTTTTTTTAATGTTTTTATTTATTTTTGAGAGAGAGAGGGAGAGAGAGAGAGAGAGAGACAGCATGAGCAGGGGAGGGTCAGAAAAAGAGGGAGACACAGAATCTGAAACAGGCTCCAGGCTCTGAGCTGGCTGTCAGCACAGAGCCCAACATGGGGCTCGAACCCACGAACCATCAGATCATGGCCTGAGCTGAAGTCAGACACTCAACCGACTGAGCCACCCAGGCACCACATCATAATTTGTTATTGCTTATTATAAGGACTTAAGAGTTTCCATTTGTAGAGGTTTCAACAAAATATAGATCCTTGAGATTATTTGGTTGAGCTGATTCAATTTAAAGATGAACATCGTGGTCCTAAACCACACAAGCCTACAGACAAAAGCAGGGTAGCAGAGATAGAAACCAAGCAGGATTCAACTGCTTCCTCTGGCTCCTGCTCTGTGAGGACTCCAGACCTGTTGAATCCCCTTACCCCAGTAGCATGAGGAACAAATCCCCAAGAGTGTTTCTTATGGACTCACATGATGAGGGCACCACATACATGAGTATCCAACTCAACACGTAATAAGCATTCCTTGAATGCGTTGAATGAATGACTGAATGTGTGAGAAACTCAGTGAATGACCTTAAAATTGGGTCCACCTTCCTTGTACATGTTCTTATTTTCAGCATATAATCTAATCAAGTTTATATGACCGACTCTTGACAAAATACAATATTTATGTCATTTATAATCTGTTCTCTTTTTAATGTTTATCTATTTATTCTGAGAGAGAGAGGGAAAGAGGGAGAGCAAGAGAGTACAAGAGAGGGGACAGAGAGAGGAGACTCCATGAGGTCAGTGCAAGGCCCAATGCAGGGCTCAAGATAATGACCTGAGCCAAAATCAAAAGTCAGACACCGAACCAACTGAGCCACCCAGGCACCCCTATAATCTGTTCTCTTAAGGGGCCCATGTGTGGCTCAGTCGGTTAAGCATTTGACTTTGGCTCGGGTCATGATCTCACGGTTCATGGCTTTGAGCCCCATGTACAGCTCTGTGATGACAGCTCAGAGCCTAGAGCCTGCTTCAGATTCTGTGTCTCCCTCTCTCTGTCCTTCCTCACTTGTGCTGTGTCTCTCTCTCAAAAATAAATTTTAAAAATTAAAAAAAAATAGATGCAAAATTGCTCTGACTTGGAGAAGTAGTGAATCAGAGCATCAGTGTTCTATTTTTCTGGATGTATTTGGTAGTCTCATAAAATACTAACGTTTTTATTGCCCCCAAATAAAAAACTAAGCACAAAGGAAATCAGAAAAACTATACCACAAAGGAAATCAGGAAAAAAGCAATTGGGTGTTAACGCCTAAAGTCAGGGCAACTGAAATTGGCCCTTCAGACACCATTGTCTAAAGCCATCAGTGCCATCTTTGGTCATAGCCAAGCAGCTGGCCCCAAGACCTTGTGTCTTGCTAGCCCACAGTTTCAGTGAAAAGCCTTTGATTCAATTTTCATTCCCTTTTACTACTGTTCTCTTGTTCTAGGACTCCATTGGGGACGCCATAATTGTCCTCAGAAACACCTCTGCCTTCCCTATGTCCGCTGTTATTCATTGTCCTTGAATGAGATCAATGTCTCTCAACTTTGCCTCTTCTTGAAACAAGGAGCTTGGTTGTGCAGGTAATTGGGTCCTAGGGTAGAGAGGGAGCCCTTCTGGTCCTTCAGACTGGTGTGGATATGTCTGCACCCAGCTGAAGCTGCCTTGTCTGTTGTGTAAAGATGGTAACACGTGGGAAGAAAACGAGGCAGGTGTTTTGCTCTTTACTGCTGTCTGGTAGAGCAGTGTGGGCTTCTTGCCAGCATTTGCTGGGCTCCACTTCTCAGGGAGGACATCACTGGTCTTGATCTCTGTCCCAATATGGGCTCTGCCACTTTGACAGCTTTTGCCAATTGGAAAATTTTTTCTCCATAAACATCAATAGGGCTGGAGAGAAATCTCCATGGTGAAAACCTGTCTTATATTATTTAAAAAATAAGTCTCAGGGTGCACTTTAGGACAGAGGTACAAAAAATTACAACTTACCATGTGCCAGAAGTTATGCCAATTGTATAGCTTATTAAATCCTCCCAACAGCCTGAAGAGGGTCTTAATCTCCCCATTTAGAGATGGAAAGTACAGGTAAAGAAAATAATTGGCTTGTCCAAATAAGAGGCTGAGACAGAATTCAATTCCGGGTTTTTCTAACTGCAAACCTAGTATCCTTTTCTTAGTGTTGCCCTCCAGAGAGATCGTTTTTTTCTTCAAAATACCCCAAGTCACACAACATAGTTGGCCTTCTCCGTGCGTTACCACGGGAATATCATAAAGCACCATATTCCCACCATAGTCAGCGACTCTATATAATGCACATGTAATTAACCCGGAAAACATACTGTCTGAAGCACCCTGGTAGAAAACCCTCAGAACCCCAAAGCGATTGTCAGCAAATGCCATCTGATCGCCAGCCCAAGGCTCAGCCTAAAACCTTCTGCAGGGTTTCACTCTAAAGATAACCCGAAAGGTCTCATAGCTTCCTGATTGTGAAAACAGCAACTCCAGTAGCAGGAATTGAGACCTACAGATCAGTGGGGTAGAAATGAGGAAGGAAATGGCATGTTAAATGACTATTTCCTCCCCAGCTTGCCCTGTTCTTTCTAGATATAGCCCAGAACTTGCATAGCTACAGTGGGATAATTTGATCAAACGCTAAAAGTTTTCTATCAATTTCAAGGCTGTTCAAATCTCTATGTACTTTGAAGTGTCGGGTGCGGTAGAATTCCTGGAACATTTATGCTTCTAACTCTGTTGGCTCATTGGACACAGAGTTCCTCTCATGAGACCTTTCCCAAGCCACTGTGTGAACTGTCCTGGGCCAGCAGCGAAGCCGGTATGCCATGACTTTTCTCCACTCTTCCGAAGATCTTACTGTACCTTCCACTTCTTATTGTCTCTGTCATCAAATTTGCTGCCACTTTGGTTCTTTCTCTCTCTCTTTCCATGTCTTTCTACTTCAGATTATATGATTTCCCCACTTTTGGATTTGCTCCATGAAGGGCAAAGCAAGTGTAACTCCCCCTGCCTTCTCTCCGTGTCACTCAGGCTCTCCTTAGCTTGAACAGAGGTGGGGGTGGGGGCAGTAGCGGGGGGGTGGGCGGAATTTCCACCCCTCTGTGAGCCCTTGAGGTTTCAGTCTTCCGAGCTGGGGCAAGAGAAGAGGTCTAGTTTGATGTGGTCCCATCAGCCATCACTGCATCCTCATACTCTCTGCCCCAAACCTCTCTTCTATGTACTACCCTTACCTTCCATTTCTCTGGGCTATAGCTTTCCTCTGTTTACCACTCCTGGGAGGCTAAAGCAGGGGCCAGAGGGGAGGGGCATTTCCTTTCCTGGTTGAAGTGCTGACTGTGGCTGCTAAGCCATCCCTGGTCCAGAACATTACAGGGAACAAGAGAAAGAGAAAGCAAGAATGAGTGGGGTTGCAAAGACTGTTGCTGCATGGTTTCCCTTAAGCCCCAGAAATAGAAAGCCAGACTTCCGACTTGCAGGGCCACCGTGCAAACCACCAGACCACACTGCCAGATAAGAAAAATGTTAGATTGTGTCATACTTCCAGCTCCAGTTTCTGAAAATGGCCCTGAATGTCAGAGAGCTTCGCCATGATCCTAAGATCAGAGAAGCTGGAAGACGGTGGGGGGTGGGGCAAAGGGATCAGGTATCTATCCTGGTATTAATTTCAGCCACTAAGAATAAAGAAAGTATTATTATGAAATATTAGTCATGAGCTAACTTTTTAAATAAAAATTTTTAAACGTTTTTATTCATTTTTGAGAGATAAAGAAAGACAGGGCATGAACGGAGGAGGGGCAGAGAGAGGGAGACACAGGATCTGAAGCAGGCTCCAGGCTCTGAGCTGTCAGCACAGAGCACGACATGGGGCTTGAATCTATGAACTGTGAGATCATGACCTGAACCAAAGTCAGCCTGTTAACTGACTGAGCCACCCAGGCGCCCATGAACTAAGTTTCTTAATCGCACGCACAAGAGGGGGAAACGAACTTGATATCAACAAGCATTGAAAGTGGGAATCCACTAACTAATAAAAGTCTTGTTGGCCTTTTCAATTTGCGTGTGTTCATTTATTGTGTGCCAACTGTATGCCCACCACTGAGCTCCGTGTTGTAGATTTGAAGAGGATGAGACATTGCCGACTGAGGCTGGACTATATTCAGATTCACCCAGATTCTAACTTTTGTGCTCAGCACTACCTCTGCCGTGGAAATCATTTTGCTTCGTTCTCCCAGAACAGTCTCGGCGGGTGCCTGTGTTGTCAGCCGCTGTAGGAAGAGTGATGGCCGGGGTGTTGACAAGCTCCTAATTGGAAGGTGGGAGGTGCCGCCACAGATCAGCTATAAAAGATATCGTTGGGCCAGGATGGGTTGCTAATGCTGGAAGAGACTAGGGATGAGGCCTGGTGAGCTGTCACCCCGGGAGGGGCCTAGCCCGGCAGACAGATGATGCTGGCGGCAGAAGGCAGCTGACAGACAAGGCCCACGCGGGGAGGCAGCCATTTCAGGGAATGGCAATAATCACATGCAAACCAGGACTTCAAGAGCTGGAGAGCTCACTGGGGGGTGGAGCGCCGGGAGAGGAGAGCCTGGGGTGGCCCCAAAGAGGCAGGGCAGGAGCTAGAGCCTGGTGGTAAAAACAAGGGAGAGCAGCCACTAGAGTCTGCTTTATTCAGCACGTCAATGACTTATGAGTGGCTTCCTATGTCCGTAAATGTTCAGGGCCCTTAGGGGTTTGAAAGAAAAACGGACTTTGAATTTCCTATCTAATTAGGAGGTGCTCCAGTCCAGACACTGAAATTACTGCTGGGTGAACCAATACTGCACGTGTTGCGCAACATTGGCCATTGTGCAAGCTCTTTCCGTGCGTTATCTCATTTAATCCACCCAACAACCACGCGCAGTCAGTACAGTGACCCTGTTTTGGGAATAAAGGTGCTGAGGTTCAGAAAGACTGTATACCTTCCCTAAGTTTGTCTGGCTGGTAAGGCGCTGAGCCAGGGTTCAAATCCAGGTCTGTGTGAGCCCCCCAAACTTTGTGGTGCGGCCTGCAGCTTCCTTTTACTGAAACAGTGAAGTCCAGTGCTGCACTGAGCAAGAAGGAAAGGTACATACCGGCTGACGGTGCAGAGGAGGGAGAGAGAGCTATGCATGAGCAAGGTCAAAGGTGGCTTCTTAGAACTGAAGGGTCTGTTGGAGCCATCTAAACTGGGGATCATGAGTATCTCTACTTTCTGAACCAGAGGATGAGGGTCTGAGTTAAGATCTGGGCCATCCAGCGCTTGCCGTTAGGTGCAACAGAGAAGACCACCCCTGCAGAACTAGGGATTCTCTAGGTTGTGCCCGGAGCACATCTGGTATGAGAACTCACTGCAAGAGCAGAGGCTCCACCCTACCAGATAGATGAGGAGGCCACCGACAGGCCCAGTGCTCCGAACCATGGCTTCGCAACGTGCTCAATGAACAGCAACTGGCCTTGAGCAGAACTAAGAAGGAAACACCCCCTCAATCCCAGGCCATGAAGTAGGCCTTGCTGTGTGCAAGGGCCTGCCGGGATCCTGGAAGAAATATGAGGTGGCACTGGCATCAGATGCTAGGGTGACAGGGCCCCCTGAGAAGGAACAGGTGCGAAGCAGGGCAATTAGCTGAGGAGGTGTGTTGGGGCGGGCTGCCTAGATCTGATCCAGGAAGCCACCAGGATTGCATCATCTGCTGGTGAGTGGGCTTGATGAACTCTCTGATGAATGTGGTATGGCAAAGGGAGCTTTTTCTTCTTCTTCAGAGAGGCAGAAGTGGTCATTAAATTTGTCTTTTAAAATAAAACTATTCTGAAAGGGGCATGAGGTTTCCAGCTTCCCCTGGGGTGTTCTGGGCAGCCTGGTTTCTGTCTGAGGGAGGAAGAGTGTCTATTCATAGGCCGTGATGTGGAGAGGCCCCGCCGTGAGTCAGACACTTGCCGGGTGAGCGGGGTGGTTGCTAATGTCTTCGGGAACTACTAATTTACCATCTAATTTGTTCCTCTGAACCAGCCACAGAGGGAGACCACACAATTATTGTGATCCAGAAGAGAGGCTGGTGTTTACCATGAGCTCCCTGGCAACTGCATGTGTGTGTGTGTGTGTGTGTGTGTGTGTGTGTGTGTGTGCGCGCGTGTGTGTGTTTGCACAACGACCTTACACAATGAAGAGGTGGGGCCGCTGCCCTTGCTAGCATTTTCAGACACATTTGAATTCTGTAACAGAGTGCCTCAGGGAGACCTTGGCCTCCCAGAAGGTTATAATTTGAAGGGCGTCTTTAAAATACCAAGGTGCATGGGGAGGGTGGCACACATTCGTACCACCACGGGGACCAGCAAAGGGGAGAAAACATCTGAGAGCATCTTTGTGCCAGTCATGGTGCTAGGGCCTCACATGTCTTCTCTTTTTAAACATTTTTATTTATTTGTTTGTTTGTTTGTTTGTTTTAGAGAAAGAGGGAGTGAGAGAGAGAGAGAGAGAATGTGCAAGAGAGGGGCAGAGAGAGAGAGAATCCCAAACAGGCTCTGCACTGTCAATGTGGGGCTCAAACTCCTGAAACTCGCGATCATGACCTGAGTGAAACCAAGAGTCTGACGCTTAACGGACAGAACCACCCAGGAGCCCCTTGGTGCGTCTTTCCTTGCTGACATCTCACAACTACCCTGTGAAGCAGGTACCGGGCTTTCATTGTTCCAGGCTCTGGCCCCAGTGTCTGAGTTTTAGTGAAAACCCACATTTCCTTAGGTCCCACCTGAAAACTTCAGTCTCCTGTAAGGCCTTTCCTGACCTTATCAGTATAATTAGTTATGCTAATTGTGCTTTGTGCTCCCAGAAAATCATAGACTTTAGGGAGATCGCAGCCTCAGAACCACAGGGCCATTGTGAAGAATAAATGAAACAAACTGTGTAAGTCCTTTGACAGTGGCTGACACTTAGCCTTTGTTAGTCACTGTTGTTATTGTTAAAACAGTAATAATACCACCTAATTACTTGCTGCTAGTTGTAAGCTCTTTGGGTGTGGGGCTGGTGCCTACTTTGTTCATTGTTGTGTACGCAGAGTCCAGGAATATTTGATATACAGTAGGTACTCATTTCCTAGCTGGTGAATGAATGAATACAAAGGAGGTATCTCTCCTCTGTGAGCTCCTGAGGACAGGCCCTTATCTGACCCGTTTCTGTATTCCTTCTCTTTTCTTTCCTTTCCTTTCCTTTCCTTTCCTTTCCTTTCCTTTCCTTTCCTTTCCTTTCCTTTCCTTTCCAAGAGAATCCATATGTTGGGGAGAGGGGCAGAGGGAGAGAGAGAGAAAGAATCTCAAGCAGGCTCCACACTAAGCTCAGAGCCCAACACAGGGCTTGATCCTATGACCATGGAAATCAAGAGTTGACCGCTCAACTGACTGAACCACCCAGACGCCCTCCCGTTTCTGTATTCCTGATGTCACCCCTGGACTCTGCTGAACAAATGAAGAGGATCATGAGATGCTGCTGCTAACCAGTGTCTGGTCCAGAGAGTCTGACTGACATCCGTCTCGATGCTCTGGTCGGCTGGTGGTTAGCTCCTGCTCCATGACTTCAGTAAATGTGCCCTTGACACTTGACCCCAGGATGGTGAGCTCAAATGAGGACTGTGTCTCATTTATTTTTAAACCATAAGTGTCTACCAAAGCACCTGGCACCCAGTAAATGCTCAAATGGCCACCCATGGACTCTTATGCCCAACTGGACTCGAAGGAAAGCAGAGTCCAGAACAAATGTGTCATTTTTTTTTTTTAACCCAAACCTCTTCTTCCCCAGAAGTGCCCCATTTCCGTTGACTAAAGACCTGGTTTTTCAGGGCACCTGGCTGGCTCGGTGGATGGAACATGCAGCTCTTGATCTGTGTTGTAAGTTCAAGTCCCATGTTGGGTGTAGAGATTGCTTAAAAATAAAACTTAAAAAAAAAAAGAAAAAAACCTGATTTCTGGGTTACAAAGGTCTGAAATTCCTTGGGAGTGTTGTACCCTGATGGAAAAGAGCAGTCTATGTGGTCAGACCTTTCTGGGCTTGAATCCTGGCTTTGGCAACTACTGGCTGTCCTGCCCAGACAATTTACCTCTTCTGATCCTCAGTTTCTCTTTTATCAAACCAGGATAATAATACACACTATCTATCCATTCAGTAAGTATTTACTGGGCATCTAACACATGACAGGGACCATTCTAGGCCCTGGAAATACATAGATGTGAACCAAACAAATATTGCTCATGCCTGAATGGCAAACTCCAACCTAAAGAGGGAGAGAGAGATGCTAAACAAATAAGCCAGGAAACATAGTGTGTCAGATGGTGATATGTGCCATGGGGAAAAGTAACAGGTGAAGGTAAAGGCAGTGGATTGGTCAGGCCTGGCAGTGTCTTCTTCAGATAGTGAAGAAAGGCCTTTCTAATAAGGAGACCCAACACCTGGGAAAGAATGTTCCAGGGAGAGGGAAGGAGCAAAGGCCCTAAACTGGAGGTAGAAGAATGAGAAAGGGGTCTTTGTGGCTGAAGCAGAGGGGTGGGGGATGGGATGGGAGGGTGGGGAAGAGGGCCTGATAGGATTTCAGCTCTCCCGCTGCGTAAGCAGGAAAGCCTCAAGGGCTCCAAGCACCGGAATGAGGTGATGTGATGTAGCTTATAAAGGAATCTCTCTAGCAGCCTCATGGAGAGTGGCTTGTGTGAATGGGTCAGGAGCAGGAGACCAGTCATATGTACTCTCACAGGCTTACTAGAGAATATAATAATATAATATATAATATAATATAATCATATATTAGCACCTGGACAGGTCTGGCAGGGAGTAAGTACTCAGTCCAAGGGGGCTGCTATAGATGATTCTGGGGCTGCCTGGGCTGCTCCTCCCTTGTCTCCTGTGGACAAGTCTTGCCCAGCCATGCAGTGTCCCTCCAGCTCTTGCCTACCTGGTCATTCCTTCTGCCTCATGCCTCCTTCATTCAACCCTTCTCTGATGTTGAATGTCCTCAAATATCAGCCCCATCTCCTGCCTCTGCCAACCCAATCCAACCCTAATGCAACTTCAGTCACATCCTTCCCCTGCTCAACAGTCTTCAAAGGACTACATTAAATCCATATTCTTAGGGGCTGATGATCAAGGCATCTCCCAATATGGGAGATCTTTCCCACCCATACTCTACTTCTCTCCCAGAAAAATTACGTACTTGTGGAGAAAGAGTTGGGTGCAGTATGTCACTCCCAGCAGAATGACCAAGGAGACTAACGACCCTTCCAGTGGCCAATTGATTATAATGGGGCCTGATCCCAGATTCCCTGGGCCATCCAGATTGCTCCAGCCATGGCAGGCATGGATACCTATTACCAGCTCACCCCTCCCACCATGGTACCATGGACCCCACAATAATGGGTCTTCTCTTACATTTTTTATAATGTTTATTTTTGAGAGAGTGCACACAGGGAGGGCAGGGTCAGAGAGAGACGGAGACACAGAATCCGAAGCAGGTTCCAGGCTCTGAGCTGTCAACCCAGAGCCCGACACAGTGGTCAAACTCACAAACCACAAGATCATGACCTGAGCCCAAGTTAGAATGCCTAACCAACAAAGCCACCCTTTCGATCTTCTCTTTAAGCTACAAAATGGCATGTGGTTCCCCAAATCAATGTGATATCCCCCTTTACTGATCTTTATCCCCCTTTACTGATCTTACTGCCCCTAGACACTCTTCACCTATAACAAAATGTTCTCATATTGCATTTACTGGTTCTGATGGGAGGCCCAGGCTCCAGATCCTGGATTCTCAGGTTCAACTGCCTGCCACAGCTCCTGGGGCTTCCATTCCTCTTTCCTTTTTCTGTATGAGCTCAACTCTACCACTGGGAATTGGTGTCCAGACTGAAGGCTGAGAATAACCTGAGCCAAACCAGGTCTGTCTACCATAGACAGAATGGCAAAATCCCTGATATTATGTTTCTACCAGCCCAAAAAGCAGGCACCACTATCCCCTAAACAACCGCCACAATGGGACTTATGATAGTTTTAGTGACTGGCTAATTTCAGGCCCCTCTCACAGGGAAGTATTAGCAGCCACCTGGACTGACATCTGTCACCACGTGGGTCTCGGAGAAAGGCAAAACACCCACACCAATATTCTAAAATAGCATACCTGAGGTTGTCTACCTCCAAGATAGGATGCTGGAGTGAGGCCAGTCACTCCCAGCTGTGAGATGCAGATGCTCACCCTCTCCCCCAGCATTATAAACAATAGCCTTGAATATGGAGCCTACACACTGGAAAATGCTCTCCTGGAACATTTAGATTATCACTAGCTGGCTGTGCCCAATATAGCTGCTGGCCTCGGTCTGGGATAGTTTTCCAACTCCATGCCAGGACACCTGGGCAGTATGGCACCCACAGCATAAAATCTGTTTGTCTGGAGTGCACAACTCTTCTTCCAGAACACCATAAGCCAGGCATATTATATTACCCTGAGCAGCCAGCCACCAGGAGAGGCAAAAAGCAGTGTGGTCCTGCCCTCTTAGTGCCCCCACCCCAGCTATCGTTACCCTGGCCACCATGCCCAGCACGTGATAAACGTCCCTTCAAGCACTCCTGCTTTGTGCATCTTTGTAACAGCTTTCCCAAGATCAACACATGCTTCCCTGACCTGGATGTGGCTTACAAGGTGTTCTGGCCCAGGAGGTCAAAGGCCACATTGCAAGTGACGATCATAGCCCAGCCACCCCCGCATCTCAGAGGATAACTACCCAACTACCACATCATCTACCAACATGCCTTCTGCTAATCATAGGCATCTTCCCCTCAGGGAGTCCCCCACTCAGCATGTACCATGCACTGGGAAGAAGTGAAGACCAGAGAGACCCTCATTCTCCCCATAGAGCAATGAACCCCATTTCCAGTGGCTAAGACTTCCCCTCCCAGACCTCCGAAAGCAAGGCTACTGCTTAAGGCTATCCCCAGGTTATTCTGTCTGTTCACATGGTCAAAGTCACATCTCAATGGCTGGACCCCACACAATGTCAGTTATGCCATGACCCCATGAGCAAACCACCTTCTTATTTACACCATGCTGAATGACCCTTTGAGCTCATAGAAAAGGCCCACAAAACCACCAGTAGTAATGCAATTGGTCTAGGCCCCTAGGTCTTACCTTGTGCTGTCCAGGACCAGATGGACAGAATATTCATTGATTGATTTACGAAGTCTGGTCTCTGGCCCATGAGTCCAGATCATGTGATTATCCAAAAGCATATGGGTGTGTTTGTGTCTTCCTAAGCCTACATAGCATGTTGGGACCCATGGACCTATGCCAGACACTAAAGAAACATGAGGGATTAGAAGCCCCATAGGGAACCTCGTTCACCTGAGCCACTTCCCTAGATAACTCCCTCCTGGTGGCCAAACTCACGTGCACTCTCTAACTCTGACAACCCCCTTGACGTTTACCAACTGCCCCATGACGGGACCCTGCTGGTCACAGTCTCCAGTAGGAGGTGGTGAGCCATTTTCCTACCTAGCATGCTACATATAACAGTGACATCTGGAGCTAGACAATGGGGAATCAGGGCTCACAACACGATTACATCAGGGAAATAGGAGATGTAGCAGCGGAAAGGTCCAAGGTTCTACCAGCTCATGTGACATAAACAGCGACGGCACTTGAGGTGTTCACTGAAGGGCAAAAATCCTTAACTGTCAGGGTGGCGGGCAACAGACTAGCTCCAGGTGATTCGCTAGCTAGCCGCCAGGAGCATGTGCCCTTGGGGAAATTGCCTGCTATATATGGATAAATAATGCAACGTAATCTAAATAGCCCAACAAATGGAACACCAAACCACAACCGAATTTTACACAAGGTACCCTGAACTCCCTAGGAACAGGATGTCCTCTGCAGACTGGGGTGACCATGTTCCATGGGGCTCTTACACCAGTAAGGGGACTTGACAGTGAACTGGCTATGTAAAATCAGTACAGCCCACAGACAAGTAGATTAACAAAAGACTGCCCGAAATTATTCTTCTTCCACCACCTCCTGGTGTTTTTCAACAGGCGAGTTCCTATCCCATATGTGTCCCCAGGATCAGTCTTTCTTTCCTAAAGGGGTCCTCTTGGCCAGGGACTCCCCCAGCTTTACCAATGCCAGAATCAGTAACAAACATTTGAGTTGGTTGTGATCGTGGCTCAAGAGTGGTACATTTGGCAAACAGGTTGCCGCGTTGAATCGTAACAATATTCCATTGAAAGGAAACTTGAACCTGTCATTATTTCATCACTACCTAGAATGGCACCTCCAACTCCTGACCCCATGCTGAGACCCTTACTCAGGCTGTTTTTCTGCCAGGCACACCTACTCTGCTCACAGGGTTGGTGAGGAGAACCAGCCTTGATTGGCTGTTAATCCCTATACAGTCCTTAGTAGCTCTGCGACCTGGAGCAAGTTTCTTAGCCTTTCTGTGACTCAGTTTCCTCATCCATAAAGTTGTGATCACACTACTTACTTCACTAGGGTTCTGTAAGGGGAAAACAAAACCCACTGTAGGTAAAACTCATAGTGTAAGCCTCACGCAAAGGTATTCTTTCAAGGGGCAACTGAATTTCTACTTCCCCCCAAAAAGCCATCCATACCTGTTCCTGCTCTAAGTTCTCTTTAATCCAATCTGATTGCATTTCTGGTCAACACCCCGCTGTTAATCATGCATTTGTTCTCCATCATTAGGTATTCATTTTGACTTCCCAAGTAAAAGATAAAGGTCCATGAAGGAAGGGACTACATTATACCTGACTCTCCTAATGACTTGCTGGGTCATCTTGTACTTAATTATTTTGGGGTTGAGTTTCTTTCTCTGGGATGGCAAATATATGGCATATATGCCAACATTTCCATATCCCATAGCCTTGGGAGACACTAGTAGGCAATATAATTCTCTTCCCCCAGCACCTGGCTCCAGACTTAGAATCCTTCTTAACATAATTAATTTTTTATTATCATGTTATGTTAGTAGACGTATTTATTTTGTCTACTACCTTATTCAGTAAATATGGATTGAGTACTTCCTAGGTACTACCCTCTCTTTAGTAGTTTGGAGATAAAAACTTTGAGTACCTTGTCCCCACACTTAAGGAACTTGTCACTCATTGGAGAAGAATGACAATAAACAAATACATATGTAAGAAAATATCAGGCAGTGACAAGTACAATCATAAAAAAAAATAGTGGTGTGTTAGTGCCTGAGGAGAGGTCTACTTTAGGTTGGTGTCGAAAGAGATACTCCCTGAGAACCCTGGAGATTCTGATTCGGTAGATTTGGCATGGCCTAAGGACAGGTGTAGTTAACAAGCAAATGGAGAAAATTTGGGAAACACTGACATGGCAAGTAAGGATGAGTGTATGGAGTCGGAAGACCAAGGTTCAAATCCCATTTCCTACACTTATGTAGTTGTGTGACCCTGAGCAAGTCACCAATATTCTCTGACCTTCAGTTTCCTTATCTATAAAATAGGATAATACTATTGACCTCAGAAGGTAGTTATTAGGGTTAAGTAAGATAAAACATATGAAATGCCTGGCCTATCTATCCCTAACTGTAATCTTTTGTCTGAATTACTCAAAAGACAAATCCCAGAAAGGCCACTTACTAGGTACTTAATATGGCCTCTGAGTAGATTTTCTGCCTAATGAAACACTTCCTCTTGAAAAATAAATTCTCGAAAGACCTTCTCATAAGCAAGAATGCCAGAGTTCAATGAATAAGTGTCCTAGGGCTCTCTAGTTTAAGCAGGATTAAGATTTGGAAGGGCTTGGCCTCATTTCCTCCCGTATCAAATGGGAGCCTGGCTACTTGCCCTTTCTAATTCGGGGGTGGGGTGAGGATTTCTGTGACTGAAAGTGATGTGAGATTTTCAAAGTGTGAGACACAAGGGAAACACTAGCCGTGTCGGACTTGAAAGGCATGACAGGACAGCCGGCAAGGACAGCTCCTGACGCACCAGCCACCCCCCACCTCACCCCGCACATTGGGAGAAGCTGGCCACTCCTTCCCATTTATAGGCTGAGCTGGTACATAACGGAGAAAAACAAGTTGGGCAGGAAGCAGTCTTTTCAACCAGTGAAGAAACCGTTAAAATCCATCCCTTTGCCCCGATGCCAAAGTTCCGCCTGCCCCACCCAGCCACACTATCAAGGACACGCAGCCATCAGAGGCCCTGAGGGCATTTGTCCCTACTTTATCAAGGACCCATGGAAACATTTCTCTAACTGAAGATAAAGACTTCTCCCCTCCACCTCTCTCCCTCCCTCCCTCCATTCTGTTTCTAGCTACTACCAGAGGGTTCCTGTCATTTTCTCTCAGTAACAGTTCTGAAAAGGAGATAATTTTTCAACCAGGACTTGAAGTAACTGGCGGAGAGGCAGGTAAGATGAGTTTCACTCACTCATTTGTTCATGTATTCATTCTTTCAATAAATATCTATTGGGTACTTATTACATGCTAGATCCTAAGCTGAGCTCTTGGTTTCAATCCTGAGCAAAAGGCGCTTCCAGTATTTGGGGGAGCCAGACAGTACTTTAACCATCACAAAATGCAGAATTACAAATTTTGATCCAGACTGGGAATGACATTAGACAATGGTGCATCCTGATCTAGTCATGGAGGCTGGGGGTGGGGATTCCTCGAAGAAGTAACATTTGAGCTGAGATAGAGTGTGTATAATAATTTTCTAGATTTTGCTCTTGCCCTCCGAGTGGGTGTTTTCAGGGTTAAAAAGATGCCTCTGGGCCCAAAAGACTTGCTGCCATTCCCCGCCAGTCCTGTTTCTGATACCAAATCACGATTACTCGGCCCTTGTGAAGGTTAGGATGGAAATGACTTATTGGAATAATAGAGAAGCCAGCATAAACCTGCCAGGACCTCCTTCAAGATTCAGTTCACTTTGCAAAAGTTGCCAGATAAAAGATATTTCCAGATGGAGGGCCACGCAGGAAATACAAATGGAATATTTTTTAATAGCTCTTCCTTTGCAAGATATGACCCAAGGCAGCCTTCTGCAATATGATGGTAAGCATTGTAGCCTGAAAGCTTGAGAGGAGCTGAGCTGGCCCGCAAGCAGCCCCCGGGCCTTTGGAAAGGGGCCGTGGCCTAAAGAAACATTTAAAGATGCTCTACTTACAGGAGACCCCCGCCCCTACCACTGCCCCACAAAGCAGAGCCTGTGCCTGGTGCATTCTGACTGACAGATTCTCAGAGGAGAGGGCAGAGAGATATCTAAGTGAGCCACTGGGATGTGGCTTTACAAAATAACACACTGCACCCTTTTCCCCTTTCCTTGGAGCTGAGTGGCCTCTTGCAAAGAAAGTCATCTGGAATTCAGGGCCCAACACCACGGACAGAGGCCTGAGTAGGCAGGGATTGCCACAGGGGTACCTGAAGAACATCTCAGGACGTACAGGACCAGCTTCACCATAGCTTTGGGGTTAAATGGGCCCACAGATGAATCTTAGAAGGTTGTGAGCTTCCTCAAATAATAGGTAAAATCCTGCATGCTGGCCCAGATGTGCACCTAGATGGCCTTTAACTTGGGCCTGTGTTTCTGGTGGTAAAATATATATAACATAAAATTTACCATTTTAACCCTTCCCGAGTGCACAGTTCAGTGGCATTAAGCACATTCACGTTGTTGTACAGGCAGCACCACTATCCATCTCCAGAACTCTTTTTATCTCTCCAAACTGAAGCATGGTACCCATTGAAAAATAATTCTTCCTTCCCCTCAGCCCCTGGCAACCACTATTCTATCTCCCGTCTCTATGAACCTGACTACTCTAGGTACCTCATGTGTGTGGGGTCATGTGGCCTTTGACCTTACGTGGCTGGTTCACTTTACGTATCATAATGCTTCCAAGGTTCATCGATGTTGTGCATGGGTCAGAATTTCCTTTTTTGAGGTAGACTAATCTTTCATTGGATGCACATACCACTTTTTAAACATCCGTTCGTCTGTTGAGGGACGCGTGGCTTGCTTCCATCTTTTGTCTCTTGTAAATAACGCTGCTATTAAGTTGGACATACAAAATATATGTTTGAAGTCCTGATTTCAATGGGAGGGGGTGGTATTTGCCCAAAAGTGGAATTGCTGAACCATTTGGTAATTCTATTTTTAATTTTCAAGGAACCTATGTATTGTATCCTATGGTAGCCGCACCAGTATGTGTTCCCTCCCACAGTGCACCAGGGCTCTGGTTTCTCCATGTCCTTACCAACACTTGTTATTTTCTGAGTTTTGGGGAGTGCCATCTCAATGGGTGTGACATGGTATCTCATTGTGGTTTTGGTCTGTTTTTCTCTAATGATTGGTGAGGTTGAATAGCTTTCCACATGCTTACTGGCCATTTGGAGATCTTCTTTGGAGAAATGTCTATTTAAGTCTTTACCTATTTTATAATTGGTTATTTGGGTATTTTTTGTTGTTGTTGAATTAGAGAAAATACTTTTATATACCGAATATTAACCTATCATCAGATATATGGTTTGCAAATATTTTCTCCCACTCCATCGCCTTTTTACTCTGTTGATAGTGTCCTTTGGGTAGAAAAGTCTTTAGCTTTCACATAGCCCAATGTATCTAATTTTTAATCTAACAAATTAAATTAATTAATAATATTAAATTAAATATAAATAAAATATGACACCTGTGCTTTTGGTGTCATAGTTAAAAACTCATTGCCAAACCCAATGTCATGTAGATTTTCCCTTAGGTTTTCTTCTAAGAGTTTTATAACTTTAGCTCCTAGGGGTTTATTTTTCTTTTTTTTTAAGTTTACTTTTATTTATTTTGAGAGAGATTTAGAGAGCAAGTGAAGGAAAGGCAGAGAGAGAGGGAGACAGAATCCCAAGCAGGCTTCACACTGTCAGCACAGAGCCCAATGTGGGGCTCAAACACACCAACTGCAAGATCATGACCTAAGTCAAAATCAGATGTCAGATGCTTAACCAACTGATTCACCCAGGCACCCCGGCCAGGTTTTTAAGAAGTCTATGACCGGGGCGCCTGGGTGGCCTAGTCGGTTAAGCGTCCAACTTTCGCTTAGGTCATGATCTCGCGATCGTGGGTTCGGGCCCCGCGTCGGGCTCTGTGCTGACTGCCAGCTCAGAACCTGGAGCCTGTTTCAGCCTGTGACTCCCTCTCTCTCTGACCCTCCCCTGCTCACACTGTCTCTCTCCTAGAAATAAAAAAAAAAAAAAAAAAATTAACATAAAAAAAAAAAAAAGGAAGTCTATGACCAATAATGCATGGGCCATTCTCTATATTGATTCTGGAGAGACCTTTGTTTCCAACGTAAAGACTCTCTGACCTTCCCGAATGTCAATGTGAATCTAGGAATATGGGGTATTGATAACATGGGTGTGATATTTGAAGGCTTTAATTCAAAGGGAACTATTGAGTATCTCCAAATTTTATATCAGTACCCTGGAAGTTGGTGAAAATGAAAATCATGGCCTCTCTTCTCCCAGAACATAAGGCACTTCTGTGGTGGCAAGATGCTGCACACACATGAAATCGTTGGCAGAGTCTGATGAACACTTCACCAGGGCCTAGAGAACTGAGGTCATGAGACCTCAGGGAGAGATCAGCTACCGTAAGCGTGAAGGTCAGAGGAATCTCCAGGGTAAAGATGTGGCTTGAGCTGGGTCCAGGCTGCTGGACATAACTGGAGGAGGCAGAGAGGACCGGAGATGTAGCAGTGATGCAGTCGTGATTGCCGTTTACTGAACACTTACTATGTGCCATGCACAGGGCTCTGCCTGCTGTGCACATTATCTCAGTTTCTTCTTCAAACCCTCTATTTAGCATGTTCTCTGCTTTATCATTGCAAGCACTGAAGCTCAGAGATTTGCCTAAGATTAATTACCCAGATAGTAAGTTATGAAGCAGAGGCTGGAAAAGAGGTTTATTTATCTCCAAAGCCTTTATTCTTAACCACTCTACTACTCAAGCACCAAAGTTTTGAAACAGAGACAAAGCAGACATCCCAGATAGAGAAAACAGGATAAGACAGTGCATAAAAATGGGCACAAACAGGGCGTTTGAGATCAAGGAGGAGCAGCCTGACTGGGTAGGAAAGTTTAGGCGCTAGGATTGTGGGCTATAAAATTGAACAGATGGAGTGGACAGGATCACTGGGTGCCTTAATGGAAGCACGGAGAGCTTGGTCCTGACCTGCTAGAGTGACAGAATTGCAGCTCAACTTTCTTCCCTCTGTAAAAACAAGAGCATTGGAGGTCCCAAAAGGGTAGGCCATTTGCCAATAGTTACAGGTTATAGGGAGCCACTGCAAATTCTTGAGCAGGGTGGCAGCAATGGAGAAAACAGGATCCCAGATGGGTCAGTCTGAGCTTCCGGGGTTAGTCTGATGCATGTGGGACAGCTAAAGGGAAGCAGAGGAAACGGACAGAAAAGAGCTCAGCTGCTCCTCTCATAATACCTCTTTCAGCAACAGGTATTTCTAGAGAGCATCGTCGACAAGACTCCTTTCAACTGAGGTCTGAAGTTCAGTATACCAAGTATCATTAGGAAGGTAGGATCACCTTCCCCTGCCAGCCTCAGTGCCCTCAGCTAGACTTGAGTGCCAGAAAGCACAGCTTCCCCAGAAGCAGCCTTGCCCTGCCTTCCAATGGAAAGCCTGTCTAGATGCAGTGCCTCAAGCCAAAGACCTCCAACTCTGAAGAGCCAAAGGCCAACACAGGCTCCTCAAGCCACCTCTATAGTTGCCTTCCTGAACATGAGCCTGAGCCAGATATCTGTAAGTCCAACCCATCTGTCCCATGGGGGTTTCCAGAGCAGGTAAGATAAGGCAAGAGTTCCCCATGCAAGGAGGGTGACTCCACCTTCCTTGAGCTGAGCCCTTATTGTAACAGGATTCCACCTATTATCCACCTATCTTCAGCCAAGAAATCCCTGCCCTGGTTGACTATCCTCCTCTGAGGTTCTCTCTGCTTAATTAATTCTAATAATAGCTGCCATCCATTGAGCACTATGCTAAGCATTTGACATGCATGATCTCATTTTATCCCTACAACCTCGTGATGAAGATATAATTATCCCCATTTTATACATGACGGAACTGAGGCTCAGAGCTGTCAAATTATTTGCCTGAAACTGTGTAGCTGAAAAAGCCAGGACTAAAATGTAAGCCTGTCTATCTCCAAAGTCTGCGTCTTTGCTCATATGATTGAATGCATTCTATATGGTTTACTGTAGCCAGGGTCCCTGTGGCCAGCGGGGGGTGGGGGGCCTGCAGTAGAGAATCCAGCTTCAAGCATGGCCTTGCTTCCTGACACCACCCATATCTGAGTGTTCCCAGAAGCCAGGAGCCTGATCTCTTTCACAAACCAACCCTTGGGCCCGAATCTGAATGGCATCTGAGTCCTTATCTTCTCTAAAAGTGATGCTCAAGGAAAACAAGATCTTCAAGTTTCTCCTCAAAATTTACCCAGAGAGCACAGTGCACGCTTTGGCCAAGGGAAGCAAAGCTTCTATTTGTACATTCATCCATTCAATAAATATTTATCGTGAGCCTACCATGTTCTGGGCACATTCTAGGTGCTGCAGACACAACTGAGAACAAGTCATAAAGAATTTCTGTCTTCATAGAGTTTACATTCTGGGCTAGGAAGAAAGGCCAAAACAAAACACACAAAAATCTACAAATATATATATATATATGTGTGTGTGTGTACATATGTACATATATTATAGTATAATATACTATATATATTATATATGTATTATTATATAAATATAATAAAGTGGAAGTAATGAGGATACCAGGAAGGAAAATAAAGCAGCACAGAGGATGAAGTATGATAAGATGTGGAATACTTAAAGGTCCTTATGAGAATAAAGCATTCGAACAGAAACCTGAATGAAGTATATGGGAGCTATGGGATGATCCAGAGGAAGAACATCACAGGCAAGAAGAAGGAAAGTGCAAAAGCCCTCCCAAAGGAATTGTCTTGGCTTGTTTTAAAGAATAGAAAAAAAAAAAAAGTCAGCGTGGTTCAAGCAGAGAGAGTGAGGGGGGTGTGAGGTCACAGGAGAAGGGTCAGATAGTATAAGGCTTTCTGGGCCACAGGATAGAGTTTGGATTTCAAATGTGCTGAGTCCCAGGCACTGCCATGTGTCACTCAGGCAGGCTGTCTCTGAGCAGCTATAGAGAGGGGACAGCTTGTATGAACTAAGAACACAAGAATAGCTCAGTAAGTCAGCTCACCCTGCTCTAACTCCCCACGTTAACTCAGAGCAACGAGTAAGTTCAGGGTCCAGTACCCAAGGTGGAGAAGGCTTTGTTGATGGCAGAGGTGAAAGAAAGAGCTGTCGATTCTATGTCTCATTTGCCTTGCCCTTCAAAGAACTGAATTATCAATGGGTGTTCAAATATTTTAAGGCTGGAGTCTTTCTGTATAAGGAAAATCTTCCTCGGTAACTTACTATGTGCCAGTCTCCTTTCCAAGCACCTTATGTGTTTCATTTCACAGGGTTACTAAAACGGTTCCGTGAGATAGGTACTCTGACGATGCCCACCTCACAGATGCCAAAACCAAAGTCCAGAGAGGTCAGGCAGTATGTCAAAGGTCAACAAGTATTGCGCTGCTGCAGCTGGAACAGAGGAAGGTAAAGCCCACTAGGGAGGCACCTTAGAACCCTACTGCTCCAAAGAACAAGGCAAGAAATCACATTTTTGAGGTTCCTTCCACTAGGACACACTAGGAGCTTAATTCTGCTAAGACTGGCTGTGGAATTGTGATATTGAGAGCAATGATTGAGCACTTGATTTTGCCTCTTGTCTTAGTTGTAAAAGTGGCTCTAGAAGTTGTGGGACAGGGGAAAATCAGATAGATAGAGTCAAAGATGTGGCTGAAGCAGACGATGCAGTGGAGAAACCATGAGGCTGTCAGCAGCTTGCCCAGGACCTAATGGGTAAAATCCTGCATTTTTGGCTGACAAATGTGGGCCCCCCAAGCCTGAGGCTTGTTGATGGCTTTACATACACTTCTCCTCTTCCTGCAGCTTTGACTAGCTGGGAGACTAGCTAGTTGTTTCCTGATACAGTGGTGATGATAACTTCTGAAAGATGAGGTAGTAACAACAGTTATCATTTCTAAGTATTTACTATGCACCTCCACTGTGCAAAGCATTTTCGCACACAGTATGCTATTGAATCCTCTCAAAAATTCCTGTGAGGTGATCGCAATGGCCTTACCCTAGTCCTGACCCCACTGAGCATTACTACTGCCTCCACTTGCAGACATAGAAATCGAGGTTCAGAGAGGTCAAATAACTTCCTTCAAATCACACAGCTAGTAAACAGCCGATCTGTGTCTCTAATACCTATGCTGTTGTCTTGAATCTCAGTTGAAATTTTCAAGACTTTTGGGGGGTCTATTCTATTGTACAGGAAACCTGATTTATTTATCACTAAGATTATTAATAGGTCTAACATTCTGTGAAAACATATCCACCAACGGAAATGTCCCGGGATGAGTTTGGGAGCCAGATGCCTATAACAATTGAATAGTTTAAGAATTTTGCTGGGAACTGAAGCCATGTTAAGACAAATCTTTATTTTTGTTTCTATACATGAATGCCACAGCTAACAGGCATGTGATACAACTTAGCTTCTAACGATTGGGGGGAAAAATAAAAGAAACAAATTCTTATTCTTGGCATTTTCCCAATGACATTTGCATTTTCATTTCTATTAGAAGTCCATTTTAGCAAAGAAATGTAGTCTTAGTCATTTGAAACTGCTCTTCCCTAGAAAACAATTGTAAATGTAATAAGCAAAAAGAATAGAAAATGCCAACAGGAAAAAAGCAATCCACCTGAGGTCAGATTCATCATGCCGACTGATTCGGTCTTCCTCTGACATTCACATTCAATTTTAATTTAGAAGTTAAAATTTCTAAATTTTTAGGGATTCAAGATTAGCAAAGTGGGGGTGGAGTGGGGAAGAAGAATTAAATTGCAATCCCACTGGGTAGGGATCAAGAACAGATTTCCCCAACTCTCAAGAACTATTTTGCATGTTTGAATTGCCTCATAGTTACACAATCCCTCTTCTGCATAAGGCATAAGGTTCGCTATGGAAAGATACAATAAGGTCACAATTGCCTTAAAATTATTCATAATAAAAACACATTTTGAGACTTGATTCTAAATGTTAAGCTTAAATTTGAGCAATTTAATTGCCCGTTGAATAGAAATGAAATCCCACCGGTAGGCAGTTATTTCTTACAACCACTGTGTGTGAAATTGAAATCTTAAGATACCATTTCAAATATTCACTTTCTCTAAGGAAGTTCTCCCCAAAGAGTTGTGAAAGATAAGAAACTGACCCAAAGTCATAGGCAGTAATCTCTCTTTCTTTATACACTGGGGTCAAAACAGAAGCATATTATTTAAAGGGAATTTTATGCCCCAAAGTTGGTGGTTCAGAGGTTGCCTCAAGGATACATTTATTTTAACAGCTAACTTGAACCCCATACAAACCTGCAACAAGGAAAGTAGCAACTTATCAGATTTAACAGAAGCAAGCAGATGCAAACATGTCATCTAGTTACCCAGACAGTGAGCACTGAAATGGAAAATGCTCGTATGTTCAGGAGCAATAGGAAGCGAGGTGGTGGGACTCTGCTCCGTTTTTTAAAAACAGGGACTCTTATTTATACATGGGTGAGAAATTCTTATTTTGAACCTCCATTTCACCTTTCATTTCAAGCTCTTCCTATTTATTTTCAAATTTTTAATTTATTTTTTTGAGGTATAATTGACATACAAGATTATATTAGTTTCAGGTGTGCAACATAATGATTCAGTATTTGCATATTGCAAAAGATCACCACAGTAAGTCTAGTGAACATCAATCACCATGGTTATGGGTTTTTTTTTCTGTGATGACAACTTTTTTTTCCTTTTTTTTTTTTTAATGTTTTATTTATTTCTAGGAGAGAGAGAAAGAGACAGCGTGAGAAGGGGAGGGTCAGAGAGAGAGGGAGTCACAGACTGAAACAGGCTCCAGGCTCTGAGCTGGCAGTCAGCACAGAGCCCGACGCGGGGCTCGAACCCACAAACCGCGAGATCATGACCCAAGCGAAAGTCGGACGCTTAACCGACTAAGCCACCCAGGCACCCCTGTGATGACAACTTTTAAGATTTGCTCTCTCAGCAACTTTCAAATATGCAACACAATATTATTATTAATGATAGTCACTACTCTGTACATTATATCCTCAGGATGTATTTATTTTATAACTGAAAGTTTGTGCTTTTTGACCACTTATACTCATTTCACCTATCCCTTTCCCTCACCTCTGGCAACCACCAATCTATTTTGTATCTAAGAGCTTGTTTTCTTCTATTTTTTAGATTCTGCCTATAAGTGAGTTCATGCGGAATTTGTCATTCTCTGACTTATTTCACTTAGCATAATGCCCTCAAGTCTCATCCATGTTGTTGCAAATGACAAGAATTCATTCTTTTTAATGGCTATATAATATTCCTGTGTGTGTGTGTGTGTGTGTGTGTGTGTGTGTGTGTGTGTGTGTACACACATCTTCTTTATCCATGCACCCATCCATGGACAGTTTGCTTCCATATCTTGGCCATTGCGAGACCGCAATGAATATGGAATTGCATTTAACTTTTCAAGTTAGTGTATTCATTTTCTTTGGATAAATACACAGAGGAATTGTTAAATTCAAACTCTTTTTAAACTCTCCCAATGGTGTGTTTTGCTATAACACAGCAGCTGCCTTTTATGTGCACTTAATGTGCATTGAGTACTTTCCATGCATTTAATCTCCTATCTGTCATCACCCCCACCCCATTATAAGCTCATGTGCCACACTTTGCATGCATTTAGTCATTTAATTGTCGCAACAACTGATGCAATAAGTTCTGGCATCCCCATTTTACAGATGAGGATATTGGGAGTTTAAATTCTTGCCTGTAGTCCAGATTCACACAGGTGTGAAATGGTGAGTTAGAATGTAGACAGTCTGACTCCAGAGCCACTACCCAACAGAGCCACTATCTGCCTCCCCAGATGAAATAACTTTCCTAAGCCATGCTGGCTGATAAGGGCCTAAGTGAAACCCAGGTATTTCCTGCATTTAACCACCACACTGACTGGCTATAAGTAGGTAAACTGCTAACCACGACCTATAGGTTTATTTTCATTTCTGATTATAGAGTGGTAAATTACATATTTATCTAATTTGGGCTTGCCTGAAATGTCTGGGGGGTTTCTTTTTTTGTTAAAAGGAAGGGTCTGATCAGGACAATAAGTTTTTTATACTGAAGGCCTTGACTTGGACCTATAAGGTTTCTCTGATCACACACACACACACACACACACACACACACACACACACACACACACATTTTAATTATACCCATTAGGGACTCAAACTTGGACACAGAGACAAGAACATGACAAAACCACGCACACAATAGTAAATTCTGGTTTATACTTGTGCAAAATCAGTGAGGACTGGCTTTGAACAGGGATAATGAAGTAATCAGGAATTCACTTCTGACTTCAACTACCAACCTTTCAAGGTAATCTCATCCAAGCCCTTCAAAGTCATCTTTAAAATAGGAATAAAATGTCTATGACCATGATCCAGACTATTTACATAAAACTATGGTTCAGAAAGTACTTGGTAATTTTCTCTTCACAAGATCGGTAACTGGGATCATGCACAAATAGACCTTTAAGAATAATTTCTGAAAAATAATAATTTCTGAATATAATAATTTGCAAAGAACTCTGATAAGGCCCCAAGTTTTTCCATACAGAAGGACTAACTGTTAGCCTCCTCCTCTTCCTAGACCTTGTTTGCCCTTGTGGTTGGAAGGGAAACCAAAACTCCAAAAGTCTGGCTTCTTTCTTTCCCTGATCCAGAGCAAAATAGTATTGCTCCCAAGTATTGCTCTTGATCCTCGGAAAGGCACTTTCTCTGTGCGAGTATTACTGGCACTTTCCATGAGGGCACTTTCTCCACAGGGGTCCGATTTTTGAAAGATGCTGAGGGATGGAATTCTGCCGCCAGCAGATGGAGAGGAGACTCAGACCAGCGTGGTCCCTCCCAACCCCCCCCCTCCTCCGGGATTAGCTGCCCCTGGCACTGCTCGGGCGTACCCAGCCCGCGCGGTCCCTGCTCGCCCCGCACCAGTCTCCTCTCTGCGGCGCGGACGCAGCCACAGCAAGCAGAGCCGCGCTGTTCGGGGCAGCCCCGCGCACAGTGTCTGAGGACCTAGGACCTCGAACCCCGGACGGACGCGCAAGCCACTCGGAACACTTGCATTTCTGTATGTGCCTATTTCACGTTCTTGTCTTGTCTTTCTTCCTTGAGCGGCCTGCCGGTTACTTTCTGTCTTAGTTAACCCAAAGGGAAACGCCAAAGGGGGGACGCCCTGAAGAATGATTTAGAGGCCACCCGGCCGCCTCTCCAAGGAGAGGTGTCCACTGAGCGACTCTCCCCGTCCCCGACGCTGGCCCCTTTAAGAAGCAAGTCAGTCCCGATGCTGCTGTTTGTATTGCTAATCCCCAGGAGCCCCGTTTAAAAAAAAAAAAAGAAAGAAAGAAAGAAAGAAAGGGGGGGCGGGCAGCTGTCTCTTTAAATGTGATTTCCTTCTATTGTATTTGAATCGTGATCAGGAAAAAGGAAATGAAACCAGAGACAGAGGGAAGCTGAGCGAAAATAGACCTTCCCGAGAGAGGAGGGAGCCCGGGGACAGAGGCGCGGTGCCCTCCCCGCCCCCTGGCCGCCCCCACCCCCCCACTCCCTGCCCTCGGCGGCGAGCGGCGCGCTGCGACCCGGGCCGAAGGTGCGAGGGACTCGGGGCGGCCGGGCGGGCGCGCACGATCCCCGCGGGCGGCGCGGAGCCGGCGACAGCGCGCAAGCCGAGCCGGACCTGGCGGCGGCGGCGGCGGCGGCGGCGGCGGCGGCGGGACCGGGATGGAAGGTTAAGTCCTGAGCAGCAGCAGCTGCTGCAGCCGCCGGGGCCAGGCTGCGCGCCCCGGTCCCCGCCTCGGCCGCGGCGCGCCGGCAGCCGGGTGATTCGCTCTCTCTCTTTGGCGTTTGAAGGGAGCGCGGTGACTGTCCTTGAGCGCGGAGGGGCGAGCTCGCCGCCGGAGCGCCGGAGCCAGAGGAGGCGCAGGAGCGGCGGCGGCGGCGCCCGAGCACCCGAAGGGGTCCGAGCCCCGGCAGCCGGCCAGCCCCGCGCCACAAAGGGAGCGCCCCCGCTGCTTGGCACGCCGCCTCCCTCGCCAATGTCCTCAGCCATCGAGAGGAAGAGCCTGGACCCATCTGAGTAAGTGTGGCTCCCCTGCCCCTGCGGCCCACGGTGACCACGGCCTGGAGCCCTGGGGGCTGCAGGGGGGGCGCGGGCGGCGGGCGAGAAGGCTCCAGGTGCGCGCCCGCAGCGTGCCCTTGGCTCCCTTCGCCTGGCGCGGGGCTCCCCCTTCCTCGCGGGTGGCTCCAGGGGCACTGGGAGAGGGGCTGCGCCGCCAGCGGCAGGGAGAGGGGGCGGCCTGGCACCTCTGCGGGCCCCTCGCGGCTGCCCGGGACGCACCTCAAAGCCACCGCGGGCCAGAAAGTTTACACAGGAGCAGGCACAGGGGGAGCTTGGAGGTGCGCAGGTGCCGTCCCGAGAGCGTTTCGGGCTTGGTTCTACTCCCTTCTCCCCTCTCGCTTTCTCGGTCCCCACACTCTTTGTCCATTTGATCCTGGAAAGGGGGACATTTCAAGCGGAGGCCTCCCGAGTCGCCCACGGCCCTCTTCGCCGTGCGCAGGTGGGGCGGCTGCCAGCAGCGCCAGGGCCGGGCGAGGAGGGCCGCGCGTCCGCCTAGGAGCTCTCTTCGGCCACCACGGACTTTCGAGCCCCAAAATCCGGAGTTAATTTGAGTACACGTACTCCTCTCTCCCTTGGGGTCCACTGATGGGGGCCCGTGAACCTCAAAAGTTAGTGCACCATTTTGTGTCTAGATGAACTCTGGAGGCGGTGTCTCATAGCATTTTTCACGGTCTCCAAAGGGTTTGGGGTCAGGGAGCCAGAGCTCCAATGAGCATTTGCCACATTTGTTTTCGGAGCCTCGTCCTGGTTCGGAACGTTCCCCTGTTCCCAACCTATACCTCCAAACCATTCTTTAGCATTAACAAGGGGAGAAAGGGGTGTTTGAGATATCATTTTCCCGTCAGCGCAAATGCCCTTTTAAGATTCATTAGCTGTCTGGTATTGAGAATTTTTATTCCTTTGAAGTCCCCATCTAATCCTTTGAAGGGATTTGTTACACAGACCAAAGGAGCTGGTTAATGACTTGTCCATTTGTGCTTTTAAGACGCATTTGTCTTCTCTTCTTTTCTTTTCTTTTCCTGCTTTAAAGGAATTGTGCTTTCCTGATTGAAGTCTCCCCCTCCCCCAGTTTCAGCCTCTATGGTGTTTATGTACATGGGTTTTACCCTCCTTACCAGCATAAACACTCAGCATGCTCTTCTAAAATACAGGAAGTACCATGATCCAGTGAGAATATAAACATCACTGTTCAGTCTTGAAGGCTCTCGCACCAGTTCTACAAGGAGCTAGGTTGGTTCTAAGGAAAACACAGCTCCCTTAAATAAGTTCTCAGGAGAAAAATAACATCCATTTTTAAAGGAATCCATCTATGCAGACGCAGGGTTTAAAGGGTGGCCTCCATTCCCTCCCTGCCCCGTTTTTTTAAAAACCTATCTAGAATGACAACTTAGCCCTGAGTTTTCAGAGCCTGAGCAGGATCACAGTAATACAATAGGAGTGAATGGGATGAATTGGTGCCTAATGCCTTTTCGATCAACAGAATTTAGCCACTAATCCTTTTATTGGAATATAAATCTGGAGGCTTCAGTTCCCTGAAGGAGGTTTGCTCTTTTCAAAGTTTGTGCATTTTCACTGTGATTAGTAAATTGAAACACCCTAACCTCGTCGCACACAAGTCACCTACTGAAGGAAGCTCATCCTTCACTCCAATATTTGCTTAATAAAGACAGGCTCTGACTGAAGATGGACAAGCTAGTTGGGAAATAACCGTAGTCAACCCCCCCCCCCCGCTTCCTTTATTGGGAATCATTGAAAAATTACCTCAGAAATTCAGGCTGAAGTAATATTCAGGTGTAATATTCAGGATAGGCTCTAGTATAAAATATTACTTTGAGGGTGAATCCCACCCAATTCATTAGCTTGGAACATCCATGAAAGATAATGTGATATTGTGATTAATTACAGAAAGCCGGATAGAACCAATATCTTATCCTGTCCTATCTCATCTTGGACCATCACAATGACTCTTTGCTTAACATTTCTACTGCTGAACACTATCCTACCAGATGCCTCATTTGTGTACTTACTCAAAGCCAACTTGGATCATGACTATCAGCATCTCCAATTTACAGATAGAAGCTTGCCTAGGCATTTGCCAATGAAATATGAAAGCCAACCAGAATTCACCAATGGAGAGATTTCCTTTACCAGCCATTGAGTGGCCCCTACCGCCCACCTGTAATAAGAGCAGTTCATTTTTTTTTTTAATTTTTATTTATTTCTAGGAGAGAGAGAGACAGTGTGAGCAGGGGAGGGTCAGAGAGAGGGAGTCACAGACTGAAACAGGCTCCAGGCTCTGAGCTGGCAGTCAGCACAGAGCCCGACACGGGGCTCGAACCCACGAACCGCGAGATCATGACCCAAGCGAAAGTCGGACGCTTAACCGACTAAGCCACCCAGGCGCCCCAAGAGCAGTTCATTTTAAATCCAGGCAATTTTGCACCTAAAAGGTGCAAGTTCTCCTCTTTCACAGTTGGTTGGTAGCATCAGCATCAGGGCATCAGGCATAGTCAAGGTTCCATGAATGTTTCTGAAAGACCACGGGCGGTGGAAAGAGAAGCATGTGTTTCTGAGTCAACGCATGTGAAGTGCGGAGGGTATTATTTTTCAGGAGGGAGGATGGCAGTCCTTATGTATAACCTGTGGAAACAAAGAAAAGCAAGTCAAGCTTCAGTGAATCCTTACAACGCTTTAAAGTCTTGAGTTTTTAAAAGAAAACTGACTTGGGTTTCACATTTTCTTTTTCTAAAAACGGGATGATCTTATGAAGGACCCTTACAATTGGTCTACAAAGCATGGACTTGGTTTCAGTATTCCTGAATATTCACAGGGAGGTGAGCACTTTAAAGAGGCACCTGAAGTTGTCAGCGTGTGTTACAACACTGATTACCTGAGTCTCATTGTCCCTAAGGATAATTGGTGCTGAGCTCTATGGGCACAGACCAATCAGGGCTACCTGGTAAATTAGTGTCAGCTAGAAACAGAAAACAGATTTATACCCTCAAGGTATGAAGGAGGAAACTACCTCTGGGAAATGCACGATTGGAAGCCAGTCCATTTTTTAAAACGTAGTAGATTTTAAAAAATTTGCATTTGAGTCAGGGTCAAAAGACCACTTACTTGTTGTTACAGATCAACAGGTATTGGGTTTTTCTTGCATCCCATTTGGTGCTGGAATAGTTTCTTTCCATTCTCTTTATTTTCTATTTTCTTTTGGCAAATAAGATTATTTATTTTAAAATGTAAAACTGGAGTATTCAGACTCCAGGGAAGCAAAGTGAACTAGAGACACTTCTCACCTTTCAAGGAAGGAACGTATCACAGGCTCACTGTTAGCAATTGCCTGGATGGAGATTTCAGAGTCCATTTAATTGCCTTCTACTCTCTTGAAAATAATCATTGCCCCTTGTTCATTTTCTTTCCTAAATCTGCTTTTTCCAGATCAGTTTTGCTGTTGTAAAAATTTTCACATGCAGAGAGGTCTGTTCCATGGCCTTTATAAGTCTTACAATGGCCTTCATACTTGGGGTTTTTCTCCAAGGGATTCATCCAGTAATAAGGGTGGGATGTGGAATTTCTGTAAAAAAACCAAAATTATTGGGGCACCTGGATGGCTCATTCGGTTAAGCATCTGACTTCGGCCCAGGTCATGATCTCACGGTTCATGGGTTCGAGCCCCACGTCAGGCTCTGTGCTGACAGCTGGCTCAGAGCCTGGAGCCTGTTTCAAATTCTGTGTCTCCCTCTCTCTCTGATCGTCCCCTGCTCACGCTGTCTCTCTCTCTCTCTCAGAAATAAATAAAATTTTAAAAAACATTAAAAAAATTAAAGAAAAATTTTCAAAAATGATAATGAGAATTCCTATTATATCCTAATGGCATTTTTATTTGGGAAACAAAACAACCTAAGATAATTTTTTTTATCACTTTCTTCTTTCTTCCTCACTTTTGCTCTTTGTGTGGTTGGAAGGGCCTAGGTTAGGATGGCAGGTTGATTCGACAGGGAATTTACAGATGTTAAGCCCTCTGGGTAGTGCGCTGTCCCTGAAGTAAGTAACTCTTTTGGCCTGGAGTGTCTCTCCTGGGGCTGGGCAGTGCCCTTGAGTCTAGGCATGGGAGGAGGAAAAGAAGGAGAAAAGCAGAGGAGAGTAGGAGGGGAGAGTGGAAAAAAAGATAAAAAGAAGGCAGCCCAGAAAGTGCTGGGCCACGGGCAGGGGTGCACAACCCCAGAGGGGCACCTCTCGGTGCCCTGCGTTCACTTATGTAGCATGGAGAGGGAAGACCTAGCTCCCTCCAGGCCTGACTCGGGCTCGCGGGTCCTCTCTGCAGTCTGGCCTCAGGATGTGGAGCCCCGTCCTTTCTCCGGATGTCACCAACAGGCACCTAACTGTCTTGTTGGACCCAGAGCGGTCCCTGACCCCCAATGCTTGTCACGTGATTGTCCCTAATGCTTGGTCTCCTCTCCAGGGAGCCAGTGGATGAAGTGCTGCAGATCCCCCCGTCCCTGCTGACATGCGGCGGCTGCCAGCAGAACATCGGGGACCGCTACTTCCTGAAGGCCATCGACCAGTACTGGCATGAGGACTGTCTGAGCTGTGACCTCTGCGGGTGTCGCCTGGGCGAGGTGGGGCGTCGCCTCTACTACAAGCTGGGCCGGAAGCTCTGTCGGAGGGACTATCTCAGGTAAGCTTGGTCGATGCCTGGAGTTCTGAGCAGGGAGGGGACAGTCCACAGACCTTTTGAGTGTAGGTTTGCCTCTGCCGCTCTGGCCAGGGGCTGGGCCTAGCTGCCCCCCGTGCAGAGAAGAAGTTGGCATCTCTTCCTGTTTGAGGAGCATATTCTCAGGGATGCATTCCTATGTGGCAAAATACTAAATTTTTAAAGGTGAGAGAATGATAAACATGAAATGCTGAGTAGTAGTTCCCTGGGGAAGGGGGGCACCAGAGAAGAGGGCTGGGGAGGGATATACAAAGCCTGACGGAAGGACCCAGGCGTGCTGGAATTGACCAGTTTGAGGGTGGGTTCTTAGGAGCGCATTTAATGTTTCAAAACATATATCTAGGTTGTAAATCATTTTTTGTAGGACCCCCAATATTACGTGAGGAGACATTTAAAAGCTCCAAACTTTTTTTTTTTTAAGTTATTTCTTTTGAGTGAGAGAGCATGGGAGGGGCAGAGAGCGAGAGAGGGAGACAGAGAATTGCAAGCAGGCTCTGCACTGTCTGGACAGAGCCCCCCAGGGGACTCCAACCCATCAACCGTGAGATCATGACCTGGGCTGAAATTAAAGATGCCTAACTGAGTTGCCCAGGTGCCCAGGAAAGCTCCAAACTTTTGACTATGACAGAGCAAAGACTCTGAAGTCAGCTATCAGTGTGAGTTCCCACACCTCAGCGTTTTAGCTATGTGACATTGGGCAAGCTACTTATCCTTCTTCAGCCTTGATTTCCTCATCTACAGAAATGGGGATAATAACCCCACCTACTTCCAAAGACTCGGCAAGGATTAGATGGGGCAATACATGTAAAGTACTTGGTTTGGGTGCATGAATGTCAAACAGATGTTTTCTGCTCTTGTGACCAACCCTCATGACGGGCCCATCGAGTCTTTTCCTACCTAATGAACAAAGAGACAGAAGAACAGAAGGAAAAATAGGAACTCTACCACACCCAGTGAGACAGGAGCAGGGGACATCTCTGATGCTCCATGTCATGCTGCTGGTCATGTGCGTTTTCCAGCACTCAACGAGTGCCTTGGCCCGGAATGTTCTAGCATTTCCAGTTTCATATTAGCTGCTGTGGAGGTAGCTCTGTGCCCTCTACTGTCAGATCTGCTCAGCTGTATAGCTGTCAGCTTTTTGCCATCTTCCTGGGGCACAGGGTCTGTGGAGCATGCAGTCCTAATACATTAGGACCACCCAACCCAGGGAAGCTTGTTTAGACTCCAGTGCCCTTGGCAGCCAGGCTACTTCTTCCTCCCAAACCTGCCCTCAGAGCATTTTTACATTAAAAAAAAAAAAAAAAATGCAGGCAGTTCCATGGTGAAGGAAGCTTATCTGTTTACCCAGAGACTGATAGAATAAGTGCTTTTTCTCCCCTAAATTCTCTGATAAATTCCTTGCAAATTTAGTGGTTCAGAGAAAATAAGTAGTTTTCAACGATCATGATTATAATTGTGGTCCATTTTTTATGAAGTTACCAGAAAAGGGAACCGGGATGAATAGAGACCTGATTTTGCCGGCTACCAGTTTGCCAAGTCAGTGCAGAAAGCAGACGGGTAAATGATTCCCATTGGGCCCCCTGACTACATCCCTGTCAAATCATTTGAATCTTATTAAATGAAGTGCAGATAGAGTAAGGTCAAAAGAGCTCCGGCTTCTCCCTATCTCTGTGGCTTTATATAACATTCAAGAATAAGCCCAGTGCTGCCTGAGCTTGTTAATCTTTTGCATTTTTAAAAAGAAGAGGAAAAAAATTGTCTGGGAGAACCCAATGTTAATTAACTTGTGTCTTGGTGACATGAAGTAATTCTTCTCCCTGCTACATTCCTAGGCAACATGTTAATTAACTCTGTGTTAGTGCAGGCGTTTCCAGCCATCCTTTAATATTTATATTATTGTTATTAAAATGGGCAGGAGAAAGCTTAAGACATTGACACCTCTTGACAGAGGAGAAAAATCATCTTTGGCTTCAGGAATCGTCCTGTAGCCGTGGACTTGCTTACTCGCATTCTTAACATATCTGGCAGAGTCCTTTAAAGAGGCAAGTTGAGGTGGGGTGACTATCTGGGGGTCCTGTGATGGGATTCAGTCTTCTCCCCAACCCCGCCAAGAGAACTACTCCTCTTGAGGTTTCCCCATGGCTGACTTGCCTGTTACAGTCCTTTGCAGACATTTAGCCTCAAATATTTATGAAATCCCCAGTGCCACCCTTAACCTAGCTGCTGCTGTGATATGTTTCTGGGAGGGAACCTAATCATAGCCATTAATGTCAGCTCCGGGCCCAGATTCCCTCGGATCCCTTTCTACCAACTTTTGTGTGCAGTGCACCCCATTCCCCAGTGGTTTTACTTGCAACAGCCAGGCCTGCCTCTGTTAGAGCCAGTAGTGTGCCCACTGCCCCCCAGACCCCAGCAGACCTTGCTGTAAGCCAGTGACCGGCAGTGTGGGAGCACCAAAGCCTCACAGCCTTGCCTGGAGCCCGGCAGACCCGGAAATGTAACTTACACCCAGAGTCCCCGTGCCATCAGCCCAGAGCTCCCTCCCTCTGAGGACCTTTGCTGGAGATTGCAAGGTTTGCTTGCCTTTCTCCCCTTCTATCCAGCTTCCCTTGCTGCTTTATCGGTTTCTCCCGAGAATGCATCCTTAATAATTCCTCTCCTCGGGGTCGGCTTCGGGGATATCCAGCCTAAGGCACCAATTCTTGGTGCCAGAGGTGAATGCTCAAATTAGATGTCAAGTCCTGGTTTACTTTTCCTTTTGGTAGAATCTCAGAAGGCCAGAGCTGGAAGGGGCTGCAGAGACCTTTTCTTCCAGTTCCCTTGATTTTTTTTTTTTTTTTGCGTACTTTATTTTTTATTTATTTACTTATTTTTTATTTTTTTTACAAATAGTTTATTGTCAAGTTGGTTTCAGTTCCCTTGTTTTTATAGCCCGAGACACAGAAGCCAAAAGACACATGTCATTTGCTCCGGGGCACCTGGCTAGTTAGACCTGAGCTTGCCTCCCAGATATTAGTCCTTTGTCCTTCCCCTCATTAACTGCCTGATGTGTATTGTAATTTACCCCCAACTTCCCTTTAATAAATGCTCTCCTTCCTTAAGGGTCACACACCCCAGGCGTTGGCTTCATTCCACGCACACTGTTTTGTGAGTCGTTTATTCCTGCTCAGTCCCAAACTCAACTTACTGAACAGTCAGAAAACCAGAACTGTCTTTCCACTCTGTGACCTCCAAGGTGGCAATTTCCTACAGCTCCACCATCTGCTACGTTGGGTTAAAATGTTCTTCCCCCAGGATGGGTTTGCTCCCAGGTGGTGCCTTGAAAACACTTAGAGAACTTCAAATGCAAAGCAGGATTCAGGGGGAAATTAGCTGGCCCTGTATCTAACTCTCAGCCCTTTACCCATGATCGCATCTTCCTGATTCCATTAATTCTGCCCAAATGTTTCAAAAGTTGTCAATTGCATCTGTCTCCCCTGCAGCCTCTCAGAACATACCAAATGATTCTCCGTTATTCTGAAGTTCATAAGAACTTCCAGTAAGAAAAAGCATTTGCCTAAAACTTTCCTAAGGGTTTTATGTGGAAAGGACCTGCTAATGTGCCATGTTAGCAGGCACATGTGAAAATGACTTCTTGGAAGTGCTGATGCATAGGGGCACACGTACCCCAATGTTCATAGCAGCACTCTCAACAATAGCCAAATCATGGAAAGAACCTAAGTGTCCATCAACTGACAAATGGATCAAGAAAATGTGGTTTATCTATACAATGGAATACTACATGGCAATGAGAAAGAATGAAATCTGGCCATGTGTAGCAACATGGATGGACCTTGAGGGTGTTATGCTGAGCAAAATAAGTCAGGCAGAGAAGGACAGATACCATATGTTTTCACCTATAAGTCGAACAGTAGAAACTTAATGAAGGACCATGGGGGAGGAGAAGGGGAAAGAATAGTTGGGGAGAGGAAGGGAGGCAAACCATGAGAGACTCTTGAATACTGAGAACAAACTGAGGGCTGATGGGGATGGGGGAGAGGGGAAGTGGGGAGATGGGCATGGAGGAGGGCACTTGTTGGGATGAGCACTAGGTGTTATATGGAAACCAACTTGACAATAAGCTATGAAGGAAAAAAAAAACGACTTCCTATAGCAGGACTGTGCCATTGGGAATACACCTGACGTGTTAAAACATAACCAATACTGGCTCAGCCTTTGATCGTTGGTGCTTTGACAATGCTCAGTTTGATCCTTCTCATAAGGAGGTAGATGCTATGGTCACTGCCATTTCAGAAGCTCAGAGAAGTCTGAGGTCCCACCAAGGCTACTCAGTACTCTGCGCTACAGCCTTGGACTGAACCTGGGTCTTCTGATTCCAGTATTTGCACTATTCCACTCTCACAGGCTGACTGCAACACCTCAGCCTGCATCAGAATCACCTGGAAATGCTCCTTTTTAAAATGTTTTTAAATGTTTTATTTATTTTTGAAAGAGAGATAGAGACAGCATAAGCAGGGGAGGGTCAGAGAGAGAGGGAGACACAGAATCCGAAGACAGGCTCCAGGCTATGAGCTAGCTGTCCGCACAGAGCCCAATGTGGGGCTCAAACCCACGAATCATGAGATCATGACCTGAGCTGAAGCCAGACGCTTAACCAACTGAACCACTCAGGCACCCCTGGAAGTGCTCCTTAACCAGACAGGCAGCCTCACCCCCGGAGTGTCTCAGTCAGAAGGCCTCAGAATGTGCATTTCTAGCAAATTCCCATTTCTAGCAAATGGTGCTGGCCCCAGGACCACAGCTTGAGATCCACTGCACCGAGCCCTGCCATGTTGCCTCTCCCATCTTGACATTGAATATTGCTTGAAATAAGTGACTGACTGAGACTTAGGGGAGTCTTGATTACAGCATCAGAAGAGAAGTTTCTCCAGAGATTCACACCAATGGAGCAGTGAGGACCTTGAAGTATGCTCTTCCATTCAATGTGGAGAGATACTGTTTGTCTCCCAGGTCTCTGAGGCACGGTTAACTGCACTGAGTGTCTTCTGTCAAACTCCCTCTGTCTCCTGGAAGCTGGGGCCCCAGTGAACAGTCATGCACCGGTGGCCATTTTAGTTTATGGAGGAGTTTGAGACCAGCGTTCCCCATGGGTGGAATCAGTAGCTGTTGACATGATAGTATATGAGAGCCTCAGAAAGATGTCCATTGCATTGTATTACTGGTCAGGTCCCTCTCAGAGAGTCCCCAGGGGTTTCCTCCAGCTGCTCTCCTAAAATGAAAGCTCTCCTGGGAAGGGACACACAGTATATGCCTAACAACTTAAATCACTTCAGCCAAGATGTTTCTCCACCCAAGAGGGGCCCAGGGCAGCCTGGAGTGGTGGCCTCGGACAGGAGAAGCTCAGAAAAGGGGCAGGTGATGCCAAACACAGATGCCATGGGTTGTGGCCTCATGCCACAGTACCTCCTTTCCTCTAGAAAAGACTCTCTTCCTTGCCACCCATCTCTTCTTTGCTTCCTGACGTGTTGGAAATTGAGCCTCCTATATGGAACCCATCCTCAAACTCTTTCTTCTAGTATTGTCTCTGTCACCATCTTCTTAGCTTTTCTTTATGTTCATCCCCCCGCCCCCCCCCAGGCTTTTTGGCCAAGATGGTCTCTGTGCATCCTGTGACAAGCGGATCCGTGCCTACGAGATGACGATGCGGGTGAAAGACAAAGTGTATCACCTGGAATGTTTCAAATGCGCCGCCTGTCAGAAGCACTTCTGTGTGGGCGACAGATACCTCCTCATCAACTCTGACATAGTGTGTGAACAGGACATCTATGAATGGACTAAGATCAATGGAATGATCTAGGCCCAAGTCCCCCAGCATCTCCGGGGAATGTTTCACTGAAGTCACTGTCTCCATGGGGTCTTCATTCTTGGGCATTCTGGGGATTGGAGGGTGGGATGAGGCATTTTTTAGGGGATGGTGGACCCTCTCTGGCCACCAAGACACAGCACTCAAGTGACATAGTGCAAGGGACAAGACTTAACTGTGACAGAATGATCAGCCTTGAGGAGAGCTTATGGACAATGGCCACAGCCCAACAATAGTAATTGACAAGATTAGTAAAGGAAAGGAGTGTTGGACAGGCAGGCATGTGCCATCAACCTAGAACTTCACACTTACAGAAAAGGACTTGTGTAAAGACTCGTTAGGACCTTGACCCTTGAAAATTAGAGATGTGCAATTGGTTTATTTTCTTCCTTGCTTTTATGACAGCCCTGCTCCAATCACTGTCCTCCACACAAAGGAAGGACAGAGAAGAGGGTGGTCATCCTTTCTTCTTGGCCACCTTCCCAAGGCCTTAAGCTTTGGACCCAAGGGAAACTGCATGGAGACACACTTCAGTTGAGAATGGAAACTGCAACTTTTAACCAAACAATTATTTAAAGCAATGCTAATGAATCACTGTTTTTAGACAGCCTGGTTTTGAGGTGAGGAGTTCCACAGATTGTTTCTATACAAATGTAAATCTAAAGACAAAAGTTGTTCAACTATTTTATTATCTTAGATTATATCAAAGTATTTGCTGTGTGTAGTTAAAAAAAAAAACCTCTGCAGACAATAAAAATGACAGACTAAAATGAAGTGTTGTTTACTTGATTATGACTTAGATTTTGGGTTGGCAGGAAAACGGCTTTTTATACTGTAAAGGAGAAGTAAATAAGCAATTTACTTTTAGGTCAGATAAAAACTTCCCATTTATTGCTAGGGTTTATATGAGGCAGGCACGTTTCTGTAATACTAGCAATTATATAACAGGTCATCATGTAGCTCAGAGGGATGTAGAATAATTAAATTGTTATTGTAAAATGAGCATTTCACTTCAGCATTGTGTAGAATGAACGGAAGGCAAGATCATTGCCTTTGGGAAACCTGTAACCTAGAAAGGACACAAATACATAAAACAGATTCCCTTTGGGAGAGAAGGTAATTACCTAGCTTGAAATGTGGCAAAGATGCTGAGCTTGACACTTCGATTTTCCAAGATGTGTGTCTCAGGGTATTTTATGACAAGTGGTTAAGAGGACCTTACTTTGAGGATTTAAAGCAGGCCATCTTGGCTTCTGCCTTTGCCTTCCACCCTCTGCAAGCTGCCATGAACTGACTCAGAGCACCACCTGCTGGTCATCGCCCATCCGCTTGCTAGTCCAAACTCATCCTAGTGAGAGACAAACCTAGATGGACATACTTCTCGATTGTTTCATAAAAATATTGGCAAGCACCAAGAAGTCTTAATGTGTTTAATTATCAAGACATTAGAAACATGCATCTAATGCTACAGTTAATTAACTGTGGTATTCCTGTTAAGGTTTGTTTGTTTGTTTTTAGTTCTAGAGGAGAAATAAGTAATGTCTCTTTGTCTATAAAATGCTAAAGCAGTTGAGAAATTTGACTACTTAAGGTGACCTGTTTAAAGGAAGTCTAATTAAGGGCTCCTGGGTGGCTCAGTCAGGTAAGCGGCCAACTTTGGCTCAGGTCATAATCTCAGTCTGTGAATTCAAGCCCCACGATGGGTTCTGTGCTGGCAGCTCAGAGCCTGGAACCTGCTTTAGATTCTGTGTCTCCCTCGCTCTCTGTCCCTTTCCTGCTCTCTCTCTCTCTCTCTCTCAAAAATAAATAAACATTTTAAAAAACTTTAAAAAAAGAAGTCTAATTATATTGCATTGCAACTCAGGTGGTGGTAACTTGCTGCCAGTGAATGGAATGTTTGTTCCAAATCAATATAAGGGATGTGATTCTCAAATTGTGGTCCCTCACCCAACAGTATCAGCATCACTTGAAAGGAAGTGATTTACTAAAACATTTTTTTAATTAAAAGATTAAAATTTAGGGGCACCTGGGTGGCTTAGTCGGTTTAGTGTCCAACTTCAGCTCAGGTCATGATCTCACGGTTTGTGAGGTCAAGCCCCGTGTCAGGCTCTGTGCTGACAGCTCAGAGCCTGGAGCCTTCTTCGGATTCTGTGTCTCCCCCCCCCCCCCTCTCTGCCCTCCCCTGCTCTCACTCTCTCTCTCTCTCTCTCTCTCTCTCTCTCTTTCTCTCAAAAATAAGCATTAAAAATTTTTTAAAGATTTAATTTTATTAAAAGTTATTTATTAAAAATGGAGATTCATGGTTTCTACCCCAGAGTGATTCCGAAACTCAAAATGGAGTTAAGCAATCTATGCTTTAACAAGCCTTGAAGATGATTCTGATTCATGTTCAAGTTTGAGAATTACTGTTCTCAAACATTCCAGTTAGGCAGATCATGTGCTCTTAGGTTGCTAATAGTTAATATTTGACATAAAGGTTAATCACAGTAGCTTTTCCACATGTGGACAAGCACCTTCTCCTCATGGCCCCTAAACTGAAAAGTTATACTTAATTTTGTCACTCAGCTAACAGTGGTGATCTACCAGATCAATCACAATGCAGTCTACCATTTTTAGCCATAACGGCATTAATTATAATAATGATAAGAATGTGTGTGTGTGTGTGTGTGTGTGTGTGTGTGTGTGTGTATTAGCTATGTATCTTGTGGGTGGTATCAGGCAAAATAAAAATGATTCTTGCTTTGGAAGTATAAACTTTATTCTTAATCCCCATTGTAGTACAAAACGAGATTCAAAAACTCATCCAATTCTCTGTCATCCTCACTAAACCAACAGTGAATATTTTCCATGTGTCAATGGTACCACCTTGCAGAATTGTGAATGCACAAGTAGAGTCTTTGTGGCAAGTCACCCCAAGGGCCCAAATGTCTAACCCACAATGAACTTGAGAGGAAAAAAAAACACATAAAGGGACTTCATGAGGGACCAGCTCTTGGAGTCTACTTGTGGTCTTTGCCTGAGTGTGTAACCCGTGTGCCCCAGACCCAGACTTAGGAGAACCAGACACCTGCACCCTTCCCTGGTCTATGTCTTAAGTCAGCAGTTTGCTGAAACATTGTGTTTCCTTTTATCTTATGAATGTCTTAGGTCTTGAACCGGCTTAATTTTATTGCTGTCTCTAATAGAACAACTGCTTCTAGGGGAATATTGGAATCCTACAAAGTTAAAATAGAGCACTGGCTGGGAACATCATCAGAAGACTTGGGTTTGAATTGCAATGACATGACTTTATTTACTTAACAAACACTTTCATACCACTTACCATGTGCCAGGCACTATTCCAAGTGCTTTACAAATATTCCCTCTTAATCCACATAACAGCCCTATGTGGCAGTTTCTATTTATTATCATCCACATTTTACTGCCAGGGAAACTGAAGCAGAGACAAGTTTAGTCACTTGCCTACAGAGCTACAGCTAATAAATGACATAAGTAGGCTGTCACTGAAAACTTTCACCCTGTGTTCCGCTGCCTCTTTCTCAAGCTCATCTCTCTGAACCTCAAGTTTTTCATTTGCAAAATAAAGAAAATTAATACCTTGCTCCCCAGCCTATTCAAAAATATTTGAATTTGGTCTAGCCAGAAATGTAACCAAAGCATAATAGCACAAGATTAGCACCATAAGAAAGATACGTAAAAAGTGCTATGGAAACATAGATAAGGGAACAATTACATCAGCTCAGAGGTGGCTATCTGGAGTAAAGAGGAAGTCACATTTGAAATGACCCTGGACCAGGAAGGAGGTGACAAGGCAAGAGCAAAGACTCAGAGACCTTGACCTTGCAGAGCAAGTCAGGTAAGCCCAGAGTTTTCATGGTGGGCGGGCTGTGGCTGGAGAGGAGCTGAAGCTGGTGCAGAAATAGAGGAGATGAGGTTTGCTGCAATTTTGAGACCAAATGGCAAATCAAAATCAAAACCAAGGAATCTGGGGGTGGGAGGGAGGGAGCAAGATGGGCCTGGAATATCTCATTATGCCAGTAAGTGAGGAAGTACTAAAAAGGGGGGGCGGTGCAGAGGAATGTCTGGAATGTCACCAGAACAAAGAAGCCAGCTTGAAAGGTCTATCAATGGCCAAATCTGGGACAATTTGACTAACAAAGTAATTAAGTACAGTAATAAATTATAAACCATGGGAGGGGGGGTAAGAATCTATGAGTTCACACCAACAGTAAGTAAATGGAGACAAGGGAAGACTCTTGCTCACAGCAGAATCTTGAGTGCCAACTAGCAAATGTGAAGACAGTATGGGAATTGGAAGCTCATCATTTGCAACGATCATAGTAAGATCATGGACTCAAACAAGTTCATCAATAGTTGTTAAATTTCAACAGAAAAGAACAGGATATTGGGATGGTGCCTTAAAGTGCCTTCCCATATATTGCTTATTATTTGCAGGAGGAGAAACTAGTAATTACACAGTGGAGAAATTGGATAACCCTTTGATCAGGTGATCAATGAGGGAAAGACAGACACTGTGTGTCCCCAGATGTGATAGTCTGTAAGGGACACAACATCATTCATTTTAGTATTGTGGCCGAGAATGTATAATGTGAATTTAGTTATGGAACAAATTTTCAGACAAACTCAAAATGAGGAACATTGTATTTTTTAAAAAGAGGGGGAATATGGACTCTATCCTCAAAAGTTCCAATGTATAAAAGAAAAAGAAAGTGTGTGAAAATGTCCAGATTAAAGAAGGCTAAGAAAAGATGACAACTAAATCCAATTCATGGCCCTTCACTGAATCCAATCCTGGAGGGGGGAAAAAGGCTATGCAGGACATCATTAGGTCAATTGATAAAAGCAGAGTATGAAAGGGTAGATTAGTTCAAAGTATTATACAAATATTAAATTTACTGAGGTGATAACTATACTATGGTTACGTAAAAGAATATCCCAATAATTAGGAAATACACACTGAAACGTTTAGGAGTAAACGGTCATGATGTATGTAATAGTCTCAAGTGATTGAGAAAGATATATGTGTGTGTATGAGGGTGTGTGAATAAATGGTAAAGCAAATGGGGTAAAATGTTAATGGGCAAATCTAGATAAAAGATATACAAGTATAGTATTTTTATTCTTGCAACTTTTCTGTAAGTATGATACTATTTACAAATAGTTTTTTTAAAAACTCAGGAATGTAACCTTTATTTGTTTTGGACTTTGGGTTCAACTGGAAGAATAGGAGAAAGGAAAAATATAGTTTAAAAGTCAGTGATATACTACTACCATTTGTCGCAATTTTAATGTACTTTTGACCTTAGAAACAAAGGTCATGTGTCTCAAGCAAGCAATCCTTCCCCCCAACCCCCCACACATATAATGTGAATGATGTGCTTAGTAGGATTCACTTAGTGCCAATTTTTGAAGCAGGTTATTTCTCAACCTTATAAAATGAGCTGACTACAAATTCTGCATTTCCTTTGTAATTAGGATCAAGATTTAATCATCTGGCTCTAAAATGTGTGTATTATAGGACCAGAAATCTAAGCTATAATGTTTTCTACACAGATCTAAGCATGGAGTTAAAACAAGTTTCAAAGCAGTAAGGTCGCTTCCATTCTCTACCAGTGGCTACGCCTTAATTCTCCCATAAAATCATCACTTCTCTGAGTTAATAGAATCTTTGAAGCTAAATCAAGTCAATTTCCATTGTCACATTGTGAAGCTTTTGAACTGCACGCACTGAATTTTCCTATTTGATGGCTACCCTGAAGATGGCTTTGTGGTGATTCTAAGAAAATCCCCAGCAGCAGCTTGTGCGTGGCCCAGCCTTTGCGCCCCACCCCATTCATTCTCATTACTTAATGGCAACTCAAGGCAAATGCCCACCCCCTTAGATATACAGTAGGTAAAACAGATACAGAGGCAATGTAATGTGACACTGGAATGGACACTGGAATGGAAATGAAAAATCTGATTTTGCCTTTGATTAAGAGTGCATCTTTAAGTAGACCTCAGTTTCCTCATCTGCACGAGGAGGCATTCATTGTAGATTATCTCTAGGAAGTTGCTCCTCAAAATGTGATTTACAAACGATTCTTGTGTTTGTCGTCTCTTTCCATATCAAGTAGAGCTAACCTGTCTAGCCAATAAGATATTGCAGAAGTGACAGAGTGTAATTTCTGAGGTTAGGTCATAAAACACTTGGTGGCTTCTACCGGACAGCCTCCTGGATCACTTGCTGTAGAGAAAACCACCTGCCATGCCATGAAGGTGTTCCAACAGCTTCATAGGAAGGTCCATGTGGTGAAAGACTGAATATTTTCTTTTTCTTTTTTTTTTCTTTTTTTAAATATTTTATTATTTCTGAGAGAGGGAGAGAGACAGCGTGAGCAGGGGAGGGTCAGAGAGAGAGAGGGATACAGAAGCTGAAACAGGCTCCAGGCTCTGAGCTGGCAGTCAGCATAGAGCCCGACATAGGGCTCGAACCCACGAACCGTGAGATCATGACCTGAGCCGAACTCAGACGCTTAACCGACTGAGCCACCCAGGTGCCCCAAGACTGGATATCTTCAATTTAAGTTTGGGAGCAAGTCAAGGGTGCCCTACCATCTTAACTTCTATTCAGCACATACTGGAGCTTTTAACCAATGATATAAAGCAAGAGCAAAGAATTAGAAGGCATATGGATCAGGAAAGAAGTAAAACTGTCTTTCATGAACCGAATGATTATGTAGGAAATATGAAGGAACCTGAAGAAGGAGAAGGAGGAGGAGGAGAAGGAGGGAGAGGAGGAGGAAAAGAAGAGGGAAGAAAAAAACCAACTAGAACTAGTAAGTTTAGCAAGGCACATAATATAAAAATCAACTGTATTTACATACACGAGCAATGAGAAATTGAAAAAAAATTAAATACCATTTAAAACAGTGTAATAATATTAAATACTTAGGGATAGATTTAACAAAATGCCAAAACCTATACTCTGAAAACTGCCGAACACTGCTGAGAATAATTAAGGAAGACATTAGAAAAATGAAGAGCAAAACTATGTACGTGGATCTGAAGATTTAATACTGTCAAACTAAATCACCAAATTGATCTATACATTCAACACAATCCCAGCCAAGATCCCAGGAAGCTTTTCAGAGGGTAGAAAGTCCAAAGTAATTCTAAAATTTGCACAAAATGCAAAGAATCTAAATGGAAAAACAGTTCTGAAAAAAACAAACTTGGGGGCTCACCTCTTACCTCATCAAGACAGTGTGATATTGGTGTAAGGACAGACAATGGAACAAAGCACATAGTCCAGAAATAAACACACATATATGGTCAATTGATTTTTGACAAAATGCTAAGGTGATTCAATAGGGTAATTCTAATGGTGGTGTAATAATTGGAAATCTATACACACCACACATACAGAGAGAGAGAGAGAGAGATGTCTCAATCCTTCATGCTATACAAACTCAAAATCAATCATAGATCAAATGTAAATCATAAAAACATACAATTTCTAAAGACAATATAAGAGAAAACGTTGCAATCTTGGGGTAGGTGACAATTTCTTAGGTGCAAAATGAACAGCATACATTGTAAAGTAAAGAACTGATAAGGGGCACCCGGATGGCTCAGTGGATTAAGTGTCTGACTCTTGATTTGGGGTCAGGTCATGATCTCACAGTTCATGGGTTTGAGATCCCTGCATCGTAGGGCTCTGTGCTGACAGCGCAGAGCCTGCTTGGGATCCTCTGTCTCTCTCTTTCTCTGCTTCTCTCCCATGAGCTCTCTCTCTCTGTCTCTCAAAAATAAACATTTTTTTAAATTTGATGAAATGAAATTTGTAGACATTTTAGCATGTCTTCCAAAAATATCATTAAGAAAATGAAAAGACAGGGCACCTGGGTAGGTGAGTGGGTTAAGCATCTGACTTCGGCTCAGGTCATGATCTCCCTGATGGGACCGTGGGTTCAAGCCCCACATTGGGCTCTGTGCTGACAGCTCAGAGCCTGGAGCCTGCTTTGGATTTTGTGTCTCCCCCTCTCTCTCTGCCCCTTCCCAGCTCGTGCTCTGACTCTCACTCTCTCTGAAATATAAATAAACATTAAAATAAAATGAAAAGGCAAGGTACGGAGTGGGAGAAAATACTTGCAAAACATGTATCTGATAAAGGACTTGTATCCTGTATCTATAAAGAACTCTTAAAACTCAGAAATACAGGACAACTCAATTAAAATGGGGAAAACATTTGAATAGACACTAGGTAAAGAAGATATACATTGGAAGACAACTCAGCAAAAAGTACTTACTGATATATGCAATGTAAATGGATCTCAAAAGCATTGCTTTATTTATTTTTTTCAAAAGCATTGCTTTAAGTGAGAGAAGCCAAACACAACATATTGATAAATTTTTATCCATTCATTATTCCTTTCTGACTATCCAATGTACTTCTACAGCAGAAACAAGATATACTTAAAATTATTTCTTACAATTGTAAAATTGGACAATAATTCCTCCTTACCTACATCACAGGATTGTTGTAAATAAAACAGTAGAACAGTACCTGTCACATAGTAAATGCCATGTAAATGGCTGCAATTATTATTTATATGTTCATATATTAAGAACTAATTATTGGATTAACAAAAAGTCAAAATGTTCAACTTACCAACTTTATCTTAAAGGAGTATGATTTTTGCTTGTTTTTAAATTTTTTTTAATGTTTATTTTATTTTTGAGAGAGAGAGAGAGTACAAGCGAGGGAGGGGCAGAGAAAGAGGGAGACGCAGAATCCAAAGCAGACTGTCAGCACAGAGTCTGACAAAAGGACTCAAGTGCAAGAGCCATGAGATCATGAGCTGCGGTGAAGTCAGAGCCTCAGCCAAAGGAGCCACTCAGGCGCCCCTTAAAGGAGTGCGATTTTTGTAGGTAATGTGGAGTCAAGATATCTGGGAACTGTCAATCCTGCTAGTAATAAGTGGTCAAGTGAGATAACAGAACCAGAGAACTGGGGACCCGGAGGAAAAGACCAACACTTTCCTTCTCTAGAGGGAGAAAAGGAAATCCAGAGAAATAAAGCCACAATGGCAAACCGGAAATCATCGCCAATAGCTCACAGTCCCTGTCCAGGGTTCTTCTCCAGAATGCTGTGCCATGGATGAAAAGCCGTTTCTTTTTTCTTTTTCCTTTTTTTAAAAGTGCTTCAGAAAAGCCAAACACTCTCCACACGAGAGGTAGTGTGAGCACTATATTCGGGCAAATCGAGTCTGAAACTGTTGATCATCTCCCCCATTGGAAATGACAACCAGCAAAAGCCGGATGCCTTGTGATCTGAAAGGTAACAGGACCCAGCTCACCAGATCGCCTGTTATTTCTGATGGAATCCTCCCAACTATGACACCTTGGAAAAATATGAACGCGTTCAGGCAACAAAGACAAATTCAGAAGCAGCGGCAGCAAGTTCTGCTATCCGTGGTACTGCCACCCGATATTCAAATGTGCGCTTCTGAACTGTGTCTAATGTCAGCATCATTTTTTTAAAGAGACATATCAGTTTCCGTGAAGGTTTTTATTTCACGTTCCCCATTCTTCACTGCCTGGACTAGGGAAAGGAGGGGGAAAAAAGGATTACCAGCTACATTACTTTTTAATTTAATGCCCTTGAGTAAGGGCAATAGCAACAGCGACGAGGCATGATAGAGATTTCAGGGAGGAGGCAGGATGGAGAACAGTTGTTAGTACAGCATCTTCCATGAATATTGGTCGCAGCGGCTGTCTCGGCCATCACTCTCTCAAGGTAATGCCTTGCTTCCCATTGTCATTGTATCTCGGAATCAAATTATTTGAATTCCAGACACATCGACAGCACACTGAAGGGCCCCTGCCAATTTTTGCAGCTCGCTTGGAAAAGAGCATCATGAAGCATTACTCATTTATACGACTCCCAGGCTCCTGTTGTAAATTCAGCGCACAGGACTGCCTCCAGGTGCGGCCCTTCAGCTTAGCTCTCTAATCCTGTAACCCTTTACCGCCAACTCCCTCCTGCGGAAAAGATCCCCAGGCAGGCCAGGGCCAGGCCTTCCACCTCTTTGAGCTTCTGTTTGTGCAGAGGGGAATCCGGACACAGAAGCCAGCTCTGTCACCTCGGTCAGGCCTGGGGGTGAAAGTCCCAAAGTACAACACACTGAACTGTCCGCCACAGCCGCCTTGCCAGCATTTTCGTACAGAGAAAGTCTGGCTAAAATTAACAACTGTCCTACAATACTGAAGCAGCCGATGAGATGAGGAAGCCATTAGAAAGGGTGTTTTTGAAGATCTTTTCGTGCGTGTGACCCAGGAAAAATCTTACACCATAAATTTAAAAGAATATAATTGGTACCATTCTAAATCTTGTACATGTTTCATGTATGCATATAAACATGCATATTTAACTCAAAGAAAAGACATCAAAATTAAGTGATTATTTTACCTTTTTTTTCTACATATTTTTCTATATTTTCTAAAACAAACAGGTATTACTTTTATGGTCAGGAATACAAAATGGTGTTTACAGAGGAAATTTTGATCAAGAGTATTTTTTAAACAAAAGGACTGTATCCAAAAGGTTCACTACACAGTCCTCCCATAAGCCTCCTTCGTAGGAGAGCGGCCACAAGGGGGCTCTCTAACTAAGCGCAAGTCTGGGGTTCTAGTTTAGCTGTGTCTCCCAGGACCGATATTAGTCCAGTCAGATTTTCTCCCTTGAATTGACCCATACAGAAAAAAAAATAGCTAAAGCAGAAGAAGAGAAAGAAGAAAGAGAAAAGGAAAGGATGAGTTACTTGCTTGGCTGAAGTGTGGCCTGCTGAAAAGGGAATCAAGAAGTTGGTAGGTGGAACTGCCTTGGGCCCTGGACTAGTTTTGCATTCGAGCATTCTAGGCCATGCAGGCTCACAATTCACATTTTCCCAAGAGGTCTTGGAGGTTGGTCTTCCTGGGTATCTGGGAGAAAGACTAGAATGGCCTAGAATCCTGTTTTCCTTAGTACCTTGTGTATCCTCATAACAATCTATGCGGGAGCCAGATTATATTTTGATTCTTTTAATCTCACAAAACAGGAAACTCAGGCTACCAAAACCTTGAGACCAGGCAAATGAGTTTCACAGTCATTTTATTCCTTATTAAGTACAACTACCCAGAGCAGGGCCACCACCAGCTCATACAGCATTTTATACAAATTTGAAACACCTACCCCTTCTTCAGGTTAAGAAAAGTTATATTAAGCGGCACCTGGCTGGCTTAGTAGAGCATGCAACTCTTGCGGCTCTTTTTTTTTTTTAATCATTAATTTACCTATTTTTGAGAAAGAGAGAGAGAGCATGAGTGGAGGAGAGCAGAAAGAGAAGGACCGAGAATCCCAAGCAGGCTCCACACTGTCATCAAGGAGTCTGATGCATCTCAAGAACTGTGAGATCATGACCTGAGCCCAGGCCAAGAGTGGGCTGCTTAATCAACTGAGCCACTCAGGCACCCCAAGCATGTGACTCTTGATCTTAGAGTTGTGAGTTCAAATCCCATATTGGGGGTAGAGTTTACTTTTCAAAAAAAGTTATATTGTTTCTCAATAATAACAATTACTAAAGAAAAAGTTATTCTGTATAAATTATACAAGTAAATGATTCATCTTAAAATAATGGGAAATTCAAATGTTTATAATATTAGAAGCTTAAACTCATTTGGGTTCAATAATTTGTTATAAAATAGACATCTCACCTTGGTAGAAATAATCATTCTTGACAGTTTCAATGATTACTTTTTCTGTAGCTCGTATTTTATAGAAATGATCATCTGATTGGTAGTCTTTCTTTCGGCATTGTGAACTTTACATTAGTTCTAACACACTTAATTTTGAAATACCACATCATTTACTGATACTGATATTTGACAAAATTAATTGTACCTTGAAAATTTCAGTTATTTGGAAATGGATCCAGTAAGTTATTGTCACAAAAACATTGCAATATTTTGTTGGGAGGCAGTAGGGTTTTTTTTAATGTGTATTTACTTATTTTGAAAGAGAGAGCATGAGCAGGCAGGGGCAGAGAGAGGAAAGAGAGAGAATCCGAGGCAGGCTCCACGCTCAGCACAGAGCCCATCACAGGGCTTGTTCTCATGACCCTGAGATCATGACCTGAGCCAAAATAAAGAGTTGGACACTCAACTGACTGAGCCACCCAGGAGCCCCAAAGAGATAGTAGATTTTAAAGGCTAAAATGAGCAAATCAGAGAACTCTAGATGCTGGCGAGGATGTGGAGAAACGGGCACCCTCCTACACTGTTGGTGGGAATGTAAACTGGTACAGCCCCTCTGGAAAACAGTGTGGAGGTTCCTCAGGAAACCAGCAATAGAACTCCCCTAGGACCCAGCAATAGCACTGCTAGGAATTTACCCGAGGGATACAGAAATGCTGAGGCATAGGAGCACATGTACTCCAATGTTCATAGCAGCACTCTCCACAATAGCTAAAACATGGAAAGAGCCTAAGTGTCCAACAACAGACGAATGGATCAAGAAGATGTGGTTTATCTATACCATGGAATACTACATGGCAATGAGAAACAATGAAATCTGGCCATGTGTAGCAACATGGATGGACCTTGAGGGTGTTATGCTGAGCGAAATAAGTCAGGCAGAGAAGGACAAATATCATATGTGTGCACGTATAGGAGGATTAGGAGGAACTTAACAGAGGACCAAGGGGGAGAAGAAGGGCAGAAATGGTGGGGGAAAGGGAGAGAGGCAAACCATGAGAGACTCTTGAATGCTGACAAAAACTGAGGACTGATGGATGTGGGGGGGAGGAGGGATGGGCATGGAGGAGGACACTTGTGGGGATGAGCACTGGGTGTTATGTGGAAACTAATTTGACAATAAACTATTTGCAAAAAAAAAATAAAGGCAAAATATACATTTTTTTATTAAAAAAGTATTTAATTTAAATCCAAGTTAGTTAACATATAATGTAATAATGTTTTCAGGAATAGAATTTGGTGATTCATCTCTCTCATATAACACCCAGTGCTCATCTCAACAAGTGCCCTCCACAATGCCTATCACATATTTAGCCCATTCCCCACCCCCCACCCAGCACCCTGCCAACGACCCTCAGTTTGTTCTCTGTATATAAGAATCTCTTATGGTTTGTTTCCCTCTCTGTTTTTATATTGTTTTTGCTTCCCTTCCCCTATGTTCATCTGTTTTGTTTCTTACATTCCACATATGTGTGAAATCATCTGATATTTGTCTTTCTCTGACTGACTTATTTCGTTTAGCATAATACACTCTAGTTCCATCCATGTTGTTGCAAATGGCAAGATTTCATTCTTTTTGATCACTGAGTAGTACTCCATTGTGTGTGTGTGTGTGTGTGTACCACATCTTCTTTATTCATTCATCAGTCAATGGACACTTGGGCTCTTTCCAGACTTTAGCTATTGTCAGTAGTACTGCTATAAACATTGGGGTACATGTGCCCTTTCAAATCAGTATTTTTTTATCCTTTGGACAAATACCTAATAATGCAGTGCTGAGTCATAGGGTAGTTCTATTTTTAATTTTTTGAGGAAACTCTACACTGTTTTCCAGAGTGGCTGCACCAGTTTGCATTCTAAAAGGACAATTTTAGATTGTTAGTTCTTCATACGTTGAAAAATGTCTAAGGTTCCTTAATATGTTCATCAGTCAATTTCAGCTGTACATTTTCACCCAGGTTTGGTACTTCATACTGATAGTAATTCTTCAAATCATATGAGATTTATAGACCTTTGCTATTCCAAACACCCAATATCAGGGCAACAGGAGCTTGTTAGGAATGCAGAATCTCAGGTCTTACAATTACTGAATCAGAATTTGCACATTCATAAGATCCCCAGTTGCTCTGTATGCACATGAAAATTTGGGAAGTACTAATCTAGGGTTCTGGAAAAATGTGATATTCTCTCAGCAATATATGCCTTTCTTTTTAATGTTATTGTTACCAATACAGAAAAAAAAAGAAACAGATTTTGGATCATAGGTGGATTGATTATGTAAATAACATTTGAAATGAATCTTCCTCCCCTCTCGGATATTTTTACATTGGAGAAGTTGGGGTCGTTGTGAAGAAATTCATGTGTTTAACATCAATATCTCTCTGTAATTATCATACATTAACTTTTCTTGAATGTTTTCTTAGCTCATATTCTGCTCTCAAGGGACTGATATTCACCAAGACTTTCCAGTGGATGCCTGTAGGCACCAACAGTACTGAACACTGTACATACTATGTTTTTTCCTATACATCCATAAGATGATGTTTAACTTATTAATTAGGCATAATTAAGAGATTAATAACAACAATAATAAAATAGAACGATTATGATGATATACTATACTAAAAGTTATGTGACTGTGATCTCTCTCTCTCAGTATCTTACTGAACTGTACCCACCCTTCTTTTTGTGACAATATGCGATGATAAAATGCTTAGTGATGAGATGAAGTGAGGCAAATGACATAGGCATTGTGATGCAGCGTGAGGCTACTGTTGATCTCACGACCAGTTAGAAGGAAGGTCATATGCTTCCAGATAGCGGTTGAGGTGGGGAACTGAAACACAGAAAGTAAAACCACAGATAAGGAGGGACTACTGTAACATTAATTTTGTCTTCACTCCAAATTAATCCTGAGCAATGCATCTTAAAGAGGATATTTTCAAAAGTCCATTTCTGAGTTGTATTTTTAGAGTCTATGCTCTTATTCATATCATCAGTACGCACTGCATACTCCCTAATTAAGTTTTAGTAGCAAGATGGCGTCTACTCAATTTTCCCATCTCCTATTCAACAATGATTTTAAATTTTATGTTCCGTAAATGCATTTGCAATATACTCCAACATTTGGTTGAAGCAGAAAGAGTAGTTATGTGATTTCTTGGATGATGTAAAAAATCCAGTGCTGTCAAAATAAGTTTTTGCTGCATCATTCAATACTAAATATAAAGAAGATGCAAAACAAAAAAATATACAATGCCCCTGAAAATACTGAGGATCTTTTGTAGGACCCATTATGTTCTCTATGCATACTTGTGGCATTGCTGTATCCAATTTCTCTTTGGAATCAGGCTTATAAATAATCTTTGGAAAATACACATATGCTTTCTTTTGTTCTGTCATCTACCGGATAACCCTTTTGTCCAAATATTCATATATTTACTTTTTGAAAATCCACAAATCCAGCAATATTATCTGTTCTACGCGGCTTATAACCAGTTGTATCTAAAATAATCAAGTAATATTTGCATTTTTTTCAGAAGTAATTTATTCATTGCATCTACCATAATCTTAATTATTTTGTTTTATGTTTCCTGCCCTAAAAATGTGTATTATTTGTTATTTTTTAATGTTTACTTACTTATTTTTGAGAGAGACAGAGCACAAGCAGGGGAAGAGAGAGAAAGAAAGAATCCTATGCAGGCTCCGCACCAACAGCGTGGTGCTGGACCTGGGGTCCACACTCACAAACCATGAGATCATAACCTGAGCCAAAATCAAGAATCGGACACTTAAACAACTGAGCTACTCAGGAGCCCCATGTTATTTGTTAATCAACGTGCCACTGTGTTACGAAATTTTGTATCCTTTCTGCCAAAGGAAGACAATTCTCATCAATGTACTTGTTTCCTGGATGATCTCCCTAGATGCTGCCTAACCACAAGTACGTGCTCCCAGTATGGCTTCTTATTCACAAGGTATCTTTGTCTGCATCTCTCTCAATATACTATTCTCTAATCATATTTCAACTTTGAACTCTTAACACTATTGTTGAAATGCATTTTACCTTCTGTTTATTAGTTATATGTGATATGTACCTGCCAATCCTTGTGCACACTTTTCATTACTCAATTAATAGTTTTTTCCAGCTCTGAAGAATTTGCAATATAGATAAAACACAGAAATCACGAAGATAGAATAATATGGAGTTTTTGATCATTAGTTAGAATTTATAAGTACATAATTTCTGAAAACTTCCTACCTGTGCTAATAGTAGTTAAATTTGACAAAATTTGGTGGAAAATTGATGAAAGTTAATGGAAAAAATTTAATGAAAAATTAAATTTCTTACATAAGACAGACAAATTTCAACTACATTATTGTTAATATTCAAAAATTTTAAATATTTAAATTACATAGCCATGGACCTGGATAGGCAATATCCAGTTTAATGTTTTCTTTTTCTCTTCCACTTTTCCTCAAAAGAAACCAGTTAATCTTGGCATAAATATTGATGGCAAATTCACATCCTAATCCATCAGTCTTTCTTCCCCACCAGTCCATCTCTTCAAAAAATGTATTCAGTGATCTAAACTATTGTCATTTTCTTCTGTGTTTTCTGATTCTGAAATTAATTTTTAAAGCTCTTTCATAGATTCCGAACAAAAAAAAATCAATAATGAATATTTTATTTTAGAACTTACATGTAGATAACATACAAAATACATAGCTATCAAGCTGCTAAATACTGTCAAGTATTTAGAATTAATATTCTTACTAACAAAATATCTATAACAATAAGCAATTGCTATTGTGCAATTACCAGATTGTTAAGTAGTAATCTCTATCTTAGGTGTATGTAATTTATTTTGTGGATTATTTGAGCATATGTAGCTTGATAGTGATTCACATAGTAATGAAAGTCCTTGTAGATTTACCTTGGGAACTCAGCAATGTCTTTTTAGTACTGCAAATAAACAGCAGATGATGTGATACAATGTGAAACATTAAATTAGCTGGTGTACTAAGAACAATGGGATTTGTCTTTAAATACTCACCTCTCAGCATATCAATTAGAAAAGCAGTTTCTTGTTTAGAAGCAGAAATATTTTTAGATGACGTTAGAGCTGTTGTTGGTTTTGATTACTGACTCATTTTTCCTTTGTGCGTGGAAGCAGAACAAAATTTATTAATCCTCTTAAAACAAGACACTTGACTGCCATCTGTTGGCAAGTTGTAATAAGCCTACAAGTTACCCATCTTTGCGATAAGCAATATTAATAAACGCACAAAATTTTGCAGAATAATAAAGATGTCTGATGTGAATGGTGCCCTCTTGGATGAGGAGTACGGGTGTGGTACGCAGCCATAATATCCTATGGAGCTGCTCCGATCCCAATCTACCTAGATTCTATCCTCTTTGCCTTCAACCTTCTGCCAAAGGAGGAAAATTCCAATTGTAAAAACATTCTTGGGGCCCAGTTTGGTGTTACTCATTCATATTGCAGGTGGAAAATCACGGGAGGGGCATACAACCTACAATTCGACTTCTACAGAATGGCCGCTCAGTCCAGCAAGTCAGACAAGGAGTTCAGTATTTCCATCACTAGTCCCAGGACAGAGGGTAGAGTTGTACTTGGTCTCCTCACAACTAAGCCGGCTGACCTTGCTGGGGGGGGGCGGGGGGGAGGGAGGGGGGAACAGAGGGAGGGAGGGGCTGGGCCGGCCCAGGCGAAACATCAAAGGGGAAAGCACTGACTTCTTCCAGGGGTCCATGTTCCCACAGAGATAGGATTGGGTAAGAATATCTTTGACTTCATTAAATAGTCCCTGAACTCTGACCTCCTGTTGGCCCTGATCTTGCCTGAGAACCTCTCTCCTGGGTGTTCTATGGCTAGGACTGACTCGTTGATAAGGCTGGGCACATCTGGGTCTCTGATCCACAAGGAGTGAGATAGATAGTGAACATAAGTAGGCATCTCTGCAACAAAATCAAAGCCAGGCTCTCTAGAGTGGGAACCGCAGTACAAACCTGGAGAGAGAAGGCGAGGCTGGGAGCAGACCCTGGCGGCCACAGATTGGCCTTTACTTTGGGTCTCAACCACTCACTGGCTTTCCTGCCACTGACATTCTGGCTGCACAAGGGCACTGCCCAGACTTACTATTCTCTTAAGTCCTTGGAAGGCATCTGAGGCAAGACTGGAAAGTTCAAATAGGGCCTTCGCAAATGCTGGAGTAAGATGTAAACTTGAAGCAACATGGGTTAGAAATGGGGCCACAAAGTTACAGAGACCACAGAATCTGGAATCTGTGGATCCGCAGATCTCTGGAATCCACATGACGTTTCTGATGCCTTAGATCCAAAAGTGAAAAAAGAAACCCGGCAGAGAAACAGCAAAAGGTCCTGGTTAAGGGACCAGACCCAGGAGCCACATGGCCTGGGTTTATGTTCCAGCTCTAACAGTTGTGTGATCTTTGACAAAGAATTAATCCCCCAGCAGCCTCAGTTTCCCCATCTTAAAAACAAAGGTGAAACCATGGCCTACAGCATAGAGTTTGTATGGGGATTAATTAATCTATGTAAAGCACTTAATGACAGTCTTTGTCTCACAGCAGGTGTTAAGTAAGCTTGGAATTTTGTTAGTGTTATTATGGACACGCTCAATGTGACTAAGGGAAGAGAGGAAGTGGAGCCCACCTGGGAGACAGGCAAGGAAGCAGGAATGGATGGGGGACAGGAATGAGACACAGGGGATGGCAGTTACCAAAAAGGATGGCGGGATGAGAGAAAAGTGATATATAGGGTGAGATGGGGGTGGGGCAGAGGAAACATTCTGGTAAGAAAGACTTGAGATGGGAAACTCAGCAAGAGACCCCCACTTTCCAGAGCCTGGCTGTCCGCTAGACTCCCCATCCTTCCCAATGGGTAAGAAATCGTGGGACTAAGGGATGTGTTCCCCCAGCCTGTGTCTCCCCATACGCCCCGCCCCCCTTTGGCTTAAGACCCCGGAATTCCTTGTCCAAACTGCAGGAACCCCACTGCGCCAGGCTCTGCGCTCTTCCAGCCACATCATCCCCAGGTAAGCACACCCCTAGATTCACAGGGTGGCAGCTATTCGCAAGAGGGTGTGGACAGAGCTCTAACGCTGGGGCTGGGGTGACCGTATGTGTGCTTGGGGACCCGTCACGGTGCCGGGTGGGGCTGGGGTGGGGCTGGGGTGTCCCTGGGGAAGGGAGGGGTCTCCCAGTACGGGGAGACTATCCCTTCCCCTTTCTTTGAGGTCTTTGTGATGACCTTCGCGCTGACGAAGAGATGGTGCTCCTTCCGTGTCGATGTTCAAATCGGACCCATCCTGAATCTTCCCAGTTAACCCAGCGGCGCCCCAAAACAAGGCCGGGGTCTTCTGATAGACTCGGGAAACTGAGGGAAACGACAGCGGGGAAAACCGGAATCCAGGTGACCTCCTTTCCCGGGCGCAGTTTCCCGCCGGGGCTCGGGTGTGCGCTCCGGCGTCCGCGGCCCGGGCGTCAAGGCCGCCCCCCGGGAGAGGCGCCCACCCACGCCCGGCGCACAAGGCCGGCTGCCCGCTCCCGCCTCCTAAAACTCCCCGCCTGGGGCTTCGCCGCGGCGAGCCGCGCCTTTCAGCGAGGACGCCGCGGAGGGAACGCAGCCCGGCGGCTACGCCGCTGCGCGACTTTAAGCGGCCGGCTCTCGGGAGGTCGGGATGGGGGGGTGCGGAGCTCCCGGCCGCGGCCCGGGCGCTGCAGGGGTGCGGGCGGCGCCGGGCGTCCGGGACTGCAGCCCCTGGCGGCACTGGGCGGACTGCAGCGCCCGGACAGGCCGAGACGGCGCCGGGGCTCCGAGCCCCGCCAGCGCCCCCTGCCGGCCGTCGCCAGTCCCTTGGTCAGGGAGAAGTGGGGGAACAAACCCCGACCGGAGGGCGCCGGGCTTGCAGCGACGCGGGAGCCTGGCTTGACGTCGGAGAGGACCCCGGGAGAGGGGTGGTGATAGCAGGCCGTGCCCGGGAGCGGGGACTCAAGCCCGGGGAGTACCATCGAGCCCCGCAGCGCCCCCAAGTCCAACACAGAGAGGGACTCGTTCTCTACAGCGTTTGGGGACCCAGTAAGCCCCAACCCCTCCCCAACCTGAGCTGGAGAACCTAGAAAGAGGCGTCTGCTGCAGGGCGCCCAGGAACAGGTATCCACTGACGGGGGGTGGGGGGGCCGTGGGGGGGCGTGGGGGGGGCGGGAACGGGAGGGCGAGGGGCTCGCTCCCTCCTCTAGCGGCGGGCTCACGCCTCTTTCCGCTTCCGCCACGCTGGGGCCTCAGTGTTGAGGCTGTAGCCGAAGTCTCTGAGCACTAGCTATTAATACATATTAATATTAATAGCAGCCCCACTGTATTGAGCACTTACTGTTAGCAAAGGTCAATGTTAAGCCCTTACCAAACACGAACACTAATTTTCTCACTGGACCCTTAAAATATCCCTGTAAGATTTATGCTGGGAGAGTTTTTTTAATTATATATGCATAATATAATATTGCTTATCATATGGTATATATATTGCTTATCATATGATATATAATACTGTTTGATATTGAGTGTTGATTGTATATCATATATCGTAATTATATATATATATTTGGTTGGTTGGTATTTCATGATAACTATGGAAACCCGCTGCTTAGACCTCGGCTTCCCATTGTCTGACTTGGGAAGGCGGCAGGCAGCCGGGTAGAGTGGAGAGACCTTTGGAGCAGACAGACCCAGTCACTCAGCCCCTCTGAGACTGAGTTTCAACACTTATCAAATGTGGCGAGTGTGGCTCTAATCTGATTTGGGGAGCTATTTTTTTAAAGTTTATTTCTTTACGTTGAGAGAGCGAGAGAGAGAGCGAGAGAGAGAGAGCACAAGCAGGGAAGGGGCAGAGAGAGAGAGGAAGAGAGAGAGGATCCCAAGCAGACCCCTTCCTACCTGTTAGCGCAAAACCTGAGGTGGGACAGGAACTCCCTGACCGCGAGATCATGACCTGAGCTGAAATCAGGAGTCCAGCGCTGCACGGACTCAGCCGCCCAGGTGCCCTGGGGAGCTATTTTTTATTTCCTTCTTAAGAGTTTGGGTCCTAGTGCCAAAACCACTCTGGTGAATGTTTCCTGTCCTTCATCCTCTGGACTGGACGCGAGTACAGTCGCTGTCATCTCGCACATCCTACTTCCTAAGCACAGTGCTAACCTACATCCCCTTATTCCTTTGGCCTTTCCCCCCAGATGAAATGATATCAGTTTGGGACCAATCAGGAGAGGGAAGCCACACGACAATCTGAACAGGGGATGTTTGATATAAAGAATCAGGGACTATTACATGGGAATTAGGGTAACAGAAGATGGGCTAGTAAGAAGTAAAGGGAACTCTGAAATTAAAAAAAAATATAAAAAACAAAAACAAAGAGCAGATATAAGGAGGAGCCACTAGCTCTGGGGCTGAGATAGAACACCCAAGGGAGCCCCCTCTCCCCCAGCTCCGCCACTGCCCAGGCATGGCGGTGGCTCCCTGGGTGGCAGAGAGATTGCTGGGGTGCCAGGAAAAGCTGTTCATGGAGAGGCATCTTGCTGGAGGCACCCTTCCATTGAACCTCTGTGTGTGTGAGCAGCGGCCTCAGGTGACCATCCCCAGATGAGGAGCTATTGCAGGCTATTTTCATGACTTTATTTTCTCATTCAAGCATTAGAATGAACCTAGGAGGGACGCAGTGTTATACAGCGGGGGAAACCCAAGCGTTAGTTGGAAGCCCCTTCCCCAAGGTCGCCCAGCCTTTTGAGGTACAGCTAGGAAGTGATCCTGGCCTGGGCTCCCACTATGGCTGTGCACAGGAGACCAGCTGGCTCTGAATTCCAGCTGCGCCCAGCCCAGCCGCACCTTCTCCTGCACAGGGCACATGCTGTCTCACTCTCTCTGCTCTGGCAAGGTCAGCGATGAGGGGACACATTAGCTGGCTATGGCAGAGACTCTTTTTCTCTAATGTTTACTTTTGAGAGAGAAAGAGCACGCCCGTGTGGGTGCACATGAGCAGGGGAGGGGCAGAGAGAGAGGAAAACTGAGGATCTGAAGTGGCCTCCACGCTGACAGCAGAGAGCCCGATGTGGGACTGGAACTCAGGAACTGTGAGATCAAAGTTGGACCCGAGCCAAAGTCAGAGGCTTAACTAATTGAGCTACCTGGGTGCCCCGGTAGGTAACTTTTCTATTGCAGTTATTTAAAAATAGTTTTCTTTAAATGGTAACTTATATCAAATAGAGAACAAACAAAAAAAAAAGTCAATTGGATTTAACAAATGTTGACATTTTGAAATACTTGCATCAGAATTCTCTTTCTGTCTCTCATAAATAAAGCATTGCCGATACAGCTACAGCTATGTCTATTCCTAAGAACTATATCTGCTCCTAAGAGGAGGCCACTTTAAAGAAGTTGGTGACCCACTCCCCATGCTTATGTATTTTTCTATAGAGATGTGAAGCCAAGAGAAATATGTCATATGGCTTTCTGGATTTTAATTTTCACAAGGGACATCATACTGTACATATCCCTTTCAGAGGTTGTTCTTTTACATTTATTTATTTACTTTGAGAGAGAGAGAGAGAATGAGCAGGGGGGGCACAGAGTGAGGGAGAGAGAGAGAATCCCAGGCAGGCTCCGCACTGTCAGCACAGAGCCCAGAGGGGCTCAAACTCATGAACTACGAAATCATGATCTGAGCCAAAATCAAGAGTTTAACACTTAACCAACTAAACTACCCAGATGCCCCTTCAGAGGTTCCTCTTAATCAGCCCTAGGGTCCTTTACATGTCTGGATATCTATTCCCAAGGTCTTGCAAAGATGGACATGAGGGAAGGGTATGGTAAATGACCAAATTGGTGACTTACTTCTGCAAAAAAAATTTTTTTCCACAATTTTTGCCCTCCAAGTGCATTTTTTTCACATGTATAAAATTGTTCTTTTTATTTTTATTTATTTATTTTTTTTATTTTTTTTTAAATATTTTTTTTATTTATTTCTAGGAGAGAGAGAGAGACAGCGTGAGCAGGGGAGGGTCAGAGAGGGGGGGAGTCACAGACTGAAACAGGCTCCAGGCTCTGAGCTGGCAGTCAGCACAGAGCCCGACGCGGGGCTCGAACCCACGAACCGCGAGATCATGACCCAAGCGAAAGTCGGACGCCTAACCGACTAAGCCACCCAGGCGCCCCTAAAATTGTTCTTTTTAAAATAAATGTTATTTAAATCCAAGTTAATTAATATATAGTATAATAGAGGTTTCAGGAGTAGCATTTGGTGATTCATCACGTACATATAACACCCAGTGCTCATCCCATCAAGTGCCCTCCTTTATGCCCACTGCCTGATTAGCCCATCCTCCCTCCACTCACCATCCCTCCATCAACCCGCAGCTTGTGCTCTGTATTTCAGGGTCTCGTTTGGTTTGCCTCCCAAGTGCATTCTGAATGGCAGACACCTACGGCTGAGCTCTCATTGTCCGTGTCTTTTGTCCACAGTCCAGGTGGATTTTGTGGGAGGCTGTGCAACTGAGAACAGACTAGAAGGGAAAAATCTCATTCTTTTATCGAGAAGAAACAAGGCCCAGGAAGAGAAGTTGCTTGCTCAAAGTCGTGAGTCAGTCATTGGAAAAAGAGGAACCCTCATCCAATCATTTATTAATTAATTTAACAAAAATTTATAGAGTGTCAGCTGTGTGCCAGGAACACAGCTACCTGGAAGACCTCAGGGAATCAAAAGAGGGATATTCCTATCTTTTTATACTTCTATTCTAGTGAGCAGAAACACACAATAAACTAAAAATATAAATCACCTAATAGTAGAAGGGGTAAGTGTGAAGGAGAAAAGAAAAAGCAGGCCTGAATGTGGAGGGGACAGGTTGCAGAATTAAATAATATGCTCAAGGTAGGCCTCCCTGAGATGATGAGATCTGAACAAATACTAAAGGAAGTGGAGAAGAGAGTAGACTATTCCAGGCAGAAAGGACTCCAGAGTAAAGGCCTTAAGACAGGAGTTTGCTGGCAAGTTGTAGGGACAGCCAGGAGGCCATTTTGGCCGGAGTGGAATACTTGAGGGATGAGGGAGTGAGGGACTGGGAAGAGAAGCGGCCAAAATGTCAGCGAGGGGCCAGACTGTGCAGAGCCTTGTAGGCCATGATGAAGCCTTCAGGTTTTGTTTTGTTTTGTTTTGTTTTGTTTTGTTTTGTTTTGTTTTGTTTTGTTTTGTTTTGGCTTGGCTTGTAGACTCCACATCCACCTACAAGCCCAATGTGGGGCTTGAACCCATGACCCTGAGATCAAGACCTGAGCTGAGATCAAGTGTTGGACACTTAATCAACAGAGCCACCCAGGCACCCCTGTAGATTTGTTTTTATTCTGAATAAAATGAAGAATGCTTATAGAATTTAAATAGAGCAGTGACTTGACCTCACTTAGGCTTTTGTATGATCACTTTGGCAGTTTTGTTGAGAAGAGACCGCCATAAGGTAAAGTACAAGCCGAGGGTACTTGGGAGACTGATGTGGCAGTTTAGGCCAGACATGGGTATTCTGTACTGAGGATGAGCAAAGGAATGTTAAGAAGTGAGTATATACTGACTGGGCCATTGTATCTACTATTCCCTTTGACTTGTGTGCTCTTCCCAATATATCTGTTTTCTCATCTTATTCAGGTCTTTGCTCAGAGAGCACCTGTTTAGAGAGGCCTCCCTTGACTGACCTGTATAAAATATCAATATTCTGCCTATATATACCCTTCATTCCATCCTTACACTGGTTTTTCTCCATGGTATTTATCACCATCGGGCATATCTCTCTTACCCCTTACTACCCCTTACTATCTCCCTGCCCTGACCACAGTAAAAGCTCTGTGATAGTAAAGACTTTGTCTACTTTGTTCACTGCTGTATTCCCAGTACTCAGAATAATACCTGACATGTAGTAGCAGGTCAAAGGTAGTATATTAAATGATGAAGTGAATGAATGGATCTCATTTCCTGTATTAGTTACCTACTGCTGTGTAACAAATGACCCCCAGATCCAGGAGCTTGCAATAACATTGATTATCTCACACGGTTTCTGAGAGCCAAAAGCTGAGAGCAGCCTAGTGAGTCATTCTGGTGAGTCATTCCGCAGTCAAGTGGTCAGTCAGTGCTGCAGTCATCTGGAGGCTTGACTGGGGCTGGAGGATTTGCTTCCACGATGGATCACTCACAGAATGTGGCTATTGGCAGAAGGCCTCATTTCCTTGCCTCATAGGTTGTCTGAGTGTCCTTACTTCCTTCAGAGCAAGTTATGAGATGAGATGAGAGAGAGAGCAAGAGAGAGAAGTGAGTCCTGATGGCTTTTATAACCCAAGTTCAAAAGTGACATGCCATCACATCTGCCACATTCTCCAGTCACATAGACCAACCTTGAGACAGCATGGAAGGAAACTACACAGAGATGAAGATACCAGAAGGCAGTGACTGAGGGGCCATCTTGGAGGCTGAAAATGACACTCCTTTTTATTAAGACCTTTTTCCTCACACCTCCAGCCAATCATCTGTAGCCCACTGAACATAAACTGGTGACTCACAGCTATATCCTGGGCACATGAGTTTTTGTTTGTTTGTTTTTAAAACCATTGCCATGTTTTAGGTTATTAGAGGCAACATTTAAAAACAAGGGAAGGCCAGGGATGCCTCGGTGAAGGCCAAGTGGTGAAGGCCAGTTGCTGGATGACAGTTGGGCAGTTGGAATGAGGAGGTCGTGGAAAGTCTGAGACAGTTGGAAGATGGTCCTGACTAGGGCGGAGGGATGTGGGAGACAGAGGCTAGGGAAAGAGGCAAGGGGAAAATATCAGAGGTGAAAAGAAAGAGTAAAGAATAGTTCCCTACAGAGAGAGAGGGAAATCAGGGCAGGATGTGATCTGAGAGAGAGTTTCATTTGCCTTCACTGTACTTGCAGCAGAGAGAGACACCATGAGGACAGAGTTCTGCCTTCTGGGAATTCACAACCCCATGAAGGAGGCAGGCACACTCACAAGAAACTAGGCTGCAAGGCTGAGTGAAAGAAATTTGCCAATAAACTGCAAAATCAGGTCACTGGATACCAAGGAAGGAGTTGGAAGTAAGTCTGGGGCTTTCTGATCCTGAGATGAAGGCAGGCCATCAAGAGGAGGTGTCCGGCAAGCTCAGAGGTGGGGGGGTGGGATGGGACTGAGATGCATTGTGAGTAAATGAATCCAGGAAAGGGAGAGTTGACTGAGGAGGAATGAGATGTCCAGGACCCACCTGGCACCACTTGGAGAACTGGACATAGAACAGCAGAGGAGTTTAAGAAGGGGACTGAGCCAGACAGCTTGGATTTGAATATTGATTCTGCCCCTGGTTGATTGTGTCTTCTTAGGTGGCTGTTATCTTCTCTGTGCTTTAACACCTCCATCTGTTAAATGGGTACCTACGGTGAAAGCTACACGTACAGATGATGATATATAGTAAGGGTGTAATCGATGCTAGGCAGCACTAACTAAAGTGGTGTAGAATCACCGAAGTTCTGGGGGGACAGGGCTTTAAAGAGAATTGGGTCAGGACCCCAACAAGGATCATCTGTTGAGCACCTGAGCGCATTATTGCATTAATTTTCATGCAACAACATACAAGGAACTGTGATCAGCTCAAGTTTATAGGCTCATAGATAGGAAGTGGGTGGCACAAGGCCACAGAGCAAGACAGATGTGGAGATGAGATTTGAAAGCATGTCTGTGAAGCCCTACAGCACATGTGCCCACATTGCCCTTTGGGAGCCCCCAGGAGGGCAAGGAGATTGAAGATGGTGGAGGAGCTGCTGGCCGTGAGGGGAGGGAGCAAGGGCGTTAAGCACAGGGTGTGGGGCTGCAGCCTGGTGGCATGAGAGGGTCATATAGCATTGAGCAGGGACAGGACTTGTCTTCAGGTTAGGAGGTACTGAAGAAGCTGTGGAGTGTCAGTGATGGAGAAAGGCCCTTCAGGGTGTGGGAAGGACTGAAATCATGGTCACAGCTGAAGGAGCTTAGTTTTGGAAAAAGGAAGAGAGTGAGTTTATTGACCAGAAGAGTCAAGGGTGGTGCTGTGCTTGCTCTGTGGGGGGAACACAGAGATGATGTCTGGAAAGCTGGTAGGACACACCCAACCGGAACCCTCAACATTTAAGCAAAGGTGCCGTGGGGAGGTGGGGGGTGAAATACAGGGTACTGTGGGCACCCCTGCAGAGTCCACAGTGCTAACACGACATCTCAGCTAGAAGCCTAAGGAAGGGAGGGGTGAGGTAGGTGAGAGGCTGTAGATTGGGGCAGCAGCTTCAGCAAATGTTGGAGAAGAGACAACACATCATAGAAACTGAAGTTCACAGCCACTGGAGCATGGGCTGTGGGTGTGGGGAGAAGCTTAAGGGCCCGGTGGCACCTTGCACTTTATTTTAATGAGGTTAATGGAGCCATTAATGTCTTGAGCAGGGACAGCCATGATGGAATTTGTCTTGAAAGCTGCCTCTACTTCCTCTATGGGATGTGAATTGAGCGCAAACACAACTGAAGGTAGGAAACCAGGAGACAGTGGTGGTCTTGCAGGGGACAGATGACCCAGCAGTGTCAGAAAGCAGAGCAGCACACTGAAGAAATCACCCAGGCATCCTGGCAATTGTGAGGATGATGTTGTACACTCAGTGCAAGGGTCGTGTTGGGGAGAAGGATGGGGTTTGTGTGAGCAGGGGAGAGAGCTCAGTTTTGAAGCTGGGCTTTGATGCGCATGTGGGACATCTGTGTGGTCACGTCCAGCAGGAGCCGCAGTTGGGGAGCGGTGCTTTAGAAGGGCTCTGGGAAGGAGGTGATGGCTGGGGAGCGGTCAGCACTAAAATGAAACCCCATGTTTGGGTACTGTGTGTGGGAATAGGAAGATGGCTCAGCCTGGGAGAAATGAGGTCAAGGTTTGGCATTGTTTTTTAAGATGGACAAGATGTGAGCTAGTTTAGACTCGGGTGGGAAGGAGTCAGTTGAGCGGGGGCAGTGGATCCCCAAAAGGGGGAGGGGACAGTGAATGGACAGGTGTCACTCAGAAATCCAGAGTAGAGTGGAGTGCCAGGATTCACCCTGGGCAGGAGAGGACAAGGGGCAGGGGCCGAGGGAAGGGGAGACAGGCTGACACGGCTGCTCTAAAGGCCAGGAGCAAGAACTGAGCAGAGACTTGGGAGGGAGGGAGCCCAGTCGGCACGGAGGGCTGGGCTGGGCTTGGAGATCAACGCTCCTCCTGGACAGGAGAGGATGATCTTTGACCAATTTTGTCCACAGGACCCTGCAACTTAGTCACAGGGGAGGACATGGACAGGAAGCTGGGGCTTGGCTGGCCCGTACAGAGGACAGGCCACAGCATCCACCCCAAATTCCGAAGGCACGGACAGAAAGGTATATGCCGCAGAAATGATAGTGCAGCCTACAGACGTCTGCGTCTGGGGCTGAGAGGTTTGGGCAGCCCTTGCGTGGGGACATAAGGAGTCTCCTGGGAGAAACTTCTTCTTCCCCCTGAGGGGCGACAAAGCCAGGTTCTGACCACTAGGCTTTCAACTAGAAAAGCAGGAAGTTACCTAGAGGGTCCCCACAGGGCAGCAGCCGAGCTCATCAAGAGAGGGGTTGTTTGTGACGACATCTGAGATGCTCATGCCCAAGTGAGGAGGGATCCCAGGTGCTTGGCTCGGCTTTCGCACCCCAGCTGGTGCTGCCTGGGGGGTGCTCAGTCAACACCTGTACCCACAAACCGCCCTTCACGCACCAGGCACACCCCTGAGCAATACACTCCCCGTCCGGGTCTCCTTCCGGAGGGGGGAACACTTGCCCACAGAGCACATTGCTGCACACACTACCGCGCAGAAAAGGTTCTTTGATACCAGTTTTGTGAATGAGGAAAAAGCAGATGGGAGAAGTTGAGTGATTTTTTTCCCCTACGATCACCCAGCTCATGTGTGATGGCATCTGATTGCAATGCATCCTCTTGTGTTTCGACATCCAGCTGATGGTCCATGGTTGTCCCCCTCACCCTGGCCCCCCCACCCCAGGTCAAGGTCAACTCCTAGCAGACTCCTGCCTATTGGAAGGTAGCTGGAGGTGGCTGGGGAAAGCCTCCCCACCCTGATGATGGAGTTTATGCTCTTTAACCTCAAGTAGGCATGGCTGGGGTACTGTCTGGCCCACTCTTCTGAATGACTATTTCATACCTTCTTTTCCTCTGACTTCACACCTCCTGGGAGCAGCCAAGGCTTTGGCGTGCCCCCTGGTTGATGGTGGGAGACTGAGGCAGGAGTCGAGCTCCAGAACCAATGCACCCCCCAACCCTGAGTAAGCAAAGGGCTGGGCCTGTGCCTGCACTGCCCATCCCCCTGCCCTGTCCGCAGGGATCCATGAAACAAGCAGATTCTCCATGGTTTGGCAATAGCTACTCTCGACACCAATGAACATGTTTAATATGCTCTCAGGAGAGAAGGTGCTTATGAATAGAGGTTCCATTAATACTGCATTTTTCTCTGACTGTTCAGGGCCGTGGGAACCACGATGGAACCAGTCCGTCTCTGCCTGCACCCGGGAGAAAATCTGGAACCATGTGGGCTCTCGCCTGGCTGTGTCCCACCTGGGAGCGCTGAGCTGACATGTATGGAGATTCGCTGCAACTCTACTTCCCAGATCACACTGGGCCTCCTGTATCCCCTCTGCCTGAAGAGCTCCAGGAACCAAGGAGAAGTGTGTCTTTGGGGCGAGATAACCCCTCAGAGCCTGAGGGCTCTGGCCCAGCTCTGTCAAGGTCAAAGAGCAGAGAGAGTCTGGCCAGGCTCTAGTCTCTCTCTGCCCCAGGGCCAAGGTATCTTTGGTTCACAAGCCTTGTTGAGCCAGTCATTATTTAGGGGACTTTAAGAAACATATTAGAAAAAATTGTTTAAAAGCATTCAGTTTCTAATCATTATTCTAGCTCCGGAACTGTCTAATTGGCCACTGGAAACGTATTTCCTTCTCAGGCTGAAAAGTTGAGGTGACCTTCTTTAGTGGCGAACACTGTCTTTTAAAACCACAAATCTCAGAGTTGACTCTGGCAGGTTGAGTGTCTACAGACACCTGGCCATGTCTTACGGGTAAGACACAACAGCAATGACAGTTGAAGTGACAGGAGTCCATAAAGTCCCCTCAGTGGCAGAGTCAGTTCAAATTTGGCATCCTCCAAATGGAAAGAAATCCCCAGGAAAACAGGACTGGGGATTTTGCTGGAAATGGACCTGACAGATTTCCTGGTTCTCCATAGGCTCAGCAGCCCTAGGCCACACAGGCAGGTAGGCTGGAAGATTCTAGCACAGGAACTGGTAGACCTGGGAGGGGATGGATAGAGAAGTAGAGACGTGCAGAAGGACTGTGCCCTGAATTGCGTTTCTGAGTGCTGGGAAATAGTGCCTGGGTTAGAGCCGGCCCTCTCTGCAGAGTCATTGTTGAAGGTGCTGGGGAAGAAAGGGCTAGAAGGAGCCGGGGAGAGCCATGCATCCACACCAAGACTTCTCGGTTAGGTCCCAGGCCCTGGCAGCTTGACTTTTTGTCCTGTCCCTGTGAGCCTGATTCCTGCCTCTTGGTTCTGGTCTCTTAGTTCTAGTCTGGGGGGACCCTTGCATTTGCCCATGGCCACCTTTTGTCACTCCATTCCAGAAGCCTCTCTCAAGGGCTTCCACAGCACCCCACAGGCTGCTTCCCCAAAGCCCCAGAGATCTCAGGATGCTGTGAGCACTGTGTGGGGTGGCGTGGGGTGGGGGGATAGTACCTCTCCCACGAAGTGTCAAAGTGTCACTCTGGCCTGCTGGCCTGGAGTTTCCATAATGATGGTAATGAATGTAAGATTCCGAGAAGAAAGTGCCGCTCCTTCAAGCTGCTCAAATAAGGCAATGATGGGAGAGAGGAATGTGGGAAATGAGCCTCAAGGTGAATGGGGTGGGCGTAGGGGTGGCAGGCAGGCCTGAGGTCCGTTTTTTCTCTGAAATGACTTTTACACCCTTTCTTAACTCCCCTTACTTCCAGTGCCCCACCTCCCCTCCCTCTCAGCTGCTACACTGCTTCCTGTTTAACCCAGAAAACAGAGGAGAACTCCCGATTTCATCAGTAACCAGCTATTCCACTGGATCCTACCCTACTTCCTAGTCAAGGACATCCCTCCTGCAATTGACCTCTATCCACCTGCACCATTAGTTGCTCCCTCTTTAGGGGACCATTTTCAAGCAAATAAAATCATGCTGGGGGAGTGAACGTTTAAAAATCAACTCTGTTGAGGTATTATAATTTGGATATAAAATGCACCCATTGTTAAGAGTGAAGTTAGGTGAATTTTGACAGATGGGTATACCCACATAACCACCACCATGGTCAAGTTCTACAAGATTGCCATCACCCCACCCCAAAAAGTGTCCCACTGCTGAGCGCTATTCCCTTGTACAGACATGGTACAATTTGTTCACGCATTTGTCTGTGGATATGCAATTGGGCTGTTTCTACTTTTTGGCTATTATGAATAAAACATGCAGTGAACATTCATGTGTAAGTCTTTGTGTGGAAACATGTTATCATTTCTCTTGAGTAAATATCAAGTGGAATAGCCTGGCCAGATGATAAGGTATATTCAGTTTTATTAGAAACTTCCAAACTGTTTTCCACAATGGTACCATTTGATATTTCCAAAGTAGTCCATGAAAGTTCCACATGCTACATTTCGCACTGCTGGGGAGGACTGGCAGGGGTCCCCCTAAATTTAGCCATTCGTGTGTGTGTAGGTATGTCCATTTTGTTTGCAATTTGCTTTCTCTAACAATGACTGATGAGGAACACCTTTTCATGTACCTGTTGGCTATTTACATGTCTTCTTTTGTGAAGGATATGTTCATTTGCCTATTGTTTTAGCCTTCTACACATCACCACAAATTTGTCAGATTAAACTGAAAAAACAAGGCATGTTGTCTCACAGTTTCTGTGAGTCAGGTATAGCTGAGCTGGGCCTTCTGTTCCCAGTCTTAGGGGCTTGCAGGGAAGGTGTTGGGGAGTGCTGGGGTCCCACCTGGGGCCCAGGTCTCCTTCCAAGCACATGTTATTGGCAGAATTCATTTCCCTGCAGCTGTAGAACTCATGGAGCTTCAAGGCCAACAGGAATGATCTGCCTCCTGAGCCTCACTTATAAAGGTTCACCTGATTAGCTCAGGCCCACCCAGAATAATCTATCTCGGTTAAAAAAAAATTTTTTTTTAATGTTTATCTTTGAGGGCTGCCTGGGTGGCTCAGTCGGTTAAGCCTCTGACTTCGGTTCAGGTCATGATCTCACAGTTCATGGGTTCAAGCACTGCATTGGGCTCTGTGCTGACAGCTTGGAGCCTGGAACCTGCTTAATATTCTGTGTGTGTCTCTCTCTGCCCCTGCTTGCACTCTGTCTCAGAAAAAAAAATTTTTAATGTATATTTTTGAGAGACAGAGTACAAGTGGGAGAGGGGCAGAGAGTATCTCCTTTTTGATTAGCTTATATCTGTCAAAATGTCTTCATATAATACAGTGTAACTTAATCATGGGAGTGATATCCATAATATTCAGAGATCCTTCTCAAGGAGAGAGAATTATATAAGGGCATGGGTCGGTCATTGGGGTCATCATAGAACCCTTCTTACCACGCTCATTTTTAATTGGTTTGTCTCCTGTTTGAGTTATGTGAGTACTGTATAAATTTGGGGTACAAGTCCTATGCAGATATGTGTATTGCAAATATTTTCTCCCAAATAAGTTTGCCTTCTCATGTTTTTAGTGTTTTTGGTAGCATAGGGATTTTTAATTTTGATAAAGTCCAACTGTCAGCTCTTACAGTTCATGCTTTTTATTCCTCCAGAAGAAATCTCTGCATTCCCAAGAGTTGCAGTGTATTCTCCTATGTTTTAGAAATTTGATGGCTTTAACCCTTACATTTAGTTCTGTGACCCCTTGTAAGTCAACTTTTGTGTATCCTGTGAGTTAAGAGTTGAGATTCATTTATTTTTCCATTTTGCCAGCAGTATCTGCTGAAAACACCATTTCCTCCATTAAATTACTTTGGTATTTTAACTGAAAATCAATTGTGTATGTAGTGTAGTGTATTACATGTATAATATGTATGTATTATATATAGAATATAATTCTAGACTATTCCATTGATTTCTCTTTCTATACTTAAATGTACAGTAATGTCTTTGATTACCATATATTTACAGTAAGTCCTAAAAGTGGACTTATTATGTCCCTCATCTTTGTTCTTTTCCACAATATTTTTGGCTGTTCTATGACCTTTGAATTTGTATGTAAGTTTCAACCTGTCAACTTCTAAAAACAAAACAAATCAAAATAAAACAAAAATAACCCTACTAGGATTTTGATAGGGATTGTGTCAAATGTGTAACTCAACTTGGGGAGAAATGCCGTCTAACACTATTGAGCCTCCTATCCATAAATCTGGTATTTATCTCCATTTACGTTCTCTCCGCATTTTTAGAGATTTCCGTGTACATTTTTCATATAATTAAAGATTTCCCTGCATATATATCATATTGCAGATGATATTATAAATGGTATTTTCACAAATCAAAACCACACTGAGATACCACCTCACGCCAGTCAGAGTGGCTAAAATGAGCCAATCAGAGAACTCTAGATGCTGGCGAGGATGTGGAGAAACGGGCACCCTCCTACACTGTTGGCGGGAATGTAAACTGGTCCAGCCCCTCTGGAAAACAGTGTGGAGGTTCCTCAGGAAACTAACAATAGAACTCCCCTATGACCCAGCAATAGCACTGCTAGGAATTTACCCAAGGGATACAGAAATGTTGATGCATAGGAGCACATGTACCCCAATGTTCATAGCAGCACTCTCCACAATAGCTAAAACCTGGAAAGAGCCTAAGTGTCCATCAACAGATGAATGGATCAAGAAGATGTGGTTTATCTATACCATGGAATACTACATGGCAATGAGAAACAATGAAATCTGGCCATGTGTAGCAGCATGGATGGACCTTGAGGGTGTTATGCTGAGCGAAATAAGTCAGGCAGAGAAGGACAAATATCATATGTGTGCACGTATAGGAGGATTAGGAGGAGCTTAACAGAGGACCAAGGGGGAGAAGAAGGGCGAAATGGTGGGGGAAAGGGAGAGAGGCAAACCATGAGAGACTCTTGAATGCTGACAAAAACTGAGGACTGGTGGATGTGGGGGGAGGAGGGGTGGGCATGGAGGAGGGCACTTGTGGGGATGAGCACTGGGTGTTATGTGGAAACTAATTTGACAATAAACTATTTGTAAAAAAATAAATAAATAAATAAATAAATAAAATAAATAAAATAAATGGTATTTTCACATGTCCTTTTCCAACTGTTCATTGCTAGTGTATAGAAGTTGAATTGATTTTTATGTATTGACCCTATATGTTTTGAATTAGCTAAATTCACTTAATAATGTAGTTGATTTTTTATGATTCCTTAGGATTTTCTATATACATGATCATTGGCAAATAAAGTTTTGGTCCTTCCTCTCCAATGCACTCGCTGAGATCTCTAGCACATGTTAGATAAAGTTGGAGGGGCACCTGGGTGGCTCAGTTGGTTAAGTGTCCGACTTGGGCTCAGGTCACGATCTCACAGTTCGTGGGTTCAAGCCCCTCGTCAGGCTCGGTGCTGACAGCCAACTCAGAGCCTGGAATCTGTTTCAGATTCTGTGTCTCCCTCTCTCTCTGACCCTCCCCTGCTCACGCTATCACTCTCTCTCTCAGAAATAAAACATTAAAAAAAAAAGTTGGAGACGCCAGACGTCTTCACCTTGTTTCCATTACTACAGAGGAAAGCCAGCCTTTCCTGAGGATAATTCAAGAGTCTCAGCCATAAGTGCTTACTCATTTTCCCTTGGTGAGGCATGCACATACACATAAAATTTTGTGTAAGTTTCAGTGGGCTTACCCCTCCCCCTTGGAGGCCATGTGTGTACTTTATTTGATTCCACAGACTCATTTAATAAATCTTATAATAGGAGGAAGATAAAAGTAGATTTTTAGCTGTTGCGACAGAAATGGAAAATGAAGGGGATCCCTCAACCACTGAGACTGTTTTTTTTTTTTTTCCATTTAAATGCAAGTTAGTTAACATATGGTGTAACAATTTCAGGAATAGACTTTAGTGAGTCATCACTTATAACACCCAGTGCTCATCCCAACAAGTGCCCTCAATGCCATTGCCCATTTAGCCCATTCCCCCAATACACCTTCAGGAGCCTCAGTTTGTTCTCTGTATTTCATTGTCTCTTATGGTTTGTCTCCCTCTCTGTTTTGCCTTTTTTAATGTTTATTTTTGAGAGAGAGAGAGACAAGGCATGAGCAGGGGAGGGTCAGAGAGAGAGGAAGACACAGAAACTGAAGTAGGGTCCAGGCTCTGAGCTGTCAGCACAGAGTCCCATGTAGGGCTCAACACACAAACCATGAGATCATGACCCAAGCTGAAGTCTAGCACTTAACCAACTGAGCCACCCAGGTACCCCAACTCCCTCTCTGTTTTTATATTATTTTTGCTTCCCTTATGTTCATCTATTTTGTTTCTTACGTTCCACATATGAGTGAAATCATGTATTTATCTTTCTCTGACTTATTTCATTTAGTATAATATACTCTAGTTCCATCCATGTCATTGCAAATGGCAAGATTTCATTCTTTTTGATCACCGGGTAATGTTCCACTTTATGTAAGTAATGGTGTGTGTGTGTGTATATATATATATATACACACACACCACAACTTCTTTTTTAAAAAATTATGTTTTTATTTTAGTTTATTTTTTGAGAGAGAGAGGCAGAGCATGAGTGGGGAAGGGGCAGAGAGAGAGAGACACAGAACCTGAAGTGAGCTCCAGGCTCTGAGCTGTTGGCACAGAGCCTGATGCAAGGCTTGAATTCATAGACGGTGAGATCATGACCTGAGCTGAAGTTGGATGCTTAACCAATTGAGCCACCCAGGTACCCTTATGCCATATCTTCTTTATCCATTCATCGGTTGATGGATATTTGGGCTCTTCCCATACTTTGGCTATTGTTGATAGTGTTACTATAAACATTGGGGTGCATGTGCCCCTTTGAAACAGCACACCTATATCCTTTGGATAAATACCTAGTAGTGCAATTTCTGGGTGGTAGGGTAGTTCTAGTTTTAAACTTTTGAGGAACCTCCACACTGTTTTCTAGAGTGGCTGCACCAGTTTGCATTCCCACCAGCTGTGCAAAAGAGATCCTCTTTCTCTGCATCCTCATCAACATCTGTTGTTGCCTGAGTTATTAATGTTAGCCATTTTGAAGGGTGTGAGGTGGTATCTCATTGTGGTTTTGATTTGTATTTCCCTGATGATGAGTGATGTTGAGCATTTTTTCATGTGTCTGTTAGCCATCTGGATGTCTTCTTTGGAAAGGTCAACCACTGAGACTTCTGACCAAACCTCCCGACTACCAGCTAGCACGGATAGATGACCACACCCATATCTATGAAGACAGCAGTGCATGGGCCCCAAGCCAAGTGGAAGACACATGTAATTTGGAAGACCAGGGGACCAGATCTCCCTTAACAAAGGAGTAAGCAGTGATGCCATCTTGAGAAGGTGACTTTTTCAAAAGCTGCCAAATCTTCCTAATTAGCAGGACGTAGACATCAAAGGGAAATCATCTGGAAGCTATGAATGCACAGATGATTGTTTATAGCATCCCAGGGTGCACAAAGGATGTCGGCATCAGCCAAGCCTTAAACCTAGGTAATTATTATTAAAACCCTTATTAGAATAACTCCCTCTTTCTTTTTTTTTAATGTTTTATTTATTTTTGAGAGAGAGAGAGACAGCATGAGCAGGGGAGGGTCAGAGAGAGAGGGAGACACAGAATCTGAAACAGGCTCCAGGCTCTGAGCTGGCTGTCAGCACAGAGCCCGACGCAGGGCTCAAACCCACGAACCGTGCGATCATGACCTGAGCCGAAGTCAGAGGCTCAACCGACTGAGCCACCCAGGTGCCCCAATAACTCCCTCATTCTTAAGAATTTTGCTGTTCCTGTCTCAGACTGCTCCGGGGTCCAGTGTGAGGAAATGGCTTACCCTCTGGGCATTTCTTTAGAAAAAGGACACCCTGCACTGATTGGCTGAACAGTGTAGATGGGGTCATCCTGGATAGTGGTTTCCTTAGGAAACACTTTCCTTTGGAAGGCTCCAGTGAACAGTGAAAGAGGTGATATCCTGAAAGGTTTGTCTTGCTTTGCACACAGAAGACAGTATTATTGGTTCTTCTCTTCCCCCCCCCCTCACCTCCAACCCCATATAAAAACATGGATGCTGAGAAGCAACATATTACCCATCTATCCCCGGGGATGCCAACTTGAACAAGGTCTCTTCCCAAAACACCCAGCGGCGGGAAAGATGGCGTGTGTACCTATGTGGTGACCAGATGTCATAGGAAGGAGGACAAGGAGGCACGCCATCAGTGGCATACGGTATAAATACAGAATGGGGTTTACTGGGGAGGAATCTGACAAGCCGAGAAGTGTAATGTACATGATTCCTGAACAACCCAGAGTCCCCCAGAGAGGTGGGCCAGGCTGGGCAGGACTGGGCTGGATGCACCGTGGGAAACCATGGTAAAGAGGGGGCCCCCATATCATAAAGCACTAGAGATGACGAGGGTAGGGTGGAAGGTTAATGCCGGACTTCTCCAGATTTCTTGAGGTGGAGTTTTTGGGGATTCCCAAGAATATCCTGACTAGAAGAGAAAGAGGAGGGGAGACAGGGGTCCCCTTGCTCTGAACACCACTGTCCTATCCCTCCGGGGTGATGGCAGTTCTGACACTCACATACACTGCCTGAAAAGCCCCTGGACATGAAGCCCTTGCTACCCTCAATGGCTTTCTGTTTACTCCATATCTTTTCTGCCATCCCTGTTCCCGGCCACATTCCATGACTGAGGGCATTCGTCTATTTATATCCCATTCAGCAAATGCTTCCAGAACATCTTCCAAAAGTCACATTTTATCTAAGTTCTGAGGGCCTGGAAAAGGACAATACCGAGGAACCCCCTGCCTCCATCTATGGGCCACTATCCATCCAGTCCCCAGTGGCATCTTTCTAAGGCTCAGATCACCTGTGACCCTCCTGGGCTCAAATAGTTTCATCTGTGTCTCTAGATCGAAATCTAGAACATTCCATGAAAGGCCTTGGTTCCTTGGCTCCTCTATCTGGATGTCGCTGTCTCTGTGAGCTGTGCCTCCATCTTGCTCTATAGTGTTACCTCTCACTGGTCTGCAGGCCTCACCTTTGCCTCACTCATGCTGGGCTCCTTTGGCCCCAGCAATACCCATCATTTGTCCTGGGCCTCTGGTTTGAAATGTGGCCCCTACCATCCATGGGCCATTGAAATCCAGCCAGTCCTCTACTCCTGCCTCATCTCCAGGAAGCCCTCCTTGACTGTAGCTGCCCTCACTCCCTCTCGTTCATTCCCCTAGTTTCTGGGAGCACCTAAGCATTGAACCTCAGCCCGCACAGTGTTGGGGTTGCTCTCCAGTTGATATCTATAGCGCTGTCCTGAATGTTTCCATCAACAGGAGCTCCTTGAACCAGGGACCACACAACCCTGAGATCACAGAGGAGGGAAAGAGTAGTCCTTGGTGCCCACCCGCTATGCCCGTGCCTCACCAAAATATGGAGACTATGTGCTGCGGAGGAAAGAGAACTGACTGAATGTCAGAACACTGGGTTTTGTCTTCCAATGAGCCTTAAGGCTATCATTTCTACCTTTGGGCCTCAGTTTCTGCAGCTGTAAAATGGAGCAGTGGGGCTGGGTTAAGCGATTCCAAAAAGCTTTTACAGCTTTCAGGATTCAGTGTTCTCCGTTTCGTCGGTGTCAACTGACTTTGCATATCAGAATCACTGGAGAAACTGAAAGACTCTCAACACCTGTGCCCCTTTCCCAGGGTTGTAAAATGCATCTGGCTCGAGCTGGAGCCCAGGCCCCCAGGATTTCATAAAAGTTCATCAGATGATTCTAATGTGCAGACATAAATTGGGAACCCGAGATCCGCTTTTGGTTGGGGAGCCAGCTCATTAGGACGTGGTAAATCCTCGGACAAAGCTATGGTCTCGTGCTGCCCCCTGGTGGTCTGATCTCTCACTACAGGCAGATTTCCATGGCATTTAAGTTTTTGAACCTGGGGCAGGAAAAAAGTGATTCAGGAAAAACAAGGAAGAAGAGAAGAGAAAAAGACCTAGGGTTTCCATGACCCAGAGATACACAGATTCACGGACATTTCCCTCCCCACTTTTCCCTACGACAAAGTGCCCCCAGACACTGAGTCCTGGAGACAGTCATATCTGCATTAAGAGTGAAACCTGTCCCTCTGGGTCCAGGGGCCAGGTGTAAGGCGATTCAGAAGGAGAAGGGTTCAAGGAGTTGCTGAGACAGCAACGCCAAAGGAGACTTGAGATGGTGAGGGATTATATGTGTAGTGCGAGCTCAGTGGTAGCTCTATTGTCATTTACTGGTCACTGTAACTTCAGGCAAGATGATTTCTCTGAGCCTGGCTGATGACTGCCCACCTCACAGCACTATTCTGAACACCAACGTGCTCATGGACAAAGCATTCTGTCAAGAACCCTGGAACTTTATAGACTCCAGACTGTCCAAAGTCCAGACCTGTCTGATGTGGGGTAGAGCTTCCCAGACCTAGTTGTGAGTCTGAAAAAACTGGGTAAGTTTTCTTTCTGTCTACCTATCTATTTTGAGAGAGAGAGACAGAGAGACAGAGACAGAGAACAAGCTAGGGAGGGTTGGGGGCAGGGAGAGAATCTCAAGCAGGCTCCAAGCTGTCAGCGCAGAGCCCGATGTGGGGTTCAAACTCGCAATCTGTGAGATCATAACCTGAGCTGAAAGCAAGAGTTGGACACTTAACTGCCCGAGCCACCCAGGCACTCAAGTTTTCTTTTTATTTCTTTCTTTTTTTTTTTTTGTAACATAAAATAAAAGTATTTGCAAGTATCACTTTATCATCACAATGCAATCTACATATTATTTATAAGAACAGGAAGTTTTAAAATCTGGTTTAGGGCAAGCGGAAGCAAAGGGGTGGGCTGAACACCTCCCGGTGTGTGGGAGCCCACAGGACCACATGGGAGTCGGTATGTTGCTATGCATGAGACCAGGCTGGGCATATATATGAAAGCCCTGGGGGTCTTCTCATCAGCGGGAATTACGCCATGCCTCACTGCATCAAGCCCTAGATGTGGGGGGTGGGGGAAAAGATATGTATCGACACGTGGATGACCTCACATGTGGGCCAAGCTCCTTCCCTCCTCTGGTGCCTTCCAACACCTACCCCTGCACCTAGTACATTCCGACCCAGGCTTCAGCTCTCACCTCAAACAGCATCTTCTTAGGGAAGACTTCCTTCACACCCCCATCAAGTGAAATGCTCCAGTTTTCAGGGTTCTCAAAGCATCCTCTATTTATCCTTCAGGAATCACAATTTTAGTTCATGTTAAGATGAGATGTTTGGGGTCAATATGCTCTCAATGAATGTGAAACTTTCACAGAGGGACTGAGACCCCAGTACAGTACCTGGCCCATCACAAAGAGCTCAGTACATTGTTGAATGAATGAATGAATCCCATACTGAAAATAAGCAGTCTTTTCTCATTGTCATCTCCAACGTTCCTATCATTAATTCAGAACAAGGGAATTCATTTCAGTGTGGTCAACATAGCTACTTTTTATTTATATTAAAATGAAATCATTGATTTCTTAGGCTAAATTAATAACAGATTATTTATGCATTAGATATAGCAACAAAATTAATGTCTTAGCATATCATTAATCTCCACCTTTTACTAGAAACACTTGAATCTAACATCCTTCTTCACGCTGTCCATTTACCCTTTGGCATCTGAGTGGCTCAGTTAGTCAAGCATCAGACTCTTGATTTTGGTTCAGGTCATGATCTCCTGGTTCATGGGATCAAGCCCCACATTAGGCTCTGTGCTAACAGCTCAGAAGCCTGCCTCAGTTCTCTGTCTCCTTCTCTCTCTGCCCCTCCCCCCACTCACACACGTTCTCTCTCACGCAAAATAGGAAATAAACAATAAAAAGGAGAAAACATATGCATATACCCTACCACTTCAATTATAGTGCCAAAGTGGCACTATAAAATGATCTCTAATCATTGTAGAAGCCAAGGTAGCATTTAACTTCATAACATCCGATGCCTGGCCATGGACATTCCTGGTCAGAATCACAAGAACTGGCTCATTTGCTTTCCACGGGTTGGGTAACTATCGGGATTGTGCTGCTCAAAATATGGTCCCACCAGCAATACTGGCATCATCTCAGACCTTGTTAGAAATGCAGAGTCTCGGGGTGCCTGGGTGGCTTAGTCGGTTAAGCGTCCGACTTTTGCTTAGGTCATGATCTCGTGGTTCGTGGGTTCAAGCCTGCGTCGGGCTCTGTGCTGACTGCCAGCTCAGAGCCTGGAGCCTGTTTCAGTCTGTGACTTCCTCTTTCTCTGACCTCCCTGCTCATTCTCTCTCTCTCTCTCTCTCTCTCTCTCTCTCTAGAAATAAATAAAACATTAAAAAAAAAAAAAAGAAGTGCAGAGTCTCAAGGGTGCTTGGTGGCTCAGTCGGTTAAGTGTCTGACTTTCGATCAGGTCACCATCTCACAGTACAGTTCAGAGCCTGGAGCCTATTTCAGATTCTGTGTCTCCCTTTCACTCGTCCCTCCCTTGTTCATACTCTGTCTCTCTCTCTCTCAAAAATAAATTTAAACTTTTAAAAATTAAAAAAAAAAAAGAAAACAAATGTGGATTCTCAGTTTTCACCCCAGACCAAAGAATAGAATATGTTTTAATACACTGCCCTGATAATATGTGCAAATAAAAGTTTGAGAACTGCTCTTGTTGGCTGCAGGATTACCAAACTGTTCAAAGTTCATGGATACTCTGAATAACATGATTACTTGCAGATCTGGGTCTGGAAACCCTTTCTCCCACAATTCTTCAAGAAGTTAAACCTTAACTAAATTTGAAAAGGCTAATAAAGTTTGTCAATAATTTTCCAAGCTATTTTGACCAACAAATTGGCTTACAAAATTTGCAGTGGCCTCATTCTTCTGATTATACTGACTTCGCTTTATCTGCTTCATTGTTATGTCACTTCAGCAAAGAGACACTGGGTCGGTCTGTATCTTTGAGCTGTGGCCATATTTAGAGGCTCCTTCCTAGAAAAATCAATTAACTTTCTATTGAAATTTAACTTTCAGAGCAAAAAACTACCTTTAAGCTTTGATCTGTCTGGCTAACACATGACATGAAGCCGTGGGAAACTAGATGGAGAATAAGGATGGGTAAGCACGAACATACTCTACAGATCAGGGAAGATGAGAGATTACTCATTCCTTACGTGGCCAGTCAGCTCACAAGAGCTTCTCATGTGATGAATGCTGCTGGCTAGAATCAGCCTACTTTTGAGGTTCTGATTCCTTCCCCTATAAGAAGCCATGTGAATTTTTTTAACACTTAATTAATTTTTTATTTATTTTTGAGAGAGAGAGAGGGAGGGAGACAGAGGATCCAAAGTGTGCTCTGTGCAGACAGCAGAGAGCCTGACGTGGGGCTCAAACTCATAAACCGTGAGATCATGACCTGAGCCGAAGTCAGACACCTTAACCGACTGAGCCACCCAGGCGCCCCCTCCCCCATGTGAATTTTTATGGTTGTTGTTGATGGTTTCCTCTCCTAGAGAAAAAGATACATAACTAAATGGGATTTCTTTTAATTAACATTTTCAGGGGCACCTGGCTGACTCATGCTACTGGTAGAACATGCTACTCTTGATCTCAGGGTTGTAGGTTCGAGCACCCCGTTGAGTGTAGAGATTTCTTTTAAAAAGGAAATATTTTAAAAACAAACAACAACAAAACATTTTCAGATGACTTTAGGTGTCAAAAGCCAGGCTTCTGAAGATTTGACCGCTATTAAAGAAGTTGAAAAAGGCTTTGTAGACGAATCCTGGAATGTAGACTTCTGGGCAGAACACGAAGGCTATGCTTTCATATCCGGTCAAGCTAATGTCTTTTCAACACCAAACCAAACTCTACAGTTGGCAGAGCTCTTTAAAGTGTAGACATCAAGTTTGACTATCATGTTTGTTCAGATGACACTAAGACATTTGAATGACCTCTCAGATCACACAAACATCTTGTTCCTAGCAAAGCAAAAATTGGCATCTGGGTCTTCTGATTTGGAATGGAGTGCTATTACTACCCGAATCACTCTAAACATAACCCCTCTCCTTGGGGCACAAGAAGAAAAATGACAAGGAAACAGAAAACTAAAACCACCTAAGGGCAGGGACTGTCTGCTTCTCACTTTATCCAGTATCTCATACCAACACGTATTTACTAATACTCAGTAAATATTTGTCGAATGACTTGCAACAGAGTATAATTTAATAAATATTTACTGAGTGACCTACAACTAACTAGGCAGCATACAGGCAAATTTACATTATTCCCTTCATGTGTCCTACTCCGTTATCACCACCATTATTGTTACTATCAGAGTTGTATGCAGTTAATACATAAGGTAAAGATAGAGGGTCATCATTTTCTCTCACTCGGAAGAGAAGAAAAGAAGGGTGGCATGGAAGCCTAGATGGCTCAGAGGGTTAAGCGTCTGACTTCAGCTCGGGTCATGATCTCCCTGTTTGTGAGTTTGAGCCCTGTGCTGTTTGTGTCCTGAGCTCTGTGTTGACAACCCAGAGCCTGGAGCCTGCTTCAGATTCTGTGTCTCCCTCCCTATGAGCCCCTCCCCTGCTCATACTCTCTCTCTCTCTGTCCCTGTCTCTCTCTCAAAAATAAGTAAACATTAAAAATTTTTCAAAAGAAAAAAACGGTGGCAGAAATGGGTGAATAGTATTTCTTGGAACCTATAGAAAGAAGGGTTACCTTAGACATAACTTGAAAGTTGGCAATGTCCTCAGTTTATACATAATTGTCTTTTTTCACCAAATATATTTTCAAAAGGAATGCTATCCCTGAATTTTGTCCCAGTTTATGCAACTCCCAGAGACACATCATTATCATAGGCAAGAAGCAAAGGGACACAGTCCATGAGTACTTTGATGGCTAGCTTTTCAGTCTTCCCTGGGAGTTGGTACTTAGCAGTTCCTTCCCACACCCCCCTTTTCACTGGACAATGTAGAGATACGTAAACATAGGAATCAATGATTTAGAAGACATTAAAAAAGAATAGCAATTATGTGTAAGGATCTGTGCTAAAGCTACTTGATCAACATCCTTCAAAAATAGCCTCTTTGGGAGGGGATGGTATTTCATTGTAGCTCAGGCCTGTCCTAGGGAAGAAATCGAGAAAAAACTCCTACCATATAAATCGTTTGATTTCTTGTGAAATTTCATTTCTACCATTGAAGCCTTCCACCTGCTAAAACCCTAAGTGAAAGAGTGTGTAATAAAGAGCGAAGCAGAACTCGAATTGTGGTTGTGGCCCCTACGCTGGTTCAGTGGCCCCTGGCGCACGAGGAAAGGCTAACAGAGCTAAAGGCTAGCAGTTATCACCCCACTGCTGGTATCACGGGTTACCTTTGTGGTGGTTGTTCCACGCCCGCTGCTCCATTTGTGAGGATTTTCCCGGTATCCACGTGGGTCTTCATGGACCTGTCATACCAATTGCTTCTCCTGAGGTGCAAAAGAAGTTACTTCTGAACCCCTGCCCTCTCGCACTGAACTTCTTATCTAGACGCTTAAGCAGCTGCTTGGTCTTCTCCCTTCTAGTCAGATTACCTAGAATGATTTTCTTTTTTATTTTTTTTAAATGTCCTTATTTTATTTTGAGAGACAGAGACAGAGAGCTGGTCGGGGAGGGGCAGAGAGAGAGGGAGACAGAATCTGAAACAGGCTCCAGACTGAGCTGTCAGCACAGAGCCCAACACGGGGCTCGAACCCACCGACTGTGAGATCATGACCTGAGCTGAAGTCCGATGGTTAACCGACTGAGCCACCCAGGCGCCCCAAGAATGATTTTCAAGTGTTTTTCCTAAAAAGAAAAAAAAAATTGTGTAAGAGCTAATATGAATACAACGCAAATAAATACTACAACTAATAACACAATACTAATAAATCAACGTGGATGTTGGAAGTAAGGGCAAGAGACAGACATGGAGAGAGAGAATGAGTGTACCCAAGTGTGGGAAATCGATCAGGGCTGCACTGATATTGACTCCAGGAGGGACCTAAAAACCAGCAAAACCTGGGGTGTCTGGGTGGCTCAGTCGGTTGAGCATCCGACTTCAGCTCATGATCTCACAGTTTGTGGGTTCCAGCCCCTCATTGGAGTCTGAGCTGGCAGCTTGAAGCCTGGAGCCTGCTTCGGATTCTTATTTTCCCTCTCTGAGCCTACCATGCTCACACTCTGTCCCTCTCTGTTGCTTAAAACAATAAAATAAAATGTTTAAAAAAATGTTCTTAGGGGCACAGGGGTGGCTCAGTCTGTTAAGTGTCCGACTTCGGCTCAAGTCATGATTTCACAGTTCGTGGGTTCGAGCCCCCCATCAGGCTCTGTGCTGACAGCTAGCTCAGAGCCTGGAGCCTGTTTCAGATTCTGTGTCTCCCTCTCTCTCTGACCCTCCCCTGCTCATGCTGTCTCTCTCTCTCTCTCAAAAATAAATAAAATACTAAAAAATTAAAAACAAAAAACAAAAAATGTTTTTAAATGAGCAAAACCAAATGTTTTCAGAGAAATGTTTCTCAGTTACTGAGGTGTTTTTTTGTTTGTTTGTTTGTTTTTTTGTTTATTTACTTACTTTGAGAGAGAAAGGGAGAGTATGAGCAGGGTTGGGGCAGAGAGATAAAGAGGGAGAGAATCCCAGGCAGGCTCTGAACTATCTGCACAAAGCCCAGCCAAGCAAACCAACCCAAGATCCTTACCTGAGCAGAAGTCAAGAGTCAGATGTTTAATCGGTTGGGCCACCCAGGCACACCACCCCCAGACTTTTTTTTTTAAGTTTATTTACTTATTTTGAGTGAGAAAGAGAGCCTCAGTTACTGAGTCTAAGCCTGTTAATCATTTTGAGATAATCTTTGAAAGTTATTGGCCCTCTCCACAGAGAAACATTCACATACATGCTACATTTTGAATAAATACTAGTCCTTGACCCTTGAGGGTGATAACTGGACCTTCTTTGATTCCCTGAACCTCATTCTAAGAAAGCCTTGTCTAAGATTAGCTTCTACCTTTGAAAATAAGAAGACAAAAGTAGGCATTCAGTCTCCTAGGACAGAAGAGAAAAACAAGAGGAACCCTGCACTATCAAGAGATAAAAGCGAACCCTGCGCTGAGGTATGGACAAGTGTAATACCTTTCCCCTGGGAAAGGAAGAAGTTATAATGCCACTAAGAGAAGGTGGATTTGCCATGTGCTGCAGAACTTTCTTAATACAGTATTCCTACAAATTGAAGGTTTTCTTTTCCTTTGATACTATGGGAAAAAATTAATGATTCACCCCAGCCAAGTTTTAGGAATACAGGTCATTCTTGATGGTACCCTTGGCTCACTTCTTTAGAAGTCACCTACAGGAGTCACTATTGGGGACATTCAAGGTAGAAAGATCATACATAACAATTATACAAACAGACAGAAAAACAGACGACTACTACTATTACTAGCCTCATAAATTCTGGTCTCTACAACATTCAGGAAATTTGGAGCCCTCTCTTATGGGAGAGAGAAAGGTCAGGGAGTAAATCTCAGACCTAGCCCTGGTTCCTGCTGGTACAGTCTCTATAGTTTTCCCAGAGCCATTCCAGGTTTTCCCAATGGCCCAGAAGTCTGTTCCAGAAGAGGAGTAAAATCCGCACCATGTTTTTCTATCAGCCCATCTGTCAGGCTGCTGGTCCAACAGCCCCCTCTGTCAGTCCCCTCCAACCTCACTGTGTTTCTATCTTCTGCTTCAGTAACCTGCCTCCTATTTTTTCTAGCCACGAGCAGCCTCACTCCTGGGTTTTTGCCTCTATAGTCAATCTACGTCTTTTTATTTTGTAATAGTTTATTGTCAAGTTGGTTTCCGTAACACCCAGTGCTCATCCCAACAAGTGCCCTCCTCCATGCTCATCACCCCTCTTCCCTTCCCCTCCACCCCCATCAGCCCTCGGTTTGTTCTCGCATTCAAGAGTCTCTCATGGTTTGCCTCTCTCCCTCTCCCCAACTATTTTTCCCTCCTTCTTCTCCCCCAAGGTCCTCTGTTAAGTTCCTCCTAATCCTCCTATACGTGTAAACACATGGTATCTGTCCTTCTTTGCCTGACTTATTTCACTCAGCATAACACCCTCAAGTTCCATCCATGTTGCTACACATGGCCAGATTTCATTCTTTCGCATTGCCATGTAGTCTTCCATGGTATAGATAAACCACATCTTCTTGATCCATTCATCTGTTGATGGCCACTTAGGCTCTTTCCATGTTTTAGCTATTGTGAAGAGTGCTGCTATGAACATTGGGGTACATGTGCCCCTATGCATCAGCACTCCTGTATCCCTTGGGTAAATTCCCAGCAGTGCTATTGCTGGGTCATAGGGGAGTTCTATGGTTAACTTTTTGAGGAACCTCCACACTGTTTTCCAGAGGGGCTGCACCAGTTTACATTCCCACCAACAGTGTAGGAGGGTGCTCGTTTCTCCACATCCTCACCAGCATCTAGAGTTCTCTGATTTGCTCATTTTAGCCACTCTGACCAGCGTGAGGTGGTATCTCAGTGTGGTTTTTGATTTGTATTTCCCTGATGAGGAGAGATGCTGAGCATCATTTCATGTGTCTGTTGGCCATCTGGATGTCCTCTTTGGAGAAGTGTCTGTTCATATCTCCCGCCCATTTCTTCACTGGATTGTTTGTTTTTCGGGTGTGTGGTTTGGTGAGTTCCTTATAGATTTTGGATACTAGCCTTTTATCTGATATGTCATTTGCAACTATCTTTTCCGATTCCGTCGGTTGCCTATTAGTTTTCTTGTTTGTTTCCTTTGCCATGCAGAAGCTTTTAATCTGGATGAGGTCCTAATAGTTCATTTTTGCTCTTGATTCCCTTGCCTTTGGGGATGGTCAAGTAAGAAATTGTTGCTTTTGAGGTCAAGGAGGTTGTTTCCTGCTTCCTCTCTAGGGTTTTGAAGTTTTCCTGTCTCACGTTCAGGTCCTTTACCCATTTTGAGTTTATTTTTGTGTATGGTGTGAGAAAATGATCTAGTTTCATTCTTCTGCATGTTGCTGTCCAGTTCTCCCAGCACCGTCTGTTAAAAAGGCTGTCTTTTTTCCATTGGATATTCTTTCCTGCTTTGTCAAAGATTAGTTGGCTGTATACTTTTGGGTCCAGCTTTGAGTTCTCAAGTCTATTCCATTGGTCTATGTGTCTGTTTTTGTGCCAATATCATACTGTCTTGATGATGACAGCTTTGTAGTAGAGGCTAAAGTCCAGGATAGTGATACCTCCCGTTTTGGTTTTCTTATTCAATATTACTTTGGCTATTCGGGGTCTTTTGTGGTTCCATACAAATTTAGGATAGTTTGTTCTAGTTTTGAGAAGAATGCTGGTGCAATTTTGATTGGGATTGCACTGAATGTGTAGATTGCTTTGGGTAGTAATGACATTTTAACTATATTTATTCTTCTGATCCATGAACATGGAATGTTTTTACATTTTTTTGTGTCTTCTTCAATTTCCTTCATAAGTTTTCTGTAGTTTTCATCATACAGATCTCTTATATCTTCGGTTAGGTTTATTCCTAGGCATTTTATGGTTTTTTGTACAATTGTAAACGGAATCAGTTTCTTGATTTCTCTTTCTGTTGCTTCATTGTTAGTGTATAAAAATGCAACTGATTTCTGTATGTTGATTTTGTACCCTGCAACTTTGCTGAATTCTTGGATCAGTTCTAGTAGGCTTCTGGTGGAGTCTGTCAGGTTTTCTATGAATCTACCTCCTTTTTGAATGGCACACTTGCTTTTGAGCTTCAGGGACAGGCAGAGTCCCTGCTAGCCCTCCATTTCCCACAACCCAACCTCAGAGCAGACCCCATGCAGCTCGATTCCTAAACTGAGGCCACTTCACGCACTCCTGGGTTTGCAGACACTGAGGCCAGATGCCTAGTCTTCAGCCCTTCCTAAGACCTGGCACAACCCCCAAGAAGCAATATTTCCCACCCCTAAGGTGGCCCTGCTTGAAATGACCACTTCCAAAAAAAAGTGTGGCTTTGTGGCCAGAACAGTCATGTAGGAGGACAAGGATCCACACGTCACTGGGGCCACAGTCACAAGTACAAATGTGGTTCCCAGGACACCTAGGAGCCGTGGAGGCAGGACCTCCTCCCTGCCCCTCAGCTCATAACAGAGCATGTGGTTAGGCTGGGTATGGCTGGCCTGGCCACTGCCAGAGAGCTTGGCAGTGCTGTGCACTCTCCCTAAGGGACATGCGGGAGGCCAATGACAAGACAGTTTCTTGCCTGGAGAAATAGCCTTGTTAGAAAAGAAAGGCAACACTTTAATTAAGTAGAGATCAACCAGGTTGATATGGAGGTTCATGTCCTCTGCCTTTTAGTGGTAATTGGGACCCTGGTTCAGCAGGTCTGGGTTAGCTCAGAGGATGGACAGTCTGGACTCCAGGGGGCCCTCTTTTCTAACAAGGCTTAACCTCCATATCAACTGGTTGATCTCTACTTAATTAAAGTGTTGCCTTTCTGGGTGGCTCAGTCGGTTAAGCATCTGACTTTGGCTCAGGTCATGATATCACAGTTCGTGGGTTCAAGCCCCATGTCAGGCTCTGTGCTGACAACCAGCTCAGAGCCTGGAGCCTGTTTCAGATTCTGTCTCCCTCTCTCTCTGACCCTCTTCTGCTCATGCTGATGCTGTTTCTCTCTCTCTCTCTCTCTCAAATAAAACATTTTTTAAAAAAGTGTTGCCTTTCTTCCCTCTAGGGACTTAAGAGCACAAACAACATTGCATCAATCCTTGTAACCCCGTCAATGCTGAGAAAGTAAAACACCAGCCCTGCCATTCATTCGACTGGGGAAACAGACACAGGTAAAGACAGCTGCAAAGTTCACAGCAAACTTTATTTCTCCCAGGGACACACTGCAGCTGAAAAGTTCCACAGGACCCCTTCTAAGAGTGACTACTGCTTTCTCACTTTCAGAGAAGACTTGTCCTCTAAAATCAGACTGTCAGTAACTTTGCTGGTTGAAATAATTTCCATAAGAATGAAATATTCCATTCTTTTTTTTTATTTTTTATTTTTTTAAAGTTTTTTATTTATTTCTAGGAGAGAGAGAGAGACAGCATGAACAGGGGAAGGTCAGAGAGAGAGGGAGTCACAGACTCTGAAACAGGCTCCAGGATCTGAGTCAGCACAGAGCCCGACGCGGGGCTCAAACCCACGAACCACGAGATCATGACCTAAGCGAAAGTTGGACGCTTAACCGACCAAGCCACCCAAGCGCCCCTGAAATATTCCATTCTTGCCTGGAGGAACTAAGACACTTCAGTGCAGAGAAGCAAACTGGACATAGAAGCCAGGTGCAGAGGTTCAGATAAAGGTATCTGGACACAAGAATCTACATTTATCTTAACTTAGTGGTTTCCAAGGAAATATGACCTTGTGCCCATTTCACAGTCCAGACCTGGCGATGAGCCATTTACATTCACTGTACATTGCCTGAACTGCACTGAAACACTACTTCATTTGAATTCCATCCAGATTCCAATTTTCCCCAAACCTCTAAGATAACCCTACTTTCCCCTATTTGGAGAAGATCCAGAGTAACTCTACTGTGTGGTTTTTTTCATTGCAATGAACCAATAAACCTGAATTTGTCAAACTACAGGTGTGTCCCTGGTGGTCCTAGCCTGACTGGGCTGTTACCGTACCAAGCACGGGGACGTGAGGACAATGGGAGACACTTCTGACGAGCTGCTGAACAGTCACTGTGGACTGTAAAACAGAAGATACTGTATAAGTATCCAGAGGCAGGCAGTTTTCATTATACTAAGTGAGTGGCGGCATATTGTTTCTCAAGCGTTATTCAACAGTTTTCCTGAGACAAGTATATGAGAAAATGATGACTTAGTGTTTAAAGTGCACAGTTCAGTGGTTTTTAGTATAGTTACAGGATTATACAACCTTTTTTTTTAATGTTTTTTTTCTAGGAGAGAGAGAGAACAGCGTGAGCAGGGAGGTCAGAGAGAGAGTCACAGACTGAAACAGGCTCCAGGCTCTGAGCTGGCTGTCAGCACAGAGCCCGACGCGGGGCTCAAACCCACGAACCACGAGATCATGACCTAAGCGAAAGTCGGATGCTTAACCGACTAAACCACCCAGGCGCCCCTGGATTATACAATCTTAATTCTTATGCAAGCACAAGAAAATATAAGTCCAAAATACTTTCATCACTCTCAAAGAAACCTTCTACTTGTTACCGATCGGTCGCCACTCCCTCCCTCCCCACATAGTCTGGTAATCAATAATCTGCTTTCTGCCTCCGTGGATTTGCCTGTCCTGGAAGTTTTAGTCTGTGGTCTTTTGTGATTGGCATCTTTCACTTGATATATTGTTTTCAAGGTTCATCCACCTTGTAGAACAGTCTTTCATTTTGTTTCCTTTTTCTTTTCTTTCTTTCTTTCTTTCTTTTTTGCCAAGTAATATTCCATTGTATGGATGTATCACTTTTTGTTACCTGACAGTTGATGGAAGTTTGAGTTGTTTCTACCTTTTGGCTATTATGAATAATGCTGCTATGAGCATCTAAGTGTAAGTTTTTGTGTGGACATAGATTTTCAATTCTCTTGGGTATTTAATTAAGAGTGGGGTCGCTGGATCACACCAAGATCATAACTCCATATTTAACTTCTTGAGGAACCGCCAAACTGTTTGAGAGGTCTTACAATGGAAATTGGATCCACTTTTTTTTTTCTTTTGTAGGGAACTCTTGCTATTATGTTATACAAACCAACGATTATCTGCTTGGTCCTTAATACAATTTTAATTTGGACAGATTTATTCTAGTTAAGCCTAAATCTCAATATATAAACTTGTTTTGGTTAAATAATTTCTTCTATCATGAAAATGTGACTAGCAATTTTACATTCCCACCAGCAATATATGGGATTTTCAATTTCTTTACATCTTCATCAACACTTGTGATTATCTGTCTTTTTGGTTATAGTCATCCTAGTGGATGGAAAGTGAATTATGGTTTGTTTAATTTTTTTAAATCATCTCTACATCCAATGTGGAACTTGAACTCACGAGTTGCCTGATCTACCAACTGAGCCAGGCACCCTGTGACATGGTTTTTGATTTGCATTTTCGTAATGCCTAATGATGTTAATCACCTTTTAATGTGTTAATTGGCCACTTATATATCTTCTTTGGAGAAATGTCTATTTAAATATTTTAATCAGTTTTTTTACTTGTGTTGTCTTTTTATTATTGAGTGAGAGATAGATATATACATATATATAGATAGATTAGATGGTAGATGATAGATAGATAATATATTTTGCAAATACTTTCTCTCATTACATGGGTTGTCTTTTCACTGTCTGGATAGAATCCATTAAATTAAAACACAAAAGGTTTTAATTTTGATGAACTCCAATTTATCTATATTTTCTTTTGTTGTCCATGCATTCGGTGTCATCTCTAAGACTCCATTGCCAAGGTCATGATGATTTACCTGTACATTTTTCTTCTAAAAGTTTTATGGTTTTAGCTCTAATATTTAAGTCATTGACCCATTTTGAATTAATTTTTATATAGGGTGTGAAGTAAAGATCCAACTTCATTTTTTCCCCTGTTTAATTCTTTTCCTTTTTTTTGCATCCAGTCATCCCAGCATTGTTTGTTGAAAATATTATTCTTTCTTTATTTAACTGTCTTAACATCCTTGTCAAAACTCAACTGAGTTAAATGTATGGGTTTATTTCTAGACTCTCAGTTTTATTCCACTGATCTATATAATTCTCTTGCTAACACCACACTTTCTTTTTTTTTTTTTTAATGTTTTATTTATTTTAGGAGAGAGAGAGAGACAGCGTGAGCAGGGGAGGGTCAGAGAGAGAGGGAACCACAGACTGAAACAGGCTCCAGGCTCTGAGCTGGCAGTCAGCACAGAGCCTGACGCGGGGCTCGAACCCACGAACCGTGAGATCATGACCTAAGCGAAAGTCGGTCCCTTAACCGACTAAGCCACCCAGGCGCCCCTAACACCACACTTTCTTGATTGCTGCAACTTTCTAGAATATTTCTAAATCAGGATATGGGAATATTCCAACTTTTTTTCTTTTTCAATATTGTGTTGGTATTCTGGATCCCTTTCATTTTCCTATGAGTTTTAGGATCAGACTGCCAATTTCTCCAAAAAAAAAAAAAAACTATCCAGGATTTTGACAGAAATTGAACTGAATCTGTAGATCAGCTTGGGAAGGGTTGCCATCTTAAAAATAAATCTTCCAGTTCATTAATATGGTACGCCTTTCCATTTATAAAGTCTTTAAAAATATCTTTCAATGATGTTTTATAGTTTTCAGTGGATACATCTGGCACTACTTCTGTCATATTTATTCCTAAGTATTTTTTATTATTTTTGATGCTCTTTAAATGGAACTCTTGTTATTTTCCACTTTTTGGATGGTCCATTGCTAATGCAGAAGAATACAATAGATTTTTTTCTATTTTTCTATCCCACCACTTTGCTTAATTTGTTTATTAGCTCTAATTTTTGTGTGTTTGGATTCCTTAGGATTTTCTATATATAAGATCATGTCAGGGCATCTGGGTGGTTCACTCGGTTAAACGTCCGACTTCTGTTCAGGTCATGATCTAATGGTTCATGGGTTTGAGCCCTGCATTGAGCTCTGTGCTGACAGCTAGCTCAGAGCCTGGAGCCTACTTCAGATTCTGTATTTCCCTCTCTCTCTGACCCTCCCCTACTCACGCTGTCTCTCTCTCTCTCTCTCAAAAATAAATTGAAACATTAAATAAATATATATATATACATATAAAATAAAAAAGATCATGTCATGTGCAAATACAGTTTTGCTTCTTGTTCTCCAATCCAGATGTCTTTTACTCCTTTTCTCATTTAATTTCCCTGACTGGAATCCCCACTATAATATTGAAAAGCAGTGATAAGAGTAGATATCTTTGTCTTGTTCCTGATCCTAGAGATGAAAACTTCCAGTCATTCACTGGAAGTGATTAAGTGTGATTTTAGCTGTGGGGTTTTCGTTGATGCCTCAGTCTAGTGATTCAAATGTTAATTTTATCCAGAAACCCACTCAACAGACACGTTCAGAATAATAATCAAATGTCTGGGCACTTCATAGTCCAGTCAAGTTGATACATCTAATTAACCAGCACACCTGTTGTCATGGTAACAACAAAGTAATACAAACATATAAAAAGAAACTAATCATCTCCTTTCATTCTTTCCCCTCACTCATCTTTTCCACAATATTCTCCTCTCCATCCCCAGGGAAATGTGTGTGTGTGTGTGTGTGTGTGTGTGTGTGTTTGTGTGTGTGTGTGTATCTTTCCACACCTTTCTCTATGCTTTTACAAATATGCATTTCTCTCTCTCTCTCTCTCTCTCACACACACATTAACATTCTTTCCCCCAAAAAAGGAATAATACTAAATTCAGAAGTTTGCATTTTGAAGACACTCATAACAACAAGGACAAAAAGTTTCTGGAAATATCTTTCTGGAAAAAGAAGTTCTGTACATCTCATTCTTCCTATTACATACTTAGTATATAAGATACTATAACTGAGTCATGACATCCAACAAATAAATTTCTAAAAATTTAAAATTAATGCAAAGATTTCCATATGGTTTTAAAGACTCTCCTTTCCTTGAACACACTTAGATCCATGCAACATATCCTTTGGATAGGATAAAGTAGATATGGAATTTATCTTTGCATGCTAACATCATCAGCTAATTACAGATGAGAAATAAGACATTTAATTTCTGTGAAGTTCATTCTCTGCCATAATTATCAATAATATAAGGCAGGATCTAAAAATGGTTTATTTGAATCAAAAGAATTCCAGCTCTAGGGGCGCCTGGGTGGCTTAGTCGGTTAAGCGTCCGACTTTCGCTTAGGTCATGATTTCGCAGTTCGTGGGTTCGAGCCCTGCGTCGGGCTCTGTGCTGACTGCCAGCTCAGAGCCTGGAGCCTGTTTCAGTCTGTGACTCCCTCTCTCTCTGACCCTCCCTGCTCACGCTGTCTCTCTCTCTTTCTCTCCTAGAAATAAATAAAAACATTAAAAAAACAAAAAAAAAAAACAAAAGAATTCCAGCTCTAAAAGAAAACACACAATTAAAAATGATAAGGCTATATAGTTAATAGTCCTGTAGATGTCTAGAACTGATGAGGCATGGAAAAAAAATTCTAGTGCCTTGAAAACAATCCTCCACAGCTAAATTTCACTTTCTCTCTGCAAACATTTTACTTGGCAAAATCCTAACCATTGAAGATGCTCAATTCAGCTGTCACATTCTGTGGACTGCTTTCCTTCACTGACCGGCCCGCTGCTAAATCAGTCATTTCCACAGTTGTGCTTACAAGGCACTCTGCTGCTACTGACATTATCCCAGTTAATCCTCCTGTGAGTGTTGGTTGGGTTTGACTTTGTCTTGTCTCCCAAACTGTCAGCAAAATGTGGGAAGTTTCCATTTGGTCCCAGCTCCTCTGAGCACACACGAATACACACACATACACAAATGCACACTTACACACACAGAAAGCAAGGTAGGGAACTTATTTGTCAATTCCACTATTTTCCATCCCCTATTCTTCCCATTGTCTTCCCCTTAATTTATATATATATCTGGCTTCCTTAAGTGTATTGGTTCTTTTAGAACTTGAGCAGAATGTTTGATACGCCTTTTGCCTTCCTTGTTTAATACAGAAAGTGTTTAAGGTTTGTAATTTGCTTCCTGGTAAAGTTTTTGCAGAAAAATAAAACATTTTATTGTAAGCCATTCTGACTGGCATTACTGTCAAACAATTCCATATCAGTTTTAATTTCTTCTTTGACCAAAGAGGTTTTTAGACAACATTTTTATTTATTTTCTTTTGAGGTCAGGCTTTAGGGTTATTATTCATTTGTGATTTTACTGTATTTGGGTCAGAGAATGTGGTCTGTACTACTTCTATACCCAGAACTCAATGTTTTGTCTGTAGCCTATTTTGAAAGCCATTTAGAAATAGAGGACAAACTAAAAAAAGGTCGCAAATTTGATCCAGCAGTTCCACACCTAAAATCTGTGCTACAAATATAACAGAAACAATTCACAAAATAAATGTACATGGTACTTATCACAATGCTGTTTATTACGATGAAATTGTAAAATTTCTAAATATCACCAAATAGGAGACTGATTATCTAAAATATGGATGTATTCCTATTAAATAACACACATGCAGTCATTAATAATGATGATATAGATGAGTATTTGCTAAGAAGGAAAAGAGTTTACAACTTCTTTAAAAAGTACCAGTTATACAACAATATAAGTATAACCTTTTAAAAATATTTATACAGGGGTTCCTGGGTAGTTCAGTCAGTTGGGCATCTGACTTCAGCTCAGGACATGTTCCTGAGTTCGAGCCCTGCGTGAGGCTCTGTGCTGACAGCTCAGAGCCTGGAGCCTGTTTCAGATTCTGTCTCCCTCTCTCTCTACCCCTCCCCCTCTGGCACTATGTCTCTCTCTCTCTCTCTCTTCCTCTCAAAAAATAAACATTAAAAAATTTTTTAATATTTATACATTTCTTTTTAAGTTGTATTAGCATTTTATTATTTTTATTCTCTCTCTGATTTTAGTTTATTTATTTATTTTCTTTTTAGAGTAGGCCTTACACCCACTGTGGAGCCCAACATGGGGCTTGAGCTCATGACCCTGAGATCAAGACTTGGGCTGAGATCAAGAATTGGACTCTTAACTGACTGAGCCACCCAGGTGTCCCAATTTTTTTCTTTTTTTTTAATCTTTATTGGGCTATAGTTGACAAACAAAATTGTAATCTATTTGAAGTATACAACATGACAATTTGATGTTCATATATATTGTGAAAGGATTCTCACAATCAAGTTCATTAACACTTACCTGTCACCTCACATATTTATCTTTGTGTGGGGGCTGAGAACACAAGTGGGAGCTCTCAGTAAATTCCAAGTGTACAATGCAGTATTATCAATTATAGTTATCATGTGATACATTAGATCCTCAGACCCATTCATTTTATAATTGAAAGTTTGTACTCTTTTTGCCAACCTCTTTCCATCTCCCCAGCCCCTGGCAGCCACTATTCTACTCTGTTTCTATGAATTCAGCTTTTTTTTTTCTTTTAAAGATTCCACATATGAGTGATACCATGCAGTACTTGTTTTTTCTCTGTCTGGATTATTTCATTTACCACAATTCCCTCAAGGCTGATCCATGTCTGGTACATATTTATACTAAAAAATTATTCATTCTTTATCTGAAATAAATTATAACTACATAAATTACCTACCTCTTTCTTTAATGATATTTCCTTGGTTATTTGGCGCTCCCTAATGTTTTCTTGTTTTGCAGAATTTGCTTACAAAAGTCCTTGCACTAAAAAAAAGAAGAAGAAGAAAAAAAGGCCTTTCATTTACATTGCAACAGTTTCTACAGTGGTCATATCCACTTTATTTGTTCCTTTGTCTAATGAACATTTATTAAAAAGAAAACATGCTCAACAATTACATTGTGAGTTAGTATCCTGATTTGTACTGGCTCTCACTGACTGGCTCAATTTCAGAAGCTAGGGGTGACAGTTCAGGACTCAGTGCAAGGTGGGACTGACAGGTAACAGTCATTCAAAAAGAAAAGTCATTGCCTTTCAGTGACATTCTCTTTTTCCAGATTGGACTAAGTTCAGGCTTGGCCACAGAGGGAAGTCCTTATAGGCTTAATTGACAAGAAAGCGGGGTCTCGTTTCCAAATTCTCTGATCTGCTGTGAGACAGAACACTCCAATCCGCTGTGAGATTGATGATACCTGTAATTCCATGGGTCTGAAGGAGATAGGAATCTCCAGGACAAGGTTTGCTTTCCTGATGACTAGATTGCTGTCAAGGCTTCTTGCCTTAGAAGGTGGTCCTTTTTCAAATATGGTTGCTTAGCTAGTATATAAAGGCTGTAGTAAAATTCCTAGGTATGAAGAGTCTTATTTCCAAAACAGACCAGACAGAGGTTGGGCTTCTATTCCTATCACTAGCTGGTAGCTGTACAGGAAGCCCCCCACCCCCAGAGGTCTCATGATTAACAGAAGCATTTCTTCTCTTCTTTTCTCTTTTACAGCTTTATCGAAGCATTACTGGTATACCAAAATTGTATATATTTAATGTATATATTTTGATGAGTTTGGATATATATACACTCCTGTGATACCATCGCCACAATCAAGGTAGCAAACATATCTATAGAGCCTTCAAAAGCTTCCAAGCCCGTCCATCTTTGGTCCACTTCTCCAAGATGGGACACAACGGAATGCATACAGCATGTGCAGTGCTGTGCCATCAGAATGTTCAGCCCCAAGCAGCAGATCTCATTGTTTCTGGCACTGTTCAGCTCACTGATAAGGTTCTCCTGGGGAGCTTATTACTCTTGCTGGGATAAGTGAAGTCAAATGACATTAAGCAGGGTCCTATAAGGAAGCAGACAAATTTTTCAAAATGAAATAACTGAACAGAAATCAATGAGGAGATTACTTGCAGAGATATGAGCAGGATGAAGGAATCAATATAGGGTGGTGAGGTGCCTGGGGATTTGTAAATGGAGGAGAGCTGTTTCCAGCCCTGAAAGAGTGATGGTAGGGATCAGGGTTACTGGACAAACTGAAGAGTGAAAGAGGGGCGCCACAAGGAGTGTTCTTCTCAGAGAAACACAGCTACACTAAAACCCCAGCTGGTGGACATTAAATAACCCTTTCTCTTTTGTCTCCTCTTCACCAATCTTCTACCGAAGCTTCCCAATGGCTGACCCCAACCAGAAGCCAGATGACAAGGGAGCCCAGGTGAAGAAGTTCATAGAGATAAGCCACCAGGGGCATAGAACAGAGCTTAGGTCAGATACTGATTTTTCTCTTCTTCCGGGACAATATCCTCCCACCACCAGAAAAAAAAAAAAATAGCATTAGCCTAACTAAGCCTGCCCACCAAGTGCTTTCTGGTTTAGCCTCTCTTACAATGTCTGTCAGGCACTGCAGGAACAACAGTGGATAAATTGACCTGGTTGAGCCTCAAAAGCTCAACAAAGGACACAGCAAGACTCAAATTCTAGTGGCTACTAGTGGCTTCCCCAGCTGTACAGGCTAGTAAATTGGTGGATGGCATTATTTGGTACCCTGGCCTGTACTGTGTGAGGAATACTGCATTTTCTTTGCCCCTGGTAGGGGACATTGTTTCAATGATGCATTCTGGGCAAGTTTTGGGATTACAAACCGTTCTTGGTCACATCTTCAGTATTCACCAGTTTAGAGTCCACCAATAGGGGACACTTTAAATGTATCCAATCTGCAGGTTCATTCACTGTGCATCCGGAAGGTCCCTATCAAGTATACAGGCTGCACGAAAACAAGAAGCATGTACGACATTTATTTAACAAATTCAGGAACATTTAAAGTCTCACCTAAGGGAGGGGGCGGGGAGACCGGTCCCAGAACTAATTGACATGACTGCTGGAATTGTGCCTTTAAATCTCTTACATCCATTTCAGACTTCTCATTAACCATGGGTTTGTGTTTTTGCTTCAGAGGAGCAGCGAAATCCATTCCAGATTTTCACATCAACCCATCAGGCAGGTTGCCTTTCTGAGCCGCAGTGGCAGCCACTCTTTTCCACACAGACCTGTAATTTTATCCTTTTCCCCCGCTTTCAGCCATAAAGCATAAGCATATTCCTGAATTTTTCTGGGCTCTGCAGAGGCAGGCCTCCTTTTGACCAATCACCAGCTGCCTTTTGGGCCAAGGTTTTTCTTTCGGGTGACGCACTTGTTTGGGACAGTCGGGGTCTGGCAGTTCCAACCGGGTCCTCCCGCCTCCACATCTCCTGCGCACCCAGATGCCCAGGCTGCCTCACCATAACTAAGAGAGCTGAGGCCAAAGGTGGGGGGGGGGAGGGGTCCCTTCCCAGGCCAGCTCTGTGACCCAACAGGACCCCCTGAGAATCACCTGAGAATGTTTCCTGTCCCGGGAGGCGATTCCCAGAAACACTTTGCAAGAGACAAAGTGGAGTGTGACCTTCATGCAGCTATCTTTCAGGGGCCCAGGACACCCTCCCCCAATGCCAGGCAGCATAAATGCAAAATGTTGGGGGGACGCTACAAGCAGAAAGGGAGGAGTGAACATGGGCTCCCTCTCCTCACCCCAACTCTCGGCTTTCATTATCCCACTGAGAGGTACATGAGGCTGGGCAAAGGAAGACTGGACACATCCCAGAAAGTGTTCAATAGAGAGCTAATAGAGACCTTGAACTATTGTGTTTTACATTTGGGGGGTAGGGTACAGGTGGGGGCTTCCAGAACTCAGTATTTGGTGACTGCTGTTTGGCTCCCAGCAAACTCACATCTGCTGAGGCAGCTAGTTAGTTGCTAAACCATGACAATGAGGGAGAAAATGAGCCTCCGGGACTATGTGGATGGTCTCCCCAGCCAAACAGTAGGGGGCATCTCTCTCACCTTCTGAAGAGCCCTGGCATCAATGCTGGAACAGCACTGTGCTCATCTTAATTCCTTACAGGCCAGAGCCCAGACCCTTGCCTGTGATAAGATATGAATGAACATCTGAGGGACTAACAAATAGTGGATGGGAACCTGGAAGCCAGCAATTCTACAATGTAATTGTCTAGAGGTAAGGCATTGTGCTCTAAAAACCATACACCACAGGCCAAAGTGACACTCGGGTTCTCAAGAGAACATGTAATTGTATTTATTTCTCAAGTATTATCATCCCTGAGAAAGTAGAGACATCTTTTTTTTTTAATTAAATATTTTTATTTATTTCTAGGAGAGAGAGACAGCGTGAGCAGGGGAGGGTCAGAGAGAGAGGGAGACACAGAATCTGAAATAGGCTCCAGGCTCTGAGCCGGCAGTCAGCACAGAGCCCGACGCGGGGCTCGAACCCACGAGCCGCGAGATCATGACCTAAGCGAAAAGTCGACGCTCAACCGACTAAGCCACCCAGGTGTCCCGAGAAGTCTTTTTTTTTAAATGCCACATATGAACTCTTTTTTCAGAACTTTGTGCTTTATGTTCTACCATAGGAATATTAACGGCAAGCAAATACTATTTTAGTGAAATCCTTCTGTGCCCTTTAATGAGTAGCATCCAAAACAATTAGCAGACTTGGGACTCTCCACCTTGTGTACTCTAGCTTGTTTCTTGAGGTAACAATTAGCAGACTTGGAAGGACAGTTTCTCCCATCCAGGCACACAGGCTCTGGAGTCCTCGCCCTCAGCCTTCGTTCAGGGGTCCCAAATAGTCAAGTCCTGCCTCCCTATTCCTACCCCTTTTCCAGCCATTATTGTAGGTGTTTGGGAGGGAGGTGGTAATACGAAGCCACAGCCCAGGAAACGGCTCTCCTGGCCTTGCTCACCTCCACTGCTCCCCCAACCTCCTCTACTGGCTTCATACCATGTTGGGGAGGGAACTGGGGCCCAGGCTGAAACTGTCTCCCCAGGAGGCTTAGTCTGTGGCACAAGAGGGCCGGCAACCTGACGACACTCTCCAAGGTGTGACATGCCGGCTGGCACAGCTGGGCAGCCTGAGATAGAGGGTCTAGGGGAGACAGCAAGAATTCTGACCCCCCACCACCTGGGGGAAGAAGGTCCTCCACCTGAGTGCTCCTTCTGGCCTTCTGGGGGGAAAAATAGTCATTTAAAAAAGGCACTAAAGCATGTATTTAGCTGTACATTTTTCCTTACGCTCCAATATAGTTTGGACAGCACCGTGGAACCCTGTTTTTATTTAAAATGTTGGTATTTTGTTCATTAGGATTTTTGCATTCATTTTATTTTTTTAATACTGCATTAAAATATGACTTATTTTGATTATTGAAGGGTTTTTTTGGCACTCCTTTAAATTTTGTCTCCCAGATAGATGAGTACCTCTCTCATCTCACATTAATCCCAGCCTTGGTAGTAGGTAACATCATGCTTCTGGTCTTCTCATTTGGTCATAAGTGGAGCAAGTCCAAAGGAAAGGAAAGGGAAATACAATAGGGTAGCAGAAGCAAATGCAGTGAACTTAAAACTCCACCCCCCACCCGCCCCAGCTTTTAAAACAAGTTTAGTCACTTATCTGAGGGAGAAATAGAGACAAACATGAATTAGAATCAAATCAAAATAAGCGTCTCCCTGTATGTGTACCCAGGTATGGCTCCATGGCAAATAGCGACGATTGTTCTGTCTTCATCCACTCAGCCTAAATTTAACTTTCTATTTGTTGAATGTCATGCTAGGCCGTGGAGTTACAAGGATGAAAATGACTGAGAGAGACAAATAGGGAACAACCAGCCTGAAGCCAGCTCACTCATTGTTCTTTTTTTTTTTAATTTTTAATGTTTTATTTATTTCTGATAGAGAGAGAGAGAGACAGCGTGAGCAGGGGAGGGTCAAATAGAGAGGGAGACATAGAATCCAAAGCAGGCTCCAGGCTCTGAGCTGGCTGTCAGCAGAGAGCCTGACACGGGGCTCCAACCCAGAAGCCATGAGATCATGACCTGAGCCAAAGTCAGAGGCTTAGCTGACTGAGCCACCCAGGCGCCCCACTAATTGTTCTAAATATGTGCATAAATAGTTTGGAAGTACAGAGAGGTGAGTGAGTTTCCTTTGTTTCAGTTTTTGTGTTTTCTTCCTAGGTGAGTTGTCTCATATTTATCAGTGGGATACAATGGAAGTGACTGAGTGACAATATGACAAGGCCAATGCCATTGAAGAAGATTTTTATTATGTTTCCCTAGAGAAAGGGGCATACCACATCATGCGGGGCTACAGTGGAAACATCAGGTTTACTCAGGATGCAGAAGTAAGAGCAAGGGGAAAGTGTAGGCCAGGGACTTTATTGGGGTTTCCAGGGATGGCAGGGCTGAGTAATCAACTTGGACTAGCTAGTCTGAACAACACATGGTGGGCTTGGGATCTAGTTGCCTGGTACCTGGCCCTCGGATGATTTTTTTTTTTTTTTATAAATAGTTTCTTGTCAAATTAGTTTCCACATAACACCCAGTGCTCATACCCACAAGTGCCCCCCTCCATGCCCATCTCCCCTTGCCCCCCACATCCATCAGTCCTCAGTTTTTGTCAGCATTCAAGAGTCTCTCATGGTTTGCCTCTCTCCCTTTCCCCCACCATTTCCCCCCTTCTTCTCCCCCTTGTTCTTCAGTTAAGTTCCTCCTAATCCTCCTATACGTGCAAACATATGGTATTTGTCCTTCTCTGCCTGACTTATTTCGCTCAGCATAACACCCTCAAGGTCCATCCATGTTGCTACACATGGCCGGATGATTTGAGGCAGGGGAAATATTGGCTTGGTGTATGAGGTAGATAAAGGGAGTGGTTGGCTTGCATATGAGAGGCTTGCATATGAGAGCAACCAAGCTGTTTGCTCTCTGTAGGGACTAGCCAGCCCTAGGAGGACAGTCTCTCCTCTGACAGCAAGGTGTTTAGGAACAAAACATCATAACATACAGAAAATTTAAAAACATGATTAATACATTGTGGATGGGGGAGAGGAGTTATAAATGCTAGAAAAATCGTAAATATAAAACACTAATTGTTTTATATTTGGTGAATATAAAATATACATATTTATATTTTTATATAAAATATATTTTAATATATTTATAATTTAAATAAAAATTAATTTTATAAAAATAAAAATAATATAAATATTTAAAAATAAAATATAAACATATATATGATGAATTGAGGAAATGGAGTGGTTTGGGTTGGGTGGTGGACTTATATCCACTTTTCCATATAGCTAGAAGGAAATCTTCTTCAGAATACGGAAAAGTTTGGAAAACTTAGTAATGGATGTATGCATAGGCTTTGAAATTAACATTTATTGAGTATCTAGTCAGGCACTTAACATAAACAAACCTTCATCACCATCCATAAACCACTTTAGGGGAGGGATAGATTTGAGAGAGGAGTCCAGAAGCTCATAGCATTTAGGTATGGTTAGCTAGTCCACCACCTCACTTCTAGTAAAGTAAATGACAGATATGTGATGGCCAGGTCTCACTGGACTCCCCAAAGTCCCTTACTGCCTTTGGAAAAGCAAGGGGGAAGTAAGGATTATACACTTATAAAGTAAGTATATTTTCACTTCTCTTACCGACGCTTTTTTACCACCTTAGCAAAGCTCACAATGGGCCACCACCGTTCCTCAGTTATGCCCACTAGCTGTTTTGGTTCATCCCTTCACACTCAGGATACTTAACATTCCGAGATTAAACCTTGGAGGGAAATCCATTTACCACACACTTTGCATTGCCCTAATAGGCTGAATAACCGTGACGACCAAATTAAGTGACAGCCGCTGACCTTTAGATCCAGTACCTGTGCACCTTTTACTTGGGGAGGGGGGTAAAATTATGCCCTCAACAATCATTTCCCCAATTCCGGAGAGGGGCCTGGCATCTCTGGCTGATTCCCAACTCTGCCCCGACTGAATGACAAGATTCAGAGCCGCCCTGCTGTGTGATAGGGACACGCAGGATGAGGGAGGCTGGCCGGGAAAACGAAGAGTTTCTAGGTCGGAAGACGAAGAGGAGCGAAGGGTTTGGGGTCAAGGGCGGAGAGGACTTAGGGTGAGATTTGGGGCCTGGCTTCGGGTGTAAAATTTCACTTACGTGGGGGGCTAGAGAGAGGCAGACAGACAAGTCTTTTGGAACAAAGACTGAAAGGGGCCCGGACTGGACAAGTTTAGGGGCCGGAGTGGGAGGAGAGAGTGCAGGAGAGGTCACAGGGGGCAAGAGACAGCCCGCAGAGCCGGCGCAGGGTGTCAGAACCGGGATCCGCGAAGCAGCGGGGAGGGGGTGGAGCCTTACCGGGACCCGCCCCTTCGACCCGCCCAGTGGGCGGGGCTGTCCCGGCGGTTACATAACAAACCTGTACCAGCGGCTGGGGAGCGGCCCGGGCGGTGGCGGCGGGGGGCGGGGTCTGGGCGGGACCGGGGCGGGGCCAGGCCTGCACCGGGCCAGGCAAGATGGCGGCGATGGAGACCCAGTCGGCACCGCTGACCCTAGAATCGCTGCCCACCGATCCCCTGCTCCTCATCTTATCGTTCTTGGACTACCGGGACCTAATCAAGTAATGGGACGACGCGCATGGCAGGCGTGGGGTCACGGGGCGGGGGGAGGCAGTGAGGCAGGAGGGACGGCGGCCCGGCTCGCAGACCGGACCTGGACTCCCCCGTCAGCCAGAAGGTGACGCCAGGGCAGCCCTGATCCTGCAGAGCCACCCCGGGGCCTGGGCGAGACGGGGACCGAAGGGGCCCTGCCTCTAGGTCTTCCTTCCGTCCAGGGCCCGGGCCTGAGGAGCGACGAGAATCCTCTCTCCCAGGCCTCGGCAAGGCCCAGTTGTAAGGTTGGGGAGGTATCCCCGCTGCCGCCCGGCCGACCCGGCTGCCCAGCACCCGCAGCCCGCCCCGCTGGTTTCGGCCGGATCTGGCCCAGCCTTGGACACTTTGGAAAAGCCCCTGTCCGGGCCGAGCGCTCTTTTCTGCTTGGGCCGGGGCCTGCAGAGTGGGGTGCAGGAGTGGGCAGGTGGGGCGCCCGAGAGAAGGAGCCAGGCGACCCCAGGTGCGACTTCCGTGGCACCATAATATCTAGCAGGGCTCACTTTCGGACATCTATGTTTGATAATCGTTTTTGCTGCCAGCCTTCCTCCTCACGGTTGCCTGTTGGATTTTGTGTTTTGGTAGTGACTTCCGGTGGTGCGATACAGGTGACTGTCTCTCTCCTGTACGCTTTGGGTTTCCCACATTACCAGCATCCGTTCCAAAAATAAACACCGGTTGCTTGTGAGGGTGGTTAAGTGCCCAGTTCCTTCTGCGCTCGGGACTGTCTGGCATGGTGGAAGAAATGGCGCTGTTTACACCCTTGACAGCTGGTGGCATGGCTCTGTCTTTCTGGTGCCACCATATATGTTTGCAGAGGAGGCAAAATCGCCCTCTTAAGGATGGGTAGGCAAGATTCGTTTTGTTTTGTTTTGTTTTGTTTTGTTTGGATTACCAGTTGGATTCTAACCATTTGATGATTGTGCCCTGTGTTATCAGAAGTTCTTTTAGAAATAACAGTATTCTTGGATTTATTTATAGTGCTTGGTTTGCCTATCTAAGTGGTGAGAGAGGGATAACTCCAGTTTCTGGCTATTACCTATATTAGTGCCTGTAACTTTGTTTTTCAAGAAAATAAATTTTTCTCTACCCAGGCTTGTACCTAAATCAGAGAAATAACATTTGTCTTTTCTTTGGAAAAGGCTATTCCAGAAGCAAACTGTTTTCATCTGCAATATTTTGTTGCTGTATAGCCTCTTGGAAATCTAAGACACACAGACACACACATACATTGCTGCCAGAGTGATTTTTCTAAGACGGATCTGGCTATCATTCTCCTTAACCTGTGGTGCTTCTTGTTTACAGAACCTAACTTCCAGGAGCATTTATGGTCCTTATCAATTTGGCACAGACCACTCTAGCCAAATCAGACCTGTGCCAGCATACCGTACACTTGGTGTTTTTTTGTTTAGTGGCTTAAGCTCTTGACCCTGACTGAAAGCCTTGCTTGCCTTTTCTCAACCTGGCAAGATGGAATTTCTTTACGACCCTCTCTCCTGATTCCTCTACCTTCCTACTTCCTCTGCAGAGTTTATTTGCCATACCAGTAGACTGTGCCTTTTTTTTTAATTTAAATTTTAACTTTTTATAAAGAGGGAACAAGTGGGAAGAGGGACAGAGGGGAAGAGAGAGAGTCCCTCTCAATCAGGCTCCATGCTCAGCAAAGAACCCATCACGGGGCTCCATCCCACAACCCTGGGATCATGACCATGACCTAAGCTGAAATCAAGAGTCAGACACTCAACCCACTGAGCCCTCCAGGTACCCCTTGATTGTGCACTTCTTAAAAGTAACGACTGTCTTGGGGTGCCTGGGGAGCTCAGTCGGGTAAGCGTCGGATTCTTGATTTCTGCTCAGGTCATAATCTCACAGTCCTGAGTTACAACGGAGTTTGAGCCCCGTGTCAGGCTCTATGCTGACAGCTCAGAGCCGGTTTGGGATTCCTTCTGTCCCTCCCTCATGTTCTCTCTCTCTCTCAAAATAAATAAATAAACATTAAAAACATTCTCAAATAAAAAGTAAAGACTATCTTGTTTATCTTAGTACTCTTCATTTATTCAGTAGATTTTTTTTTCAGTGTCTGCTGTGTGCCAGACAGTTAAATGTTGGGGCTTTAATAGTGAACAAGACAGATAAGGCTCCTCTTCTGAAGTTTTACAGTCTTGTGGGCAAGATGGGAAAACAAAGTACGTAATTACAAGAGATGCTGCTTGCTGTGAAGGAAATAAACCACTTGCTCTGTAAAGGAACAGGAGGGAGGGATGATCAGGTCACATTGGAAGGAGTTGTCATATATGAAGGATTGCATAGAGCAGTCCTGGCAGAGGGAACAGTGTATTCAGAAGCTGATTGGACAGTAACATAACCTGTTGGAGGTGCTAGAATGGTGTTGTGGGAGTTAGGGAGTGACTCATAGGCAGAATAGCTTGAGAAGAGACTGGTGAGATCATTCAGGACTTTATGAGCCAAGATGAGGGGATCAGATTTTATTTTAAATGCTTTAGATAGGAACCTTTTTGTTCTATTCAGTCCCTCAATGGATTGGATGGTGCCCACCCACATTGTCCACCATTCCAAATGCTAATCCTTTCCAGAAATACACACACACACACACACACACACACACACACACGGACACGGACACACAGAAATGTTTAACTAGCTATCTGGGTATCTATCCCTTGGCACAGGCAAGTTGACATATGAAGTTAACGGTCACAAACATCATCACATTTTATCTACAAAAAAGTTTCCAGTGTACTACAACTTCTTTCCTGCAGTATATAGCCCTACTTTGCCAAGTGTCCTGCCTATTGCTGAGCTCCAAAGTTTTAGATACATATTTACTGAACTGGATGGTGTTGGACTAGAGTAGTCTATTGAGATCATTGTGTAATATTAGCTGCACAGTGTGAATCCCTTCCATTCCAGGTGATTTATTGTGTACTATTCATTCTTAACCCTCACTGTGTATCAGAATTACATGTGACACTTTTTTAAAAAAGTTTATTTATTTGGAAGGAGAGAGAGAGAGAGAGTGCAAGCAGGGGAGGGGCAGAGAGAGAGGAAGAGTGAGAATCCCAAGCAGGCCCCAATACAGGGCTTGATCTCATGTACTGTGAGATGATGAGCTGAGCCTATATCAAGAGTTGGATACTCAACAGACTAAGCCATCCAAGGGCCCCCACACTTTTTAAACATACACATGCTTGAGATACAGATCTTACCCCATTCCAACAGAGTGAAAATGTCTAGAACAGTATTTCTCATCCTTCACGTACATCAAAATCACCTTTGGTGCTTATTCCAGAGATTCTTTTATGTTGTCTACCTCTTGGGACAGTGGAGAGAGATGGAGAAGAAAAGAGTAAATGGACTCCAAATTCACAGAACTGGAGGGATTCCTATGTTTGCAAATGTTAGTGTTTGTGTAAAATCTGAAAATCGAACTAAGGCTATTATATTATTTACCATCAATTGATTCTTAACATACCCCAAACATGGCTTTGACAAACCCCATGTAATTTAAGAGTCCCTTCATTGATTACCTACTGCCCAACTGAGATCTTTGAATATCAGCTTTTTACAATTTGTGATTCCTCTTCTGAAAGGATCGAAATCCATTTTCCTAATCCTAGGTTCATCCTTTTTGTAAATTAATTAGGTAGGGTAGGCTTTACAGGACTGGAGCACTATTGTATTAGAAATCTTTATATAATAAGAAAATTATTTATCTCTAATATTCCATGTTTTTGAGCAGCTGACACTAACTTGGATCACTATGGATACTGAGTCAGAACTATAATGAATCTGACATATTTTATAGATGGGCTCTCCAATAGTTGCTATAATTAAAATTGTTTTTGGCTATAATATTTCTTTCCTTTAAGAAAAAATTGGAACCAAACAGACAAAAGGCTTATGTATTTAATATCAAATGTCTTGCAGATCTTAAAAAAAATTTTTTTTGTTTACATCTGAATAACATTTCTTCCTATACGTAGAAACACTGTCCCAATAATAAATGCACGAAAACTCTTTGATTTGAAATTAACTCCAAAAGTATTATATGTTTTATAGACTTTCATGTGAAAATTATAGTCGTAGAGGTTTGGGGGGTTTATTTGTGAACTCATAGTTAAGTTATTACCACTCACAAGCTAATTATAGTAGCTAACATGCTGAACAGGTTTTAGAAGATACTGTTTTGCAATTATAAGGGTGGAAAGTGGGAAATAAGAAAAACAAAAGGAAAGAAATAAAACAACATTGAATATTTTCATCTTTGTTTCTAAATTGTTCTCTTATTTTCTTTCATACTAACCTCAAATCTGGTTACTGCCAGTTGTTGCTATGTCAGTCGAAGACTTAGCCAGCTATCAAGTCATGATCCGCTGTGGAGAAGACATTGCAAAAAATACTGGCTGATATCTGAGTGAGTATTCAGGAAATATGTATTTTTGAAATTCGGCCCTTGGCTTCCATAACACTGGTCTGTCCTGATTCTTCTCTCTAACCCTTATCTCTTTATATCCTTTGATGGTTCTTCTTTTGCCTCCCAGTAAATTCTCTAAGCTTCTGTTCTTGGCCCACTGCTTTTCTCCCTCTATGAATTCTGCATGTTGCCGTTTATAGTGGCTGCCTGTGTGCTCCTAACTCCCAAACCTGAATGTCCATCCCTAATAACCCCATGGAAGATCACAGCTGCCTGCTGGACCTTTCCATTGGACGACCCACAAGGGTTTTCTGAGTTCAGTAAACGTTAATAAATTCGACAGAATGAAAGTGTAGTTGACAGAAGGTGGCATTGGGAAAGATGAAAGAAAAGGTAGGGTTGCCAATATCTTTTTCCAGATCGAGGGGAGTCAAGTAGTGACAAGTTGGCAAAACAAGAAGTGAAGGTTTAAGTATATAAAGCTGCACGTTACTCAATAGAACTAAAAATAACAAGGCTATCAAACCCTGGCAGGAAGAAGGATGGGGATGAGGAAATTTTATGTATTGCCTGCATTGATCTTTTACTTTGGAGTATCGGTAGATAGATGTAAAATGGATAGAACAAGACTAGAGGCATAAATGTTTAGATTTAAAACTTTTAGAAATATCTAAACTTTCCTTTGAGGCGTTGGGCTTAGAATAGGAGACTAGTTTTTCATCATAAGTTCTTTGGTACTTCATGGTTCTGATAATATGTATATATATTATTTTGGTTAATAAAAAGATGCTTTCCTTCCAACCCCTGTCTCCACCCCCACCCCCCACCCCAAACAACACCTGAATTGTTCTTTTAAGCATCCCTAAACCTCATCTTCCTGCATTCCTCATCTTCATGGCGGTACCATCCGCCTGGGCGTTCCAAGCCAGAAATAGGCATCATCCTAGGTCTCCTCTCTTTCTGTCTCTACATTCATTCAGTTAGCAGGCCCTTTCTGATTTTAGCCTATGTATACTTCTTGAATCTTCCTTCTCATTTCATCTCGCTACCCGTTTTAGATCAATTCATCATCTCTTACCAGGATTCCTCACAACCCTCCTGACTCATCTGTTGTGCCTCTAGTTTACACACCTCCCAAACCACAACCACAGTTCTGCTCTTTCAGCTCCCCTGTTAAGACCCTTTAGTAGCTCCATTGCCTACAGGATAAGGTCCACCCTTGTTAGCATGGTACCGGAAGGTCCTTTGTGGCGGCCTTATCCTGTGCCGCTTCCAGCTCTTAAGTTTATGCTTCATTCTTTCTCTCTGATTAGAATATACATTATTTGAGGGCAGAAAATAAGCCTCATTTTTAATGTCCTCCATGGCTGAGTATACACTCAATATTGTAGAATTGTACCAAATGAGAGATTGAATCATGTGATTACTTTGAATGCCGTATGATTTTTCTGGCGAATTCAATGTAGATTAATTAAGTTCTAAATGGTTTCTAAAGTAGAATAACTATATATGCTTTAAAACTTGATAATTGGGGTGTTTTAAGGAGTAGGTTGAAATTCATACCTTATATACTACCCACATTGTGTTTTATTAAGGACTTGAAAACTTAGGGGAAAGAGTAAGTAGAAGTAAGAAAATAAATGGCTCATAATCCCACCATGCCAGCAATAACTCCTGTGAAATTCTTTGATGTATCACTTTTGCTATCTAGTCTTCATTTGTAGCTAAAATAAATGAAAAGGAAGGCAAAAGTAATCACAAATTCCCAATAAAGTATGTTGGTAAGTGTTTTAATTTTATTTCAAAAGATTTTTAATCTAATTTTTTAAAATCTATTTAGGGAAGAGAAAACACAGAAGAATCAGTGTTGGAAATCTCTCTTCATAGATACTTACTCTGATGTAGGAAGATACATTGACCATTATGCTGCTATTAAAAAGGCCTGGGATGATCTCAAGAAATATTTGGAGCCCAGATGTCCTCGGATGGTTTTGTCTCTGAAAGGTACTGAGAATACAGGGTTTCCCTTCTTCGTTTTAGTAACTATAGTATAAATAGGTTAAATAAATTTGGGTTTCTTATCATCTATGCTACTTTGTAATTCACCAGCATTATCTGTACTTCACCGTTTACATTTGGCCAAGAAAATAGGAAGCCTATATTGCTAAAAGAACCCTTGCTTTACTGCTTGTCCTGGTTTTCACTGCTTTGGGACCCATGTGACTATTTATTAGAAGGGAAAGCTGAGCTCCTTGTATCCTTATATTAGTTTTATAATAAACTCAGTAATGGGAAGATTGCTTGAGGATAACTACTGTTATTCCTTTCAAGAGATTTTTTTTTTTTAATTAAAAAACTGCCTGCTGTATCAACCGTCTTTCTTATTTTTAGTGCAAGTAAATTGTTGTTTGCTAGTCTAATGATTTAGAAAGACCAAATATTAAAGACCTGGGTCTTTACGAATGTGAGAGCAGCCTAATAAAGTAAGGAAAACTTTCATCCTTATTTTGACATTTACAGAACAGTGAAAACTAAGATTTGAACTGAGGTCAATTTGACCGCAGAATTTGTGCTCTTTCTATTATTGTCCAATTCTGGGAAGAAATATTAACAAGCTATTTCCCATTAATTTGATTTGCTAATTTGTGCCCAGGAAGGTACATAAATAGGTTGCAGATATATTGCTACTTACCTGCTTTAACTTCCAAGGTTTTTCAAATTTCTCCACTAAAAGGAATTTAAAACATGTTTTGGCTTTGCTGAGCTGTAATTGGGATCAGTTCTTCTCACATGTATTCCTTCTGAACTAAGGTCTCTTTGGAAACAGCATTCCTTTTGCATTTCCTATTTCCACTGTAATTTCCCATGCAAACATGAGTTTCATACAAACCATGATTGGATGACCAGGTACTTCAAACTGAGTTGCTGGAAGGTAGAGGAAAGATTGATTTGGCAGGGAAAGTAGAGCTTTGAAGGAAAGTACCCTTGATTAATATCTTCAATGGCCTTTTTGTCTTGGAAGAAAAAAACAATATGAACAAAATACACTTGGTATGTGGGGTTTTCAAAAGGAAGGTCATTCTGAAAATAGATATTTGGTGGTGATAAGTAAAATAGGTAAGGGTTTGTAATAGCTATTATTTTGTATTAAACACAAATCAAGGCACTAAGCTAAATACTTTATATTATTCCATTTAATTTGTCCAAATCTTATGAGGTAGATAATTATTATTCTTATTATATAGGTGAACTACCTAAGACACAAAAAGCCAATTAAGTTGTTTGCTATCACAAAACAAAAGGCAGAGCCAGGATTTGAATGTAGAACTGACCCCAGAGCTATGGTCTCAACAATTGATGAGAGAGAGGACATATTCTATTTTGTCCAGAGGGTCTTAGGACTCTTAGAGAGCTAGTGCAGCATTAGGGTGTTTGCAACATGAGAATGTAAGCATGGTTCTCCTTTTAGGTGCAGGAATGCTCGAAGATATAGAGCAGCTTCTTCTTTTTTTTCTTTTTCTTTCTTCCTCTTTTTTTTTTTTTTTTTTTTTTTTTGCGGGTGGGGTGGGGGGACTCCGTTTGGCGTTCCCAGGTTCACTGCTCACTGTCCTGTACCTAGTGGTTGGAGGTGAGGTTGTCAGATACTTCCTCGATGGCCGTTTCACTTCCAGGCACCAGTTGTCTGGGGGTTATGCCGTGAGGAATGGGGTAAAAGCTGTTTGATCTCTGGAATGCTGGGGATTCTGGGGGAGCCCGGCCTGTGAGGTGTAGGACTGAGTCAGGAACTAGCTACTCACCTCAGGGGCCACAGTCCCTGACTCAATCCCAAGGTTATGGAGATGGCAGATACAAAGGAAACTTGGAAAGCAAATGGGCATTGGGCTTGGGGAAAGTTGTACAGAGTACCTTGAAATTACAGTATATTAATATGTCTTCTACCAGTCTATCTAATGGTATATAACACGTGTCTTCAAATTCCGTATTTACCTTACATGTGGGCTTAGAACTTCAGATTTGAAAGGAGTCTTTGAGACCATTTAGACCAGAGGTTGGTGAATTTTTTATTGAAGTGATCAGATAGTAAATATTTTAGTCTTTGAAAGATAGATGCTCTCTGTCACAGCTATTCAACTCTACTGTTATTGTGGGGAAGCAGCCATGTACAGTTCAGAGTCAGATGGGCATGGCAGGGTTCCAAGAAAACTTTATATACAGAAACAGGCTGCAGGCCGGGATTTGGGCTGCAGGTTGTAATTTGCCAGTGTCTGGTTTATACCACTTCCCTTGTTTTGCAGGTGCAGAAACAGGCTCAGAGAATTTAGGTGACTTCACAAGGTCCCATATCTAGTAAGTGACAGAGGTAGAACTTCAGTCTAGGTTTGAGTGCCAGGAAAGCACTTTATTAAGCACAGGAAACTTATTTAACCTTCACTATAATTCTCTCAGGTAGGTAGTATTTTTCCCCATTTGGCAGATGAAACAGATTAAAGAGGTGAAATAACTTGCCAGAGATCACACCGGTAGTGGGTGGTAGAGCTGGGATTTGAACCTGGTCTAGTTGTGCCCCAAATTCTGCTACAGTAGGATGCCCTCCTAAACCTTGATTTTACTGTATTTAAACATGTATTTCCTTATATTTCTCTCTCATTGTCATTGTTTTACTTTTTTCTGTCCAGCTATCTTTTCTTCAAGAAATTCTTATTTTCTTAAGCTTATATATTAAATGTCCAACATGTAGCACTAACTATACCAATGTTAGTTTCCTTCCTCATCAGTTTCTGGTTCAGGCAATAATTCAGCTTGTTTTCTTTTGTATTAAACTTTTTTTTAAGTAAACTTTTTATTTTGGAGTAATTGTAGATTACAGGAAGTTGCAAGATAGTACAGGGAGTCCTTGTACACGCCTCACCCAGTTTCAGTTTCCCCTAGTGAATCTCCCTGTGAAATATTTGTCAAAACTAAAGTCTTCATTGGCATATAACTACTAACTAAATTCCAGACTTCATTCGGAATTTCACCATATTTTCTATTAATATCTCTTTTTGATTCTGGAATTCAATCCAGAATACCGCATTGCCTCTAATTGTCATTTCTCCTTAGGGTCCTCTGGTCTGTGGCAATTTCTCCATCTTTCCTTGTCTTTCATGATCTTGACAGTTTGAAGGAGTACTGGTCAGGTATTTTGTAGAACGTTCCTCAAAACAGCTTTGTTTGAAGAATTACTTATGATTAGATTGGAGTAATGGGTTTTTAGAAAGATTATCATCCACATGCTATCACTAGTGGTGTTAACTAACATACAGAAATGTGTGTGGATTACAAGTGTACAACTTGATAAATTATCACAACATAAACATGACCATTGTAACACCCTCCAGGTCAAGAAGTAGAATGATTTGGGGCGCCTGGGTGGCTCAGTCGGTTAAGCGTCCGACTTTGGCTCAGGTCATGATCTCATGGTGCGTGGATTTGAGCCCCACGTCAGACTCTGTGCTGACGCTAGCTCAGAGCCTGGAGCTTGCTTCAGATTCTGTGTCTCCCTCTCTCTCTGACCCTCCCCTGCTCATGCTCTCTCTCTCTCTCTCTCTCTCTCAGAAATAAATAAAACATTTTTAAAAAGAAAAGAAGTAGAATGATTTTCTGTACTTAGAACCCACCCATCTTTCTCAGAGGTAACTGCTATCCTGATTGCTAATGCCACTGGGTAGTTTTCTCTCTTTTTGAACTTTATATGTGACATAATTAAGTCTATATTTTGTATGAATTATTTCTATTTTGTCTGTAAGATTCAAATGCATTGCATGTAACAGTATCTTGTTCATTTTTGTTGCAGTATAATCTACCATTATATGGGGCAGCTATGATTTATAGATTCATTCTACTGTTGATGGATATTGGGTTATTTTTAGTTTTTGGCTATTGTAAATTATGTTACAAATAATTTTTGGTGTATATATGAGTATATTTTTATCAAGTTAACATTGAGGATTGAGTTTCCTAGGTTGTAGAGTATGCTTATATTAAACTTCAGAAGATACTATTAATTTTCCAAAATGACTCTAAAGCTTTACATTCCTACCAGCACTTTAACATTGTCATTCTTGGAGTGCCTGAGTGGCTCAGTCGGTTAAGTGTCCAACTTCGGCTCAGGTCATGATCTCGCGGTCTGTGGGTTCGGGCCCTGCATCGGGCTCTCTGCTGACAGCTCAGAGCCTGGATCCTGTTTCAGATTCTGTGTTTCCCTCTCTCAACCCCTCCCCAGCTCATGCTCTCTCTCTCTCTCTCTCTGTCTCAAAAATAAATAAATGTTAAAAAAAAAATTGTCATTCTTTTTTTTTTAGCCTTTCTAGTGGGTATGTAGTGGTGGTTTTAATTTGCATTTCCCTAAGGATACTGAATAATGACAGTTTTATTGCTAGCTTTCCAATCTTCATGTCATTCATTTCTTTTTCCTGTTATATTACACTGGTTAGGGCCTTCAGTATGATGTTGGATAGAAATGCTGAGTGAGCATCCATATCTTTCTAATCACAGAGGGAAAGCTTTCAACATTTCTCCTTTAAAGATGATGTTTGCTGTAGGTTTTTTGTAGCTATTCTTTATCACATTGAAGAAAGTCTCTTCTGACCCAAGTTTGTGGAGAGATCTTTGTGTTTTATTTTTTTATTTTAAAGTTTATTTATTTTTAGTGGAGCCCTTGATAGTTCAGTTGGTAGAGTGGAAGACTGTGAAGTTTATTTATTTTTGAGACAGAGAGAGGGAGACAGAATCCCAAGCAGGCTCCACACTGTCAGTGCAGAGCCCGACATGGGGCTTGAACTCACAAACTTTGAGATCATGACTTGAGCCAAAATGAAGAGTTGGATGCTTAACCAAATGAGCTACCTAGGCCCCCCTGTTTTTGACTCTGTGCTTTAAGTTTTTTGTAATGTTTTTTCATTTTTGAGAGAAAAAGCATGAGCATGAGCATGAGCAGGGGAGGGGCAGAGAGAGAGGGAGGCACAGAATCCAGAGCAGGCTCCAGGCTCTGAGCTGTCAGCACAGAGCCCCATGCGGGGCTCAAACTCACGAACTGTGAGATCATGACCTGAGCCAAAGTCGGACATTTAACCAACTGAGCCACCCGGGCCCCCCTGTCTTTGTGTCGATACTTGAATTTTTGTCAAATGACTTTCCAGCCTTGTGATTATCACATGATTTTCCTACTTCATTCTTTTAATATGCTGAATTGCATTCATTGATTTTTCTGAATATTAACTTTGTATTTCTGGAATAAACATACTTTGGCTGTAATATCATTTTCGTATGTTGGTTTTGGTTTGCTAGTATTTGATTGGGGTTTTTACATCCATGTTCATGAGAGACTTTGGCCTGTAATTTTTCCTTCTTGCAGTGTTCTTGTTAGGTTTTGGAATCAAGATGATGCTGGCCTTATAAAACAAGTTGGGAAGTGTTGCTACTTTTTCTGTTCTCTGGAAAAGTTTATGTAAGCTTGGTATTATCTCATGCTTAAATTATTAGTAGAATGCACCTGTGAAGCCATTTAGTCATGGAGTTTTCACTATAAGAAGGTTTTAAGTTAAAGATGCAATTTCTTTATTAGATAGAGGACTATACAGATTTTCTATTTATTCTTATGTCAGTTTTCTAGGAAATTGTCCATTTCATTTATATATTCTAATTTATTGCTGAAAGTTTTTGATAATATCCTTCTGTTTATGTGATGTTTGTTGTTAGATCTGTAGTGATTTCACTTTTCCATTTCTGATACTATTTGTGCTTTTTCTATTCTTGATCAGTCTTGCTGTAAGGGTTAATCTTAATAGTTTTTTCGAAGAACTGGCTTTAGCCTTTGTCAATCCTCTCTATATTCATTTCTTATTATTTTATTGATTTGTCTGATTTCTTTCTGAGTTTACTGTGGCTTTTTCCTTTATCTGAGATAGTTGGATCATAAATTTTGAGGTTTTCTTGTTTTCTTCAGATACATTTGCTACAAATTTCCCTTTAAGCATAGCTTTAGCTTCATCTCTTAAGGTCTAATGTGTTGTATATTCATTTACGTGCAATTCAAAATTTTTTCTGATTTCTTTTTATTTCTTCTTTGACCCACAGGTGATATAGAGATGTATTGCTTGATTTCCACATATTTGGGTTTTTAGGTTTTTTTTTTTTTTAGTAATCTTCTTAATATAATTTATATTTTAATTTCATTGGATCAGAGAATATACTCTGAGTTCAGTCATTTGAAATTTGTTGTGATTTGTTCTCCATGCATATCATCTGTTCTCTAGCATATAATCTGTTTTGGTAAATGTTCTATGTACTCTTGAAAAGAATGTATTTTTAGCAATTGCTGGATTCAGTACTATATATATAGTTAGGCAAAAATTGTTAATCTTTTCCACTCTTACTGGTTTATTTTATTTTATTTTTGATTTTTGTCTACTTGTTCTATTAGTTACTGAGGGGGTATGTTGAAGTTTCTCAGTGTGGTAGGCAGAATTCTGAGATAGCTCCAAAGATTCACCCCCGCTGTACATGCCTGGTATAATAATAGCCTACCTTTGAGTGTGAGTGGTGCTGTGGAGATCATTGATTTCAGTCATATTATTAGGTAATATATGACAAAGGTGAATGGGCTTTGCAGATTTAATTAGGGTCCCAAATTAGTCAAATTTGAGTTAATTATTAACCAAAATTAAAATTATCCTGAGCAGGCCTGACCTAACCAGGTGAGCCCTTAAAAGGAACCAGGCCCTTCTAGAAGGCAGAGAGATTTGAAGCATGGATATTTTATAATGGCTTTGAATAGCAAACCGGCCTGTTGTGATGAGGGCCAGGTGATAGGGAATGGCAGGTGGCTTCTGGGAGCTAAGGGCCTCAGTCCTGCAACTGCAAGGAAATGAATTGTGACCATTGCCAGTAAACTTGGAAGAGGACCTCGAGCAGAAGATGCATAACCTAAGATGCATAGCAGCCGGAGTTGACACAGTGATTTCAGCCTGTGGGACCCGTGTGGAGGATCCAGTTCAGTCATGTCCAGACTTCTTACCTACAGAAATTGTGGGGCAGTGAATGAATGCAGTTTTAAGCTGCTAATAGCACAGCAATAAAATACTAATAACTATGGTTGTGGATAGATCTTTTTTTCTGTTTTAGTTCTGTTTTTTTAAAAATTATATTTTGAAGCTGTGTTATTAGCTACACAAAATTAGTATTACAATGTTTGTGTAGTGAATTTAACCTTGTTGCCATTACGAAAAGCCCTGTTATTTCTGATAATGCTGTGTGTCTGAAAGTCTGTTTTGTGTAATGTTGGTAGAGCTATTTTAACTTTCTTTTCTGTGTCTACATCTCAAAGATGTTTCTCTTATATATGATTGTATTTTGTTTGGTATCTTGTCTGTCAGTCTTATTTATTAGATTATTTAGTTTATTTATGTTTAATGTAATTACTGTTACATTTGGGTTTAAATATATACCTCCTATTTGTTTTTTATTTGTGCTCTTGAACAGATGTTCCTTTTTTTCTATTCTTCTTAATTAGTTTTTATTCTGTACCTCCCTTTCTTATGTAAGTTTTTTAGTGATTATCATAGATATAAAAGCATGCATCTCTGACTTAATTAAAATCTATTGTAAATTAGTAATTTTACCACTTCCCAGACAACACAAGAACCTTAGAATTAATTCCATTTATCTCCCTCCTGCCTTTTGTATTCTGGTTTTTGTGATCTTAATTTTGAACATATTTTCTATCCCTGAAAACATTATTATTAAAAAAAAATTTTTTTATGTTTATTTTTGAGAGAGAGAGAGAGAGCATGAGCGGGGATAGGCAGAGAGAGAGGGAAACACAGAATCTGAAGCAGGCCCCAGGCTTCAAGCTGTCAGCACAGAACCCAACGTGGGGCTCAAACCAAGGAACTGTGAGATCATGACCTGAGCCAAAGTCGGATGCCCATCTTACTGAGCCACCCAGGCGCCCCATTTTTTGTAATTTTTTAAAGGACAGACTGCTACACCTGATTTTTTTAGATTATTTTTTCATCTAAAAATGTATGTATTTCATCTACACTTTTGAAATCTAAATATTCAGTGGGTATAGAATTCTAGTCACCAGTTATTTTTTTTAGCACATTAAAGATACCATTTTTTCTGGCTTCTGTTGTTTCTGTTGAGAACGTAGCTGTCAGTCTGATTGTTGTCCTTTTGAAGGGGACTGTATGCTTTCCTCCTTCTTTGGCTGCTTTTTAAGATATCTCTTTGTCTTTGAGTTTCAGTGGTTCCCCAATAACGTACCTAGATAGGATTTTCTTTATAACTGTTCTCCACCAGCTTTATAGTGCTTCTTGAATCTGTGGTTTGATGTTTTCATCAGTTTTGGAAAATTCTCTCAGTATTGCTGTAGAAAGCCTTGCTCAGCTTCTCAGCCACATGTTTGATTTCATACTTGGCACTTGGCCTCAAAGACAAGGTTGCTCCAGAGGCCCAGCTGAGCTCTCAGTTTCCCTGTTCTTCTGACTGCTCCTCTCCCCGAGTCCCCACTGTCTTTGAAGTTCTGCAAAAGGCTTGAAACCAATTTTCTGTTTCTGGCTCTCAACAAGAAGTTTGCTCCAACAAGCTGGTGAGCCATTGCTGGAAGTGAATCCCTTCTCTTGGTATTTGTAATCACTTCCAGCTTTTTAAAGCTGGAATATATGGCAAGCTTAAAAAAGTGCAGAATTGGATTGAGGTTAATGGCTTCTCCACAGCATGAACTTATACCCACCTATGCCCTATATTTCTCATTAAGAGACTATGTTAAGACACTTGAACAACATCAGTTTGGAGAACTGAAGAGGTTTTATATTTTTTAGTGTTAGATTAAGAAAAATGAGAGATAGCCTTAAGTTTGCAGCATAATGTGAAAAAATTACTGTGGCTCTCCCTGCTGCCTACCTTTCCATATCTTACTGAGTGCCACTGTTTTCCCTAGAAAACTGAGGGATTTCCTTCTTGGTGCTTCAAATGTCAGAGCCTATCCAAAATGGTAATAATGTTACACTGAATTTTCCATCTATTTCCCTATATTTCAGCAGTGCAATTTGGACAGTGCAATTTGCACTTGCTCTTAAGTTGTTTCACTGGCTAGCAGAAGATTGTATTTCTCCTTAGATGTAAGGCTTATTGTTCCTTCTTAATTTGCTGTTTCATATATTTGCAGAGGGTGCCCGTGAGGAAGACCTAGACGCAGTGGAAGCTCAGATTGGTTGCAAGCTTCCTGATGATTATCGATGTTCATATCGTATCCACAATGGGCAGAAGTTAGTGGTTCCTGGGTAAGACATTTGCCATTTGGATTATTTTTATGATACAAATTATTTCCCAGAATGAAAATAAACAAATACAATTTCTACTTACTCTTAACAGATTAAAGGAGTATAGGAATTCCCTCTTCTTCCTTGTAAGAATCCAAAAGACAAAAGCTAGGGGTGCCTGGGTGGCTCAGTTGATTAAGCATCTGACTTTGGCTCAGGTTGTGATTTCACAGTTCGTGGGTTCAAGCCCTGAGTCCAGCTCTGTGCTGATAGCTCAGAGCCTAGAGCCTGCTTCAGATTCTGTGTCTTGCTCATGCATGTGCTTATTCTCTGAAAAATAAATAAACATTAAAAAAAATCTTTAAGCAAACAAAACAAAATCCATTGCTTGGGTTTGATTTTACTAAAATAAATATGTCTCTTGCATGCAGTATTTCTTTCAATGCATCCTTATACTTACAAAACAAACAGGGGCACCTGGGTGGCTCAGTCGGTTGGGCATCCGACTTCGGCTTAGGTCATGATCTCATAGTCTGTGGGTTTAAGCCCCGCATGGGGCTCTGTGCTGACAGCTCAGAGCCTGGAGTCTGCTTCAGATTCTGTGTCTCCTTCTCTCTCTGCCCCTCCCCTGCTCACTCTCTGTCTCTCTCTCAAAATAAAATAAAAACATAAAAAATTTTTGAAACAAACAAACCAAGTCTGATTGGGGTTGGGACTCTTCAGGCATAGCCCATAATTAAATGGCCTAGTTTTAAAAGGAAATATTCATTGTGGAACGTTTTGGCAAAAGCAGGCGATATAGTAGCTGTCAAATTTATTCACAGTATTAAAAACTGTATACTTTGGGTATAATCCTTTTGTTCTTCTATGAAAATTAAGCTATTTCAGAGACATTGCACTAACTGAAAATGCTCATAAGAGTTTAGGGAGAACTTTACATTGTTCTTAGTGGAAGGTGGTGTGTCTTTGTGTGTGAAGAATCATATGAGACTGTTTTAGATCAAGGATGAGTGAGTACAGGTTGATCATACTGAGATTATAAAGTAGTATTCAGAAATCAAATATTGGGCAGTTAGGACTAGATAAGCCTAAATTACTGGCTGCTTTTTTCTAGTCTTTTTTTTCCTATTAAACTGAAACTTACAGAAATTGAAAAATTGTCATATTTCGAGAGCAAATAAGAAAGAACTTTAATAAAAGAGTTTTCCAGAATTGACATGACAAACAGGTCATAGTTTCTACACAAGGATTTGTATCTATCTGCAGTGCAAACAGTGAAACTTAGGATAGGAATCCTATCATCAAGGATTCCTTCCATCAAGGTCCCATCAAGAACCAATACCTATGTTCTCATTTATATGCAGTGAGATCAGTTTAGACCCTATGCAACTGAAGTTTATAAAAATTTGGGCAAGGTTTAGGTTGATTTACATTGATATTGTCTGGAAGAGTAGGATAAGTTAAAGTCGTAGTAAGATAAAAGTATCAGAATTTACACCTTCAAACATTAAAATAGTCAAACATGCGTATATAGCAAAACTATAGCAAATCAGCATATCATGACAAGATAGTCTTGGAAGCAATATCATGATTTTTCATTTAAATCAGAATCTTTCCACTCAAGTGTTTGAATATAAAGCATTTGTAGTGTTTTTGGTGTTCCCGCTTTAGAATGGACATGTTCATCAGTTCTAATAAAGCTGTTGTTGTAAACATCCTTCATCAAAAGGATGAAGCACAACTGGTTAGCACTGCAATTGATTACATTTTGAGTCTCACTTCTCAGGTTGTTGGGAAGTATGGCGCTGTCCAATCACTATCGTTCTGAGGATTTGTTAGACGTCGATACGGCTGCTGGAGGCTTCCAGCAGAGACAGGGACTGAAATACTGTCTCCCTCTAACGTTTTGCATACATACTGGTTTGAGTCAGTACATAGCAGTGGAAGCTGCAGAGGGCCGAAACAAAAATGAAGTCTTCTACCAATGTCCAGTAAGTAGAGACTGTTTTTAAATATGGCTGTAAGATGTGTTCTGACAAGTGTGTAAATGTGTGTGTTAGGAGTTTCCAGGGCTGTAGAATGGGTATAGAGCATCATACAATTTAATTATAGACCCATCTAATTGGAGGGCTAATATTTGGCCATGGTTTTCTGACATAATGAAATTCCAGAAGATGTTGGACAAATGATGCAAAGCACTGTGCACACAGAGGGCGGTCTGTGATATGTGTTAAGGCAATTTAAATTCAAGGAAAACGAATGAGATTTTGTTGAAGTAATATACATTTCTAACTTAATTTCTAACGTAAAAAAGCTTTGGAACACCAACGGATTCACATTCTGAGTGCAATAGAAACTTTTTAAACTCTTCATTAGATAGTTGAGTTGTTGAAAAATGTGGATCATTTTTTTGGAGGCTTTTGTTATGGTTGTAGTATAATCACAGAACATGTGGTGTTTGGTTTCATTCTCATTTCTTCAGTTCTTTGTAATTTCGTAGTTGTAGATCTTCTGGCTTCATTTTTGCCAAGTTGTGAACTTGTAACTGAAAAGAAGAATTTAAAATAGAAAATCATAGATAATTTCAGAGACGTGACTCCATATAACATTTAAAATATTTAAAGAGATTTCACAGCTTTTATTTTCTTCCTTAAGCATTTTCATGTCTTTTAGCTCATGTCTGACCTGCTCCCTCTGTCAGGTTGTAGGATGATGGCTTGGTCTCTTCAGTTACTGAGAGAAGTGACCAGCCTAGGGTTGTCACGTCTCTTGACTCTGAATAAGAGCCCCTTCCCAATAGGCTGTGTATCTTCTTACCTTAACTTCTTAAAGGATAATTTTTTATTTCATTGTAACAGTAATAGCAATTCATAAGCCGTTTAACTATTACTGTAGAGTGCCTGGCAGTCTTCTAAGGACTTTCTGGAAGGGGCCTAAATACAGAAATCCTAAGAGCAAGGACTGAAAAGTATAAGGAATGCCCGAGTGTTGGTGAGAGCACTTGCTATTTTTATCGATTTTGCCTTGTCTCCAGGGAAAGATACAGGTAACAAACAATGAGAAATTAACTAAAATGTATTTTTCTCAATTATAATATTTTTGTTCTCGCCTAGGACCAAATGGCTCGGAATCCAGCTGCTATTGACATGTTTATCATAGGTAGGACAAAAACCATCTTCCTTTTCCTTTTTCCTTCCTGGTCAAAAAAAATGAAGTCGGTAAAAACTTTTCCAGTTACTTGATCAGCTGACAGTTTAAACTTGTCCTTCTTAAGTCTTGCTTGTTTATAAAGTACTGCATCTAGGCTCTTATTCAAATAGCACTTATACTTTGAATTTCTTTTCTATTTGGGGAAAAAGCCATGCCCTGCATAATCTTGTGCTGCTGGGACTCTGCTCTAGAACAGTGAAATGAGTAGAATTACTATGAGTATGTGTGAATGCATATACACGTGAACTTTCCATCAATCATGTTAATACATAATTAGAGATAGAGATAGATAAAACTACTTTATACCTATACAGTCTGTGGTGCCAATTATAGTAAAATAAAATACTGATGAGTCACACTAGAGATCTCCAAACAGCCGTCTTCAAAAACCAGTGTAAACTGGGCTCCATGAACTCCTTGGCACAACTAGTTTTTCTTGACCTTCAAAGGTATTTCTCACAGGATTTTGAGAACAAAACGGTTTGTATGCAATTGCAGCTCACCCCTTTGCTATTCATCCAATCTTGTTTTGCTTATATTTTCCTCCCTTAAGAACTTCCTGACTATCCATTCTGCTTTTTAAAGGCACATATTAAACACCCCCATATATTAATAGTAAAGAGGCCTTGGAGGCTAAGGTGTCTGCATTTAATTATATCTCCTAATTGGAACCTCGAACAGAGTATTAGTCTCCATTTGTTCCAAACTGTGACACATTCCGGGTTTGTGGTATACTTCACAATATCAAGAAACTCTCTCTCCTGCATAGTAAGTTACAAAAAACTGTTTAACTTAGCCTCTAGCTTTTAGCTCCCCCTGATTCATGTAGTCTATTGTTTCCAAGTTAAGTGCCTCTGGGGTTATGCCCCTTCTCATTGCCTTCTTTGGCATCTTTGCATAGCACATACCTTCAGAGATGATCACCATGGCTCTAGAACAGTGGTGCTACTAATTTATAAACTAAAGGCTCCCTGAACTCCAAGGTAAGCTACCAGCTAAGCTCTGAGTTTCATATTCTTAGTTTGGTGCTGGTCTGACATGTGTGGAAGGCCCCACCACTACCGCAGAGTACTAAGGTCTGATGAATACTATTCTAGTAGCTGGGATTCCTCCTGGAATAAGAGAGCAGCAAAGCAAAAGATTTGAGATGCATTGAGGGAGGAGAGATGAAGTAAGAAGTTAGTGCTGGGAGGAGAGATAAGAAAGCAGCTTCCTGGGGCACCTGGTGGCTCAGTTGGTTAAGCATCCAACTTCGGCTCAGGTCTTGATTTCATGATTGTGGTTTCAAACCTCATGTCAGGCTCTGTGCTGACAGCTCAGAGCCTGGAGCCTGCTTCAGATTCTGTGTCTCCCTCTCTCTCTGACCCTCCCCCATTCATGCTGTCTTCTGTCTGTCTCAATAATAAATACATATCAAAAAAAAAAAACTTCCTTTTAGCTGCGTTGATAAAACTCCAATGTTATCAAAGAGACACCAAGATATAGGCTTACTTTAAAAGGTAAACTACGTTGGAATATATAAATTACATCTTGATTCAACTAAGTTTGATTTTCTTGGAATTTTTGGTAAAACACAAGATGGAATCTCCTGGTGTTTAGTGAATTATTTTTTTAAATATATTTTTAAATGTTTTTTATTTATTTCTGAGAGAGAGAGAGACAGCGTGAGCAGGGGAGGGTCAGAAAGAGAGGGAGACACAGAATATGAAGCAGGCTCCAGGCTGTAAGCCAGCTGTCAGCACAGAGCCCGACGCGGGGCTCGAACCCACAAACCATGAGATCATGACCTGAACTGAAGTCGGACGCTCAACCGACTGAGCCACCCAGGCACCCCTTAGTGAATTATTAATAGATATTTAAGAAAACTAGAATCTGTGTTCAGACAAGTTGAGTAGTGAAGACTGCCTAGAAAATTTTGTCCTCATTTTAAAGAATACACTTGAGTGTGTATCGTAATAAATTAGGATACATTAAAATATAACACACCAATTTCTTTTTTGGGTAAACCATGAAAACTTTGTGATTGTCTCACTGTAACATTTTATTCCACGAATTATACAAAATGATGTTTTAAACTTTACAGGGAAATTACTAGTTCTATAAACAAAATTGTAGCTTCTGTGAATTTTAATGACATTATTCATGTGGCTCCTTACTATCTTGTTCAGAGTGGATAGATGGTAGGTGATCATTTGAATACAATAGCATTCAGTAAGTAAAGGGTCAGGGATAGGCCATTCATTAGTAGACATTGAGAAAAGAGCCTTCTGTTGTAGTTTCCCTTCTCTCGGTTGTTGCCCTTAAAAATTGAAAGCTACAAACCCTAAGACCCAAGCTTAAATTATTTCTTCTATTATTCTCTAAATAGTAGAATGGTAAGTAAATACTATACATTTAGCTCCAATGTTCAGCATGACAGAATGTAAGAACTGGGTTAATAGAAACAAGATTATAGAGAAAATCCATACAGAAAAACATTGATTAAGGGACTAATATTGCCAGGCACTGAGTTGTATTAATCATAGATAATGGGGGGGGGTCTGAGAAAGTTAATTTATACTACCTGGAAGGGGCAAACATAATTCATGTAAATACTTGTCATTGATCTACTCAGTAGATCACTGATGTGTAGTCGGGTCTAGACTAGAATTTGAGCTGGTCATTGAATATGGAGGACCACTATGCATTTGAATCTGTAGACTACTTTGGGATTGGTCTGATGCCCAGAACGCTACAGTGCCATAGCCCTGTTAGATGCCCATACTGAGCCTGGCATCTGCCAGAATCTCATGCATGACTCAGGATGTACCTGGGCCAAGGGTATACCCAGATCATCTGAGGATAGTTGCTAATATTTTTCCTGTAGTTTCTTCTAGACATAGCCATTTCTCCTTTGTTCCATATGTTCTAGAAATTATAGACAGAAGAAGACTTTTCATTCTTATACCAGCACAAAATAAAGTTTAAAAATTTATTATTGAATTATAGGTCTAAAATATAGTTTGAAGGTAGATGGAAGATTGCCTAGCAAGGTAGTTGAGAATGAGAGGAGAATTGAGAATTAAAATTGACCCATGAACGAAAGTGGAAGTATATCTGTGTTTCTAGTTTTGATCTCATATCTTAAGCATGGAGAAATTATCATTGTTTCCTAATTTCCTGTACAGATTTTATAAAATCTCTTTGTCCTTTTCTTCCTCCCCACCCCTTCCTGGTTTATAGGTGCTACTTTTACTGACTGGTTTACTTCTTATGTCAACAATGTTGTATCGGGTGGCTTCCCAATCATCAGAGACCAGATTTTCAGGTATTTCACTCAGAACTTTTGAATAAAAATGTTTGTAAGTCAGAAAAAACCATTAGCTACGGATCTTGAAGTTTCAAAGAAGGTTAATAATAGAACCTCTCGTTTTCTTAAATGCCACTACTTTATTCTCACTTTAAAGTCACATTCCGACACTTGGATAGGCAATATTTTTCTTCTCTTGAAGGATCAAGAGAAAAAACGGATTTTGATTTAGAAGTTAGGGCTTTATAGTATAGTTTCTTTTTATACATAGTCTCTTTTGGGGAGGGGGAAGCTGTTTGCCAGTTAATGGATTTATTTTGAATAGCAATTCAGTAACTGTTAACTTCTGGCAAATACTATTTATTATCTCTAAATGAAACTTCCAGGTATGACAGATTGTAGTATAGGTAATACTGGTTCACAGTAACCTGGTTGGCAGAAATGATAGATTAATTAGAAATTAGAGGTCTCTAGAATAACTTACTAACACATCTTATTGTCAAGGCCACTATTGATAGGATTTTCAGATGTCCCAAAAGTTTCCTGGCTCTGAAAACTGAGATAAGCTCTTTTCAGTTTCCAGTTTAATTACTGAATCATTACTGGCACCACTGATCATTGAGCCCAGGCTGCTGTCATTTTGGCTCTAAAGTCTTCAAGGTTTTCTAGTTTGTAATTTATAGTTTTCTTCTAATCTTAATAGGACTATACCTTTACGTTCCCAAATATGGTTTAAATTTTTGATCCTAAGGTAAAGTAAAAGCTATTTCACATTGTATCTTGAAATCTGTTATCTTAGAGACTTGAAGTTAGTTGATTAAAAAATGTTTAATGTTTTAAAATTACCTAGATATGTTCATGATCCAGAGTGTGTAGCAACAACTGGGGACATTACAGTGTCAGTTTCCACATCGTTTCTGCCAGAACTTAGCTCTGTACATCCGCCCCACTACTTCTTCACATATCGAATCAGGTGAGTTGATGATGGCCTATATCCTATGGGTGTATTGTTCTCTCCCCTTCGACATGGTACGTAAAATGCATTTTGAAAGACAGCTTCTTGATAAGTTGTGGAGGAAAGTGGATAAGAAAATTTTGTATAATCTTGAGTTTACAGTAACATCTAAGTTATGTAAGTTACTTCTTGCAGATGTAAAGAACTGTGCCAGGTTCTTTGCGGTGGACACTAAGTTGTAATCATCATAAAAGCTCTCCGTGAGAGTTGTAATGCATTGTAGAAGCTGTCAAATTGTCCAAGATGAAACCATGCATTTTAAATTCCAGTTGGCTTGCCTGTATTCAGCTAAAAATCTAATAAATATTTATTAGGTACTGCCTAGGATCAACACGGTGTTAAGCATTGGATTTGGTTAAATAAAAAACAAATATTAAACTTGTTTTAATTAGAAGTACTCTGTGCTGTGACATAAAGATAGCTTGCTCACTGGCCCTAAGGGATTAGAGACACTTTATTTTTAGATCTCTTTTTATATTTTTTATGGTATGTTACATATATTTAAAAAGTATGTATACATGCATATATACACACTGGAAATATTTTTGCTGCCATATACTAACCAGAGAGCATCATAGGATTTTGGTATTATATGCAGTCTTTGATATATCTACACACTTCCAGATATTTGTGGGTTTTTGTTTGTTTTTTTAAGTTTAATTTTGAGAGAGAGTGGGCGAGTGTGAGCCGGGGAGGAGCAGAGAGAGAGGAAGAGAGAGAATCCCCAGCAGTTTCCGTGCTGTCAGCGCAGAGCCCAATGTGGGGCTCAGTCTCAAGGACTGTGAGATCATGACCTGAGCTGAAATCAAAAGTTGGATGCTTAACCAACTGAGCCACCCAGGCACCCCGATGTTTGTTATTTTAATTGTTTAATTCAGATCCTGCCTAGGATTGAAACATGCTTAAAATAATAACTCTGACACTTGTTTATAAGGTACTCAAAATAAGAGAGCAGATTCCTAGAGGAAAGGGGAAAAGTCAAGGTGTAATCCTAGTAACTGACTAGTGGCATTTTGCTTTTAGCTTTCTAGAAGTAAAAGGGAAATGTCTTGTAGTGAAAAAAAAATCATTTTTTTCAGAACAGAAATTTTTCATTGCACTGTATCCTAGAAAGCATTTCATATATTGATCTTTACTTGAACAGCAAAAGATTATTGTCACCCAGTGTGTTTATAAATTTTTATGTTGCCTTTTCTATTGTTGATTTTTAATGGAAAGTCAAGTGAACAAATTGAGTGAAGGCATTTCTGTGGGAGAGTCAAGCTAATTAAGCCAATATCTCTGAGAACTTACACAATTAAATGATTAACACAGATGTTGGGCTGGGCTTCTTAATTTCTTTGGAAATTTCTTTCAGAGTCTTAGTCCATATATCATGGCTCTTAAACAAAAGAAACAAAGTCAGGCCAGATTTGTGTCTCTACCACCCCTTTCCCTTCTCCAGGATTGAAATGTCAAAGGATGCACTTCCTGAGAAGGCTTGTCAGTTGGACAGTCGCTATTGGAGAATAACAAATGCAAAAGGTGATGTAGAAGAAGTTCAAGGACCTGGAGTAGTTGGTATGTAATTTCAAGATTTGTGTTTATATATCAGTTACCTCTAAAACATTTTGGAAAGCATCTATGTGACATACAACGTAGAAAATGCATGATGTAGTTAATGGATAAGACTGATCTTCTAATAGCTATGTTTACAATGTGAAAGATACCATAGATTTTGGGCTTTCTTTAACTCCAGTACTTTGCTTCATAAATATAATGTGTAGAGATCATTATTCTATTAGATTAGTACCTTAAATGTGAACTTTTCTAAAATTATAGCAAACAATTTTTCAGGGATTGATTTTCCGTTTTGTGGCTCACCCGAGTTCTTTATTTGCTTCTTAAGTTCTTTATTTTTTTGGTGGCATAAATTATATTCTGTGGTTACCAGGCATAGAGCAGAAGGAGAAAATACATTTCATATTGGTAATCTTTTTGAAATGTGGGGGAAATGTTAAAATCAGTAACACAGATTTTTATTTGTGGATTTCAGTTACCTTTAGCTCCGATTATCATTGACATTCGGCTTTTTAAAAGATTAGAATTATCTTAAGTTTCTGAACCCTAATACCATCACTGTTAACATTTTGCTATGTTTTCTTTTAGTTGTTTTTTTTTTTTCCTAATTGTGCATTTACTTCAACATAGTTTGCATAATCCCATAGAGGGCATTATCTTATTTGCTGTGATGAAGAACTGAATTTTATCCTTTGGTTTCTTATTACTGTTTTCTCTGCAGGTGAATTTCCAATCATCAGCCCGGGTCGGGTATATGAATACACAAGTTGTACCACATTTTCTACAACATCAGGATATATGGAAGGATATTATACCTTCCATTTTCTTTACTTTAAAGACAAGATCTTTAATGTTGCTATTCCCCGATTCCATATGGCTTGTCCAACATTCAGGGTGTCTATAGCCCGATTGGTGAGTTAAATTTTCCTCTGGGACTGATTTATGTGACTTTGTAGAAATGACTCCACAGAGGGATTTTGCTGATTAGCCAGACAAATGGTTTACAAATGGTGTTCCCAGAGAACCGTAGACATTCTGAGGAAATATCATGGGGTGGGGGGGGACCATGTGAATATGTAGGGGTGGTGGATAATAAGTAAGCTAGGCTCCATACACTTCAGTCAGAGTAACTCTACTGTTAGCTGTTTTTTGTTTTTCATAGATGTCACTTTTTTTTTTAAGCAGTTTTAGATTCACAGAAAATTGAGCAGAAGGTACAGAAATTTCCCAGATACCCCCTGCCCCCATGCATGCACAGATTTCCCCGTTATCAATATCTCCCACCAGAGTGGTATTTTTGTTAACAGTTGATGAACGTACATTAGCACATCAAAATCACCCAAAGTCTATAGTCTACATTAGGGTTCACTCTTGGTGTTGTATATTCTGTGGGTTTGGACAAATGTATAATGAAACAAATCCACTCTCATAATATCATGTAGAATTGTTATTGGTTTTAAAGGTTCAGTCTCTTTTCCAGTGTTTCCAAAACCAGTTCTGTGGCCTAATGAGAAACACCACACTAGACCAGTTAGAACAGGCTTTATTTCATTAGGATTAGGAAAATAATTTCTTGAAATGTTTTTGCTAAAAAGCCCAATTTTGGGGGCACCTGGGTGGCTCAGTTGGTTGAGCACCGACTTCAGCTCAGGTCATGATCTCGCAGTTTGTGAGTTCAAGCCCTGCATCGGGATCTGTGCTGACAGCTCAGAGCCTGGAGCCTGCTTGGGATTCTGTGTCTCCCTCTCTCTCTGCTCCTCCCCCACTCATGCTGTGTCTCTCTCTTGCTCAAAAATAATAAGCATTAAAAAAATTTTTAAAAATAAATTAAAAAGCCCAGTTTTATAAAATAATTCAAATATCCTATAGAGAGATGACTAAAAGTACAAGTCTACCCATTACACCCTCTTTGTAGTCATCTCTCTTTGGGATCCTTTTCTAAATCAACTAGGTATAATTTTAAATCTCATCTTTAGGATCACCTTATGATCGTGGCAGTACCCCAACTTTATGGATTATAAAATAATTAAAGAGAATTATGAGGCTCCAGCTATACAATAGAAATAAAATATGACTTGTATACCCAGAATGTAACTGAATCATAGGTGTTGAATGTTCAGAGAGGGCCCTCTGGCTCCTGGGATGACCCTGCTGGGCGAGTCCAAGATAAGTGAGGGAAGATGGATGTGATATTAATCTGGCCCAGAGCTGACACATTCCCTGTTTGGAAAGAGAAGGATGATGATGAGACTTTAGGCCACTACGCTTGCATGTCTGGTGAAAAGGATCTACAGACTGGGTTTGGAAGTGAAGCTTAGCTTCCCTCCCAGTGGAAGAATGCTTTCTACTGTATATTTCCAGTACCAGGAATTTGTTACTTCCTATAACATTCTCCTGTTTTTGACTAGTCCAGTTTCTGTATGAGATTGGTATCATCTATGAATGTTTGATACAGCTCATTAGTGAAGCCATCTGACACTAGAGTTCTCTTGGTGAGAAAGTTTGAAATAGGAATTTAATTTCTATAATGTTATTTTCTATTGCTTCTTGTTTCACTTTTGGTAATTTGTGTCTTTCAAGGAATTTGTTCATTTTGTCTAAATGTTGAACTTATTGGCATAAAATTAATTACAATATTCCCTTGATATCCTTTTAATGGCCATAAGAACTATAGGCATATGTCCTTTTTTGCTCTTAATATTGATAATTTATATCTTTTGTTGATCAATTCACTTAAGGGGTTATCCTTTTTATTAGTCATTTGAAAGAACACCTTTGGGTTTCACTGGTTTTCTCTATTGTTTGTTCATTTTCTATTTCATTGATTTCTGCAGTTATATTTATCTCCTCCTACTTACTTTGGGATTTGTTTTTGTTTTGTTTTGTTTTGTTTTTTTTGCCAGCTTCTTAAGGTAGAAGTGTAGATTATTGATTTTAGGCCCTTTTTTCCCCTCTAGAGCACTGTCTTGGCTGTGTTTCATAAATTTTGATGTGTTGCTTTCATTAACATTTAATTCAAAATATTCTCAAATTTCCCTTGTAACTTAATTTTGGTCTGTAACTTTTCTAAAAATGTGTTAATTTTCAAACATTTGGAGGTTTTCCAGTTAACTCTTGTTTAATTATTTCTGATTTTGTGATGGTTAGAGAGCCCACCGTGTGTAGTTTTAATCCTTTTAAATGTTTCTTGTCCCAGCATTATGGTCTATTTTGGTAACGAATCCTGTGTATTTGAAAAGAATGTATATTCTGCTGTTCGTGGGAATATTATACTACAAATGATAGTTCAAATTGGTTGAGTGTTTTTCAAGTCTTCTATATATTGGATTTTTTTTTTTTTGTCTTTGCTCTCTGAAAGATGATTGTTGAAATCTCCAACCACAATTACAGTTTTGTCCATTTCTCTTTTTAATTCTATCAGATATGCTTCATGTATTTTGAAGCTCTATAATTATATGCAAATATGCTTGGGATTCTTGTGTCTTTTTAATGAAGTGCTTTCTTTTATTATTATGAAATTTCTCTCTCTGTCTTTGATAACATTTATTGTCCTAAAATTGCTAATATTCCAGATGTAAAGTGTAAAGAATGTGGCAGTTTGTTTGGGCAGGCATTTAGGTTACTATGGGGTCCGCTTGCCCCTATTGAGGTTTGTTGTTAATGTTTGTTAGGGTGGGGTATAAAGTAGTCTTTGATTTAGGACAGTAGTTCTCAAACGTTTCTGTCTCATGGCTCCCTTAAACTTTTAAAAATTATCGAGGACTTCAAAGAACTCTTGTTTATATGGGTTATATCAATATTTATTATGTTAGAAATGAAAACTGAGAAGTTTTATAATATTTACGTACTCTTTTTTTAAAGTTTACAATTTTTAAATTTATAATTTTAAATTATAATAATAAACTCATCACATGTTCAACCCTCTTAACCATGTTCTTACTTATTTAGAGCTTTAATTTCCTCCCAACCACAAATAAGCATATAAACTTTCTGACCCGCCTTGTGGAAAATGTTTCTCTCTCTCAAGGATGAGAAATCAATAAAAGAAATGAGAATTCTGGACTTACTTCTAATCAACATGAAAGAGGCAGTGGGGATTGTATTTGTATTGTGCTGTATTTGTATTGTACTTTTCCTGTGGAAATACTCGTTTTCTCGATACAGAAATGGAATTGTTTTCCTTTTTTGTGCCCTAACCATATGAAAATTATTGTATTTAATACTTGCTTTTGCTTTATAATTTGAATGTCACTATAAAATATGCATTGGGTTGATCTTAAGCTTTTTTTTGCTCTAGGTGGGTTTCTTGTTTGCTTTTGGACACTTGAGAGGTTCCCACTGCTTTTTTATTTCTACCTTACTCGCGTGCGCCTCTTTTCATCTGCTGCTTCTGTGCGTACATTTTTATCTGAAATCATGCGCAATCTCCCTCTTCAGCTGCATTGATTTCTTTAACATTTTTTTTTCCTGTTCTCTTCTTAAGATGACTAATGATCATGCTACCTGAATTTAATGTTTTAGAATTTCCTAAGCCTTCCCCGTCACCCTTTTGGAACCTTCTACTGAATTTTAAAGTCTTCATTCCTTAGATTGAGAAAATAAAAGAATAAAAATAATGGAATATCATGTCATATTTATGTATATTTTCTCTGATTGTTGTTAATGTTGTTATTAGTGTTATAATAAATCCTAAGTGACAATCCTTTGACAACTCCTAAAGAACAATTTCTTTCTCCTACATGAGTTAATTTGCTTGCTCAACAAATATTTATTGAGTGCCTACTAGGTGCTGGGGGAAATGCAGTGAACAATACAGCCAAAATCTGCCTTCGGGGATGTAATGTACAGCACGGTGACTGTAGTTAATACTATATCGCCTGTTTGAAAGTTGCTAAGAGAATACATCTTAAGAGTTCTCATCACAAGAAAACATTCTGCAACTATGTATGGTGATAGATGTTAACCAGACCTACTGTGGTGATCATTTTGTAATATATACAAATATCAAATCATTATGTTGTACACCTGGAACTAATGTAAAGTTGTATGTCAATTATACCTCAATAAAAAAAAAAAGTTGAGGAAATTAAAAAGAAGAGAAAACAAAAACACCTCTGCCTTGGAATTTACATTCTAGTTAGAAGAGAAAAGGGTAGCAAATAAACACTCTCTAGTTATACCAAGTAGTAAAAAGTGCTCTGGAGAAAAATCAGAATAAAGGCTATAAGGAGTGTCTGTTGGGTTGTTCTCATATAAAGATATGTTGGGGAAGGCCTCAGTGACATTTGATTTGAGATTTGAAAGAAGTAGAGGGAGCCAGGTGGATATATGTGGGAGAAGGGTGTTCTAAACAAAGGAACAGTAAGTGCAAAGGCCATGAAGCACTCATGTTATATAAACATAATAATGCTTGGTGTGTTTGAAGAATGCAAGGAGGCTGATGCAGGTGGAGTGAAGTGACTAGTAGGGCAGAGTGGTTAGAGATGAGCTCAGAGGGGTAGTGAGTGCTGGATATGTAAGCCCATAAAGGCCTTGGGGGAACGGTATTTGCCGACATCACATTTCCACGTTTCCCAGTACTTCCTACATTACCAGCTAGGTGCTCCTTGCTGTTCAGAACTCTGTCCCATTAGCAGCTCCTCTCATTGAGTCTTCAAATGTAGGAGAGAGAAAAATTGACAGCAGAGTAAATTGAGATTTGATTAGAGACACTGTGTAAGCGGAAGTTTCCATGCAATGTTTAGATCTTGCATGTTCAACCTCACTATTGCCCTATTTGGAGAGCCTTCAACAAGTTAATTTCAAAGTAGAGGCTACCTGTGGTGGTTGAATTGAATCGATGTGCCTTTGTAGTAGGAGCTCCACAGAAATCTATTAGACCTCCTGACAGTACATAAAAGTTACCAGTAGAGGTCATACCTTATTAATGTTTTTACATCCTCTTTTCTATAAGCATATAGATTAATAAAGAATTGTTACTTAACCCACTGAAATAATTTTATCTTGGGTTATTAGAAGAAGTCAGTTGGCTCCCTTGTACAAATTATCAACTACCAGATAAAAAATATATACTGTATTCATGAAATATATTTACCATTAAAACCACACTGAGCATTTTAAAACGTGGTATATATGTATATATGTGGTATATATACATATGTATATACACTCTAGATTCGTGCATCAGCAAGTGCATTATGAAAATACACTGTTCAATTCTGTAAAAATGAATATTTGGCATGTCCAGTTTAGATTATAGATTAAGTGAGAATTTACATAAAATAAGTATAAAAAACTGATGGAAGTTCTTATCAAAAGATTGTTTTCTCTTTCAAGGAAATGGGTCCTGATGAATACGAAGAGATGGAAGAGGAAGAAGAAGAGGAGGAGGAGGAAGACGATGATGACGATTCAGCAGATATGGACGAATCTGACGAAGATGATGAAGAAGAGAGACGAAGGAGAGTCTTTGAAGTTCCCATTCGCAGGCGCCGCTGCTCTCGCCTTTTCTAGCAAGCCTCTGCTGGCCAAAGCACCGGCCTGAGTCCAGTCTGTTAAATAGATGTCTCAATAATGTAAATAACTAAATTTTTCTCAGCACATAGCAGGAAAACTAGCATGAAATGTTGTTCCAGGCCCTGGGTTCTCTGCGACATTACATTAGGAATTGGATTGTTTTGGTTTGCTTTGTGGTTTTGAGGTAGGAGAGGAAATGGGAATCGGTTTCGTTTGTTTATTTTCCTCTCTTCTAGAAGTCTATCTATGGGTGAATAGTTCTCTACCTAAAGAACAGACATTGCTTTGCTTTAAAAGATTTTATACTTCTACACATAGGGAAACGGGAGGGAATTGTTTTGAATAAGGGTTTTTAAATGTAGCAGAAATATCTACGCAGGGATAGAGAGGAACCATGTGACTGAATGATTCTGTGCAAAGACTTCTTGCAGTTGTGAATTATTTAGAAATGAACAGAATTTGTAATTAGGCTAATCCATTTAGTGATTCCTATATATTTTGTACTCCCAGGGAATTAATTGACCTAATACTTTGAATGCTAGTTGTTTGTCCTTTCTTAGACAATCTGTCCTTGAATTTAAAGTTGTCATCACTATAACCTTGAACTTAAAGTCTTTATCGCTATGACCTTGGCCTCGCATATAGTCTTCAATTCTACCAACCTTGAATTTAAAACCTTCAATGTGACAACTTTGAATTTAATTTAAAGTCTTTAGTGCAATGACCATTTTCCATATTGTTCACAGATGTGTCATTTTTGAAATGTAGTGTATAAAACTGTGTGTTATATTGTTTATTAACAGAAGAATCTTCACAATGTCTCCTGTACTCTAAATTTGTAAATACTGCTTCCGTTTTGTTTCTCCTTTATACACTTGACTGTCTAACTTTGTGATAAGTGACATGAATTTTATGTTAAGACTAAGTATAAACACGGATTTTTTTTTTTGTAATTATATAATTAAGAGTTTGGAATGACATCCTCCAAGTGGCAAAAACTCACATTTTAAAAACGAATTTTGGTTCTGATCCTGTATTTTGTGTAATTGCCTATTTTCCATAAACTAATATTAATCAGCCTTTACTCTTAAGATGGAAGATGAAATTGAAACTTTTTGGCCTGTTGCCAGAGGCCCATTCAAAGTCATTTCCTGGCTTTGACCTTGTCATATGCTCTACTTTCTGTTTTCCGCAGGAATAGTTCTTTTGTAGGGAAAACTGTAGAAAGAGGGAAGAATATACAGGGTTAAGCAGCTGCCCCAGGGACTGTGAAGACCCTTTCATATTGGCACGTGCCAAAATGTTGTGAAATGCAGTAAGTTGTTTTTCCTGCTTATTTTTTAAATTTTATCATCAGGCTACCAAATCCTTCTATTATGCCTGTCTCTCCCCTTTAAAAAAAAAAAAAAAAAAAACCCAGCCTACTGAGTTTTAAAAAAAATAAAATTTCTCAATAAAATAATAATTTAAAACTAGTTAATGTTGAAAGTTAAAGCTGGTCCCAGGATCCCTTGCCATTTTTGCTTCTTCGTCATTACTGGTTGACCTCTCCTCTCTATACCCAGAATATTCACGATGCCCCACATTTCCCCTGCACAACCCCATTCAATTCTTGCTTCTCGGAATACTTCAGGCGTATTTATCCTCTCATCTAAATTCACTTTCTCTTAGTATGTTGAATGAATGACCTCTGGTTCATACTAAGGTATGACTGATTAGTTGATAACACGCTCAAGTGTTTTATTTCATTGGCAAGAATGTGTATTCACACATACAATAGAGCTAACAGTTGGCCAGCCTATGCTTTTGTAAAGCGAAGAAATGGTGTAAAGCACCATTTCTGGTGCTGGGGTCTCTTGAGACCACCATCTGTCTTTTCACTCATTTGTCTAAAGCTTGAATTATCAGTTAGGATGAGACAGATACCTAAATAAACAGCAAATAGCTTAGGGGTTATTTTTCTCTTGTGAAAAGTCTGAGGTGACTAGTTGAGGACTGATAACAGTGGCCCAGTGGTGTCAACATTGCAGATTCCTTCCAGCTTTCTGTTCTGCTGTCCTTTGCATAAGGCTTAATCATAAAGGTCACCTCATGGTTGCAAGATGGCAGCTGCAGTCATATAATTCAGGAAGGATGATGAGAAAAGGGACCAATTAAATGGAAAGTGAAGTCAAACATAAGGCTGGAGAGGTAAACCAACCAGGTTTCCAACAGCCACATGGAGGATAGGTAGAGAAGTGGGGGGGCGGGGAGGGTGGGGTTACACACAGGTAGCATGGAGACCTGGTATGAAGGACTTGAAATACTCCAAATAAGTCATGCTTATGGGCTTGAGTTAGAGCAGTAGTAGAGGGAGTGGACTGAAGAGAAGATGAAACCGGTATGTACATGATAAAGTATGTAGGAGTTGGTGATTAGATATGAAAGAGTGGAAGAAATCGAAGTTGATTCCCAGGCTTCTGGCTTTATTTGTGAAAAACAAACTTGCAGGAAATGGCAGTTGGACATTGGAGATGAAATTTGGACACATTCTGAATTCAAGATGCCGGTAGGACATACTGGTTTCCAGCAATCAGGAATGAATATGAAGACTGAGGGAGAGTGGTCAGGGATGGAGAGTATAGATTTGCAAATGACCTGCAAACACATATGCCCAAGGTAAAACTAACCTGGGCACGCCAGATTTATGAGAGGTAGTGGGGAAGACTGAAAACTGAAAGGACAAGGTGCCTGGGTGGCTCCGTGGGTAAAGTTTCTGACTCTTGATTTCTGCTCAGGTTATGATGTCCCGGTTTGTGAGACTGAGCCCCACATCGGGCTATCTGAGACAGCGAGGAGCCTGCTTGGTATTCTCCCTGTCCCTACCTCTCCCCCACTCGTTCTCTCTCTCAAGATAAATAAACGTTTAAAAAAATGACTGAAAGGTGAGAAAATGGAAGCAAAACCAGGAGGCGGTGGCATCTCAGAATCTAAGAGTTCTAAGGAAGCAACAGCTAATAGGATGCCTATGAGATAATGCATGTGAGAGTTTTGTAAACAGAAATACATGTATTTGCTGTTTTAAGCAGACACGTTTTAAATATCAAAGTAAGTCTTGGTTTGAGACTCCCATTTCTACAGAAGAAAACCAAGATTACGGCACCACCAACCAAAACTCATTCCCTGATATCCGAAAGCCATCAGAGAATCATGGTAGAAGGGACATGTCATCATCAGTTATATGATTTCCTACTTAAATTGTATCTCATGCATTTATGAAAAAAAAAAAAAAAAGGAGACTCACCTGACAGCCGGGCCAAGTGAGGGCTTGGTATGGGCACAATAAAGTTTTTTGAAACATTTTATTATTTTTTTTTAAGGAAGGGAAAATCAGATGTCATGGAGTTTTCATATACTTGTTTCCTAAAACAAACCAGAGGAGGACATTATAAACTTTCCGTTTCAGGGGTTTTAAAGGTCTTCATCTATTCGTGGCCACGGTCTTTTTCAGAACCTGGGCGGGGAGTCTGAGTCACCCTGCGCAGCTGCCTGGCCAGGGCTGGTTGCGTGGCCGTCGCCCGGGTGCTCTAGGCGCGCGCGGTGAGCGCCAGGGGTCTACAGATCGCTCTAGGACCGGGGTGACCTTGGGCTTCCAGACTGCTGCGCACAGGTGCCAGATCTAGCGGCCGCGGGGGTGGGGCCAGCGAGAGGGGCGGAGCTCCAGGCTGAAAAGACCCAGCCCGAAAGACAGGCGGGCAGAGCAAACGGGCTGCGCGGCGCAGAGTTAGGATCCTCGTTGCTGGCAGGTAAGGCCCGTGGCTGGGCGGGGTCCGAGGTCCCACTCCGAGCCTGAAGCCGCAGCGCGCTAGGGCCGGCGCGTGAGGTCACCTGCGGCTGGGTCGGGGCCGACGGAGACCCCAGACGGGGTGGGGGCCCCGGGCGCCCTCCCCAGGCGCCCTCCCCAGGCCCTTCTGCCCGCGGCTTTACGGCCCCGGAGGTCCGGGAGAGGCCGGCAGAACGCTGGCCTCCTGTGTTAACCGAAAGAGAAGGGGGGGAGGAGTGGGCGCCCTTTCCGAAACGCCTCCAGTTCCGCGCGCCATGCCCTGCGTTGCCTCGGGAGTGTTTTCCTCGAATCCCGACCACCTACCCTCGCCTCGCCCTGAAGGGAAGCTCTTGGAGCTTAGGGAAGAGAAATCGCGCCTCCAAAGGAGGTTGTAGCCCGCTCCGTGCCAGGTGGAAACGAACGTTCTCTAGCTGTACAAATTTGAAATAGGGAAAAGGGCGAGGCCAGACCGTAGACATTTTGTTTTGAGGGGGCTGCGTTCTTCCTGGAGTCTGGCAGCGGACCTTTAAAGAAATGTTCAATCGAGGTTTGTGTTATTTAACGAGAAGCAGGCTCTCCGCGGACCCGGGAAATGCGCCGCGTCACTTAGGCCAGGTCTCGGCTCGCTAACACACGTGGGCGGCGTCCGGGACGTGGAAATGGCTTGGAAATGGAAGCCAGCCGGGAACGCACCCACAGTGAGAGGAGCTGCCGGCTGTGGACTCACCTTGGCAGGGACTGCTGAGATCAGGTTTCCCTGTCTCTGCCCTGGACAGGGCCGGTTCCGAAATGCCCGTGCTTGCCACCTTGTAAAGGCGCTTGCTTGCCCAGAGGCTTTCTCAGGCTTTCCTTTTGACGGTGCTCTTCGTAATTGGCTGCGTCCCTGGTGCCTGGTGCTTCTTGTTGTGACCAGCTGCTGCCTTTTTTTTTTTTTTTTAAAATGTTATTTATTTTGAGATTGAGAGAGCACGCGCATAAGCGGGGAAGGGGGCAGGGAGAAATGGAGATAGAGAGCCCCTAGCAGATTCAGCGGGAAGCCGACGTGGGGCTCAATCCACATGAGATCATGACCTGACCCAAAAGCAAACGCTTACCCACTGAGTCACCCAGGCACCTACCAGCTGATGCTTTTCAAAATCATGTTCTTACTTGGTGGTGACTTTCTTCAAGGGATCCAGGGGCCCCAGTGGAGACCTGGCTGCCCACTTCTCTGAACTGCAATGCTTCTAATTCATTCTAAACAAATCAGCCCATAAACTTTACAAATTTAGAGACATAGCCTACATCTTAGAGCCCCTGTCAAGGTTAGCTTGTGATAAACAATTTTTGAAATGGAGATAAAGACTTCAAACAGGGGCACCTGGGTGGATCAGTGGGTTAGGCGGGTGGATCAGTGGGTTAAGCTTCTGACTTCCCCTCAGATTATGATCTTGTGGGTCATGGGTTGGAGCCCATTGTCAGCTCTGTGCAGACAGCTCAGAGCCTGGATCCTGCTTCGTGGATTCTGTGTCTCCCTCTCTCTCTGCCCCTTCCCTGCTCATACTCTCTCTCTCTCTCTCAAAAACAAATAAAAGAAAAAAAAATAGAGTTAACCCAGAGATGACTTAGTGTTCAATTCTCAGGAAAACACCTCTTTGCTACCACTTGTGCTCTACCTTATTTAGCTTCATGTCTGTTGGTGACCGTGGCTCTGGAATCCACCTGGAATCAGGTACAGTTTGAAGCTTGGTGACATGAAGAGAAATGGTGAATTCACAACTACCAAGTTCATGTGTCACCGTGTAGTGGTCAAGGGCCGGGGCATCGCACCAGGGTTTGAATCTTGGCTCTGCTGTTGACTGGCTGGGTAATCCTGAGCAAGCTGTGTAACCTCACGTTCTTATCAGTAAAATAATAGGACTTATTTCTTGGGTGTTAAACGGACTAACTGAGATAATTCGTGGAAATCAGGTTGGCACCTGTTTGTGAGGAACAAATGGTGGCTGTCAGTATTTTGGGGTGTCCCCATAGCCCTTATTCCTGTTCCCCATGGGGCATTTTACACACAGCTCAGAATGTTCCTTGTGAAGGGTGTTAACATTTCTCAACATGTGGTTATTTACGGGGCATCTGGGTGGCCCATTCTGTTAGGTGACTTTGGCTCAGGCCATGAGGTCACGATTTGTGAGTTGGAGCCCTCAGCAGGCTTGTGCTGACATCTCGGAGCCTGCTTTGGATTCTCTCTCTTCCATACTCTCTGCCCCTCCCCCGCTCATAATTTCTCTCTCTCTCCCTCAAGAATAAACATTAAAAAAAATTTTTTTTAATGTGGTTTTACTCTGGCGGTAGATTTATAACCCCAAGGAAGATAAAGGCTTGCCTCACCAAGAACCAGAAAGGCCTGCAACTTGTCACTTCTGTATTTTTAAAGCAGAAACAGGAACCTTTTGCTGAGCCTTGATGTAAGGAAAACAGCCCATTAATGCTGAGTGATTTGGAAGATCAAAGCCCAAATAAAGTGGGTTTTACAATGAGGAGAGCAGGTGTGTAATGGAGTTCACCTCAACAGATGCAGATATAAGGTCTTGAAAAGAAACAAATTAAAAATTCTGGGCCAGCTCGGGGCGCCTGGGTGGCTCATTCGGTTAAGCGTCTGCCTTCAGCTCAGGTCATGATCTCATGGTTCATGGGTTCGAGCCCCACATCGGGCTCTGTGCTGACAGCTAGCTCAGAGCCTGGAGACTGCTTCGGATTCTGTGTCTCCCTCTCTCTCTGACCCTCCCCTGCTCATGCTGTCTCTATCTCTCTCTCAAAAGTAAATAAAATATTAAAAAAAAAATTCTGGGCCAGCTCTTGAACTTCGGCCAGAATGCCAAAACAAACAAACAAGAAAACCAAGCCCCAAAAAACAAAACAAAGCCCGGTATCTTTGTGAAATATCTTCGCTAACCCCATTGGCAGTGCACGTATAACCTTAAAGGGCAGGGCCATGAGGAGGCTCTAACAAGAGACCCTCTTCAGAGAGCTCTCTGGCTCTTGGGATCCTGGAACAGATGGCAGAGAGGCCCCTCGTAGGGGAAGCTGCAGATTTATGTGGTTTAGAGAGTTTGGGGTGATTGTCCCTGGCAGTGGGGCCTCCCAGGTGCCTGGGAGGGGCTGTTCATTATGACAACAGCTTTCTGTTTGTCTCTACCTTCTGATGTAAGTACTCTCTGAACTGAGTAACTGTACGCATGGCTGCAGCAGACCCTGTATGTGTCCAAGGTGATAAAGGAGGCAAAGCTCCAGGTCTCTGACACTAACGTTAAGCCACTTGTGAGTCACCAGCCCCTGGTGAACAGAAGCAGGACCCACCCAGTGTGGCTCGCAGCTGACTTGTTGCCTTGGGACAGGTAACTTCATTCCCTGGGGCTCCAAGAATTGTCTAGAAAATGAGAACCCTAGATTTCATTTCTGAGGACACTTCTAGCTTTAAAGTTCATCAGCCTGTCAGGGGCCTCACTCCCAGGAGCAGAAGTTAAAACTGATGGGGATCCGTGAATCTCTTGGAAACAGTAGCCATATAGTCTCTTTGGTGGCCTCAGCTTAACTAATCTACCTCAGAAGCTGAATTCACAGGAAGCCTCCCCTCCAGAGAGTTTAACTGTGGGTAAAAGCTGAGAGCTGGGTTTAAGTGCTGCTCTAACCATATGCTGGCTCTCGGGGTGCTGCACTAGTTTTCTACTGCTGCTGAAACCGATCACAAGTTTAGGGACTTAACCCAGATTTATTAATCCTGCGGTTCCATATGTCGGAAGTCTGTCGTGGGCGTCGCCAGGTTCATGTCAAGGTGTCAGCGGGGCTGCGTTCCTTTCAGGGGGCTCTGTGGGAGAAGCCATTCCTTGCTCGTTCAGGTTATTGGCACAATGGAGTCCAAGTGGTTGGAGGACTGAGGTCCCATTTCCTGGCCAAGTATCAGTTGAGGACTATTCCGGAGGCCACCTGTGTGCCTCACTTTTGCCCCTCCCCACATCGTCCGTCCACAACATCAGCAGTAGTAGGAGAATTCCCTCCTCCTCGAATCTCTTGCTGCTACTGCTGCTGCTTCCTTTTTTTTTTTTTAAGTAATCTCTATACCCTAACATGGGGCTCAAACTTACAGCCCTGATATCAAGAGTCACCTGCTTTACCAGCTGAGCCAGTGAGGCTCCCACTTGCTTCATTTTCTTTTCTTTCTTTCTTTCTTTTTTTTTTTTAATGTTTGTTTATTCTTGAGAGGGAGGGAGGGAGAGAGAGAGAGAGAGAGAGAGAGAATGAGTGGGGGAGGGGCAGAGAAAGGGAGACAGAAGATCTGCAGGGAGCCCGATGTGGGCTCAGGAACTCCCAAACCCTGAGATCATGACCTGAGCTGAAGTCATATGCTTAACCAACTGAGCCACCAGGCGTCCCCCTTCTGGTTTCACATCTCTCTGACAGACCCTGCTGCCTTCCTGTCCTCTTCAGTGTAATCGCCCACATGATTCTGGATAATCCAAAACAGGCTGTAACCTTAATCTCGTCTACAAAGTCACTTGCCATCTAAGGTTGCTAGTATTCACAGGTACCCAGAATTGGGGCGTGGACATCTTTCGGGAAGACGCCTGTTAATTATTCTACCTATCACAGTTGCCTAAATTCATTCCCCTCCTCGATCCCGTTTCCTCCTTTTATAAATGGAGGCAGATTAAGTTTACTTTACAACATTATGTGAGGATTAAATACAGTTAATGCATTCGGTGACATTGGACCCAGTGTAATCACACAGCCCTTAAAAGGAGAAGAAGCCTTTAATTATTTAATTAGAACTAACAGCTTCTCACACAACACTGTTGGGAGAGACACTTCCAACCCCATCTAAAGTAGCCTTACCCTTGTCCCTGGTCACCCTCTAACCCAGGGGTTCTCAGTGTGTTCCTGATTAGAAATGCAAATTCTTGCCCTCACCCCCAGACCCTTGACTCAGAACCTCTAAGGATGGGGCTCAGCATCTGTGCATAATGGCCTCCCGGTGATTCTTATGCCACTTGAGTTTCAGAACCAGTGCTCTCTTTTACTTTGTTTTCTTTCTAGTCTTTAGCACTAGGTGATGTCCGCCTCCGCTAGATGATAAGGTTCTTCCGGGCGGGACCTTGCCTGGCTCAGCGGTCACTGTAACACAGCGCCTTGCACAATACCTGCTCATGGTAGGCTCATAAATGATTGTTGTGGGATGAATGGGGTGTGGGGGTTGTGAACTTACTTCACAGCAGTAAATATACCCACCCACCAAGGAATTCCTTTTATTTGCTTAAACTATATCCTTAAATAGTGTTGTGTTAAATGCTTCATGCTCAAGTTCTGTGGATTGTTTAGATATTTGGAAGGACTGGTTGGAGTTTCTGGATGGACAGTAACATCCCTTTGTTTTCCTTTTAAAATAATGGAATATGGTTGGGGGGAGAAATGGTCATACTCTCTGTAAATTTGCTACCTAAAGCATTTTCAGGAACTTGATCAGGGATGTCTGTATTTATAAATCACCTTGCATTGTTTTCAGCTTCCTCTTCCATCTCGGGTAGATGTCAGTGAATAAATAATGATCAGGTTGGTTTTATTATAAAATGAGTCTTTTGTACGTCTGAGAACTCTGGTTTTACCCCCTTGCTGCCATCTGCAGGAATCTTTTCTGCCACATCTCTGATCCTTGCTCTCTGTTTGAACATTTTCAAGTGATGGGAGGTTTTTTACATTTTACATCTGGAATTGCTTTCCAGATGTGCGGACCCTCAGTGCCTGGCACACAGCAGGGAGGTAGGAGGGATGGGGTGATGGCAAATACTTGTTCCTTAGGAAGTCCTAATGCTGCCTTTGGAAATTACACAGGATAACCTCTCCCCTCTTTCTCAGTGACCCTCAGCATATTTGAAGACAGTAATCATCTCTGACTATATTTTTTCAAATAGAATAGCCCTGGTTTCTTCCTTCACCTGTTTCGCCTGAGTTACACACCTGTTTATTTTACTCTTCTGATAAACAGGAAAGCAGAAATCGGCTGCTGAGAAGAAAAATAGTATTTTCCAGGTCAGTCTGAGCCCAAGCAGAGTAACCCCAGGATTGTGTGTGCATCTGTCTGCTTGTTTGTTCCTTAAACTGCTACCTTTTAGTCCATATGGAGCTTTAAAACCCTCAAGTCTTATATTTTTTCATTAACTAGAATTATTATTACCCTTCACAAGTGAGGAACTGACGTAAAGGACTCGACCGTTTTAAGGTTCTATGAATTGGCAGCTAAGTGGGATTAGGATATAGGTCTCTTTCAGGACTGCAAGAGAATCACCCAAGCCTCATATTTTACCATTGCAGAGTGTGACTAGAATAACTGCTACCAGACAGACCTAGGAGAGTGTATGTACAGGAAACATTTTTTACCTCAAGCCAATTTTGAAAAATGGTATATATTTTTATACCTAATCAAGTTGAGTAGTAGAAAAAAACTTAAGCTGCAGGTAAAATGATTTATAAGTATATTAACATATCCTGCTATCGTGTTCAAAGCTTTCTATAAAAATGTTTATTGTTAACAGATATACTTAAGCATGAGTAAGCTGCTCATAATTCTACAGTTCTATCAACCACATGTTCCAGGAGTGTTCAGGAAAGTTGATATGGTATTCCAAGAATCACTTTTTAAGAAAAACAAGATTGTAGCTATTTAAAAAAAATTTTTTTGAGTTTATTTTTGAGACAGAGAGACAACGTACGCAGGGGTAGGGGCAGAGAGAGGGAGACACAGAATCTGAAGCAGGCTCCAGATTCTGAGCTGTCAGCATAGAACCCAATGCAGGGCTCGAACTCGCGGACTGTGAGATCATGACCTGAGCTGAAATCGGATGCTTAACCAACTTAGCCACCCAGGCATCCCGAGATTATAGCTATTTTTAAACTGGCTTTTTCCTTAATACACTGTGAACAGCCTTCCCTGTCTATCCCTCTTCATGGCTGTGCAGTCCCTCACCATAGAATCGTATCCTAACTTACTCATAGCCATGTATATTGCCAAGTGTTTACTGTTTTAGACAATGGTTACCTTATCTTCTAGTGTTTGCTTATTCCTGCAGATAAAAAGTCTGTTTGGAGCACCTATGAAAGGAATCAACTTCAGAGTCAACTTTAGAGCCATCCAGAAAAACCTGTCTGAACTTTCTAAAGCTGGTTTCAAGTATGTTTTACAGACTCCAAAATGGTATTTTTCCAGGAGGCTTACCCATCTTTAGTCTTGGGACTTTATTCTGAATGACTTAAGTCTGTTTCCAATAATTAAATCCACAGTTTAAAATTTTTTTAAATATTTATTTATTTTAGAGAGAGAGACACACACACAGAGTGGGGGAGGGACAGGGAGAGAGGGAGACACAGAATCCTAAGCAAGCTCCAGGCTCTGAGCTGTCAACACAGAGCCTGACATGGGGCTTGAACCCATGAACTGGGAGATCATGACCTGAGCTAAAGTTGGACGCTCAACAGACTGAGCCACCCAGGCGCCCCTTGGATCTGCTGTTTAACTGAGTTAGTATGTTTGGCACAGAAGAGCATTGAGGCCTTCTGGGTGCATTTTCTGTGTTTGGCTTGGGTGGAATAGAAAAGTCCTGGCAGAGCATCTGATGTACACCTTAACTTATGGGCATCATTTTAAAGTTTAAAATGCAGGGTGTGTTAGACTAGGGGGCAAGTTTGAAATCCCGAAGTTCAGTTTCTGTGTTTTAATTCTGAAAAAAGATTTGCCAAAAGATGAGTGATATGTGACCCCCAAAAGGGAAACATTTGTTATGTGTGGATTTTCCCAATATCTCTGATTATGATTATAAAAGTAATACCTGGTCCATTATCGAATAATTGGGGAAAGAATGGCAAAAAGTAAAGGGTCAGGAAGAGAAATAAGAAATCATAAATAATCCCTCTTAACATTAACTACTGTCAATGTTTTGGGGGCATTTATAAAATAGCTTTAAAGCAGTCAGGTATTTTCTTTCCACCTTCACCTGCCGTGATGACATTTTGCCCTTGGAAATTGATATTTCAGTAGTGATTAATGAAGACCTGGTCTTATTTCTGTTGAAACAGCTCAACCTTGGTATCAGTACCCTGGCCACTTCCTTCATCTGCCATCTTTGCCCCTCCCACAGCCGCTGTGACTCCCAGCCAGCAATGTGAGGTGTTGAAACCAAGACTTGACACTCCCCATGCAACCCAAAATCCGGGAGCTGCCTTACGTTTGGTTCCTGCAAGGCCCCTGGCTCGTCCATTCCAGGACATTTGTCTGGCTTCCTCATCACTTTGCATATGGAGGCCTCTTCCTAATCGCTTAGGGTGCAGAGGCCTTAGGGCGCCACCTCTCAGGGTGAGGGGCCAGGAAGGAAGACCCACACATACTCAGAACAGGAGGTGTAGACATGCTTGTCTGAGTTAGGGCCACAAGGTGGTGTGTCCAGTTGGGCAGCCACACATCCACTACTTACGTGTGCCTGGCTGTGCCGAGCGCCTGGCTATGCTGAGCACATACTCATTTAACTTGTTTTATCCCCGTAAATTGTCGCAGTGTTGGGACACACGTCTGTATCCACCTCCGTTGTAGATGAAGTGAATGAGGCGTGGTTGCCACGGCACAGCGGCCCTTACCTTGGGATCCCTGCCATTCCGATGTCTGAGCTCTAACCACTGCCCTTGAGCACCTCCGATCCTCAATATACTGGGGTCGCTGTGGGTAGCTAACCCCCAGGAGGGCCTGCATGGGGGGTGGTGGCCATTAGTAGGTTGTTGTAGATTTTGAAGAGGCCAGAAAGACGTGGAGGTTACTCAACTTATAAAGAAAGGGCAGGCCCTGTTTGCTTTTTTCTTCCTGGTTCCCCTCACATCAGGAAAGCAACCTGTCTCTTTCAGCCGGACATGACTTACTCCGTGTGTTCCTCTCTGGGCAATGCCAGGGCCTGTGCTTTCTGCTTCTCAACCCTCCCCTGACCTTCCTGAGCCCAGGCCTGAGCAGCGGATGATCTTCAGAGGGGTGGAGATGACGTTCCTAACTTAAAGGAGGGTGGGGGCTCGCCTATCAAGACGCCCTGTGTCTGTCAGGCAGAAGTCCTGGCCTGTGGGGCTGAGGGGACTAGATTGTGGGTCACCTTGGTTTAGAGGCACTGGCGCCTCCTTGTTTCAGGAGGAGGCCAGGAAGGTAGGGCCGGGATTGGGAGACGACTTAGAGCTGGCTTATACTTAACGCAGTTAGAAACCTCTCTGCTTTGGCTTCCTTGTCAGGTGAAAGAAGGGTTTGAGCTATCTCAACGCTTCCCTCTCCTCCCCTGATGCCACTGCCACCCACGTAGGCATTGCTGTAGCGGGACTGGTCATCAAAGTTACCCAGACCCCTCATTACCTCCCAAGACGGGAGGAGGTGAACGAGGTGGGGTCTCCATCACTTGCTAAGGTGGGGAACCGGAGCGTCTGCATGCTCTGCCGCAGGAGGCACCGGCAGGGGGTGCCAGCATCACCCATTTGGTCTGACACACTTCGTGGCATGGCCTGGAAAGGTGGCCCTTGCTAGGCCCCGGCTCAGCCAGTAGCTTGGGGTGGGGCCAGCAGAGTGGAACTGTAGTTGCTGAATTTTTTTTTCATATTCTCGTGTGACTAAACAACCCTTATGGGGAAGATAGTGCTGTCCCCACTGCTTGATCGTGATGACTGTGGCTTGGAGTGGGCGTTTACTCACGGCCACTGTAGGTGAGAGCTGAGGTTGGGTCCCGGGTACTGCTGATAAGCCGGGTGTTCTCTGACTCCCCATAGCCATGCGTCTCCCCAGAATCGGCAGCATTTTAGTAACCTGAGGTTTGGGGACATGAGGAGGGACGGGAGAGCACCGTGGTTCATGGCACCCCAGACCATTTCTCCATCTGCTTCCTGAAGGTCCAGGCCCTCCAGCTCTTGGTCCCAGAGGTAACCAGCACTCATTTGTTGGTTCCTGACAAAGCTCCGTGTCCCTTCCTTGCAGATTCTGTGGATGCTCACAATGCGGAGCCAAGGAGGATTCATCCTGCTGGTGCTGCTGCTCCTCCTGGCTGTCATCTGCCATTCAGGTGCGTGGCCTTCAGGGGTGTGGATCTGGACCATCCGGGTCCACTTGTGACCGAGGTGATGAGCTCACTTTGTCCTCTACCTCAGGAAGCCTGACCTGATGCTGCTGGCCTCAGGTCTGGCTCTGCTTCTTTTGCCTTCCGGTGTCACGGCTCCCGGGCCGCGTGACCACTCCTGCCTGCGCTGCAGCCTGGCTCTCCTCGCAGCACCTTCCTGAGTTACAGCTCATCCTGGGTTACAGAGCAGCTTTTGAGGGGAAGGGGGTGCGGGGCAGGGGGTTCACTCAGCAGCTTTATGTTTCTCCCTCTCACAAGCTGTTGGGGACCCCAGCGGGTGCCGAGCTCTGTTCTTATGCCCTGTGACCATGATGATAACGAGCCCAGGAATGGCAGCGGCCGCTGAGGCTCACAGCACTGATGTGCCCGCCGTAATTCTAAGCATTTTACACTCACTCACTGGGTTCTCACGTCAGCCCTGTGGAGTAGGTACTTCTTTTTGTCCATCATTCTATAAATGACCAACCTAAGCCCCAGAGACATGAAATAATTTGTAAAGTATCACACGGAAGTGCCACAGCCAGAATTTGAGCCCAGATAGTCTGGTGCCTGGGTGTCTGCTCGTCACTAGCCCCCCGCCCCCAGCCACCCTGCCCCGGCTCCTGGAAGTAGTTGTGTGTTCCTGAGTCCTAATTCTGTAACAGTAGAAACACCTGTGTTATTTGCTTTGGCTCAGGCTCAGGTGCTATTTACTACCTGTGTCCTTGTTCAATACTCCAGGTTTGGGGCTTTTGTGTGGGGGAGAGGCGGAAAGGGACTGGCAGTGCGGTGGTCAGTGAGGAGATATCTGCTGTGGCAGAGGTATCTTCTGTCTGATTAGCTTTAGTAGCTAGCTACCATATATTGAATTCTTCCAGCCATCCCATGAGCGGTCACTGTTGTTATTCCCACTTTACTGTGGAGGAAACTGAGGCAAAGCAGAAACCAGCCCAAGGTCACATTTGAATATGCTCTCCTTTCCTGAGAACAAAGAGAAGCCATGGCGCTCCCTCCCCGTCGCTCATTCCAGCCAGGGTTCGGTTGTAACGTGGCTCACCTGTGTGACAACACATCACGAGTGTCTCTGTTCTTTTGCCTAGTGCATTTCCTATAATTAGAAGAGCCTGGTTATGCCTCAGTTCCGCCAGTCTGCCTTTGTTTATGGAGCAGGCCTGGGTCTGGGGCCATCGGCTGTTCTGTGACAGGTCCCGGATGCACGCAGGCTCTTCTGCAGAGAGTCAGAACCTGGAGCACGAGCACACACGGGACAGGCTTCCTTGGCCACCGCCTAGATTCAGGAACATGCAGGGGAGCCTTCCTCCACGCCCCCCCTACACGTCCATTAGCCCAGAGTTGGATCCCCCCCACCGTATGTGCTCTTTTCTTCTCCCGTGCTCTGGACCATTAGAAGAAAGTCACGGTTAGACCAGTCTTGGGTTTCAGAACTGATGGCTTGGGTTTGAGTCCCTGCTCTCACTTAGTAACGTGTGACTTTGGACAAGTTAGTTAACAGTTTAGTTCTTAGTTTTCACTTCAAACATGGCCCGGAGATCACTGAGCCTACCTCTCATAACAATTCTGCAACGGTCGAGAGCTTAGCGTGTAGGTGCAGGATATTTGCACACAGAATGAAGACGGCAGCTATGAATATTTCTGCCCCCCAGAATTTCCAAAGGTGAGCTTTGGCTCCACTCTTTAAAGGTTTGTCAAGAAGTCAAGTGAAAGAGCACGTGGGTGACTCATTTGGGCATCCGACTGTGATTTCGGCTCAGGTCAGGATCTCATGGCTCCTGGGTTTGAGCCCTGTGTTGGACTCTGAGCCAATAGACGGAGTCTGCTTGGGATTCTTTGTCTCCCCCTCTCTTTCTCTCTTTCTGCCCCCCCCCACTGCTTTATCTCTTACTCTCTCAAAAATAAATAAATAAACATTAAAAAGAAATAAACATTAAAAAGAAGAAGAAGAGGAAGCCAGATGAACTCTGGCTCTAGCCAGGAGAAGATTCAACCAAATGGCCGTCTCCAGGATCCAAGCCAGAACATACCTCCCTCTTCCATTCTGCCCTCTCAGGCGTGTGTACCTGCATCCGGGGCAGGGAGGGGACTGCAGAAAAACTGCATCTTTGTCCCTTCTCACTGTGGCTCCCCTCCTACACGGAGGCAACAAACGCCATCACTGGGAAGGAAGAGGCAGATTGGGCTAATGGCCCACATGTGGAGGCCTGGCTCCAGGCATCTTTCTCCTCATCTGTAAACAGAGTGGTGGGAGGGGGTTATTTGGACTGACCTTTCAAAGGTTAATCTGGAACCGTCACAGATCGAGGGTCTTCTGCTAGGTGGGATTTCACACCAGGGATGGCCAACGTGGGCCATTTAATAGGCTATAGAGAGCTTGACTCCTATTATATGCTCAGATAGTCAGGAGCCACTTTCTTCTGGCCTTCTGGAAGATTCCCTTTTCCTGGGGATAGATGTAGGCTTTGGCCTTAGAACTGCAAGTGAGCTTTTGGGTTCTGAAACCCACACTTGGTCTTCTATAAGACTTTACATATTTCATCTTCGAAAATGTTCTTTTACAAAGACAGATAGTGCCAAATAACTGATTATCGATCTATGAGAATGTGATCAGAGAGTATCCGTTGCCTGTAAGGCATTTATAGAATTCTGTTAGTTTATTCTCTTGATTTATAGAATTCTGTTAGTTTATTTCCTTTTAATCCATCAATCCAAATTAATCACTTTTTAAAAATCACTTCTAGTTGAAGGGAAAAGGAAGCTTCTCAGTTGCATAGTTCTAGGGATTTTGACACATGTAAATTCCTTTTATACTTGTATCAGTACAAAAAATGCTGCTGGGGGGCGCCTGGGTGGCTTAGTCGGTTCGACTTCGGCTCAGGTCACGATCTCATGGTTCATGGGTTCGAACCCCATGTCGGGCTCCATGCTGACAGCCAGCTCAGAGCCTGGAGCCTGTTTCGGATTCCGTGTCTCCCTCTCTCTCTGACCCTCCCCTGCTCACACTGACTCTCTCTCAGATATAAATAAAAAACATTAAAAAAAAATTTTAAAAGTACTGCTGGGATTATAGTTTGAAGTTGGAGAAATAGACCTGCTACAGATAGTGTGGGAATGGAGCACACTGTGAGCTTCGGGCCCCTGTCCCATTCCAGTGCAGACGGTAGGCCTCCTTCCACCAGGAGGGCAAGTCATAGCTGCTCTGACAAGTCCTGATAGGGTTTCTTTCTGATTTTAGGCCACAGCCTGACCTGCTACAACTGTATTTCACAAGCGACTAAAAACTGCACTAAGACCGCCACCTGCTCGTCGAATCTTGACGCGTGTCTCTACATTGAAGCCGGTAAGAGCCTGCCCCTTCCCTGTCTCTTAACTGTTATGGGATGAGGAGGGCCTGGGAAAAGATGAGTACCCCATGCATTCTCGTTAGACTCGTATTCAACAAGTAGTAACTGTCATCTAAGAGAGAAATAAAAACACCCTTCAAGGCTATTCTCCTCCTCTATGCTGTACCATAAAGCCTTTCCAGTGTCAGCATTAAAGAATATTGAATATTGTCAGGTGAATGCCTAAAAGGCTCAGAAGACCCACAGATTCAGAAAAACCTGATAGAAAGGAGAGAAGAAGATTAATTTGCCTAGAAAGGAGAAATCCTGCAATAAGTAAGGACAAATCAGAATTATCCCATCAGATTGGAGTATCTGATAATTTTGGTGTAAATTCCTGGAATGTGGCCAAAATTCCAAGCCCTACATTGCAGGGTCCTTGATTGTGTAGAGGGACAGGTCCTCCACCTCGATATGGAGGGACCATGATAATTCACTGTTAGTGTAGAAAGCACAGTAAGGCCCCTGGAGAGAACATAGGCACTCACTCCGCAGATATCTGAATACCAGTTATGTATGAGCACATGCATCAAGTTAACATTAATCATCTGTATCTTAGATCACATCCCTCCACCCCCACAAAAAGTGTGATTTCCAAATGAGAATAAAGGCAACATTATGTGTAGAGTAAGAATCAGATTAGCAGTTAGGAGCTCCCATCTCCCATCTCTGTCCTGCCTCCAGTATGTTCCTTCTGCCTGTGTTTTTTCATTTGTGAAATTTAATGTGTGCATTGGATGGTAGAGGTGAGGAGAGGGAAGGAGGGAAGTAGAGCTAAAATCTTTTTTCTAGTTCTCAAATCCTGTGGATTGTTAAACTTTATTGAAAAATTTTCCAACTTTATTGAAGAATAATTGACAGATAAAAATTGTGTATACTTGAGGTATACAGTGTAATGATTTGATATTTGTATGCACTGTGAAATGATTACCACAGTGATCTCATTAACACATCCAGCAGCTCACATAGTTGCCTTTTGTGTATGTGTTGTGAACACTAAGATCTATCCTCTTAGCAAATTTCAAGCATACAGTATGGTATTAGTAACCGTATTCACCATGCTATACGTGAGATACCCAAAACTTATAATTAATTGTTCCGCTTTTAAAAGTGGTTCATGTAGGGGCCCCTGGGTGGCTCAGTCAGTTAAACATCTGACTCTTGACTTCAGCTTAGGTCACATTCTCACTGTTTGTGAGTTCGAGCCCCACATCAGGCTCTGTGCTGACAGCAGGGAGCCTATTTGGGATTCTGTCTCCTCTCTCTGCTCCTCCCCCTCTTGCTCTGTCTGTCTCACAAATAAAGATAAACTTTGGGGGCAAAAAGTGGTTCCTGTAAATAACAAGACACACCTATTAAAATGGCCAAAATCCAAAATGCTGACAACACCAAATGCTGATAAGGATGTAGAGCAATGGGAGCTCTCATTCGCTGCTCATGGGGGCGCCAAGTGGTGTGGCTTGGTAGTTTCTTACATAAGCGAAACATACTCTTACTGTATGACTCAGCAGTACCTGAACATTTACCCAGAGGGGCTGAAAGCTTCTGACCTGCACACAGTTATAGCAGCTTTATTCATGGTTGCCAAAATTTGGAAACAAATAAGATGCCCTTAAGTAAGTGAATGGGTAGATGAACTGTACATCGTAGTACATCCAGACAGTGGACTAAAAAGAAATGAGCTATCAAGCCATGAAAAGACATGGAGGAAATTTAAATACCCATTACTAAGTGAAACAAGCCAGTCTGAAGAGGCTACATGATATATCATTCCAAGGGTAGGACATTTTAGAAAAGGCAAAAGGAGACAGGCGGTAAAGGGGTGAGTGGTTGCCAGGGGATGGCAGGAAGGAGGGAGAGATGAAAAGGTAGAGCATAGGGGCGCCTGGGTGGCTTAGTCGGTTAAGCGTCCGACTTTCGCTTAGGTCATGATCTCGCGGTTGGTGGGTTCGAGCCCCGCATCGGGCTCTGTGCTGACTGCCCGCTCAGAGCCTGGAGCCTGCTTCAGATTCTGTGTCTCCCTCTCTCTCTGACCCTCCCCTGCTCACGCTGTCTCTCTCTCTCTCCTAGAAATAAATAAAACATTAAAAAAAAAAGGTGGAGCATAGCATTTTAGGGCAATGAAACTACTCTGTGTGATACTATTTTAGTGGATGCGTGCCACGTATATGTCAAAACAACATACAACAATGTATATGCATACAACACCCAGAGTGAACCGAAATGTCAGTTATGGGCTTTGGATGGTAATAAGTCCATGTAGATTCACCGGTGGTAACAAATGTACCACTGGGGTGGGGGACGTGCTGATAACAGGGGAGACTCTTTAGGGTGGATGCAGAGGCGTCGGGGGGCTAAATGAGAACCCTGTACTTCCTGCTTAATTTTGCTGTGAATCTAAAAGTCCTCTAAAGAATAAAATCTTTTTTTTAAAAAATGTGAATCTTAAATATTTTTCTTCTTATGAGCAGAAGTCCCCAAACTTCGGCCAGACATGTGATAGCAGTTCTTGAACTAGAGCTATTCTGACTTCACAGTAAGACAGATCCTAACAGAGCACCTAAAATCCGCCTCCAGCTTGGATTGACATTTCCGGGGAGAGGCAGGGTGCACTGTCATAAACAGGAGTCAAAGGTCAGGTACCCTAATGGAGAAATCATTCAACTCCTCTAGCCACATTTTCCCCAGCGATAAAATGGGCATACTTCTTGCTCTCCTGGGGTCAAGGGGACAGTTAGAAGAGAAAATGCATATGATGGTACTGTACAGAGTGAGTCTAGAAGAGAAGTAGGTGTTGAGTGTTGTTAATTCAGCTGTTTTTACTGGTGTCCTGGCCATTCCCGGCATTATCAACCACGTGCTTAGACTCTGGCAGAAGCCTCTGGTGACAGTGCCAAGCCTTCATTGCTATTATGAACTTCTGAACAAAGGGAACGCTTAAGAGGTGCCGAGGACAATTAGGGACTCTTGCTTGGTGACATTAGAGTCAAACTGAATCTTCAAAGAGATCCGGGATGAAGCGTCAAGCAGAAAGAGAACCTCTAATATTCCAGTGACTCTGATATAATCTACTTTATTTGGGTGATTCTGACAGAGGCTTTGTGGAGAAGCTCACCATTAGAGGTTGTTACACAAATAAGATTGTTGAAATAGAGGAGCGCCTGGGTGGCTCAGTGGGTTAAGCTCCAGCTCAGGTAATGATCTCATGGTTCGTGAGTTCGAGCTCTGTGTTGGGCTTTGTGTTTACAGCTTAGAGCCTGGAGTCTGCATCAGATTCCGTGTCTCCCTCTCTCTTAGCCCCTCCCCAGCTCATACTCTGTCTCTCTCTCTCTCTCTCTCTCCTTCAAAAATAAACATTAAGAAAAAAATTTTTTAAAAAGATCGTTGAGGTAGAGTGCTTGGCTCACTGCAGGACACATAGTAAATGATTAATTGGTAGCAATTATTAATAAATTGCTCTCTGCTCTCTCCAGGCTGTTAGGCTCCCCTAATAAAAATTCTGCTAGCTTTAATGTTTTTCCAGTTCAGTGCCTGATTAGTAGTACGTAAAGCAGTAACTTGTCCTATTCTCCAACATCCTCTAGTTCAGTATTGGAGGCATCTCCTAAATACTTATGACCAAGAAGGTAGACTCCCTAGAACACTCTGTTTGGCCTCTGCCACCTGACCAAACTTCATTAAATTCAGTCCAGTCATCCCCTCTGAGGGGGAGGCTGGGACAGTTGTATCTGCAGTTATAAATGTAGTTTTGGGGGCACCTGGATGGCTGAGTCAGTTAAGTGTCCAACTCTTGATTTCAGCTCAGATCATGATCTCGAAGTCATGAGATTGAGCCCCAACTTGATATGCTGATGATGCAGAGCCTGCATAGGATTCTCTCTCCCTCTCTCTCTGACCCTCCCCTGCTTCTGTGAACCTGTTCTCATTCTCTCTAAAAATAAATAAAGCTTTTTTTAAAAATGTAGCTTTGTTCCCAGCTATGAATAAAATCACGTTAGTTACAAGCCTTTAATAAGGAAATAGGTATCTGGTTGTTGTTTTTTTCTTTCCAGCACAGAAGATAAAGTGATTCCAGGGCAAGGACCATTCCTTCTCTGTCTGTATATCCCCAGTGTCTGGCACACAGTCTTGGCACATAAACAGTTATTTTTGGAGAGGAAAACCTACCGTAATTCCTCTCAACTAATGCATTGTTTTTCCCTTAACGTAATTTTTCTGAATATCAAAAAAAGAAAAAAACCATAAAATACTTGGCATATATACTTTTGGCCTTTATTTTTCTATGTGTGTAAAGATTGGGACCATAGTGGTGTGTTTTCTTGGAAACCCTTCCTGTATTACCGAACAGTCTAAGGACTTTTAAATGAAGTTTAAAATATTTTAAAAAGCATCCAATGACTTTAAAAATCTTGGTGCATAAGAAATACATAAATGAAAGATAATCTTCTGTGAAGGTAACATTGTTAAATTCCTTGGGAATTTTTCCAGAAATACATACATACACTTTATTTACACAGATGGCTCTCATTCTACATCCTGTCCTACATCCATTCTATTGAGATATAATTCACATACAATTTAAAATAATACAATGCAATGACTTTTAGTGTATTCACAAGGTTGTGCAACTGTCATACCTAACTCCTGAATAGTTTTATCCCGAAAAGAAAGCCCTTACCCATGAGCAGTCTCTTCCCATTCCTCCCTCCCACATAACCCTGTGGTTCCTAATCTCCCTGCTGTCCCCATGGATTTGCCTGTGCTGGACATTTAATATAAACTGAATCCTACAGTATTAGTGGCCTTTGTGACTGGTTTCTTTCACTAAGCATAATGTGTTTAAGGTTCACCCGTGTTATTGCACGTTTTCAGTACTTCCATTCATTTTTATGGCCGAATGATATTCCAGTGTATGAATAGACCACATTTTATTTATCCATTCATCAATTAATGGACATCCGGGTCTCCACTTCTTAGCTATTTTTTATTATTTTTTTAAATGTTTATTATTTTTGAGAGAGACAGAAAGAGACAGGGTGTGAGCAGGGCAGAGAGAGGGAGACACAGAATCTGCAGCAGGCTCCAGGCTCTGAGCTGCCAGCACAGAGCCCATCATGGGACTTGAACTCACAGACCGTGAGATCATGACCTGAGCCAGAGTCAGACGCTTAACCAACTGAGCCAGCCAGGGGCCCACTTTTTAGCTATTTTAAATAATAGTAGTATGAACATTCATGTACGAGCTTCTGTATGAACATAGTTTTCATTTCTCCTGGATATATTTACCGGGGGAGGGGGCACCTGGGGGCTCAGTCAGTTAAGCTTCTGACTCTAGATTTCCGCTTACGTCATGATCTCACGGGTCATGAGTTTGAGCCCTGCATCAGGCTCAGCACTGTCAGAGTGAAGCCTGCTTGGGATCCTCTCTCTCTCACTCTCTCTTTTTTTCAAAGTAAATAAATAAACTTAAAAACACTTCAGACTCCACTTCAACACATGCAGGCCTACATAGGTTTCTTATCTATGTGGAATCCCATTGTATGGAACTCTATCCTGATTTCAAATGTCTTCTTTTTTTTAATTAATGGACTGATTTTTCTTTTAGCTTCTCACTGTTACAGTACTGCAGTGACCATTCTTTTTTTTTTAATTTTTAATGTGTCTTTTTGTAAGAGAGAGAGAGACAGCGTGAACAGGGGAGGATCAGAGAGAGAGGGAGATACAGAATCCGAAGCAGGATCCAGGCTCTGAGCTAGCTGACAGCACAGAGCCTGATGCAGGGCTCAAACCCACGAATCATGAGATCATGACCTGAGCCAAAGTTAATTGCTTAACTGACTGAGCCACCCAGGCGCCCCTGCAATGACCATTCTTGAGGATCTCTCTTAACCTTTTTTCACAAGGAACTTCATAGAGCAAATTCTAGAAGTAGGCTTGTTGGATCAAAGGGAGCGTGTGTTTAACAGTCTTAGCAAATCTCTAAAACCTCAGTACTCTGGCTCCCACCACACACAGCTGTGCGGACTCTCACAAGACTTTGATTTTAGGGACACATTCCATCTCGAGCTGTATCCTCATTTGCTAAATTTACAGCCCGACTGGGATACGTATTCTTTTTTTTTTTTTTTAATTCTTTTTTTTATTTCTGAGAGAGAGAGAGAGCGTGAGCAGGGGAGGGTCAGAGAGGGAGGGAGACACAGAATCTGAAACAGACTCCAGGCTCTGAGCTAGAGCCTGGACAGCTGAGAGCTGTCAGCACAGAGCCCGACGCAGGGCCTGAACCCACCAACTGTGAGATCATGACCTGAGCCGAAGTCGGACGCTTAACCGACTGAGCCACCCCGGCGCCTCTAGGATACGTATTCTTGCCCGGATGTCTCTACTTCCCCACGGAGCTGAGTTATTCTAACAAGTAGGATCCAGAGTTCGAAGGCAGGCGCAGAACTTTACCCACTTGCTCGCTCATCCTTGTGTGTGTGTCTCCCCCACAGAGCCCAAAACATACTTCTATCAGTGCTGGAAGTTTGCGGACTGCAGTTACGAGCGCATCTCGACTTCTTTCGGGCTTCAGAAGCTGCAGTACAACTGCTGCCAGCGTGACCTGTGTAACGGGAGCCCTGGCACCAGTGTCTCCACGAAGATGGCTCTGTTGGTGACCCCGCTGCTGGCAGCAGCCTGGACCCTTGGTCTCTAACTCAACACCAGGGGCCACTTCTTCTAACCTTTCTGTTTCTGTATCTTCCTGGGTTCCTCTGCTGCTGCATTCCCAAGGGTATCTATTTGCAGCTGGATCCTATCAGGATCCTGATGGAAAAGATTAAAACTAGCTTGAGCCACTTGGTTAAGACAGAGACCCTGAGAGCCTTTGCAGACAGGTGGTGTCGGCAGTGAAGACCCTTTGGAGGGAAGACGCCGAAGAGTGAGGCACAGGCGATTAGAGCTCAGTCACATGCTTCTTCCTCTGCTTGTGGCATGACCAGCGTGGCAGTGACTGCTTGAGGACATTAGACTCCCTGCTTGCCTCAGCTCTTCCCCTCTAATTCCTTGAATGTAGTTAAATAAGTAGTATCATGAGGGCTTTTGTGGGACGGACCGGGGCAGCCCCTTATGGGCCCTGTGCTGCCACACAGGCACAGCGAATGTTCACGTGTGGGCTGTCAGGGGCAGTGAGATTCTTAATGCAGAGCGATTGGAATGAACTTCGTATTCGCAAATAGCAGGTGTCTGGTAGGGGAGAAGGTAAGCTCTCCGCATGACGGGGCCTGGAAATTCCAGGTCTGGCTTCTGACATCTGAGGGTTCCTCTGCCCCTAAATGTGTATGGGCTGCACTGTCGTCACCAGAAATAACAGCATATATAATGATGGGTTAAAACTACCCCTCCCACTTTTTATTGGCATGGTGGGATATCTTGGCTTTGTCACACACATATGGTTAAAGTCTGGATATATGGACATTCTGCGTTGAAAATGACTTGCAGTATTGACTGTGCCGATTTGGTGTAGTACTGGTTGCAAGTCTCTTCATACGTGTGCACTGCTGTATGAACACAGTGGTAAGAGCCTCTGAGGTGCAGTTTGGGACGTGAAGGTATCCTCACAAATAGCAGCAACAGCAAGGGTGTGATTTACCTGTCAACTTCTGGCCCGTTGACTCCTCGCTGACGTAGCACAGATTGTGTTACCTAAAGGGCTGTTAGCATAACCATAATTGTTAAGGTTTTGGGAAGCTTTCCTAAAAAGTGATCCAGGGGGCGCCTGGGTGGCTCAGTTGGTTAAGACCGACTTTGGCTCAGGTCATGATCTCACGGTTTGTGGGTTTGAGCCCTGCATCGGGCTCTGTGCTGACAGCTAGATCAGAGCCTGGAGGCTGTTTCAGATTCTGTGTCTCCCTCTCTCTCTGACCCTCCCCTGCTCATGCTGTCTCTCTCTCCCTCTCAAAAATAAATAAAACATTAAAAAGTTAAAGAAAAGTGATCTACATTTTCAGGAGGGCATCACTTTGCCCTTTTCTGGTGGGCGATGGTGAATAATTCTCAAGATCCGATTCAGGACATTTGTGTTCTTATAAACAGCCTAGCCTACGTTTTGCAGATGATGGTAAGATTTCATGAGTAACATTGTCTAAGACGCCTTGATTATGTAGTCTGCTCGGCAAACTGGGCTGAATGATAACTTTCCGAAAATAAAAATCAAATGCACGAGTGTGGTTATTGGCCCAGAAGGAAAACAACATGCGTGGAAGCCAGTGGTGGCAACTGAAAGAGGGGAGCGTGGTTGGTGCCAGCTCTCTCCTGTCGATGCCTTTACTTGAACAGAGACGACTAGGACCTTCCTCAGTAAAACCTAGCATTGCCTTGGTTGTCTGGGTTTCCTATTGGCTCAGTATTTTTCTTTACGGAGTCTTTAGTTCCCTTGTCCAACTCAAAATACTGCATGTAACTCTTTCCTCAGTAGGACCTTTCCTGCCCCTTTGGTCTTTGGGGACCTGGGTTCAGATCCTATCTCTTCCACTAATTGGCTATGTCTCTAGACAAGTTTTCTGGCCCTCTCTGAACTCTGTTCCTGCACAAAAAGTTGTGTGTGGCTTGTGGTCTCAGGTTTGTAAAGTGTCTGGCAGGCAGGAAGTGGGTTGTGGTAAAGAAGCAGGTTACATGGAGTCTAGGGTTGTTAAAGCTAAAGGGATCTGAGAATCGACAGTGAAACACATTGTTGTATTCATTCCACTGGCTTTGGCCTAAGTAGAAATTGACCAGGGATCCCCTTTTCAAGTGGCCTGTTAGGGATTGCTCACCATAAGATTTTTATTTAGGCGAAAACTCCTGTGTATATACGCAGTATTTTGTAGTAGGTGGGTAGTGCGAGGCTGTCGTAGGTCAGGATGTTCTTTTCCCCAGCAGTCATGTAGGTCCACAGCCCCTGGGCGAGGTGGGGGCAGGGGAGGCCGAGACACCACACACACCACTGCAGGGGGCAAGGGCACTGAACTGGGAAACACAAGTGCTACGTTGGGGAGTGAGGACCTTCATTTCCATGATCGGCTTCCCTAAGGGTGCTGCTCTCTCCATCCTTGCTCTTGGCTCCACACAAGTCAGCCAACCACACCTTGTCATTGGTATATACAATCTGTGCTCATGCTGGCTCAGCTACCACCACCCCATCTGGCTGTAGGTTTTATAGAAATCAGGCAAAACTTTGATGCTGATTCCTTCTTATTAAAGACTCTAGAGAAAGTCGGGATAGAAAGAACTTTCTTAAACATCCTAAAAGCCATCTATGAGAAGCCCTCAGCTAACATCTTCGTCAATGGGGAAAAACAGAGCTTTCCCCCTGAGATCAGGAACACGACACGGATGTCCACTGTCACCTCTGTTGGTTAACATAATGTTGGAAGTCCTAGCATCAGCTATCAGACAACAAAAGGAAATAAAAGGCATCAGAATTGGCAAAGAAGAAGTCAAACTTTCACTTTTCGCAGAAGACGTGATACTCTACATAGAAAACCCGATAGACTCCACCAGAAGCCTATACTAGAACTGGTCCAAGAATTCAGCAAAGTTGCAGGGTACAAAATCAACATACAGAAATCAGTTGCATTTTTATACACCAATAATGAAGCAACAAGGAGAAATCAAGAAACTGATCCCATTCACAATTGCTCAAAAAACCATAAAATACCTAGGGATAAACCTAACCGAGGATACAAGAGATCTGTGTGATGAAAACTATAGAAAACTTCTGAAGGAAACTGAAGAATGGAAAAACATTCCATGCTCATGGATCAGAAGAATAAATATTGTTAAAATGTCATTACTACCCAAAGCAATCTACACATTCAATGCAATCCCAATCAAAATTGCACAAGCATACTTCTCAAAACTAGAACTATCCTAAAATTTGTATGGAACCACAAAAGACCCCAAATAGCCAAAGTAATACTGAAGAATAAAACCAAAATGGGAGGTATCACTATCCCAGACTTTAGCCTCTACTACAAAGCTGACATCATCAAGACAGTATGGAATTGGCACAAAAACAGACACATAGACCAGTGGAATAGAATTGAGAACTCCGAGCTGGACCCAAAGGTATACAGCCAACTAATCTTTGACAAAGCAGGAAAGAGTATCCAATGGAAAAAAGACAGCCTCTTTAACAGATGGTGCTGGGAGAACTGGACAGCAACATGCAGAAGAATGAAACTAGATCATTTCCTCACACCATACACAAAAATAAACTCAAAATGGATAAAGGACCTAAACATGAGACCATCAAAACCTTAGAGGAGAAATCAGGAAATAACCTCCTTGCCCTCCACTGCAGCAACTTCTTACTTGACACATCCCCAAAGGCAAGGGAATCAAGAGCAAAAATAATCGATTGGGACCTCATCAAGATTAAAAGCTTCTGCACGGCAAAGGAAACAAACAAGAAAACTAATAGGCAACCAATGGAATGTGAAAAGATAGTTGCAAATGACATATCAAATAAAGGGTTAATATCCAAAATCTATAAGGAACTCACCAAACTCCACACCCGAAAAACAACCCAGTGAAGAAATGGGCAGAAGATATGAACAGACACTTCTCCAAAGAGGACATCCAGATGGCCAACAGACACATGAAACGATGCTCAGCATCTCTCCTCATCAGGGAAATACAAATCAAAACCACACTGAGATACCACCTCACACCAGTCAGAGTGGCTAAAATGAGCAAACCAGAGAACTCTAGATGCTGTTGAGGATGTGGAGAAACGAGCACCCTCCTACACTGTTGGTGGGAATGTAAACTGGTGCAGCCCCTCTGGAAAACAGTGTGGAGGTTCCTCAAAAAGTTAACCATAGAACTCCCCTATGGCCTAGCAATAGCACTGCTAGGAATTTACCCAAGGGATACAAGAGTGCTGATGCATAGGAGCACATGTAGCCCAATGTTCATAGCAGCACTCTCAACAACAGCCAAAACATGGAAAGATCCTAAGTGTCCATCAACAGACGAATGGATCAAGAAGATGTGGTTTATCTATACAATGGAATACTACATGGCAATGAGAAATAATGAAATCTGGTCATGTGTAGCAACATGGATGGACCTTGACGGTGTTATGCTGAGCGAAATAAGTCAGGCAGAGAAGGACAAATACCATATGTTTGCACATATAGGAGGATTAGGAGGAACTTGATGGAAGACCATGAGGGAGAAGAAGGGGGGAAATAGTGGGAGAGAGGGAGGGAGGCAAACCATGAGAGACTATTGAATGCTGAGAACAAACTGAGGACTGATGGGTGTGGGGGGGAGGGGGAGGGGGGAGATGGGCATGGAGGAGGGCACTTTTGGGGATGAGCACTGGGTGTTATATGGAAACCAACTTGACAATAAACTATTTGTAAAAAAAAAAATACTATAAAAAATAAAAACATTTAAAGTAGATAAAAACATTCATCCTAGAACAATAAATTCAAAGTCATTGTTATATAGCAGCCATGCTATCTTATATTATTGTTTGTGTTTGGGGATAAATCTTAGAAGATTCTGGAGCTTCAAATGTGAATTTAAAAGCACCAGGGTCATTATTACATTCTCCAGTGAATACTGAGCAGTCCCCTTCACACAGACACAGCTAATCTTTAAGGATTCTGTCAGTTCTCAAATGATCTCTTTATTTTTTCTTTTTATCTCAGTCTTGGTGCACTTTCATTTGATAATTATTGGGAGTGTAATATAATAAATGAGCTTCTGGCTAAAAAAAAAAAAAGCTTTGATACTGATAAGATGGCAGCCTTACTAGAATATAAACAGTGTTGTTTACATTCTCATATGTTTTTGTGACGTGGTGTTATGGCCAGAACTGGAACTTAGTGTTTCAGTTCATAACCTCTACTGGTGTAGACAAAATGGGTCCTGGCCCTAAATGTTATACCCTGGAGTATAGTGGTCCCAACTTGAGGGCTTACTGTGTGCCAGGCACTATTTCAAACACTACATATGTACAGGTTCACTTAATTTTTCTCAGTGAAAACGAACCATGAATCGTATTTATCGTCTATACCCGAATCCATCCGAGTGCTTACAAATTACAGTTCCCTGCCCATTTCTGCCTTTGGATCCAGTCAAGTCTATTCATACCGTAACTCGTTCTGCCCTTTCTTGGTGCTTGAATAAGTGAGAAAGTTTCTGTTCTTTGCAGCCAAATATCCTTAACCAAGACATCTGTTAGTGGCAACGGTTAGCTGACAGTTGCTAACTAAACCACCTGAGCTGTGGGCAGTCAAAAGAACACGCAGGATTGGGATGGAAATAACGTATATGATGTGAATAATGTAGCTTTGAGATTTTTTTTTAAGATTTGGGTTTACAGTAAAATCCCACTGCAACAGCCCTTTACCCTAAATGCGCTACATTTGCAGCAAGGTTGTAAAGTGCAGGCCCCATACGTTCCCATGCCTCTGAGACTGACTAGCTCGGAGGCTTTGAGCACCTTACGTCTCCACCCTGAGCCTCTGTGTCATCACCAACTGTAACCATGGCACCTGTCTTAGTGAACATTTGACTTTCAGCCTCTTGGCCTCTGTTCTTCCCCTCTGGGAACAGAAGCATACTCACCTTTTGGGGCATTCCTTCCCCCCTTTAAGTGCAGTATCGGTGGGACTGTTAATGAAGGTGGCCTACCCTCCTCCAGCAAGAGTGTCGGGCATGTTCTTCCCTGCAGTTTAAGTCTTGAGTGGAGTTCCACAGGATTGAAAAAAAAAAGGTTTTGGTTGAAGGCATGAGGCTCTCAGGAAGCCCGCAAGTAACAGACAACCCGACTTAGAGTAGCTTAATCAGACAGAGTGATTTTCTTGCATAAACCCACCGCCCATAACTGGCTGCTAGCATTGGTTCTGCTGCTCCACAGTGTCTGGGCTGGTATGTTGATGACATTCTTGGTCTTTCCCTCCTGATCACAAAGTGACTGCAGAGGTTCCAGCATTGCATCAAGGTTCAAGGCAGGAGAAGGAGATGAAGGGAAAGCTTCGGATGTTTTCATCACTCTAACCACAAAAGTACAATCTTTCCCAGAAATCTCCCAGCTCTCCTCTGGGCATATCTTCTGGATGGAACTGTGTCTCATGGCCACCCCTACCTAAAAGAGGGACTGGCAAAGCTAGTATTTAATTTTTCCAGCCACTGAAAGGGGAAGGTGGCACGGGTAAAAGGATAAGGGAATAGTCATTGAGAATAGCCAGCCAGCCAACAGCTGGCCACCACCCCAGGGACCGACCTGAACGGACTATTGATTCCTTCCTGCTGGATCCTGAAGTTACCCTGGTTTCGGTACTTCCTCCATCTGACTCTTAAGCCTTCAAATCTGTGAGCTGTCTCATAGCCCTCTGTGTAAATTCTCAGTATCAACTTCTGTTGCTATGCGCAGAAAATTCTGACAGACGTATGCCCTGTAAGCGTTGCTGTGCAGATAACATGGGAACGTGTAATAGTAAGCGGTCAGGAAGTGCTTGCCACAATTATTTTTGCCCAGAGGTTGTACAGCTGGCTGATGCTGGTCGACCTTCCAAGCCCCTGCTCACTCCATTCCATTAAACTGCCCCTCAGGCTCCCATTTATTAAGCTATTTGCTTACTCTGCAGATACAGAGGAACACACCTACTGAGAAAAATGAGAATAAGGACTGAACTGTACTTTTTAGAAACTTTTATAAATGGTGGGTGTTGTGAAGGGAAGTGGGAATGTCTGGCCCCCAGATCCAAACCAACACAATGGTTAATTCAGATGAGTAATAAAGAAAAGGCTGTTCCCAGAATAGCTGGGCACAAACAACTTCCAAGTAGAGCCCCCTTCCCTGCCAGGAAGAGGCCAGAAGGCCAGATGCCAGGCTCTGGACCTGCCCTGAGGCCTGAGGGGCCTGTGGGGAGGCCAGAGGGGTGGTGGAGCCCACCCCCCTTGTTAGGAATGCCAGCTCTGATGCTCACTAGCCACAGGGCCTCAGGCGAGTTGCTTAACCTCACATGCCTCAGTTTTCTCATCTGGAAAATTGGCATAACAACACCCACCACCAGGGTTGTTAGGAAGATTACTGGAGTTCAGACTAAGTGTGTGGCACACAGTAGCCTCTCTTCATGTGTTTACTATCATTGTCCTCAGCGGGACAGCAAGGAAGCAGTTGCCAGGGTACAGGGCTTGCAAAATTATCTGGAGTGGGTTTGGTTTTCTAGAAGTGACATTCTCTCCCCACCCTTTCCCCATTCCATTTTTCCTGGTCAATTCACCAGGGCTTCATGATGAACTAAGGAATCCACCTAAGACTGTATAGTCATCCCAGCTGCACTTCATTGAGCACCCACTGTGCGTCCCCAGTACTGCTTACACATATTTTCATCAAATACATCAACCCTGTGAAGTAGATATTATCTTCATTTTATAGGAGATTGAAGTTCAGAGAGCTGACGTGATTTTCCCCCAAAGTCACAGAGTCCCAGGTTCAAACACGCATTCAGGCTACTAAAACAAAGTACCACAGACTGAGGGGCTTAGACAACACACATGTATTTCTACAGATCTGGAGGCTGGAAAGTACAAGAGCAAGTCTCTGGCTTACTTGGCGTCTGGTGAAAACCCCTTCCTGGCGCACAGGTTTCCATCAGCTTGCGGGTTCCTCACATGGTGGAAGGGGCAAAGGAGCTCTCTGAGCTCCCTTTTCTGAGGGCACTAATCCCATTCACGAGGACTCCACGTCATGCCCTAATCACCTCCAAAGGCCCCCACCTCCTAATGGCCTCATACTGGGGGTTAGGATTCTAACACATAAATCTGGGGGGACGCAAACATTTACTCCACGACAACCCTGTGATATTCCAAGCCACAAACACTACATTGCCCCTAAAAACCACCTAGAGCCAGGTCGGCATGGCAAATCGTGATGTGCCCTTCACGAGGCTGGGAGCCTGGGTAGGCTGTGATTGCCAGCGGTGTGTCTAGATGCAGGGCTATGGCGCTGAGCTGTCTTACCCTCTCCAGCAGGCGATGACTGAGGAAATGAGGCAACTCCCGGCAGCGCCTGGCTGAGGAGGGCTTTGGCAATGGGAAATCATAATCCCCCACTGCAGTGCGGCAGCCTGGGTTAGAGAGTTTAAATCTGAGTGTTGGGAGGAACCTTCACCCCAGTGTGTCATGTCTTTTTTTTTAAGTTTGTTTATTTTGAGAGAGAGAGAGAGAGAGAGAGAGAAGGGGAGGGGCAGAGAGAGAATCCCAAGCAAGCTCTACACTGTCAGCACAGAGCCTGATGTGGGGCTTGAATTCACGAACCAAACCGTGATGTCATGACCTGAGCTGAAACCAAGAACATTAACCGACTGGGCCACCTGGGCGTCCTGGGTCATGTGTCTGAAGGGTGATGCCCCTGGCCCTCCTCCTGAGAGTGGAAGAGCAACCGCCCTGATGCGTGAGTTTGTAGGAGGGACCAGCTCTGTCTTTGGCCTGCTCTTCGCTGGGCCAGTGAAGGCCCTTTCCCTGCGGGGAAGGTCCTTTCCCACAGGGCCTTGCACTGGGTAGGTGGGCTCAGTTCAGGGATGGAGACTTAGGTCCTTCAGGACTATGATCTCTATCAGTTATCAATTTGTTTTCCCCCTTTCCTTTGTTTTGGGCAGCCAGGAGTGCCAAGGGATATCACACATCTCCCACCTGGGGCGGGGGTGGGGAGGGCGGTGTTTGAGGCCGGTCAGCCTGCCTTATGCTCCCTCATCAGGTACCATTACTATTCCCATTACATAAATTAAAAACTGAGGTTCAGAAAAGTCCCTCCACACAGCTGAGTATATAGTAAATTCAGGGTTTGGTCCCAGGTGTGAGTCTAAAACTCCGGTTCTCACCACTACTGCGGTTCTGTAGAGACAGGGGGAAGAAAACCATTCTCTTAGGTTCAGTAGCTGGATCATGTGAATTAAACTGATAAAAGACAGAACAGAAAAGATTTATTACGCAGGCACATGGGCCTCACAGAAAAGATGTGAAAACTGAAAAACATTAGGCTTGAGAGCATATAGGCCATTTTAACAAAGGGTGATAAATTGTGGACAAGAGACAAGACAAAGGAAAAAGGGATCGGGTTTCTAGAAGTAATAAATTGTGGGAAGGTAGATATATGGGGGAAATTTATGTAAGATAAGGGTTGTGTGGTAAGATTCGTAGTACGATGCATGCTCAAGTCAGTGCTCTCTCCACTGATGAGAATCATCTCTTCTTCCTGATATGGGAAAGGGGCAGGGGATACCTTCACAGGGGGAACTTTACATTATCTTTACAAAGGGAAATTTATACGCTGTTTTTAGGCAGGAAGGAAGAGGACAGAGCTTCTCCTGTGTCTGCTGTTCCTCAATTGCCTTCAGCTCATAATCATCCTTATGCCAAAGTGGCATAGTTTAGGGTGCTATATTCTGGTCCCCTTCAGTTCCCCAAACACACAACACTGTTTTAAAAGGTCACAAATATTTATTAAGTCTATTATATGTTCAATATTATAAGGCTGGATTCTTGTCCTCAAGGAGTTTACACTAAGTATAGGAAGGCAAGACTCCTCAGCCTCAGACAGGTCCCTCAGTGGGGACAGTTGCTCTACATTTGGACAGAGTTTCTAAGTTTACTAGTGCTTCACACACACCATTCTGTCTTCTGTCTGACTGCCAAAAACAAGTGAGGCAGCCTGGTTCTCTTTTCTGTTTTACAGAAAACTGTCTTAGAAGTCAAGCAACTTGCCCAAAGTTATCCAGCCTGGACATCTATCTCCGCTGTTCTGCTCTACACACACACACACACCATACAGATGCCTATATGTAGCATCTGTATGTAGCCATGTTTGCTAATGGAGCTGGTACTGATTCCGATCCTGACTGGCCAACCTAAACTGGCCCCCACCCACCAATAGTCATTAGGGAGAGGCTCTGAAGGAAATTTATTCCCCCCAGTCTGTGGCTAATGCAAGTTACTCACGTAAATGAGCTGGACAAGTCACTTGGACAGTATGTACAGGTCACTCAAAGAAAGAGCTATTTGAGGTATGTTCAGCAGGATTTCCTTTTGAAAGGCCACAAGTCTAAACGTCTAAACCAAACTGACTCCATGACAGGCTTTAAGTTTCCCCTCTAAAGTAGAAGGCCTGAGTTTGGCTTCCCCAAAACTATCAGGCAGTTACACATTGCCCAAGGCAGGAGAAACCACCCTTGCAACACCCAATAAAGAAAGGCCAGCGACCACCCTCCACATTGTTAAGGAAGAGGCCTGGAGATAGAAACTATAGATAGGACCCTGTTACCTGATGTTAAAGTTAACCTGTTAGTCGCAGAACAAGACCCTAGGCTCGCTCTGTGATTGGTTGGATTTAAAGATACTCTAAACGTAATTGGATCCCGCCAAATGTAACGAATACTCTAGACAATGTGTATGGTCAAACCCGCCGTCAATGATGTTGAATAATTATGATTGGATCACTGTTCCCATGTCACAACTTCTGTAACTCCCCCGTCTCAAACCCCATTAAAACCCTACTCTGCCCTTGTTCGGGGCTCTCAGCACGGATCCATTGCACTGGTGAGATCTGGGAGCCCGAGCTTAAGCCCGTAATAAAGCCCTTTGCCTTTGCATGGGTGACTCGGTCTCCCTGTTGGTCTCTGGTCAGTGAGGATACTGAGATCTGGGTATAACACTTTGGGCAGACTGTTTCCTGTTAGCGTCTGTTAATGTGTCTGGAAAAGAACTAAATTAAACTGCATTTCATTGAAGACCTTCTACTTCAGATCTATTACAAATCCATACCAGAGTCTCCTTTTCCAGAATCTCCTACGACACTGGCAAGTTTGGCAGAAACACGGGTTGGCTCTAACAGCCATTCCCAATCAACCCTCTTCTCCTTCGTCTGCCTGCCCTAGGAGAGATGAAAACTCATTTCCCCAAGTACTCTGCAGCGAGGGGTGGTAAGGGAAGTCTGCTGCGGCAGCGGGCAGGTTTCCAGGAAATATTATTTTTCTCTCTATGAAAGGAGAAGACTGAAAATGTATTCTCTTGAAGTTCTGGTCAGCTCCCTGCTTTCTGTTTTTGTCTGAATTTCTGCTGGGATGTGAGATGAGAGCTGGAGCCAGCGCCACCAACAGCGGGAAATCCTGGCTTGTGGAACGTAGGCGCGGTGGGAAGAGTCGAGGGGCGGGACAGGAGGGGGCAGAAGAACGGCTGGCGCCTGGCGACCGCAGGGCGCAGCGGAAAACCGAGGGCGGTGGGGCGGCGGATTAAGGAGCGCCGGCGGGACTCGTCTTCGCCCCGGCGGGCGTCGCCTCTCCGGCTCCAGGGGTGCGGCTTGTCCTCAAAGGACGGGGCACGTTCTGGGGCGTGGTCAGCCGGACCGTAGAACCCCGCCTGCTCGGGGGCGGGGCTGGACGAAGGGGTGGGGCTGCGCCCCGTCGGGTTGTGGGCTGTGGAACCTCAGAACCCCGGCGACTCGGGGCTGGGGCGCGCGTCTCCCGGCGCGGGGTTCCTCCCACGCAGCCTCCCATTCAAAAGATGCCAAAGGGGCGGCGCGGCGGCCAGAGCCCAACCATGAGCCAGCGGCCTGGCCCGCCCCTCTACTTTCCGTCCCTCTACGATCGCGGCGTCTCCTCGTCTCCGCTCAGCGATTTCAACATCTGGAAGAAGCTCTTCGTGCCGCTGAAGGCTGGCGGGGCGGCGGCCGGGGGGCGGCCCCTCCCTCAGGCGCCCCTGCCGCCGCCACCCGGCCTGGGGCCCCCAGGCGAGCGCCCCTGGCCCCCGCCCTGGCCTTCCGGCCTGGCCTCCATACCCTACGAGCCTCTGCGCTTCTTCTACTCGCCACAGCCGGGGCCCGAGGTGGCTGCCTCGCCCCTGGCTCCCTGCCCCACCACACCCCGGCTCGCCTCCGCCTCCCACCCCGAGGAGTTATGCGAGCTGGAGATCCGGATTAAGGAGCTGGAGCTGCTCACCATCACTGGGGACGGTTTCGACTCCCAGCGCTGTGCGTGACCTCCTTGGCCGGCCTTGGCTCGCTCCTTGGCTCCCCACTTGGCTCCCCGCCTCCCAAATCCCCTCCCCGGCAATGTGGCCTCCGGCTGGAGTGCCGAGATCCCAGATCGCCCCCCCCCCCACCCCAGCACCCACACTTACCCCTCCTGGGTTTCAACCGACGCCTTCCCTCACCGCAGTCCGGATTTCATGAACACTCTTGTACCAAACTCCACCGTCCCTCCATCCTGAGACCTTTTGGTAATCTGGACTCTGAATCTCCAAACCTCCATCCACCACCACTCCCATCCTGCACTTGACGCCTCCCGAACCATAACACTCCCATCCCCTGTGGTAGTAATACTACCAACACACACCACACACAACCCCTTCCTTTAGAGACCTGAGCCTTAAGTGTTCATCTTAACTGCGGTCCTCCATGGGAGGAGGGGGAAGCGAATGGCCGTTGGAGTGTCCGTGGGTAGAGGTGGGAATTGTGCAAGACCCAGGAAGCCCAAGGACAGTTCACTGAGGGTCTCTGGGGCCTCCACTTCTCAATGCTGGAAGGTAACCTCCCTGTGAGCCCTAGCCCTGACTGTGATAGCCCTCTGACCAGGGTTCTGGACTCTGTCCTCTGATCTTAGGGCTAAAGTCTTAGGGCTCTGGACCAGGGCAGACCAGGTGTGCCCTGATGTGGGCAAGTCTATCTGCTAGCTGACTTGACTAGTCTCCTTGAACGGTAAAGTTAAATCTGATTCTACTCCCATAAGGACCTGTCACACTAGAATATTCAGTAGCCATAGGCTGTTCTGGAGAATTTGTCTTCCCATTACCTGTTCCCACTAAGGCCTGCAGTTCAACACCGGAGGAGGATAGATTGTTCTAGAAAGACTGTCCCCATTATTGTGAACAACAACACAAGTTAAGTTGGCTCCCCCGCCACACACAGAAGGGGGGTATGAAATAACCTAAATATTTAGGTTAATGTGGCCATGACGATGGTCCTCAACTTATCAGGCACCCTATAAGATCCTCTTCCCCACAGCCTCATTCCCCACAGAATCCCTAGAAAACCAGCCTTCTAAGTCCTAGATTTCTTTACTACATTTTCTCCACTGAAACATATTTTGGCTGTTAGGGGTTTTTTCCTACCCGTGTTTGGTTCTGGGTTCATGCAGGGAGCACACAATTGCTTCCCAGACGCTTACTTTGGAAGTGTTAGAGAAGCCCTTATCTTTACTACAGATATGTTTATTTTGCTCTCCTGCAGATAAATTCTTGAAGGCACTGAAAGATGAAAAGTTGCAAGGACTGAAGACGAGGCAGCCTGGAAAGAAGTCGGCCTCTTCCTCCTGAGGAGCTGCCTCCCCGGAGCCAGGGCCGCTGCCTCCTTAGGTGTTAGTGCTTAGATAATGTGTCCCATTTGTTGTCATTTCAAAGACCGTTATTTTCTGTTCTGTATTTAACTGCTGTTCTCATTGCTCCCAGCATTTTCTCCACATACAGTGCCCACTTGTGTGGTAAATCTCATGGTCTGTCTTCTCTTTGTGCTGCTGCTGGGGGAGCTCTTTCACAGGGCCTGGGAGCTGCTGCCCAGCTGGCATTCAGGGGACCCCCGACGCTGCCGAGTGGAGGGAATTGGGAAAAACCAAGGGCAATATATATTTGGTTGCGGTGCCCCTGCTCACAGAGGCTCTTTGAGGACTGGAACAGATAGTTTGTTTTCAAACAGCTTTAGTCCTGGGAAGTGTTTTTTGAATAGCTTTTGGACCACAAAACTCTTTGATGATCTGATCAAAGCCATGGTCCTTCCTAGAAATTCATGTGCTTACTATGTGCCCGGCACCCTCCTAGACTTTTGGGATTGGGAGTTGGGGAGACACAGACAGTAAATATCATAAGATGGTATCACAGATAACCTGCTAAGGGAAAAACAAGAATAGTAGGGCAGGGTTGGTCAGGAGGGTCAGAGGAAAGCAGGGTGGTGTTTCAAAATAAGGTTTCTAAAAGAGGTAACATTTAAAAAAATTTTTTTATTTAAAAAATTTTTATGGTTTATTTTTGAGAGACAGAGTGCAAGTGAGGGAGGGGCAGAGAGAGGGAGACACAGAATCTGAAGCAGGCTCCAGGCTCTGAGCTGCCAGCACAGAGCCCAACACGGGGCTTGAACCCACAAACTGTGACATCATGACCTGAGCCAAAGTCAGACGCTTAACCAATTAAGCCACCCAGGCGACCCTAGAAGAGGTAACATTTAAATAAGGTGTGAGACGGGGTGCCTGGGTGGCTTAGTCGGTTAAGCGTCCGACTTTCGCTTAGGTCATGATCTCGCGGTTCGTGGGTTCGAGCCCCGCGTCGGGCTCTGTGCTGACTGCCAGCTCAGAGCCTGGAGCCTGTTTCAGTCTGTGACTCCCTCTCTCTCTGACCCTCCCCTGCTCACGCTGTCTCTCTCTCTCTCCTAGAAATAAATAAAACATTAAAAAAAAAAAGAAACATCTTTAAATAAGGTGTGAGGGAAGTTGAGGGTGCTAGCCATGTGGCACGTGAGGGGAATGTTCCAGGCACAAGGAAGGGCCAGGGCAAAGGCTGCGGGTGGGAGCATACGGGGATGTCTTAGGGTCAGCAAAGATCCCAGATGGCTGGAGCAGAAGGGACAATGGTAGGGGAGAGTACCGGGGGTCCTTAGTGTGGGACTTTGTAGCCATGGCAAACACTGTGGGTTTTACTCCCAGTGGGGGATGGAGTAGAGGGTTTTCAGCCAAGCGGTAGTGTCTGACTTGTTCTTCTAAGAGTAGGCTAAGGAAGGAAGCACGGAAAGCAAGAAGGCTGTCATAATTAATAATCCAACTAAGCAAGAAGTGATGGTGCAGCACAGTGTGGCCCCGCCCGGCCTGCCCTCCCCGCTGGGTCAGAGGTGTCTATGGCCTGTGGCACCACCCGCGCTGCCAGGTGCTATCTGTACGGCAAGGAGGAGCGAGAGCTCAGCGACACAAGCCCACAAATAAAGAATATTTTAGGAAACAAGTCTTCATCGAGTGTAACATTTTGAGGCGTGGCATCTGGATTTCCTTGTGCCCTCCCGACGGCCGCAGCCACTGTAGAACATAGCCGAAGAATTTGTGACGTTCAGGCTTCGCGCAAAGGAGAACGGAGAGGAGTGACCCGTGACCCAGGCGTCTTAGAATCCGAGGGGAGGAGGTGTTGAGGAGGGGGCGTGGTCAGCTCTGACCAATAGCCCAGGGCCTGAGACTCACTCTCGGGACTTGGCAACAAAGATTTAGTGTTGGTGATCTTGTCGAGAGCAGTTTCCGTTGAGTGATAAGGGGTTTAACGCCTGACCCGAGCCGCTTTAAGAGAGAAGCAGGGGGGACTGGCTGGGCAAGTGGTTTGGAGAGACCTTTCTTTATAATGACGGGAGACCTGCCTGCCTGTTTGTGTCCGGGAGGGAGAAAAAGTTATTGCGAACGAAATGACACAAAAGACAAGACACACACAAAGGACAGACACAGACACAACTCCGGCCGGAGGAACCATTCTACACAAGCCCCTCTTGTGGTTTATTCTATACCCCGGTAACTGGAGACAAACTGAAACCTACAAGATGCATTCCTTTACCAATTAAGGGCAAGTAGCCAAACACATTCCAAGGAGGGGGGAGCAAAGGGAGGAAGCGCCCACAACATGTTTACTAAGAGGCCTGCTCACAATTCCAGCCTCCTCCTTACTTCTAAGGAGGGCATGTTCCCTCGTGTGCGAGCGGACCATTAAACCTGGGTATTGAGTGCAGGCCTCCTGGCAGAGCATCCTGTTTGCAGGCATGCCTTGCCCAGGCAGGGAGCCCCGTGTGCAGGCACATCCCTGCGTCCCTAACCACGCTTTCTTGTGGTCACTGTCGGGGTCCCACAAAAGTGATGATGGAGGAAACGAGGGATTGCTGGAATGGTGCCTTGAGCGGACAGATAGGGGGGACCTATTTTACAGTGGAGGGAGTGGCTGTGCGTGGAGCAGACACGAGCCATGGGGAATCGCACCAGGTTGGGTCTGAGGAATGAGGGTGCAGATGCCGGTGGATGGGGAAACTGCTGGTAGGAGCCAGGATGTTGCATACCCAGACCCAAATGTTCGTGCAGTGACCCCGTGTTTGAGGACGCAAATGCGCATGCCTGCAGGGCCCAGCTGGGAACCGTGGCAGAGCGTGCGGGGAGACCCGTGGAGACTGGCAAGCGGCGAGCTTGCGGGGCGACTAATAACCCAGTTGCAGCGGCGTGTTGCCCAGGCAGGCGCAGAGCACCGTGTCAGGTGAAAGTTTCCTGGCTTCTAAATCTTAGCAACGAATTCACGTGTCTCGGAAACACAGTTGGGGCCAAATAAAGGCTGGTGTGTCCCCCAGTTTGTAACCTCTGCTCTCTCAGTAGGAGCCCTCTCCCCCTGGGCAGGGGTTCCAGGCCCCTACTCTCCTCCCCAAGAAGAAGGCAGATTCCTATTGCCCCAAGCTGGTTGTTACTGGAGAAGGTCCCTTGTTCACCCTGAAAAACTTCAGGCTGGCAAAGCCAGTGAGAAAGGCTGGAGAATTTTAATGAGAGGGAGGGGAAAATCAAGGGCAATGTATTCAGTGGGGGTCTGTTTCCTGTTCCCTCCCCTATCCCAATAGCCCTCGCCCCCTGGTTAATCCCTAACGGCTCACCTCCTTCCCCACCAGGCTCTGGTAAGATTGGCCACCTATTAATTGCTTACCATGTGCCAGGCACAGAGGGAGACAACTGACATGAACAATTCAGTCCTCACCATCACCTTGTGGAATAGGCACGACACTTGGGGTATTTTCTAAAGGAGAGAAGAGAGGCTCCTCCAGAATAAAATGGAATGGAAGAGTCGGCTTGCAAAAAAAAGGCTGTTGGCACATGAAAATGACAGGAGTCCCGATGGAGAGGACAGCATATGCAAGGCATAATAGATGAAGGCAGTGGCGTGCTGGAGCCAGCTTGAAAAGCTTGTGAGAGCCAATCGTTAAAATTTAGGAATTTTTCAAGCTGGTTGTTAAACACAGCCATTATTAACAAGTAAACTGCATCAGGGCACCTGGGTGGCTCCGGCAGTTAAGCATCCAGCTTTCAATTTCCAGTCAGGTCATGATCTCATGGTTTGTGAGATTGAGCCCCGTGTTGGGCTCTATGCTGACAGTGCGGAGCCTGCTTCAGATCGTCTCTTTCTCTGCCTCTACCCCACTTGCTCTTCTGTCTCTCCCAAAATAAAGAAATAAACATAAAAAAATTAAACTATATCAACTCACAATTAAACTATATTTACAACCAAGTTAATAAAGATTCAAAATTCATCACTTCCTAATTAGTTTTGCTACATTTCACAATTACATAATGTTCTTGAGGCTATGTCTGTTTGCACTGCTATAGTTGGTGAAAATACTATATAATGGTGTACCAGTGTGCATTACTTCATAATAATGTCATGTTAGTATTTTGATTTTGGCCATCATGAGAGTTTTTACACCATGGAAACTGGTGAATGTACACATCAGGTTTGTGCCTACCCATCTCCACTCCGCCAAGGTGCTGGTTGTTAAAACATTCACTAGCACACCACCAGATAAATGAGAAACAAAAGTACCACTTTGTCTATAACTGAGCTAAATAAAGATGCTTCTCTGAAGCATTTGAAGTTGGGCTGATGGTATAAATGGGCTTCCTTCTTCCTCTGGCCTGATTTGCCCACTCAGCTGCAAACAAGGCAGAGGCAGGAAAGAAGAGCCTGGTCCAGCCTGCCCACAAAGGCTTTACCCTGAAACAAACAGGTTTTCACGGAGCACATGTGTACTGGCTTAAGATGTCATAACCTGCCCTCAGGTGATGTAGGGAGTCAGATTAGTGACTTCTTTTGGGTAATTAGGGTACAGGGAATCCAGAGGGAACAGCCTGCAGGTGGGGGACCAAAGTCCCTTCTCTCCAGGGGTAACTGTTTTGAGCAAGATGGAATATGCAACTTCATTAAACACGACACCAGCTCTTTATTTTTATTTTTTATTTATTTTAATTTTTTTTAATTCAATGTTTATTTCTGAGAGAGAGAGAGACAGCGTGAGCAGGGGAGGGTCAGAGAGAGAGGGAGACACAGAATCTGAAACAGGCTCCAGGCTCCCAGCTGTCAGCACAGAGCCCGACACGGGGCTCGAACCCACAAACCGTGAGATCATGACCTGAGCCGAAGTCGGACGCTTAACCGACTGAGCCACCCAGGCGCCCCAACACCAGCTCTTTAAACCACACCTCCTTCGTCACAGATCTGTTAGTCCTGAGAGAAATACAAAATTCAAATGTAATGGGAAAATGCCAGTCGTTTGTTCCCCACTCAAAAGCCAAAGGAATCAGAAAGGATCTGGCACCTGCAGGAGCCTGGCTTCTAGAGACAGAAGGGAGAGAGAGCCTCTCACAGGTTTAAAGCTTTCACCGGAAGCCAACACCCCGTGGCTGCCTCATGGCACACTGGCCTTTTCAACAGTGTCTTGATTGTGTCACCAACCAGATCTGTGGCCTTGAGAAAGTCCTTCCCAACCCCTCTAAACCTGTTCCCTCATCTGTCAGATGGAGGGATTGCTCACACAGGATGGCTGGGTGGGGGACAGGAAAGAAAGGGACTGTTGTGAAGCTGCCCCCAGTTGGGAGGAGGGTGAGTCTTCTAGAGAGGGCCAACCACATTTCTCCCAGGAAGCAGCCCATCGCCCACAGCAGGCAGCCAAGGGCTCAGCCTCTCTGCAGGTGGGTCCCCCAAAGGAGGGCCGTCGTCACCCACCACCCAGCGCCTTCATCTTCCACCCCAGGGAGTCAGCTCACACAGAAGGTTCCTGCACAGCGTCTGGAGGAAGCGGAACTAGAGGAGACTCTGGAAAATGAATCCTTAGCTGGGAACCGACCTATCCTAGTGTTTCTTTTGGTTGCGGGAAAACAGTCACTCGAACTAGCTTAAATAAGGGGCTGACAGGAAGGTTCTCTGGTTACAAGCAATAGAAACTAACGTAAGAGGGGCACCTGGGTGGCTCAGTCGGTTAAGTGTCCGACTTCGGCTCAGGTCGTGATCTCACGGTCCATGGGTTCGGGCCCCGCGTCGGGCTCTGTGCTGACAGCTAGCTCAGAGCCTGGAGCTTCTTTCGGATTCTGTGTCTCCCTCTCTCTCTGACCCTCCCCTGCTCATGCTGTCTCTCTCTCTCTCTCTCTCTTCCTCAGAAATAAATAAAACATTAAAAAAAAAAAAGAAACTAACGTAAGAAATTTTTAAAAAGGAGGCACCCGGGCCCTTAGAAGGGAAGGAATGAGGCGCTGCCACCAGATGGCTGCGCTCCAGCTTTCAATCTTCAGAGAGGAAATGTGACTGGCCCTCCACCCTGGCCTCCGTGTCCATCTCTATCCATGTGGGGGAGGGGGGGTGGCCAGGGTCTTGTGACTTCAGCCCTCTCAAGCCCTCAGAGTGGGGGAGAAGCTGCATTAAAAAATACCACGTGTCCCCCCACGGGCCTCATGTCAATTGCACGGGCCTCTTATCTCTTGCTCCATATTCCTGCCTCACCCTCCTCAAAACATAACTCCTCAGTGACTCACAGGAGCCACACTGGGCCCCCTGTTCATGCCACCGCCTGCAGCGAACGGTTTCCTCGTCCGGATTCCTAGGGGCTGTGTCACAAGCTAGGGGAGGGGAGAGCCAGAGCACCGGAGGTCACGCCGCCAGCAGGGGTCAGAACCAGGATTCTTCTGGAAGGAGGAATCAATATCAGCAAGTCCATCTACCCATCCACAAACCCACCCAAGACTACTAATCTCATCTCAGAGCTGAACTGAATGCCGTTCGTTCTGTAACTCTGAACACACTGCACGTAAATTATGCTTGCGTTCATTTTACTCCTTTGTTCGTGTATTTTTCCAAGCATTCTTTCAACGAAGCAGGTTCTTAACTTTCTCTGAGCCTCTTCTCTCATCTGGAAAATGTGCATAATAACACCCCCTGCCTGGTGTTGTTTCAAGTGGTCTGAGGTAATGTGTGTAAAGCACTCAGCTCACGACTTGACACCATCATTTTGCTTGGTAGGGTTTTCTGGGTACATTTTGCACCCGGTTTCTAGTCCTTGAACCAAAACCTTCCTGTTTCTCTCATGGTGGGACCCACGAGGTGGCAGCCCAAGCTGAGAAGTGGGAGGGAAAAGACCCCCCTTCTCTTTCTAGTCCTCTCACATCCAGAGCTTACATGTATCAGCTTGTTCATTAGTATACAGGAAAAAATCTAGTTTGGAAACCCGTGAGGAGGAGACACTGTGGCCATTCACTGCAGAAGTAAACACAGGTGCAGGCCCGGGCCTTTCTCAGAGGCTGCAGGTGGCTGCCTGCTGAGAGCCACAGTTTGCTCATGTGGGTGGGGGCGGGAAGTGGAAGGATCACTTTTCAGAACCAGGTTCAAGGTGGAAAATCCACATGAATAAAAGAAGCTAGACTGAGCTCATTAACACTTTTTGTCTGTATTTGGCTGCTTGGGCTGCTATACCAAAATTCCACAGCTGGGGGGCTTTAGCAACAGATATTTACTTCTCACAGTTCTGTAGGTGCAAGATCAAGGTGCAGGCCAATTCTTGTTCCTGGTGAGACCTCTCGTCCTGGCTTGTAGCTGGCTGCTTTCTTGCTGTGTCCTTACGTGGCAGACAATTCTGGTGTCTCCTCCTCTTCTTATAAGCACACTGATCTTATCTTGGGGACCCCACCCTCATGATCTCATCTAAATCTAATTACCTCCCGAAGGCGTTCTCTCCATATACCAGCACATTGGGGATTAACATACGGATTTGGGGGGGGTGGGGTGGCAGCACAGGTCAGTCTGTAGCATCATCTACAGTGTATTTCTAGTTGTTCCTCTCTCCGGTCATTTATCTACCTAGTTCCTTTTAGTCATACACACACACACACACACACACACACCATCCAGCCATTAATGGATGACAATAATAATAAATAGGCAGATAGACAACAGTCCCTAAGTAAGTACATATATCTATATCTACCTACATATAAACATAAATATATACAAATGTAGATATTTATCTATGGTTTGTTGTCTATCTGCCTATTATGTTATTATTGTTATCCATGAATGGGTAGATGGTCTAGAACTATGCTAACAGAACTTTCTGCAGTGATAGAAATGTTCTAAATCTGTGCTGTTTAATATAGAGGCCATTAGCCCATTGAGACTTGACATGTGCGTAATGCAACTGAGGAGCTGGCTTTTAAATTTTATTTCATTCTAATTATTATATTTCTGTATACTTTATTTTTTATTATTTTATTTATTTGAGAGAGAGAGAGAATGAGTCCGGGAGAGGGGTAGAGGGAGAGAGAGAATCTTAAGCAGACTCCATGCCTAGCGCTGAGTCCGATGCGGGGCTTAAGCCATTGACCCTGGGATCATGACCTAAGCCAAAATCAAGAGTCAGACATTCAACCGACTGAGCCAGTCAGGCACCCCACTTTATTTCAGTTTAAATAGCCACATGGGTTATTGGCTACTGTGTTGGACAGCTCAGATCTAGACAGAGGTACATATATAATTTCCCTTTTATTTATTTGATTAGGTTGTGTTGAGTTTGGAAATTTTGATTTGAAAAACCAATGCAAGCTTGGTTTCCAGAGTTAACTGATGTGGGAGTAGGTGAAAATGGTATCTCTTTATAAATGAGGAAACTAAGGCTCAGAGAAGTGAAGCCTGAGGTGACACAGGGGGTCAGTGGCTGAGCCTACCCACTACGTCTAAGGGGCAGTTCCCTCTTCAGTGCAAGCCTCCAGGAATCTGGGTTCCCTTCTTGTCCCTCCTGGAGGTGATGTGGGAAGAGTCCCAGGACAATGAGGACAGGCCACTTGAGCAAGGTATGAGCAAGGCATGATGTGTGAGCATGTATGCGCGTGTATGTGCACAAACACCCACGCGGTGTGTGCATGAGTAGGTCTCTTGTTCAAGGAGGCTCTGTGATCCTCTGCCCAGGAAAGAGGATAGTGAGCAAATCTAAATTGTTCACTGCACCCTTGCCCATCCTTCCCAAAGAGACAGTTTATTTTAGGTGCATTTCAAGGACTGATGAATTTTATAGCCTGCATTAGGAACAGAGCAAAGGTGCTCTCATGGGGCCAGTCGTAGCACTGGAAAAGATGTCTTGGGGGCTGAGGGCAAGAGAGGCCAGTGGGGTTTGGAGACACTCTTGAACTTTCTCCCAAGCCCCTGCCATAACACCACACCCATCAATACCAACTATCAACTAGCAGTTATTGAGGGCTTTCTCTGTGCCAGGTCCTGTGCTCAGCACTCTACATACAGAGTCTTATTAATACTTCCAGCCTCAATCCACCAGGAAGATGTCCTTCCTGCCATTGAGAGAGGCACGGAGAGATGTATAACTAAGATGTGGCCACGCTCCTCCAAAGCCCCATCACTTAAACCTTCAACTCATTTCTTGGTGACTGGTTTCAAGCTACTATATTTTCCCTGTTTCCCCTTCAGCCCGCCTCAGCCAGCTACTACTGAGAACTTCTGTGTGAGCAAACGTCAAAACTGCCAAAGTCTAGACTTTAAAGTAGGAACAGGCAAGTTTTCTCCTGATTTCAACACAGGCGAACTTCACTTTAACAACATTGTGCCTGAGCTGTTACATGGGTAGTCTCATGAAGGTTTTCCACTGCAATCTTATTGTCCACTGGTTTGCCATATGGATTTGGTAATGAGTTCCACGTCCTTCTTCCAGAGCTGACTGTCCTTACTGCAAGACCTTTAAATATGCCAAGCTCAGGCATTATGCAAGGAGTTGCTTGCTGGGACTGGGGTCGAATGCCCTGGATGAGTTGAGTTTTTTGGTTGTTCTGAAGAATGACTCCCAGGAGTGATAGGACCATAATCAAAAGAACACGTGGACTCTGTGGGAGATCTCCAGGTTGGTCAGGTTAGTGGAGGGCTTTTCCTTTCACAGCACTGCTCACTCTCTGGGTGTCCTGAGCTTGTCCTCTGTTGTGGGGACTTGTGGGTGTCCTGGGCTTTTGAAAAGAGAGGTGGTCAACAGTGGGAGGCTGGGAGGGGCTGAGCATAGGGGTCACTCCTGGGTGATCAAGGGGAAATGTGTTGGCTGTGGCAATATAGTGAGTTCCCCAATGCTAGTAGTATTCAAGGAGGCAAATGAATAATAATCCATCATGCTTGTAGGGTGTCATGCAGGTGTAAACCAGGCACTCTCTCCTTCCAGCTCTACAGTCACGTCATAAACTAGATCTTATCTTCATTTCACAGATAAGGCTCAAAGAGGGGGCATGACTTGTCCAAAGTAACTAGAATGAGGTAAAGGTGAGGTTCAAACCCAGGTCTGGATGACTGCAAATCCTAAAATGAGGATCCCTTTACCCACGTGATAACAATGGTCATGGCGTAGATTCAGAGCTAGAGTAAAACGTTTAAAAATGATTTTGGTGTCCTCTTCCTCCATACGTAGTTTAAAATCAAGACGATTCCCCCACTTCTACCCCACAGTGACTACATTGCTTTTTTTCCCTAAATATAAAATTATATTTTAATAGTCTCCATCTTCCCCCCAACCTCCCATTCATTCCCCTACCCCTCATTTTGAGTACCTGTCTTGCTGAAGCTCTAATTCTGCTTAATCTTTGATCCAGTAAGCCAACATTGTGTATTCAGAGCATAAAGTTTATCCTGTATTGACTGCAGGGTACAAAGCCGGATAATTTCCCCACTAAATTCTCTTCCAATTCAATGAGTCTGGGATCATTGAATCTGGGATCATAATTTCAAAACAAGCAAGATACATCCTTTCATCACATGGCCATTTCTAATATTCTGAGAATTTATAAACGCTTGTTAAAAATCTCTTCAGAAGAAATTTTAAGTAAGAAAAAAGACAAGATGTGAGCACAAATAGCCACTAACTCCTTGGAAAGAAAATTATCTGTAAGACAACGTGCTTTATTTCAAATGTAAATTTGCCAAGAAAAAACAAACACAATTTCAACTAAGCTCAACAGACAAATGCGGCAAAGAAATGGTATCCTTGCAAAGCTCTACCTGATTCGCCTATTTAGATTTGCTTCATAGAACACTATATTTCAGAGCTGAATAAAAACCAAAATCCATTCATTAATAACCCAGTGCATTCTGAATGGCACTTTATTGATATGAACAATGTAAAATGGAAGTGTTCGGCATACTGTGGTTTCATTTGTGAAATATACGGTTCCTGAAATTTTGTTTTGGATTGCATAGTACAGTTTCCAAAGCAGTTATTCCTTTTCTTACAATTTGGGAGCCTGATTTCATTTGACAGCTCTGAAATTTGGGTTTATAATACTTGTTGTTTCTTGGAAGCTGGCTATTTGCTCTCTGTCCCCAAGGAGATATTGTGGGCATCTTCCTACCTAGTTAAAGATCATTGATAAGGAAAACTGTGTAACATCATTAGAAGATGCAACTATAGAGTCTGTCTTTTCTAAACCTAAATGTTTCCAGAAAGAAGGGGACTTTGGTTTTCATTCGGCTGCATTTGTTTTTTATTTCACCTATGTCTTATGAGCTGAAAATGCGCTGAATGAATGCATGTTCTTCACATGTTGGGTTCTGTGTCTCAAGGATCAGTCTTTCTGGACTGTAAGCTCTGTGGGGGACAGAACTGTGTCCTGCTCACTGTTTGAATCCGCATCACTTAGCATGGAGTCTGCTGCAGAGTAGGTACTCAGGAAATGTTTGCTCAGCCAATGAAGGGCTGGATGGGTAGCCATGTGGAAGTCCTATTAGTGTTTCCTGTACAGTTCCAGTTAGACGAAAGATTAATGATCTACAGGATAAAACTGGGCCCATAACGTGTGGCTCCGGCAGAAAGGCAGCTCTGCAGCTTTTCTTCAGCCCTCATTTCTGCTCAGTTGTGGCACCTGATTTCTGGTCCCGGCCTGTGTCTCTCTTACCTGGACCCATACTAAGGAATTGGTCCTCCAAACACCAAAGACTAGTACGGGACCTACCAGTTTTGGAGACAAAATCTTAAAGAGAAGCCAACTTCTAGTTTACAAAGCACCTGAATATTAATCTATGAAGCAATTCATACAATTTGGCAGCTCTATATTTTCACAGTCTTAAGATTTTCCAGGCTCTTTCTTTTGATGCTACCAAACTTGACTGAGGAAATGGGACTTCTCCAGGAGGATGCAAACAGCTTTTGACTTTGCCATCACGAATCCTGGCAGAATAAGGTGAAGCATGAATAACCTAATCCAACATCTCTCTTCCTCATAGACCCTATGTCTCAAATCCAATTGTTTCCAAATATCCCATTGGCAAGACATCTGAATCTGGGTGGTAGCCTGAGTTTTCATTAGGTTGTGTTGGTGTCACTGGAGATATGGCCTCAAGGGGTGTGGCTTCCACAGGCCCTTTGGGTCTCCCAAAGATGGTAGCTACCAACTGTGATGGAGTTGGCACCTGGGGCAAATGCAAATTCTTTCATATATTCATGGAGGATCCATCAGAGTCCAGAGCAAGCTTATATAGCCCATTTCAGAGACCAGGTAACCTGGAGTGCCTTTACCTTCAAGAGTTTGCTAGAGTTCTTTGGCTTGGAGGAGGGGTTGGTGGTGAAACTGTTATGCCAATGAAATTTCATTTCAGTTCTAAAGAGCCAGATGGGCGCTCTTTAAATATGAGTCTGTTTATGTGCCAACATGAACACTGAAATGTCTTTGAAATGAAGTGCCCAACTGTGCAAACCAGTGTTTTGCCATAACCACACCTTCAAGAGGTCATCGAGAGACTTGGAACAATTCTGTTTCCTGCTAACCATCTGTGTACATTTTACAGGTAATTGACCATTGACAACACCCTCACTAATGTTTCCATTATGAGATTCCACATCCTTTCCTAGGTGCATTCTTTCCAGCTTCCAGGGGCCAGCAGAGCCCATGAATTGGATGCATGACAGTGACTCACAGAAGTCTAGAGACTGTCCTTTGGAATAAATTTGCTCTCCTTTTTCTGATGGGACCCCAGTAAGAAAAGGCTGGGATTGCCATGTGTCTCTTCCAGCTCCTTGGGTCTGTGTCTGTCTGCCATTCCTGGGATGAATGACACTTCCCTATATTTGATCACTTCATTTGTCCTGAAGGTTCAGAGCAGCCAGCATCCAGGAGGAAAGAGAAAGGAAATGGAGTAGGGAGCTCCTCTGCTCCTGGGCACACTGGCCCTATTCCCTGCAATGGTGAGCACCAGAACATTTTGTGGAGGCTCCAAGTTTAGTCCTCATCCCCACAGCAAGACAGTGGCTTTGGGAGTGTTTTTTTGTTCATGTGTGAGCCCTCTTTACAGGGGGCGGGGGGCAGAGAGAGGAGTAAAAGTTGCTTCTTCTGTCTCTAAGTACTTCTGAATACTTGCAGAGAGCTTAGCAGACTAGGCTCCAGTGAGAAATGACATGCAGTTACTGTCCAAGCTGCCTGAGTTTGAATGGAGCCACAAAAGCCCTAGGGTTGTGGCTCTCCATTAGGATGGAGGGACTCCTTCAAAAACACTCAAGAGTTGGTTTTCATTTGTCTATTTTTGTTATAGGAGATAGTTTTACTTACCTATACTCTAAGTCTTCTTGGCGTCAAGGCTACTTCTTACTCAATATTCCATTTTCTTAGACCTTTGCATTGAATACAGCCCATCATGGCCTCTGAATCTTGACCATTGAGTTTCAGCATCTGTTGCTAATAGACTCAGTGTCTTGGTATTTCCCACGGAGAGAATCCAGTTGGCCTGGTCCCATGTGCTGAGCTACATTTCTTGTGGTTGGTCGGCCTATGAATTTGTAGCTCCTGGGTCAGAAGGGTCTCCTGTTCAATCAGCTTACATCAGAGGGCAGGGCATTGACGTAACACACGAATACGGCTGAGCGTGAGGCAGACATCATGATTGCTGGGACTAGCCAAGGTGAGGAAAGGTAGGTGGCCTTGGAAGTTTGTGTCCCATACCAATGTCATCCTGGACTCCTTGGGAGCCACTGACCTGGATGGGACTTGTTTATGTTCTGAGAGGGGCATATGACTAGACATTGGCTTATTCTGCCCTGGGTGCCCTGGGAAACCATCCACTCCAAGAACACAGTCATGGGTGGGCTGACTGGGATGGCCAGGGGTGAGTTCTTTTTGGCTGAGGAGCACATGCTCAGGCTGGGAGGGCTGCTGAGACCACATGGAGTGCTCCTGTTCTTTGACAACTCGCTGTGCAGTTGGGTTGTGAGGAGGGTTCCATCTCACCACATAGAAGAGGTAGAATGAGAAAGTAGGCAGGTTTTGGAGAATGAAAGCCTTTGCTTTTTATTTTACAAAAAAAAAAAATTCTAACAGCATATGAACACTCTGTTCCTGGCAGAGGCCAAAGATGTACAAAGTTAATCAGATAGCAAAGCATTAAGTGACAACAGCTGGAGTTGAAGCTCCCGTTCAGTAATTATCTTATCTCAGCCTAATGTGTGGCTAATGTGGTCGGTGGGAATCGCCAGCCTAGGTGTTCCACCCTGAGTGAAAGCACAAGTGCAATGTTTGTGTCACCTCTAAATGTAAACAGTGACAGTAGCAACAGCACAATGCAGCTCCAGATGAGGCTGGCTTTTGTGGGCAGTTCCAGACTTAGGAACATTTTCATTTTTAAAAAATTTTGTAGAATATGTGACAAATTAGTTCAGTAGATGGAAGGAGCTAAAATATTTCACTACATAAGACCAAATTATGAAGCTAATACTTTAGTAAGAATACCTTCAAATATACTTCTCAGAGCATTTTCAGATACAATATGCCACATGTTCCTCACAAACACCATGGGAGGTAGGAAGCGTTATGCTCACTGTTTTTTAATTTTTTTTAATGTTTACTTATTTTTAAGGGAGGAGGAGACAGAGCATGAGCGGGGGAGGGGCAGAGAGAGGGAGACACAGTATCTGAAGCAGGTTCCAGACTCTGAGCTGTCAGCACAGAATTTGATGCGGGGTTCAAACCCACAAACCGTGAAAGCATGACCTTACCCAAAGTCAGACGCTTAACCAACTGAGCCACCCAGGCATCCAGTTTTACTCATTTTATAGATGAGGAGTCAGAAAATGGTTTAAAGTGAGTTGCCTAAGGCCTTGACTCTTTATGACTTCTTCAAGATTTCCAGACCAATGAATGATACTCTGATTCTGTTTGGTATAAACCTTCTCCCCGAGTTAGTATGTGGGTGGGGTGAATTTAGACATAAGGAAGAAACGGGGGAAATAAGGTGTTGTCACAGTTAATTTATGTAAAATACATTGACAGCCTCCCTCCATAATTTATAAAAGTCTGGCCAAGGTCAGAGAATGAAAATAATCAATTTCTAGATTTCATTATGTAATGGCTTTCACTAAAGTCTGGGTTTGACCTATGAAGACAAATTCTGCCACATCACAATTGTTTTTGAAACCTGCATAATCAAAGCAACTTAACATTGTCTAAAACAATTTGTTTCTGGCACTATTCTATTTCCTAAATTGTCCTTTCCAGAAGCCCTCTACATTTTAGCACTTACCACAGGCTGAAGGTTAGGACTCTCATCTATAACCATTCACCTTAAGAAATCAAGAGACCTTTCAATTCTCAGGACACTAACTGATTATATTTGGAAGGGCATAGACACAATAATATCAATTTCACTTGAAACTAATTTTGTTTCACAAGTCTCTTTAGAGAGGCTCATCAGTTTCCTCATCCATGCAGGTATGTGGTGGCGAGCTACATTAACAGCATCTGGGCTAAGATCATGCAATTCAATTTACAAGTATTTATTATCTGCTGAGCAATATGTGGTGCTACGTGGGGCTTGACCATAATCATCCTTGGACCCAGAAGTAGTATCAGTAGTACTGGTGCAGGGATGGCATGTGGTTGGGGCAGGGCTGGCCAGTCCACCAGGGTTTCAAATGCATGCATTCCCACCTGATGCGCAAGTCAAGGTGACCTTCCTCTCTGCGGCAGTGTCCACAGGGATGGCTCATCTGCTGTCTGGAGTGCTGATCAATTTCAGTGCTGAGGAGGTTCCTTTTGAAGGTTCTTCCCACTCATGCTCCTCCTCTGGCTACTAGCCCCCAACAAAGGCTCTTATTGAAAGAGTCAGTCCAGGAGGCCATGTTTGTTTTACATGACTCTGCCTCCTTGATGATTGCTGATTGGACAGGCATGGGACACAGGGGTGGCTCATCCACAGGCAGATGGACTAGACCAATCAGAGTCTCAAGATTTGGGCAGAGATGGTAGTCAGAAAGGGGTGGGTACAGGAAAGAAAAGGTGGTGCGGAGTGGGTCCTGGGATGAATTCTCAGCTGTATACATAGTACAGAGAAAACGGAGAATGCTAGGAGGCCACGGGAAGCAAGAGAAATGAGCAACTATACAGAATATACAGAGAGAAACAGAGATGAAAGCCCATATGGAGAGAAGATGTGAGAGAAAGTAAGAGTGAGGATGGCTGTCTCCAGGCTTTCCCATATGGGATCTGTGTTTTATTTCTATGAAATAGCTCTGTGTTCTCTCAGTCAATTCCCACACTTTTGAGCAAGTGTGAATAGTCCTTGCAAAGGTCTTTGACTGGAATACCTTCAAGGTTGGACTATAGGGGAGAATTTAATTTCTAACACATGGACCTGAGTCAGTCACTGCTCCAAGCTAGATCACTGTACTTCCCTAAGAGTGTTTAGCTGTATTTTGTAAGGAAAGTCCAAGTATTTTCTGGTGTATGGTAGAAGGAACAGATCAAGTTTAAATTATGTTCTCAAACTTTATAAATAATATCTGTTATTTTACTCATTAAACATTGAATGCCTGAGTAGAAAAAGGTGCCTCAGGTAGAAAAAAGAAGTTTATCTATAATCAATATTTAAGTCTTTTGAGCCATTTCTCTGTTTACTGCTATTAGAAGACTATTTTTTTTGTCAGGTATTTAAATTCCTGTCTTCATCTGTACTCTGATATTTTTTAAAAAATCACAAATCTAACAATTTCCTATCCATTCTTCCATCAAGATTGTTCAGAAATTACATGCTCTGCTGCTGAATTCTTAAATTAACGAGTGTACAACATAAGTTCCAGGACCAGAGAACTGATTCTTATATAATCCACTCTGTCTCAGTCAGCCCAGGGTGCCGTAACAAAGTACGGCAGACTGGGTGGCTTTTAAACAACAGAAATTTATTTCTTACACTTTTGGAGGCTGGAAGTCCAAGATCAGGGTGCCAGCAGGATCAGGGTCTGGTGAACCCTCTTCAGAGTTGCAAGACTGTTGACTTCTTACTGTATCTTCACATGGCAAAAAAGAGAGCAAGAAGGCTCTTTGAGATCCCTTTTACAAGGGCACTAATCCCATTCATGAGGACCCCACCTTCATGACCTAATCATTCCCAAGGCCCCCACCTCCTAATAGCATCACATTGGGGTTAGGATTTCAACAAATGAATGGGGGGTGGGGGGTGGGACTCAACATTAAGTCAATAGCACAATAGCACATCCTGAAAGAGGCAACTTGCTGCTGTATAGGTAACCACTGCCTTCGCAGATCATGGGTACCCAGGGCACACAATAGACCTTTATGTTCCTGCACCATGGGACTGCCTCTCCCAATGCAGAGCATAGAGCCTGCTACCTCATAATGAAAGGCGGTCATGGCCTCACTGCCTGCTTGTTTGGCTCCATGGCACAGAGAGAGGAATATGCCCCTGCAGTCTTGAACAGCAGTTGAGAATGCCATTTCCTCGATGGCACCCTCTGGAAAAAGCCCAAATGCATTTCTTTTCATGAAGGCAGAAAACTCACATCAAAACAAGTTCTGAAAAGTGTTTATTATGCCACAAATGCATCGTCCTCTATACACTTTATCTGAAGTCCTTTACATATCCAATCATCTTTTTTCTTCACAAGAACGTAGGGGTGTCCCTCATATGACCCTTGTCTACTTTTTAAACTTCTTAGCACAGTTCAAGAAATGCATCACAGACAAGCGTGCAGGCAGCATGGTGAAATGGAAAGCAAGTTGAATCATGAATCAGCAGGCTTGGGATGGAATCCTCCAGGAGGTCACTCCACTTTTCTGGACTTCTGATTCCTTCTGTGAGATTGCCACGGTCATCTGTGGCTTCTTCAACTGTCTGGAAGATCATAAGGAACACAGACCCTCTGGACTCTCATGACTCTATTTTTGCCTCCATGAAGCACTTCTGCCTTTCCTCAGAGGCAGCAGTCCAGGCGTCTGTCTCCTCCATGACGCCAGGAGACTCTTCAGAGAAGGGACCACCATTCATCACAGAAAATCTAACAATGGTGGCTGTCTTCCCATTGCTGGAAAAAAACATGAACAGACTGATTTCTTTTCAACTTAAGGTTTTCCTCCCATATACTTTTCTTAAACCTGTGGTGTCTAGTTTACCAGAGTGTCTGATTTAGCACGCTATATTTTTAGTCTCAGTTGATGAACTCAATACTTCATGGGGTTCTGCAAAGACTGCAATGATTTGTTTCTCCATCGTCTTAGCCAGCTGGGGCCATGCCGGTGCAGACCGTAGGCTCATTCTCTTCTGTAAGTCACTGGAACATCTGAAGCACAGAAACTGTCTTTGAAGTATATATTTTAATTATACTAAGGTCTTGAAACTTCATTGTCACATACAGGATTTCCAGGCATTTACCAAGTAGACAAAGTACTGGGTTGATATCATTGCACTGATGAAATATTAATATTATTGATAAGGCGGGACAATGTGGCTGACTTTATCAGACTCATACCATTTGCATGAAAGGCTGAGTTTCTTTGGCTCTTTGTTCATTCAAGTGCATGAATACCTATTTGGATAGACTTAGGCATTGTGTTAATCTGTCAATAAAATCTTGCACCATCCACAGTGTTTTGCAAGCTGATTTAGGTTTTGGACTACAACAACTGGCCATTGGTAGAAATATACCATATATACACATGGAAATTACAAAAATACATTTTATTTATAGCTGAGTTTTTCTTAAGTAACAAAAAACTAACACTATGAAAGATCAACCAGCATACCAAAAGGACACTACCTAATATCATCCGAACAAGAGACTGGTCTGGGGATTCCATGACGCATCATCTCTGGAAATTTCCAGAAAGGGCAATTTGCCATTGGGAAATAAAAACAGCTTCTTTGAAAAGTCTGTGCTTTGACAGTTTGAATCTCTCATTCTACTCACTTCCACTCCTACTCTTCTCTCAACTTTTAAATTTCCACCTTTGCTCAGTAAAGACCAAAGAAACTCATGAGGGAAATGGAAGGATGGGCTCAAGAAGCCATGGGCACAGCTGAAGCTAATGGGTCATGGGTGAAGGCAGGACAGGACCTCGTTCTCCAACAGACACCAAGTAAGCCCCCAGCAGAGTTGGTGAGGGGACCAGAGTGTTCCCTCCCCTGGGCTACCTGAAATTTTGCTTTTGCGCTGACAGTCAGCAGCTGATGCCTCAGGGCTGCGAGGCAGTGTCCAGCCAGAGCTCCAGATGCTGACTTGCCAAGCCAGGAAATGTGATTTACCACATCGCGGTCACAAGGTCAGCAGCCCTGCCATTTCAGCAAATGTCCTACATCCATTGACTATGGGAGGGCAGGGGAAAGGAACTGGCAAACTCCATAGCTTAAAAAAATGTTATTTACATTTAAACGTAAATCAACAGATTTTCTACATTCAGAGGCTCCTATAAACAGAGGCTGCAGCCTGGGGAGACTGGGGAATCCACTCCTTCTGCTTCAAACAGGCATCAGTTACCACTTCCTTCTGTATTGCTCGGCAGCACACACTGGACATCTTTGTTGAAGAGATAGAGGTTTTCTTATCGAAGTCCATGTATCTATTATCTCAAAATAGACAGAAACTTGCTCTCAGGCCAACTTCATTGCAAGGCAAAGAAAAACCTCCACAAATGACTGTTTTTCTTTTGTAGGATCTTAAAAGCTCTTAGCACCGATTCTCTTTCAGTTAGATCCCAACTTGCACGGTACTCAAGTTCCAAAATGACAACACCTTTTCAAAAACTTGTCAACACAAATCCACCATTCCCTCTCATCTGCTCTCTTTCTCAGCCGTTGTTTAATTAATGGGAGGAAAAAATAGTCAGGACTATTTATAGGTGCAGTCATCGACAATACTGATTTTCATCCAATTCATCTGACTTCGAATATGAACCTTGAAAAGAAAAGGACTGAAGTTTCTTGGCTGGAGTCAGTGCCTCCTTTACAGACCAGAGGTGATTCAAATGACCACAGTCATGGCTGAATGAGAGAGAGTACAGTCTGGTGCTTAATCAGATGCCTGCATTGCCTTTAACACAGAAACAGAGTTAACATGCAGAACTCACCGAAGACAGAGCAATGTTCTCCCCCTTCTGGTGATTTATTAAAATGTGGCATTGGATAGGGGTCTGCAGATTAGTTAGTGTCTCTTGTGACTAAGGCTCCATAGGGAAATATACCCACAGTTCAAACATTTAACTTCACAGAATATCAAACATATGGTCCCACACGGGGACTTCTTGACATACAATCAATTGAATAAGCCAAGAATCAAGTTGTTCAAGAGTCTCCTCTGTTGCCCAGAAGCCCCACCATTCCCCTTTTCAGAGACTGAGGGTGAGAAAGACTCACACATGGTCTATGCCTCAAGTCCCAGCATGTTAGGCTGAGAAAGCAGAAAACTGTTTCCTCAGAGTCTGGAAGTCCCATGGGGCTAAGGCATTAGACCTGGAACTCAAACATGTCTGTCTGTTTCTTGGCCAGCTTGGCCACCTCTTCGCGGATGGCCTTCACGAGGGCTGCCGTGGAGATGTTGGTCAGGGGCGTGTCTGACGGGTCGTTCTCTGCGAGGCTCTGCTGCGAGGCCGCCGCGGACGGCCCCGGGGCCTGCTCCAGGCTGGGGTGCAGGCCTGCTGGCTGGCTGTACTGGCGAGGGAGCCTGGAGGGAGAGTTTTGCTGATAACGTGACCGGGGGTAAGCCTCTATGTACCCTGGGAGGGGGACCTGCAGAGGGTCGGGAGAGAAGAGAAGGGCCCAGTATTAGGAAGGGGTTCAAGTCAATACTGGATGCAGGAGGGGACTGAAGACAAGGAAAGAGATCCAGAAGAAAATGGGGGACCACTGTACACATATAAAATCTGGAGTCTGTTTGTTTAGAAAATAGGTCATTTGGACTCGCTGGATATGCTGGTTGGATGAATTAAGTAGGTGTTTTGAACATTGCTATAAGCAGTTGGAACATGCCTGAGTCTCCCCCTGAATCTATCTGCCTGCCTTTTTAACATAAGCACAACCCAGCAAACAGAATTACTGTTCTTCACAGACCTCAAAGGACTCAGGGGTTTATCCCCGACAATAACTGCTCACACTGAAGGAGCCCTGTGCTGAGGGCTTTCCACATGTTATTTCATTTAATTCTCAAAGCAACAACCTAGGAGGTAGATACTGTTATCCTTATTTTATAGAAGAGGACACTGAAGTAGACTGTCACAGTCTTTGGTGACATGATTAACAAGCCACTGAGACATGCTTTGAGCAGGTCCATCTGATGCCACAGGCTGGGAGTTAATCTCTGCACTGTCTTGGACCTGGGATATGATCTTGGATTCTTGAAAAATTTTGTCTTTTCATTAAAAGTGGAAAACACATACTTCTGTGCCTAAATATACGGACATATCTAGGAATAAGGACAAGTCAATGATTTGGAATTCAGGCTCAACTTTCCCACAGAAACCGTGCCACACATGGGGATGCTGTTCAAGGGCAACCCACAAAAGGCCTTTATATCCCATAATGCTAGTTGGAACCCTGTGGGATGAAAGACTGTGGACAACGTAGGCACAGGGTGCTGTGGGCAACAGACAAGTGTGGGGAGTCAGGCAGCTTTCAGGGAGAAGCAGCTTAGCTGTGTCTGGAAGATGAATAGCTGTTGCCAGGAAAACAAGGCGGGAGGGGCTTTCCAGCAGAGGAAAAGCAAAGGCACAGGTTAGGGGTGCACAGGGGATGCAAGAAGCTTCGGGGGTTCCGTCTGACCAGAGAGGATGTACAGCATATTTAAAGAGCTCAGGAAAGGCAGACAGGCAGGGCCAGATCAGAAAGCCACTGAATGCCAAGCTACAGAGTCTAGTTTTCTATGGCACACTTCTGAGGAACACAGCATGTTCCCATTCTTTACAGAGACACTTGTCTGGGCTCTGGTGAGGATGGAACAGGAGGGGGTTGGGCGAAGAGTCAAAAATTTTGGATCGGTGAATATTTAGCAGGAAAGTGGCCTCCTTCTACTCCCTGTCTGAGGTGTCTGACAACTCCTCCTGAGAAGGCAGCTTTCTGAGATGCATGCCTGCCGCCTGGCCAGGGAGCCACCAGTGCACAACCAGGCAGAGGAGGGGCCTGTGTTTTAGAAAGGACACTTGGGAGGTAGACTCACTGGAGGTCAAGAGGAGAGCTCTTGACCCTCGTCAATGGGCTAGGTGAGGGCCGGTAAGGACCAGCGTGAGGAAAGAAGTAGTAGAATGGATGTCCCAAAATTTGGGGCTTTAATTTCCCAAGACCTGACAAAGAAAGACAAAGTGGCAAATAGGTGCTAATGGTGGGTCCTTCTGCACAAGGGCTGTGCGTATTTCCCTTACACCTTAGAGGAAAACCAGAGTTGAGCGGTCTGCATCCTTGGACCACAGGCACTAGGAATGTGCAGGAGGTGACTGGGGGGGAAGGAGATCCAAGGCCAGGACAGGGGACTTGCCCATCACGTCTCAGCTTGACTGTTCATTCTTCTAGGACACCTTCCCCTGCCCTACATTAGTCGAGGGCTTCCTGTAAGGTGCTTTCATGTGGTTTCTCTAGAGTAACGGTCATCACCCCAGATGCCAACACCTGTCTCAGGCCACTGACATCGTCAACGCAGAACTTTGTCTTGCTTGCTTATCAGTGTGCACCAGTGCCCAGAATTATGCATGGTACACAGTGGGGAGTCTCTCAGAACTTGGGGTTCTGAGGAACACAGTTTGAAAATCACTGTGACCAGCTGGTGCCATATGTTTGTGACGGAGGCTGTCATATCCCCTTTCCTGGCATTTCACATTTAGCTGGAGCTTAGAGTGACTGTCCAACTCTTAAGTCCCCTCAGTTCTGCAGCATCGAGCGTCTTGGTACCAATGGCTGGGACGGACAAGGGATACCTGGCTCACTGGAGTGCCCTCAGGGTAATACCCAGAAGCAGAGAAGATGAAGAGATGAGACACTCTTCTTCTCTTGCAGTAGATGCAGGCTGGAGCCATCACATCTTGCTGGCCAAAATTCAGGGCCAGTGAAAACCACGCGTTCCCTGGGCAGTGCCAATGGCAGGCATCATTTGTTGCTCACAGCACACCCCTCCCAATCCTTCTCCACCAAGCTCCAAGGATGAAACCTACTTGTCAACCCAGGTTGAGGTGATTTTATCTGAGCTAGCTCCTGAAGTCTGGATGCCTGGGATCAGGGAGGTCAGACATCCAAATGATGGTGGGGCCTTTCTCCTTCTCAGATGATGCGGAAGTGGACACCATCCCTGTCCCAATTTCTCAAGTTGACAACCAGTCCCTCTGAGCTTCCTGCACTTTGTTTCACATGTGAGAAATCACCTGTCCTCCTCCCTGGTGTGGTTCCTGCATGGGCACACCTGCCCTGCTTAACTGCAGGTGGTAACTGGGCCCCAGGAAAGACCCATTTAGGCTGTGGTGATCATGTTCCTCTTAAAAACAATGAACAGAAAGCTAACTCTCCTTAATACTGAGTGGATGGGCCCAGAATGATCAAATCATCCCATTAGGAAGGTTAGGTCTTGATTTTCTGGGTTCCTATTCTTTCACCTTTAAGGCAATATGAACCCAAAGACATCTGGAAGTCACCATAAGCCCAGCTATCATCTGTAAGTGTCTTGAGGGCAAGAGCCAAGGTTTGTAAAATACTTGTGTTGACTCCTCCAGAGTACCCACTGGAATTTTCCATGCAGAGGGTGAACCGACAAAGCTGTATGCTTACTGTTTAAATAGCACAAATTAAGTATCATCTACTTTCTGAAAAGCACACATTATGTTTAGACTGTGAGTGGAATTATGGAGTCAAGTAAGCTCTGAACTGATCAACTCATACCCAGTGATTTTAGTTGTTTGAAACAGCCAAGCATGACAACCAAAACAAACATAAACAACCAAAACAGATGGCACCAAGTCTCACATTAAGATTTGTAGACTTGGGGCACCTGGGTGGCTCAGTGGGTTAAGCATCCGACTTCAGCTCAGGTCATGATCTCATGGTTCATGAGTTTGAGCCCTGCGTTGAGCTCTGTGCTGACAGCTGATGGCTGTCTCTCTCTCTCTCAAAAATAAATAAACATTAAAAATTTTTTTTAAAAAGATTTTCTTTTAAAAGATTTGTAGACTTAACAATAGGGAATCCTTATAAATTATTCTTCAAGTTTATTTACTCCAATTTGACAAACAATTCTAATGAGCTCAGACATGCTCCATTTGTAGATAATAGCCCATTAGGAAAAGCATATTTAAAAGTGGGTATATCTATGGAAGTGGAAACACTGTCAGCAATATAAGGTCCAGTTGGGCGCACAGTCGAAGAAAGAAAAATCATATTGAGTGTAGTAATAACTCTAAAAATTATAGTAGTTTGGAGATATCTGGTGTAGGGACAATAATCCTACCATCAAAGCTCATCTTTCAAATGTCATTTTAGTATAGTAAGGCATCCTAATGATGCTGAATCATTTGTTAAAGACAAATTAAATTATGTTCCTCTTTTAAAGGAGGGGGGAAAGATATAATTCATTCCAGAAATTTTTAAATGCAAGAAAGCATGTATTTTTAAATGGTTTGAAAATTAAAGGGATAAGCTTTGATCATCAGGAAAGTTAATATATGTAGGAAAGCTTTGCCCCAGTGATGTTGTTTGGAGGTAGCATCACGACAATAAGAATAGACACCAGTGCTGAGGCTGAGTTGAACCTGCGGGCATAGAAGGCATGGACCTCAGGGTTTCAGACAGAAAAGATGACGTAGGCCTTGGACTGGATGTTTGCTAAATCTAGGATATATTTCAAATGTTGAGAACAAACCCTAAAATGACACACATTCCCACGTGGCCCTCAGGTGAAGTCTGGGAGACAGCCTGCCTTTCTTGTCCATGATGGATGACATTCCAGAGGGACTGGGGCAACCCACACGAGAGGCCAGCACTGTGCTATTTTCGTTTGCTTGGTTTTTCTCACTTAGCAGCCCTTGACAGGTGACTCTGAGACGGGTCTGGGTGTGCCTATCCAGGTTTGCCTGGCTGCTGCCCTCTCTGGTCTAGGCTGGGCCAGCTCCAGTGTGCCACAGACTCCTACTTATGATGGAGCATGGGAACATGAGGGTCAGGACAACACAATCCTTTGTCAGAAGTCAGGCAGAATGCCTTAGGATCTGTGTGCAAAGTAATTCAATCTTGAGTTTCTAAAACTATATCTTCTGATACTCCATCTAAAATTTTTATAGAATTTTAAAACTAAAAGGAACAAATTTAATAACCGCTTTGGAGCCAGACCAATGCATGTTTGAATTTTAGCCTTAGCACCTAAGGAAAGCTGTGTGGCTTTAGACAGTCATGTCATCTGACCGGGTCTTAGTTTCATTTGCAAGATGGGACACATCATGGGAATAATAATACCTACCTGATAGGATTGTTGTGAAGAATAAGACCATAAACCTCTAACATGGTGTCTGGCACATAGAAAATACTCAAAAACTGATGGTTTCAATAAAATTTGATTTGACTAAGGATGCCTTGCTAGAAAGAGGTGGAATCTGGACTGGAAGGCGGGTTTCAAGTTCCTCTGTCAACAGACATCCCACCTGACTACACTGTCTCCACTGTCTTGACATTAGCCACCTGCTTGGTGGCATAGGGGCCTGAGATAACAAAACACTCTTAACGTCTCATCCGTTTTCTCCCTAAAGTGTGTCGAGCAGGTAAGGCTGTGAGGGAATCAGCAAGCTTCTCACCGAGTCGGCCCACTGGCCTGGGAGCTCATTCTCTCCTGCATAGGACATCCAGGCCTGGTTCCTATAGGACGAGGGAGGCGTCGGGATGAAGTAGCCGGTGAAGCCAGGTCTGTTGGCAGCTGGGATGGCGAACACTGCCGGCACCGTATTACCTGGCACGGATCAGATGAATGGGGAGGATTAGGCAGCATCCCACCTACCCGGCTCACATTTGCACAAAGCTGGGGGGGGGGCAGGGAAATGGGGGTGGACTCTGGCATGGGGGGAGGGGAAAATGAGGTGTGGAGCAGACCTCAACCTGCAGCCCTAGCCCTACCCACCTGCCCACTCATCTGCTGTGACTCACACCTGGTTTTCTAGAGAAATGGCGGCCCAGCTCCCCTCCCTGAACCCCCACCACCCCCCCATCCTCATCCTAACACCCCTTACCTACTGGCAAGAAGAAGGGACACCTTAGTGTCCAGAGAGGCTTCTCCTGGGAGAATGGGTGTTTTAAAAAAGCCAAGAAAAGGAACCAAAAGAAATGGGTTCCATTGATAGAATTTCTGGACACAGTGAATTCTTTAGTTAAGTGTTGACAACTAAGTGTTTGTAGTTTTAGTCTAAAAGGTATGCTTTGAATAGACTAAAAAACCAATCAGGGCATGAAAAAACCTGGATGTTCATTTCAGCATTGTTTCGAATGGCAAGAGATTGGAAACAACCAATACGTCCCTCGTTAGGGGAAAGGACAAACTGGAAGATCACATCATTGAATGCCATGTGGCAGTTTAAGCAAATGAACTAGATCTGTATGTACCTACCCATCCTGAAAACAATGCTGAGTCAAGAAAACAAACGCAGAAGGAAATGTATGGTTTGATATCGCTTGTGTACATGTACAATAACAAAAGCATTAATATACCCTATTGGATATACATACATATGTAGCAAAAAGTTAACACCCTCAGTTTAAGGATTGGGATTACCTCTGGGAAGACGAGGAATCAGATAGGGCTGGAGGGTTGTTTGTAATGCTTTAAAGATACATAATAATTTAAACAGAAACCCTGAAGTCGGGCAGATGTGAGCCTATACCCTTACTGTAGCCTATCTTAATATTTTGTCATAGATTTTAAAGAAATAGAACAGCAGCTCTTCTCACCGAGGCTACTGAAGTCAGACATACAGTTGCAGGGATTGCTGAGGAAACCAGGGAGCAGGTGGGTGTTTGGGGGCGGGGGAGTGCAAAGGGCACAGCACCGGGGTGGGGCTGGGGGGTGGGGCTGGGGGTAGGGCGCCCGCTTTTTTTCAGGCGTTTCTCCTCTTGCCCACCTGAGTAATTTAAAGCCGACTGGTCCAACTGCGCCACGGACACGGGGCCTCTGGACACCTGCGCGAAGGAGGGGCTGTCGTGCAGCTGGGCCGGCTCGGGCCCCGCGGACTCAGCCATCCTGGTCTTGCTGCCCACGTCCGAAGTGGACCTGGGGGGGAGGGGGCGCAGAGGGGCTTCGTCAATTCCCCCGTTCTCCAAGCCCGCCACCTGTCACCTCTGAGGGTCACCTCCGGGAGGGGGGGAAGGGGGATGCGGGCCTTTCAAGCCCCACGAGGGTGGGTCCTCAGGCCCAGATTTATCTCCCCTCCCCTCCCCGGAATAACAAAGGCCAGTGCGCCCGCCCGGAGTCGGAGCAGCCGCCGGGGGTGGCCCGAACTGAAGTCATTTTTAGATATTCAAGGTCAGTGCTCCCCCGAGGGTGGTTCTTGTGTCTCTGGGGAGTAGAACGCTTAATTTCCACATAAAAATAAGCCAGGCAATTATCGCTGGGTATTAGCTGGGGATGGTCGACCTGGGAGGGGATGACATCAGCAGCAGCCAATGAGAAGGCTCCGGTTGCAGAGGCCGGTCGCTCCCCCTCCAGACACCAGGGCCGGTGACCCACTAGAGCCTGGAGCACCGCAGTTCCCCGCTGCTGCTGGCAGCAAGAAGCCCAAGGCTCTAGGAGGCTCGGGCTGCTCCCAGAAGCGGAGCCTAGCACTTTCTAGGCGTTATGAATGACAGAAGACTTTTTTTTCCCCTTGGTCCCACAGGGGAGCGGAGAATCCGGCCCATTAAACACATTATATTTCAACTTAGTGCTCAGAATGCCAGTATGAAGAAGGCTGCCTGGGCTCCACGGGGCCCAGCCTCTCCCCCTCTAATAAAGGGTGCTTTAGCCCCTCTCTATCCGCCCCTTCACAGAGGGATTTCAGGCTCCTAAAATTAAAATGGAAGGAGGCAAAGGCAGCCACAGCTGGTGGCAGGCTGCCAGCACACATGGCTCTGGGCAGCGAGTGTCTGTCACTGGAAGTGCAGAACAGAGCCACAGCATGGCAGCTGGGCCAAGAGGCAAGGGTCTGGGTTCTGGCTACCTCCCCTAGCTCAACCTCAGTTTCCTGGTATGTGAAACAAAAGGGGTGGATGACTTCCTTCTCCAAGGCTGCTGCTGGTTTAATCCTCTGAGTCTGTATGTACAGCAGTGACCTACTGATATTTGGCAAGATGGTAGACAGTGTGGAAGGGCATGGGAAGAGACTGATGGTTAAGAGAAGAAATATAAAACAGACACTGTCCTTCTGAAAATGGGCCACAAATGACTGATGTGAAGTTCCTGGCATTCGGACCTCTCAGGAGTAATTGAGGCTGCCCACTATTGCCCAGGGAAGGTTAAACACAGAGGCTGTGATGATGTGACTCTACATCAGGGTGGCTGCTGGAGGCTTGGTAATGAGGGCTCTCCCTTCCTTTCTGGATCCCTCCATCTTTCTCTTGGTTGCCCTCTCCCACACCCCTGGCTTCCCACATACTATTCCAGGCATCTGCTACTAGTTTAGAAAACCCTTCCGAGGAAAATTCCCGGGTTCTGTCCCATTCACTCAGCTCCCTTGGAGGAATCCCAGAGTCTCTGGGATCAGTTAGGTTCGCTCCCTCATTTTACAGATAAGGAAACAGGGGCAAGAGAGTTGAGGCAACTTGCCTAGGGTTACACAGGGTTAGGATGGAACTCTGGGCTACTGCTTCTCAACCTACTCTAAGCTCTACTGGAGTCAAGGGCTGGTGTCTACACACAGTGTGGCATTCTAAACTGCTGGAAATGAGGGCACGGCCATTCATGAGGAAAACTCATTTTTCTTTACCATTTTCACAAAGTTCAGACCTATGGTCCACAGATAGGCTAGCATGTTGGGGGGAAGCTAAGGTAGAGGGCCAGGGCAGTGGCCCATACCTATCTGGGGCACGGTTGTTTCTTTAACCCTGGACCTGATACCTATTCCAGCATCTCCCAGCACTAGATGAATTTTGTGTTTCTTGCCTATCTTTATTTAAAACATGTGCTTTTTATATGATCACAGAGTAAAGACAATATCTTTATCATATCTGAGTTATATCTTTATATCTGAGTTAATACCTTTATACATATCTGAGTTCATGTGTTCTCAGCCTCCTGGCTTGGAAGTCAAGAGTTAGGCTGGGTGCCCAGACATGATGCTTCCTGGCCTCGTGGCCACAACTCCTAAACCACAAAGGGATTTCTGGGTACACATACATGCCAGGAGGGGCCCAGATTGGAGGCAGCTGTCATAGTCGCCTGAGCTGGAATAATTTTTAGATATTGAAGGTCAGGGTTTATGGCTTCCAGTGTATGGGCTGGTTAACCTTAAGTTTCTTCAGTTGTGGGTTCTAAAGGACTTTCCATTTTAAGTGATAAGAAAGTTGGTGAACCCTCTCTGTGCTCCCATTTCCTTCATGGTACTGGGAGCACTCCAGGCATGAGGTTGTCTGTACAGGTGATTGCACCCTGAATGCAGTGGGCATGAAGGAAATGTGTCAGGTCAGGGTACACAGAACCAAATCCTCTCCAAACATTCCAAGCAAAGCAAAGAAAGGAATGTGTTACCGCCTGAGAGAAGCAACAGCCACAGGGCCAGTCCGGGGAGGTACAGGTGGAGGGGGAGAGCCCATGACCATTTCAGGAAGCTGGGAAAACCTGTATGCCTGTGAAAGAGATGAGCAATAGAGGAAGATCTGTTAAAATGCAGTGTCCATACACACACAGGTTCTTCTTACTGAAAAGGAAAGCAGACTCAGATTTTCCTTCCTTCCCCTTCAACATTTCTCCTTCAATCTTCCTTATGTTCCCCAGCCCCCTTTTCTATCACATCTCTGGCCAGGGCCCCCTTTGCTTGGGCCATTGTAGTCACGGAGTCCTTCGACTGATCTTAGAATAAGCTAAGTTCTTTCCTACCTCTGGCTTTTGTACATGCTGCTGCTTCTCTCTGGGATGCTTTTCTTTCAATCCTTCCCACGATTCCTTCCTTCATCTCATTCAGCCAGCCCCATATTTCCCTAGAGCCTCATTTACTTTATCTCCACATTCTGCTTTATTTTTTGCCATAGCAATGGTCACCTTGTGGTATTATATCATTGCTTGTTTATTTACTTCCTGCCACTAGCTGGACTCTAATGTGGGCAGAGCTTTACTGTCAGGTATACCCTGATGCCTGCAACAGTGCCTGATTATGTATGATCAATAAATAGTAGACGAATGAATGAATGAATCACTGATTATGTTTTACTTTCTCACTCATGGAAAGCAGATTTAGTTGGGGGGAAGTGATGGGTTTCGAATCAAGAAGTATGGGTGGAGGTCCTGGTTTGCTGATAAATAGATTTTATATCCTTAAGCAAGTTAGGTGACCTCTCTGGGCCTTGCCATCCTCTTCTAAGATGGTGACAAGGATGCCTTGCTCAGAGGGGTGCTAAGGAGATCAGGCAAGTCGTTATATGTTTAAGTATTTCACAATCTATAAAGCACTATTCAAAGATAAAGGATTGGAACTGTCACAAAAGCAAAGGCTTTAATCAACACGTGAGGGGATAAAAGGAAAACAGTCAGAGAATAGACAGGATCAGAGAGCCAGGCCACAGCCTCCTTTAGTGAGAGAAAATCTCGAAATGCTCTCTGGGAAGACAAAGCTTAACTTGTGCTTCTCATTCATCTTTTTCTTTAGGTATCATGCCTGCTAGATCTCTTGAGGTACAAGCTGACAAGACTTTAAGCCTGAAGGCTTCAGGACAAAAAGCAGCAGCAGAGGGAATCCATAAATAGGGTTCTTTGAACTGAATGAGGTCTTCTTCCCAGCGTTACGGAAGACTGCATATTAGTAAGGGCCCAGATCCTAGATGAAACATACCTCTTGACGCACTGTGGGAATTGCAAGATGTCAGGAAATCTCAAGGACCCTACCCACTACCCACCCTCTGCGCCGGCACAAACCTCAGCAAACTAAAACAAAACCATGGGCTGAAACCAGTGGTAGAAATAGTGAGTAGTAAGCAAATATGAAAGGTGGGGGTTGTTGCCTGGAAGACAAGTGCATGTTGGCAAATGACTAAGAGAGCAGCCTTCAGGACAGGGCAAGGGGGCGGGGCTGGTAGAACTGAGACACACAATCAACCTGGAAGGGGCTGACATTCGCTTCTATGGAGGGAGACTGATAGCATTCAGGCAGGAGCAATTGTAAGTCCTCTTTGGAGGAGATTTCCCTAAACCAGGCTCTCAGGATCGGCACAGATTAAAATGAGCAAATAACTCATCATCAAAGACCAGAAAACATAGGTGAAAGTCAGGAGAAGAACAAAGAAACAAACAACAGATTTAGATCTTTAAGGACTTAAGAGTTTAACATTTCCAGATATAAAACAGAAAACAGAAAGGTAAGAAATGTTAACAACAACAATAACAACAAAATGACCAGACAGAGATCCTATCAGGAATGACCTGGAAGATTTGAGAAAGAACAATTAGAACTTTTAGAGGTGAAATGTAATTACTGAAAGAAAACACTCAACATAGGGGAAGTTAGTAATCGACGTGCCACAGATGAAGAGAAAATAAAGTAGAAAATGGAATTGAGGAAATTACTAAGAATGAAGGAGATAAGATATATATATACACACACATATATACATATATATCCTATTTTATATATATATGTGAAAGAGAAGTAAAAAAATATGGAGGATATTGTAAGAAGGTCTAAAAGTCCCAAAGTTCAGAGAGGAAGAGAGTCAATATTCAAAGAAGCAATGACTAACAATTTTCCAGAATTGATAAAATCAGTAAATTAATAAGTTCAGGAAGTACAATGTATCCTGCAGGATAAATAAAACACACATAGATACACTGTAATGAAATGGTAGAATACCAGAGACGTAGAGAACATCTTTAAAGCAGCCAGAAAGAAAAGGCATATCAACTACAAGGGGAGGACATTTTTTGACATTGGACTTCTCAGTGTCACCCAGAAGACCATGGGCAAAGTGCTCAAAGAAACTGTCAGCCTAGGAGTGTATCAGCAATACTAACTGTTTAGGACAAGAAAGAAAACATTTGCCCAGATTTAGAGGTACTGGCTGAATCAATATGGAAAGCTACATTACCACGCTGCATTTCCATTTTTTTTTATAGCATCAATAAAATATGTATGCTAAGGTAGTATTCAAGGAACCAAAATCTGAAGCTCTACTACATCCTAACCATCTTGGGGTTCAGCAACCATGATACCCCTACCTTGCAAAGCAAAATGCTTTGCACCAAATAGTGCTAAATAAGTTTTTGCTCACTGAATGTTGAGTGAACCAAACTCAGGAGACCAAATTCTCATCTTGATTCAGCCATTCACTTTCTGTAGACAGTCCCTCTGCACCTCATTTTTGTTATTTTTCTTTTCTTAAAAAAAATTTTATTTTAAACTTTTATTCTCAGGGAGGAGCAGAGAGAGAGGGAGACACAGAATCCGAAGAAGGCTCCAGGCTCTGAGCTGTCAGCACAGAGCCTGACACGGTGCTCGAACTCATGGACCAGACAGCACAAGATCATGACCTGAGACAAAGTTGGTCACTTGACCGATTGAGCCACCCAGGAGTCCCTGTTGTTGTTTTCATTTTCCTTGTGAAATAAGGCATTGGAGTAGCTTATGGGCTTCCAAACAAACTTTTCTATAGCCATGAAAGCACTCTGACATAATATGAATACATAACTAGATTAAAGCAGACTTTTCTGGTTGAAGTTGGTGGGGGGTGCCCTGGTGAATTTGGTCCTTCACTTACCTGCATGATGGTAACCTGGAACCTCCCTGAACTCTAAGGTTTTGCAGAGAGTTTGAAAATCATTGTTTTGGATGTCCTTTCAGCTTATACTCCATTATTATCAAGAAACCATCACGTAAGGACATGTTTTTCCCAAAATAGACAAGGGGGTTTAGAGCCCCTCTTCTCTCTTCTGGCCTTTCATGATACTCAGTAGAGGAGACAGACAACTTATTTTTATCCCTGGTGTCTGGAAGGCTTATTCTTTGCTCAACACAGTTTTCCAGCCAAGAAAAAGCCCTTCTGTGCCTGTGTCTGTCCTGTAGCACTTTACCGAAGAGTTGATTAAAAATTCTGAACTTTTGATAAGTATCAAGGGAGTTGTCTTCTTCGGAAGTTTTTTCCAGTTACAAGCAAGACTGCACAGGAGATCAGACAATCCCTTTTGGGCTGTGTCCTCAGGGCCCTGGGGTAGGCGCAGGGGCCACATAAAAAGTAGAACCTGTGCCCTGTGCTTGGGGGCTGAGAGAATTCCCTCCCACAGTGTCTTCCTACCTTCCCCCTCCTCACCCTGTGCAGGGGTTTCCCATAGTTCTAAGCCCTCCTGGCTTCACACTCTGGTTTCTCCTGATATGGATCTGGAACCTTGGCTTCCTTTTTTTTTTTTTTTTTTAAATATATATGTATTTTTTAATTTATTTCTAGGAGAGAGAGAGAGAGAGACAGCGTGAGCAGGGGAGGGTCAGAGATAGAGGGAGATACAGACTCTGAAATAGGCTCCAGGCTCTGAGCTGCCAGTCAGCACAGAGCCCGACGCGGGGCTTGAACCCACGAACTGCGAGATCATGACCTAAGTGAAAGTCGGATGCTTAACCGACTAAGCCACCCAGGCGCCCCTGGAACCTTGGCTTCCTGATGACTCCTTTGTGATGAGGATTTCACTGGAAGTTATTCCTCAAAACTGTTGCCTGATTTCAAGTTCCCAGTTCCATGACAGTGGCCATAATGTGCCCAGCCTGGCACCATCTTTTGGGATCCCTGCCCTCTGGCTAGAAAGGAGATCCCAGACTCAGAACTGAAAGGTAGTTTTTGGAAATAGGTCTGAGGTCTCTGAGGCGGAAGGAGCCTGGGTGTAATTAGAGTAGGCTGGCCAGGCTTTGGGCTCAGAAGTCCGGCTGTAAAAGTAGAAGGGGAAAAGATGACTTACATAGTTTACTCAAAGGCTCAATTGTGATGTCCTTGGGTAGGAGGTTATGGGGCTGGGCCAAGGCCATCTTCTCTAGTAACCCCTGGAGAGAGTGAACCCAGATGAGACCCACTGTGTGCTGGTCCCTTGTGTAGGTGTATCCATCCCAAAGGAGGAATGTGGTCAAGATCAACCTCAAGGGCAGCACTATAGGGACAATAGGTCAAAGGGGGCAGCTTGTGCCTAGAGGAACAGGTCAGGGGGTCTCAGGCTTTGCACTTGTGGAGGAAGGAGGACTGACAGGTCAAAGTCAACCCACCCTCATTGGAGGCCAGCCCCAGGTCAGAATGAATGCATGAATCTTTCCATACCCAACTAACCATGCTGGGTTGCACTGAATGGCGCCCCTTCCAGGGTGTTGTGCTGATGCAGACAGTACCGCTCCAGGAAAAACAGGCGTCTACCTAAGTCTACATGCAGTTGTAAGTAACTTCATATCCTGGTGTAGGAAGTAAAATCTTCCAGAAAGATAGTTCTTATTTAGTTGAAAACAGAGTACTTGGTAATTGAAGACTAACCCTGTAGTGAAAACCCAGTGCCTATTTTGTTCTGTTAGTTCACCAGGAGCTACTGATAGAGCAATATCTAAGACCTCAAAGGCCTCTGGAATCATAAAAGTTTGAGCTGGAAAAAGAGCAGCAGACACTGAGACCATATACCTTACCTTAACCAAGGAGGACACTAAAGCCCAGAGAGGTAAACCGACTTGTCTAAAAACACACAGCCAGTTAAGGGCACTGTCTTGTAATTCTGAGCTAAAGGTAGTGTGGTACAGAGGGGATGGGTTTGAAGTAAGACAAAACTAGGGTTGAATCCTAGCTTGATCATTACCCACTGTTTGATCTCAAGCAACTTTCCTTGCCTGTGCCTGCTTTCTCACTAGTGATGGAGGTTAACAGTGTTATACCCCCATTTCGAAGGCTGTTTGAAAGACTCATTTTATATGTAACATCAGGCACACATTGGGTCCTCTATAGTAATACTCTCTTTCTTTGAGACAGGATAATATTTTGATACAGTAACTGTATCAAGACTTTTTTGCCCCACAATTCCTGAAGCCTAGGGCCCTTCCCCTGCCCCAAGCAGCAAAGGCATCCTACCTTTCTGCCCCAGGGAAGGAAGGTGATGGCTACTAAAGAAGGCCCAAGAGCCAGTTCTCATTGGAGTTTTGATAGTCCAAACTATTGAACTGCAAAAGTTTAGGATTTTATTTTATTTTTTTAATTTAAATTTTATTTAACTATTTTAAAAGTAATCTCTACACCCAACGTTGGAGGTCAAACTCATGACCCCAAGATCAAGAGTCACATGCTCTACCAACTGACCCAGTCAGGTGACCCCCCTAAGAGTTTAGGATTTTAAATATCAAAAACCTAAGCTCTAAAGTACTCAAGGCCTAAAGCTGATGCCAAATGAAGTGATTTGGAAGAAGTGAGGTATGTTTAGATTACTGCGCCCAGATGAGGTCAACACCCTTGGGTTAAGAAAGGGAGGAGAATGGGGCGCCTGGGTGGCTTAGTCGCTTGGGTGTCCAACTTTCGCTTAGGTCATGATCTCGTGGTTCGTGGGTTCAAGCCCTGCGTCGGGCTCTGTGCTGACTACCAGCTCAGAGCCTGGAGCCTGTTTCAGTCTGTGACTCCCTCTCTCTCTGACCCTCCCCTGCTCACACTGTCTCTCTCTCTCTCTCTCCTAGAAATAAACAAAACATTAAAAAAAGAAAGAAAGAAAGAAAGAGAGGAGAGTGGGAGGAAAGCCAGAGAGCTTAGATGCTGATAGGTCTGGAGAGGGGGCTCTACATCCTGCCTTCCTCTGGGGGAATGCAGGGGAGAAGAGGATAATATGAGGAAGATTAGTGAGGGTGAAGGGTTAGGGTATATATGTGTGTGTGTGTGTGCATGTATGACAGAGGGGGAGAGAGAGACAGAGACACCAGGGGAGAGACAGAGAAGGAGAATGAGCCTACTCAAGCATGGGAGGAAGGGAGAGGGGGGTCCGGAAGGAGCTTGCAAACAAGAGGACCAGGATACAGCTGTGCTCTACCTGGACCAATGTACCTGGAGACTAGATGGAACCAAGGACTTCTCAGGGATGCCAGCCACAGTAATTTGACAAGGACTAACTGAAACCAGATTCTGAGGCCTTCTTCCTACCACCTCACCATGCTTGGCACCATGCAGGCCCCCTCAATAGCTTAACCCAGGAGGAGGGAGGGAGACACTGAACTGAAACTGAGCTTTTGGCACATGGAAAAGATAAGTGAAAAATTAAAGTACATGTCTTGCACCCCTGAGTTTTGTGGGCTATGTATTCTCTAGACTTTGTCTCCTACCCCCCTTTCTCCCTTCCCATGGAGCCTTTGCCAGATGCTGGGTACTCAGATGGTTTTCAAGGGGGCTTTCTTAGGGCAGTCCAGAGGCAAAGATCCCCAAGGCCAAGGCTGGCTGAGGTGTAACAGTGTGACCTGCCTTCAAGGACTCCAAGAGTTGGACAATGCCCCATCAATAGGGCTGGGATGGCCCTCTCCCTGTGGTCCAACTTCCTCAAACTTCCAGTGACTTCTGAACAACCAGGGGTGGAGGGAGCCCAATAAAAACATTGAATTTCCGACCCACCTGGCCAGATGGGAGCTCAAAACAGATTCAAATCTGGTTTGCATAAATGTAAGAAACTTAATCAGCTCTTGAACCCAAGTGTTGTGGTGGATGTAAACTCATGCCTGACATGTCTGCCTATCTCATCAACAAAGGTTTTGTTTCGTTTTTGAGGGGAGAGGAGGAAAATAAGCTGTAAGAGTCTCGATTTCATTCTAATAGAGATGTCTCCTTTACAAGCAACAATGATAGGAATGGACAGAACCCTGTCAAACTGAGCAAGCTTCCTTCTGAGATGATCACACTCTGAAGTTCTGGAGATTTGAGTCTCCTCAGGGCCTGCAGGACATCCCTAGGGCTCACTGGGCCAAAGGCACGAAAACATGAGTTCTTTGAAGTCAGCTCTAGGTTCTTACTTTGTGTCTGCCCTTGACAGCTGTGTGACCTTGTGCATATTTCTTTACTTCTCTGAGCCTCAGTTTCCTCACTGAGTACACATGGATAATAATAATACTGGCTTCATAGGATGCTTGTTAGATTAGAAGAGGTGATGTCTACACAGCGCTTAGCTCCATGTCTGGTATGTATAATGGGAGCTCAACAGATGGTAGCTGTTGATGTTGTTATAATTATTATCGCTCATTGCATCTGGAAAGCCTCTAGTGAGGAAGACATTTTAGCCCTGCTGCCTTTCTCCAAATCCCCTACTCTGACACCCACAGGAAGCCTGTAGGATGCTTTCATTCTACTTGGCACAGACCCATTAGGGCTGCTGGCAAAACTGGATGGGACATGAGGTGTCAGGTCCAATCTCTTCACAAATTCATGGGCTGAAATATGATCAGGACTCTCCCGAAATGCAGTGCAGAAGTCCCAAGCTGCCGGCAGTAACCTTTTCCATGATATAAATGCCATCAGGCTGGCCCAGCACATTGAAAACCACTCGCTTCCAATTATCCTCCGGCCAAGCTCCCAGTGCTTCCTTTTAGGGAAGCTGAAAAGTAATCATAGTTATCATTCTAAATTGCTACCTTTTCTATTGATTTCCACATTATCATAGCACAAGGGGGCTCGGCAAGAACTTGGGTCGAGACTCATTATTTCTACTCTGTATTGTTAGTGATTTTCTCCTCTCATGAAAATAGGGACCACACGTGTTGGGGGAAAAAAAAGGCAGAAGCCTTAATAACAAAAGAACTGCCTTTGATATTGTTCTGGTGTGACGGTCCTTCTCTCTGCCATGTTCTCAGTTTTTTTACAGTTTCCGGTGGCCTGATATTTCAAGAATATAATGCTGATGTTTTTGCCCTTCTTGGCACAACTGCCAACCCCAAATTATAACAAACAGAACAATCTAGGTCTTCACATGTCCTAAAAATATGAAATTTTTAGATGGTTTTGTTAAATTGAGGCATCATGGATGTGGATTCCATCAGCAGTTGGAAGACTCATCGTGGTTGTTTTTTTCTCTTTGAAACCAGATCTCTTTATGGATCTGCAGAAGCTGGCCTCTACCCAGAGTCAGATTCTCCAGCTGTTCTTGAGAATCATCTTTAAAGAGAAGTGGAGCTTCTCTGGGACCCTCGGTTGGGGCATCCAGAGCATGCTCTTAAAGGAATTTAGCAGAGCAAGAGGAGGAAAAGATGTAGCCTTAGCACCATCAAGAAAAGGGATATAACTAGTGGAATTCAGTGAAAACGACAGGATATTTTTATAATGATGACTACCATGTACCAGGCAATTTGCAGTGCTGGGCATCGTCTGAAAGCCCCCTGATTAATATCAGCAAACACGTAGTGGGTGCTCGCCAGATGTGGGATCATGCTGAGCATTTTACACGAATGATTTTTCATCCTCACCATGGCCCTCTTATCACCACCATTTCATGGCCAAGACATCTGAGGCTCAAAGCTGTAGCCCCTGGCTAGGGTCATTCAGCTGGTGTGTGCCATTCTACTCTGGGCTGAGGGAAAATCCAGGCATGGGGTCCGTGTATGGAGATCAAGAAGGGTGAACCAATGAAACTGAAGTCAGTGTGAATCAATACAGAACAGAGACAGGTGATTTTCTCAGGGGACAGACACTGAAGAGCTACTTATACCTGTGGTGAGATTAGGATGTTTTCTCAATCTCAGTGAGAAAAATCTCTTCTTTTCCTCATAAGGATGGGTACCAATTTAGTGGACAGTCAGAAAGCTCTAATTGTGCAAACAGTAACAGTAACATGATGGCCAAAGGGAAGTATTTTGTTTGTTTATTTTTTTTTTAACATTTAATTACTTTTGAGAAAGAGAGAAACAGAACATGACTGTGGGAAGGCAGAGAGAGGGAGACACAGAATCCAAATTAGGCTCCACCAAGCTCTAAGCTCTCAGCACAGAGCCCAATGTGGGACTTGAACCCACGGACTACGAGATCATGACCTGAGCCAAAGTCAGATGCTCAACCACCTGAGCCACCCAGGTGCCTCCAAAGGGAAGTATTTTAAACTTGATGGATTTGTGAGGGTCAGTGAGAATTTTTCTCACTCTTTCTGGAAAAAAAAGGATGTTTGGACTTCAACTGAGAAGAGCATGTGGCTCCAGAATTGCTGACACTCTTCCGGAAGGCAGTGCTTCTTGAACATATCCAGCAAACCCCCCTGATGGCAGGGGCTAACTCATATTCTTGAGATCCGGGCATTGCCCCAAAATCTTCTATTTTAGGTTAAAATATTTTAAGAATTTTGCGTCGTATTCTACCTGTATCTCAGAAAATGGGATGTAAGGGGCGCTTGGGTGGCTTAGTCGGTTAAGCATCCAACTTTCGCTTAGGTCATGATCTCATGGTTCGTGGGTTCAAGCCCCGCATCGGGCTCTGTGCTGACTGCCGGCTCAGAGCCTGGAGCCTGTTTTGGAGTCTGTGACTCCCTCTCTCTCTGACCCTCCCCTGCTCACATTGTCTCTCTCTCTCTCTCCTAGAAATAAATAAAAAAATATTTAAAAAAAAAAGGGATGTAAAAAAGATGGTTGTGTTTACCCTATGTCCTTTATTGCCTGCACTCTCCAGATTTGCGTATCAGAGACTGAAAAGATGACCCTCCTTCTGACAATGTCATACTTTCCTCAGACTGGCTTTTACTTAGTGAAAGACCACACTGACCAGTAAATGGAAGTATTCTGGCCTCTGTGGTCACCCAGCTTCGCACTGCAGGTTTGTAAATTCGAATCCTTAATAACAAATCAGTTATTGGGAGCCTAATTGGTGTGTGAGTCAAATTCCCAGGGCCTGATCACCATGGAGTGAAAAGACAGAATAGAAATTCTGCACTTGCCAAAGGACAAAGCCTTCCAGCGATGATGGCCCCAAGCAAACCCAGCCAGCCTGCCCCAGAGGTTCAGTCTCTCCTGTTCAAGATCAGCCAACAGGAAGGATAAGGCTAGACACAGACATTCAAGGACCGACAGAGGGAATGAGGAGCAGTGTCAAGGGGAGACATCTCAGTGACTTGGAGGAGAGGGGAAATCTGGAGCAAAGGAGAACAATAAGGAAATTCACAATAGTGTGCAGGTATGTAGCATATGAGCAATCTATTAAGTTATGTAGCATAAGAGCAATCTATTAAGTGCCTATGTGATATGGACCATGGAGGGTAGGGGTGTGAAATTATCACAGAACTCCACAAGCCCACAGATGTCCCAAATAGTCTACTGCAAATGAAAGAGGCAATGCAACATAGCACGGAGGAGAACAAACAGCATGCTGGTTAAGCACAAGGGCTCTGATGCCAGACTGCCTGGCATTCGGTCCCAGTTGTGCCCCTCCTGCCTGTGTGACTTGAGCATGTGAGTAACCTCAATTTCCTCATCTGTAAATAGGGACAAAACAAGTACCTGCCTCAGTGGCTTGTAGTAAGGACTAAATAAATGAGCTAACATACACACGATCAATACCTAGTAACTAAAACACTCAATAAACGTTGACTTTCGTTATGTAATTACATATCACAACAACAATTTATAAACCTCTATTAATGAGTAATCCTTGGGTATAAGGCATGGACTATCACAAGGATGGAATCTATACATGCACATGGCATTGTTTATTATGGTCTATGGCTTATCCATCTTTAAAAAAGACATCTTAGATGCTATGGTAATGAATGAGATGCATACTAATGAAAATTGTTGTTTAAATCATGGAAGCTTTTAGTCACTGGGCGCTTTCTCAAATATGGAAGTGCAGTTACCACTAAATGAAATAATCGTGAGTGGCATTGCTGTAGCATCTCCCTCGTGTGTCTGGCTTTCTTCTAAGTGCCTCAGATACATCAACTCGCTTAATCTTTACAACAACCTTAGGAAGTGAGTTGTTTTTCTTATTCATTTCACTGGTAGAAAATTTAAGTGATGTCTCCAAGGCTAGTGAGTAAGAGGGCAGGGATTCAAAGTCAAACTGCCTGCCTCTGGAGCCTCTGCTCTGAGCCACCAGGCGCATGCGCTGCTAACATGCAGCTCTGCAATGTGTCTTGACATCTGAAATGGGTCTTGACACTTGGTGATGCAGGAATCCACCAGTGCATGAAGAATGAGGTCAACCCTTTACAGGAGGGACAGTAGAAAAGGAAATTCATTCTAAAATGCAGTACGGTTTGATGTAAGGGCTGCCTGTGTGCTTGTGCCCACAGGCTTAGGCTTGGATCATGGGTGGAGGATGGGATGAGGGTCCAGAAAAGTTTGTCTCCAAATCCCAAGGTGGTTTATCACTAGAAGTCCCCACTCTGAGACCCCTGTTGTTAACACCCTGGGCGGAGCTTGACCCGCTGGTGGCAGGTGGATGGGGCATCTGACTTACCGGCCGAGGCAGACTATACTGGTACATTTCTGGGCGATAGGTGGGTACCCACTGCACCCCTGCCCTGGGCCGCGTCATGGTTCCTGGAGCGCTGGTCACCACCTCCGAGTAGGGCAGGTGCTGTGCTGAGCCGTAGGCTTCCTGGTGCCGGCTCTGGCCCGCATGGCCTGCAGACGCCAAGCTGAAGGCTTCCTCCAGCAGCATGTGCATCTGCTGCCTGACCTCGTCGATGGAGGGCTGGGAGCTCAGTGTGGAGGTCTCAGAGTGACCTTTCATCTGCCTTGATCGGGCATAGCCCCGAGGCTCATTCACCCTGTCAATGTTGGTTTCCTCTATGATCTCAGGCTCAGTCTGTGGGATCAAACACATGCCCATTGATTTGTTAATGAATTGTCCTTGCCATGAATGTTGTCTGTACTTACTCTAAAATGTTCAGCGTGGACATGCGATATCTGGTGTAGTGTTCATTTATGTTATCTCTTAGCTGCCCTGTCTGGAAATCACTCACAGGAGTGATCAGCTAGCATTATGTCGGTAGGGTCACACTCCAGCTATCCCTGCACGCCTCACTTTTCCATAGCTCAAGTGATGCAGCAGGCTTTGCTAACTCTCATAAAGATGATGAGAAATGGTTTTTCACTGACAGCATTAAAGATAATCTCTAAGGCCTGTAGAGAGATTCTCCACCTGCATGCACTTTAGGTAAAAGAATCTACTGTGTCTGGTAGTCTAAGTGCTGGTGCTCTAGACTAACTCTAAATGGTCCTGTGTCCAGCCCTTTAGGGAACTGCTGGCTGCCTGATGCCAATCATCAGAGAAAGCAAGAAAATCCTGCCTCTAGACCACTGATCTCAAGGTGTGGTGCACACTCTGGGGCAGGCAGCAAACTGTGCTTTCGCAAGCCTTCCAGAAGATTCTCATGCCTGCTCAAGTTTGAGACCGACTGATCTGGAATGTTCCCCCGCCTTCTTCCTGTGACCCTTCCATTTGGGGAGCAGCCGCAGGGGTGGGCAGGGGCCAGGGCACCATCAGCTTCCAGAGCGGGCTGCATGGACTGTCTTATGCTTGCCTGCTAATGAATGCTTGTTCAATCAGTCTGCCTGTGTCTTGGTCTCTTGGTCTGAGACTTATTTTTGTGATACCCTGAGAGGGAGGTTTTGGGAGAGTGGTTAATCCATGTTCACTTCAAGCATGTCTGTGGCTACTATTGTCTGCTAAAAGAACGTGACCATTCTGTGAGAATAATTCAGCACAGATCAGTTTGCCATCCTGCTCTCCATCTATGACATAAGTGACACACTGCCACTTTAGCAAAATTAAACAGTACAGATAAGTCAGAGGGGGAAGAAAATCTAAAAATCCATTAACCTTTGAGGGACTTACTCCACTCCCAAGCCTAACCGGATGTGCGTGTAAACATCTTCATACACACATGCCCACTTAAAAAGATTTATGTATTTACATCCTGGCTCTGGGTGTTTATTATCATTTTACAAGGAATGAATATTCTCCTACCTGGATGCCACAATTTAACAGCTGTGTGACCATTAACAATGTCTTAGCTTCCCCTGAAAAGCAGGACCTGAGACATACTTTATACACAGATTATTTATTTTGGAAAACAATTCCAGGGAATAGGAGTAGGGCCTAGGATGAGTAAATTGGGGGAAGGAAAAGAAGCCAATCAAGGACAGGCACTAAATTAATGACTGCTGTGGGCAACTGAAGCTTAATCCCGCCTCCCACCGGGACCCTCCCAGGAATGAAGTAGAATATGCTTTAAGATTGTAGAACAAAATTTTGTCTACCAGTCCTCAGTCCCCACAGTCAAGGGTTGCCCTAGAAATTGTCCTTGCACTCTGAGATCTGTGCAGGCGCCAGATGGGCACAACAGGCTCCCAAGGGTGTACCACGTAACAGAGACAGAGAAGCCTTAGGGCAGAATAAAAGCCAAGGGACTGCTAAGGTGACAAGGTCAAGTTACTGCTGTGTAGGGCGGAGGCTGCAGCCAGGCCAGATCTAAAAGGTGTACTGAGAAGATAAAAGACAGGGCATGAAAGATTTTCCAACCCAGAAAGCTACTTAACTAACTTCCTGCGTTTCAGTTTCCTCACCTGTAAAATGAGGATAATAGCATCTACCTCCAGGGATCTCACAAGGTTTATACATGATGATACACACAGAGAGTTTAGAACTGTAGCATACACAGGCGAAACACAGTAGTAATAGCCACTATCATCACCATAATCGTCATTATTATTACTTTTATATATTAACCTGCACCTGTTTCTCGTGTAATTACTATGCATAAACTGGATACATGAGATGGAGCACAAGAAAAGGTCATCAGGGAGCTTGTTCACGAAGGGAAGTCTTTCCCTCCTTAAAACCTGCACTGAAGGTCAGCAATTTAGATTTCCTATTTAACTTTTTTTTAATGTTAATTTATTTTTGAGAGAGACAGAGCGTGAGGGAGGGAGGGTCAGAGAGAGAGGGAGACACAGAATCCAAAGCAGGCTACAGGCTCTAAACTGTCAGTACACAGCCTGACTCAGGGCTTGAACCCATGAACCATGAGATCATGACCTGAGCCAAAGTCAGATGCTTAACCGACTAAGTCACCCAAGTGCCCCTATTTTTCCTATTTTAAAAATATATTTACTTTCCTTTAGTAGTAAATTAATACAAGCGCATTAGAGAAGAAATAGAAAATACAGAAAACACAAAAAAGAAAGGAGACATTTCCTGTAATCATATCACTCAGAGTTAAGGCTTGGCCCTAGTTCAAGATCAAAAGATGAGGTCTGTCAACCTTCAATTCTAGATTTATCAATAACCACCTACAGTAAGAACTGAGAATACTATTCTGATACGAACACAGGCAAAAATAGGTTCTGGAGTAGAGGGCAAAATTACTTTTGCCATAATAAAGAAACTCCAAGACACTTCATACCTGGGCACATGCCCCCATGAGGCTTACAAATTGGAGATCTTTAGGGAAAGGTTTGAGATCGCTCTCCCAGAAATTTGCTCCCTGAAGGCTTGGGGACTCCTTCTAGGGTAGTAAATGCAACTTCTGACAGAAATTTTCTTCACAATGCATAGAACATTCTGGATAGAACTTCAGACCCTGGAAGGACTTGAGGAGACTATTTAATTCAAGCCCCATTTTACAGATGAGGTAATCAAGGCCAGAGTGTTTAAGTAACTTATCCAAAGTCCCCCAGGCTGGCAATGGCAGAGACTTGTTCTCCCAGCTCCTGGCCCTTGCACTTCCTGCTGCATCACGTTGTCTCTCACATTTCCCTGTCAATACCGGTTGCTACCCACACGCTGCCCTTCCTCCCTACATCCTCTGTCTCTGTAATAAATAATGGATGCTTAATGCTAAACTACTCCCAGGTGGAAGATTAACGGCACTGGGGTGAGCTATGATTTTTCCCACCCCTGAGCTGTGCTATGCATTTTCAGTCATATTGGTGGATCTATTATGTGAATTTATAGTTGTGTCTTAAGCAGGGCAAAAATATACTTCTTAGCAACAACCCCTACTCTGCAGCTCTCCCCGGAGCCTGGGGGTGGGGCTGTGCCAGCTTGGGGGCGGGGGTTGGTTCTCTGAGTAAGGCTGTTGGGGAGATACAACCTTGGCTGCGGAGGATATTCTCCAGGCTCTCACTGCAACCGCCCCACAACACCCCAACAGACGTCAGCCTTTGCATCCCACCCCAGGGTTTCTATTTCATATGGGAGAGCTCTTCCCTTTAACGGGAGGGCCCACAGTTATAACCCAAATAGCCTCGATATGTTTGCTCCAGCCTCCTCCTATTTTCCCACTCTTCTCACTTGGTTTTTCAGTCTCTTCACACCTACCAATGGAAACAAGACAAGCTCTCATTATAGCCTGCGTTGCCCCTCATCACACTTGTATTTGCTTATTTAATGCCTGTCTTGTCCAAGTCTGGACGCTCCCTGAGCCCATCTCACCTCTGTCTCTCAGGAGCTTAGCGTTAAAAACCTGGAATATCCAAAAAAGCTTTGTGAAATTAAACCAATAAGAAATCCTGTCCAACTGCCCATGGGGTAGAACCTGAGGTTACATTAAAGGGCCCAAATTGCCTAACACATTCATTCCAGTGCTGATGAGCGGTATGACCCACAGGCAAGTTACATGAACTCCCTAAGCCTCAGTCTTCTCATCTATAAAATGGGGGGGTTGATCTTTAATCTGTGAAGAACCTTCTAGTTCTCACATTTACTGTTTCTTGGACTCTATCTGCTCCAGGGGGGCCTGGCTTCCTCTGGGGGAATCCAATGCCTACTCATGAAGGGAATATTCATGACCAACCTCCTTCCCCACCATGAAGCAATGATAAATTTGCTCTTTAACTTAACAGACGATTATTATTTCAACTAGGCCTTGGGTTGACAGTTGTGGATACAGCAATTAATAAGATAGTGACCCAGCCCTCAAGATGTTCCCAGTATGTAGGAGGAGACAAATAACAAAAACAACAACAGCAGCAGCTAACAGTTATTCACAGCTTATGTGCCAGACATTGTTCTAAGTGCTTTATATAGATTCACTTCTTTCAGTAATATGAGGTAGCAACTACGATTCTCCTCATTTTACAGATGAAGAAATAGGGGCATTGAATATGTTGCCTATAACTGGCAGAGCTGGAATTTGAACCCAGAGATTCCAGTACCCATTGCACATATCTGAATAGAGCCATTACCATACCACAGATATGGGCTCTGACAGAGGGACAAACAGACTTCTGTGACCAGGAGGACAGACTATAAAATGATCACCGAGGTAACCTATCTCATAGATCATCGGAAAGACAGAAAACACCAATACATAAATATAAGAGTGTCTCTTCTAAGAGTGTTCGGCATATCAGCATTTGATACTTATTAGCTACTATCATTATTATTGTCATCTGCCTCATCCCATAGATTGGGAGTGCCTATAGGGCTGAGCCCGTGTTTCATCCCTATATCCGCAGCCTCCATTCCAGGGCTTAGCCCAAAGCCGCAACGAGGAATTGTCTTTTGAGTGAAAGAACTTAACATAGCACATGCTCAAATGTACTTGAGCACCTGTAATGGGCCAGCCTCGTACTGGGGTTTCCAAGCATGCTACCTCATCCATCCCTGAGCACCATATGGTTGTATCTATTTTCCAGATAGGCATATCACGTCTGCTGACTTAACTTGTCCCAAGCCCTTCTCCCTAACTTGCACATTTCTGAAAATACTTTTTGTTTTTATTTGACAAAAAGGGGGAGACAGGAGCAAAGACAAAACTCCCAGTTTTGACAGATGCTTGGTTTGGGTACAATGTTGGGGGCTGCGTCTGGGACAGATAATATATTTTTAAACCTCTTTAACTTGAAGTTCACTATACTTGCTTCTCCAACCTCATACTCTTGTGAAGCACTGGGGAACTAATTTTCTTAAAAATCTATTTATATAAATGAATCAAGATGTGCTTCAATAAAAATTCTAAGAAGTTAATCAGGGAATGTCTGTTCATGGCAGGAAATTAGAAAACACAGATAAGCAAAAAGACGAAAATTAAAATCCACTATAATCCTAGCACCAGAAATAACTACTGTTAACATTTTGGCCTTTGTGCATGTCTTACCAGATGTTTCCTATGCATATGAAATGGGAGGAAGATTACCAATGCTGGAGCATTGCCAACAACTGCCCCCCCTCCCCCATTCCCACTATCCCTTCCTGGGTCAATTGAAAGAAGTTTGGGGCGCCTGGGTGGCTTAGTTGGTTAAGCATCCGACTTTGGCTTAGGTCACGATCTCGCTGTTCGTGGGTTCGAGCCCTGCATCGGGCTCTGTGCTGACTGCCAGCTCAGAGCCTAGAGCCTGTTTCAGAGTCTGTGACTCCCTCTCTCTCTGACCCTCCCCTGCTCACACTGTCTCTCTCTCTCTCCTAGAAATAAATAAATAAATAAAGCATTAAAAAAATTTAAAAAAAAAAAGACAGAAAGAAGGTTTCTCTCCTCCCCCCTTCCAAGGAGGGCCCAGCATTGGCCACACATATTCTCCAGCTTTCGTGATGGAAAATATGAGATAGAAAAGAAAGAACAGGCAGAAGGGGTGTGGGCTGCAGGATTTTTAAGTGGGATTTTGGAGAGAGATGCAGAAACAGCTATGACATGTGATTGGGAGAAGAATTGATGAAATTTAAAAAGTATTACTGGGCATGATATAATAGCCTTCCTGTATGAGAAATATGAGTGAAGGAGCAGACGTATTTAAAAAATACTTTTGTTAACACAGACACTCTCTCAGACTGAGCCATCTAGGCATGATTTTATAAACAGAACACACACACACACATATATATACATATATAAGGTTTTTATAAAATGGAATTACATATAATATTTTGAAACCTTTTTTATACAACAATATTGTGAAATATCTCTGCCAGTAAATATATGTATTATAAGGGGGCACCTGAGTGACTCAGTCAGATAAGCATCAGACTTTGGTTCAGGTCATGATCTCACAATTGGTGAATTAGAGCCCTGCGCTGGGCTCTGAGCTGACAGCTTGGAGTCTGGAGCCTGCTTCAGATTCTGCGGCTTCCTCTCTCTGCCCCTCCCCTGCTTGTGCTCTGCCTCTATCTCAAAAATAAATAAGAATAAAAAAATAAAAATGATCTGTAAAAAATATCTATATGTATGTATTATAGGGAATACCTTTAAATGATTTCATAGCATTCTGCTATATGGAGTTTTCAGACTATATGCAATAGTCCACTATTTTAGGTGGTATCCTAACATCTTCCTATAGAAACAAAGTTGAAATATGTATACTAGTGGTTAACACTCTGCATAAACCATGAATTCAGCCCTGGGTTAAACCCCTAGAGGTAGAATTATGGGGTCAGAGTACAGGCACATATTGAAGATCTTGGACTCTTACAGTATATCATCATCCAACATCAAGGCCATTCATAGGTATTTAGAAGAAATTAAGGCCATTTCTTTTCCACACCTGAACACATGAGCCCCCTGGGCTTGAGTCCTGGCGCCTACTGGAGAGAGTGAGAATCTGTGATTCTTTCTGTGCCATCCTAGGACAGCCCACACAGGGGCTAAGTATCCCTGTTACTTCAGCTTCTCTTTGAAATACTGCAGAACAAACTTGAAGGAAATGGCAACCCTGCTGGGACCCCCAAGTACCTTCTTTCTAGAAAGTATTTCAACATAGGACACAGCTTAGGACATAGCTCAGGCCTACTGCCTGGTCCCAGAGCATATTCTAGAGCTTGAAGACTTTATCAAAATCAAAGACTAATTTTCTATCAGACACCTAATGCAAGGACTAACCATGGACCAGGGGAAAATATTGGGATTTTTATCCAGAATATACATGGAATTCCTACCAATGAAGAATAAAAAGACAACTCAATTTAGAATGGGCAAAAGGCTCAAATAAACATGTCAGAAAAAGAAGATACATAACATGTCCAATAAACATGAGAATGTGCTCGACATCGTTAGCAATTAGGAAAATTATATCACGTCACATTCACTGGAACGGATAAAATGAAGGAGATTAATAACGACAAATGTTGGTGAGGTTCAGGAGTAAAATTAGAACTGTCACATTGCTGGCAGGTAAAATAGTACACGTACTTTGTAAACAGCCTTGTAATTTCTTAAAAGTTGGACACATACCTTATAACTCAGAAATTCCACTCCTACATATTTATCCAAGATAAAGGAAAATGTTGTCTTGGTCCATTCAGGTTGCCAGAACAAAATACCACAGCCCAGGTAGCTTATAAACAATAGAAATGTATTTCTCTGGAAGTCTGAGGATGCCAGCTTGGCTGGGTTAGGGTCCTCCTCCAGGTTACAGACCTGGAAGGTCTTGCTATACCCTCACATGGAGCAGGGGATCGGGGAGCTCTCTGGGGTCTCTTTTACAAAGGCACGAATCCCATTCATGAGGGCTCCATACTCATGACCTCGTCACTTCCCAAAGGCCCACCTCCTAATACCATCACACTGGAGATCAGGATTGGAACATACAAATTTTGGAGGCATGCAAACATTCAGACAATAGCAAATATGTTCACAAAATATCCACGTGAACATATTTATGGCAGGGCTTTCTGGTAGCTCCAAACTGGAAACAGCCCAAATGTCAAACAACAGGATGGTAGACAAACACACAGTGGTCTATTTATACAACACAACAGTACTCAGTAATAAAAATAAATAAATAAATGACAGATGCATGCCACAACATAGGTGAATTCTGAGCAAAAGAAGTCAGACACAAAAAAATACATGCTGAATGATGGATACCATTCATATGAAGCCCCAGAACGGGTAAAATGATGAGGGTGGATATCAGAACATGGTTGCCAATGGGGTGTATGGTGCAGACTGAGTGACATGAGGAATGGGGTGACTTTCAGGAGGTGATAAAAATGTCTTATATTTTGAGTGGACTGGTGGTTACAAGTGTACATACATGTGTCAATGCTCATCTACTTGTACACTAAAGACCTATATATTTTTATCATAAAATTTGCCTGAATTACAACAGAACAAAAAGGCTTGGCCAACATTGCTAATTCTATGGGGATGGTCAGGGAAGACCTCTCCGAAGAGGTGACATTTTTGAAGACCTGAAGGAGAAGGGGTTAGCCATGGGAAGATCATAGGGGAAGCTTGTGAAATGTCCTGAGATGGGAAAGAGCTTGTAGTATTTGAGAAAAAGAAAGGTAGACTGTTATGGGCTGAACTGTGAACCCCCCCAATTCATATGTAGAAGTCCTAACCTCAGGACCTGGGAATGAAACTGTATTTGGAGATACGTTCTTTGCAGAGGTAATTAAGTTAAAATGAGGCCATTAGAGTGGGGTCTAATTCAGTATGTCTGGTGTTCTTGTAGAAGAGGGTATTTAGATGCAGGCATGTAAAGAGGGCAGACAGGGAAATGACAACCATCTAAAATCCAAGAAGAGAAGCCTGAAGATCCTTCCCCACACAACCCCCAGAAGGAACCAACTCTGCCAACCCCTGGTTCTTAGATGTCCAGACTCCAGAATTGGGAAAAAATACACTGCAGTTGTTTTAAGTCACCAGGTCTGTGGTACTTAGTTAGGGCTGCCTGAGCTGGTCAATACACGGACCATGTGGCTGGAGCCCCAACTGTCAGGAGATGGGGCTAGAAAGGCAGGTAGGAGCCACATCAGGTAGAGTCTTGAAGACCATGGTAAGAAGGCTGGAGTGTTTTCAAAGGGCAATGGGAAACTCTTGAGGAATTTTAAGCAAGGGAGCAGTGTGACAGGAATTTATGGAAGGCAAGTTAGAAGGCTCTTGCAGTAATTCAGGGAAGGAGAAATGGTAAGGGCTTAAATTAGAGTAGTCATGTGCAAATAAAATGTGAATGAGCTCAAGAAATGTTTTGGAAGAGAGCTCACAGGACTTGCTGAGGGATGAGATGTAGGGATGAGATGAAGGAAGGAGTCGAAGCTGAGACTCTTTACCAAGAAGGAGCACCTTGCTATATGAGTTTCCTTGATGTTGTCTGAGCTGCCCAAGCATGTATCTTCCTCTGTACCCTCCCACTTGCTGTATCTTCTTCCCAAATGCTCTTCCCCCACAGGCTGGCCTGGCTAGCTCCCTCGATTCAGGTCTCTGCTCAGAAGTCACTTCCCCAGACCGCCTCGGCCAACCTATCAAGAGTGCCTCCTGTTTTCCTCCATTGTCTTGTCCAGCTTGACGTTCCTCCACTGCCTTTCTGACATTGTGCTGACAGTCTGTGTGGTCAGATGTTTATTACCTGTCCTTCTTCCTGGAATAGAAGCTCTGTGAGGGCAGGGACTTTGCCGTGTGTCCTGCTACATCCCAGAATGGCAAATAGTAGGATTTTAATACACACTTATTGAGGGAATAAATAGGAATTCATCTTAAAAGAGAGCCTGGAGGTTCTCTGCCCAAAAGCCTTTACCAGTAAAAGACATTTCCAAGTGCCTAAAATGAATTAGATGTAGAGGCCGCTTTTAGGCAAACAAGCGTGAGCAATGGAATGTAGAAAAGGCCCACAGCAACTACCTGGCTAAATACAGACAGGCCTATCAGGTGACCTCAAAATATCCATAGATGCTAACTAACCAATGGGCTACTTACAACTAGGCACAGTTATCAAGAAAGGGAAAATTCCATAAGGTGCTATACCTGCTCATCTTCTCCCTTCAAAAACAGCCCCCACGGGCTGCCTCATGGCAGACAGCCTCCCCTTTGCTGCCCGCCCACCACTCCCTTGCAGTGTATCCAAGAGACTTCTGTTTCCTTTGTGGAAACAGCCTTAGGTGGATTCTTTCACCACCCACGCCATCACCTACTACTGGATCATTGATCATGGCCACACATTTGGGGGCCCCCATCAAATTGAGATACCCCATTAGACATCCTTATCTAGAATGGAGTTGAAGAGGAGGGATGAAGGGCTCTTGAGGCTATTTATTCCAGAATTTCTTGAGTTCTGAGCCCCAAAGTAGACAGATGTCTTAGAAGGCCATATTTCCCAGGACACACAAGTATGTACAACATCGCTTTGCCTCACCCAGGCAAGAATTTGCCCCAAGGCCGTGATTTTCAGCTCAGTGCTGATCACAGCTCCACCCAGCAAGGAGAACAGACTGAACAAATCCTGCGACTTCACAGCAAGGGCCCAGAGACCAAGTGGAGGGTTCAGCAAGATCCATTTCTGGGTTATGTGGCCATGACGACTTGACCTGACTCCATGTGCATTTTTCTCTCCACCAAACAGGGTCTTTTGGACAACACAAAATAGTACTGCTTCTCTCTATCTAATATCTCTCTGGCCAGAACAGCCCCACTGCAAGTGCTGCCTGTCACTGAGGAAGCAGAGACATATTCACAATATTGCTTCTAGAAGCCAGAGTCCAGGGGGTTTCACTTCCCCTTGTGGGGAGAAGAGCTAGCAGGACAGGTCACAGGTGCAGGCAGCAGCTTTCTCCTGAGCCTGTATCTCAAAAACTTCTCTGATAATAAAGGGAGATTGGTATCCTTCAGAACAGGTAGGAGGGCTCAGATTAAGGGTTTGGTGACTTCTTTTGCACAACAGGTATGCAAATGGAATATTTTTCGAAAGGAGGGGAGGGGAGGAGAGAGAGGGAGAAAATCTTAAGTAGGCTCCAATGATAAGTGCTGAGCCTGATGTGGGGCTTGATCCCATGGCTCTGGGATCTGAAATGAGCTGGGATCATGACCTGAGCTGAAATCAAAAGACAGATGGGTAGCTCAGTCAGTTAAGTGTTCGACTCTTAATTTTGGCTCAGGTCATGATCCCAGTGTTTGTGGGATCAAGCCCCACATTGGGCTTTGTGCTGACAGAGTGCAGCCTTCTTGAGATTCTCTCTCCTTCTCTCTCTGTCCCTCCCCTACTTGCTCTCTCTCGCTCTCAAAATAAATAATAAAAAATAAACATTGGGGCGCCTGGGTGGCTTAGTGGGTTAAGCGTCCGACTTTCACTTGGGTCATGATCTCGCAGTTCGTGGGTTCGAGCCCCGTGTCGGGCTCTGTGCTGACTGCCAGCTCAGAGCCTGGAGCCTGTTTCAGTCTGTGACTCCCTATCTCTCTGACCCTCCCCTGCTCACGCTGTCTCTCTCTCTCCTAGAAATAAATAAAAATATTTAAAAAAAATAAAAAAATAAAAAAAAAATAAACATTAAAAAAAAAAAGAGTCAGATGCTCAACCCATTGAACCACCCAAGTGCCCCACATATGGAATATTTAAAAGTCTCAGCAAAATTGCAAATTTCACTGAAAGTTCCAACCGTAATCACAAGGTTGGCTCTACATACAACCAGCCCCCATCCTCAAGTGCTTTCTAGATCACCTCATTAAGGTGAGTTAAGTGACAAAAGACACTTTAATTTTCTTATCACTTGGGAAACCCCAAGGGCTTTGGAGCTCTGTGACAGGAATAGTGGATGAAAACCAAATATGTATTTATCATAAATCACAATGTCACAATGTGTGATAAAATTCATAGCAGCCCGGAAATGTCTAAAGTGCTAGAATGGAAAGGAACCAAACGTAGTCTCCCTCTCTCTCTCTCGCCCGGACTGTGTTAGCCATAGTTAGAACAGCCAATGTTCACTGTGTGTCTTCTATGTGCTTTACCCGCATTAATTCATTTAATTCTTACAACAGTTTTCTAAGGCAGGTGCCATTTGCATCCCCGTTTTATATATGAGGACATTTAAACTTTCTCTCATGGGAACTATTTCATTGTGCCCTTTTGAGGGGAGCCATCACCTGCTTTTCCTTATCTTCCTAGTGGAGCTGGTGCTGCAGACAGCGAGGAGACAGTAGATCAGTTTTGAAAGTCCACACGAGCCTGTAACAAGAAAGGTGCGCCCTACCGCCCACTCAGATCGGCTCTTTATCCTTACAGGTCTTGAAAAAGCCAGATAGGATCCCTCAAATCCCTCTTTCTCTCTCTATCTGCCCCTAAGACACAACTTCTTGCTGTAGCCAAGACTTCCTGAGCCCACAAGGAACAGTGGCCATTCTTTTCACTGCTCTCGTCTTTCTTTTTATGGAGGGCCTACAGAAGATGAGAAGACTAGAAGGGATGGATGATGTGGTGGGTGTTGCTGGCATTGCTCCTTAAGAGGCCCCGCTACCAATGTTCCTCAAGTAGCAGATACCGTGATGGCCTCCGCACCCATCCACTCCTCTCCCCATGTCTCAGCCAAGAGGTCTGGGAAGCGGGGATTAGCCTACTCCAGCTCTTATGGGAAGGTCTGACTGGGTTAAATCCAGTGTAAACCTCCCATCCCCATTGCTACAGTAACTGATATGGGGGTGGGCACTTGACCTTTGGAGGCTCAATGATAGTAAAACCCATAAACTTTGCTTCATGTCTGGAAAAAAGAAATTTTCTCTTTCAGTGGTCAATGGAGTACGTAGATATGGGGCCAAGGCTGCTGCAGCCACTTGCTAGTAGAGCTAACCTGTGGATGAATCCCACCCATAAAGAGGACAGCATGGCATAATGTAAAGAAATACAACTGGAGCCCCAGTCAGACCAAGCCTGGATTTACCATACCAGTACATTCCCTTCATGATTTAAAGATCATTTGATTCAGGTCGAGTTTTCTGTCATTTTGGCCAAAGCATCCTGTTAACCACTACTTACACTGAACCTTAAACAGTAATATACATATGTCTACACTTTTGATAAGCCAGTCATATCAAATGTTCATATGACTCAGAGTGATAAAGCTGCCCCATATTTCCAAGTCTCAGCTTGGGAGTCACCTCTTCGGGTTGACACAATTGTTTGTTCATTTGCTCAACAAATAGAGACACCGCATTTACTATGTGCTCGTTCCTGTTCTAAGTGCTGAGGTTTCCAGGATGAATAAAACATGATTCCTGTCCTTGAGAAATCAAATGGGGAAATAACACAAGTAAATCGACAGATGGAAGACAAGGAGTAAGGGCTCTGAAGAGAGTGAGTCCCAGGTGCTTCTGAAACACAAAGGACAGACACCTAAGTCAGACCCATAGATATGGGGTCAAGGAAAAAATTTGAGGGGAGACAATGTTAAAGTTCTGCAAGCATTGCCTGGATTACTGGTTCTCAATCCATAGTGTGTTTGCCCCAAGGGTACAATTTTTTGGAAACATTTTTGGTTGTCACAACTGGGAGGTGCTATGGTAACTAGTGGGTAGAGGCCAGGGATGCTGTTAAACATCCTACAACGCACAAAACAGCCCTCCAGACAAAGAATTACCCAGCCCCAAAACTCAGTAGGGCTGAGACCCGAGAAACTTTGGCTGCATGAAATAGGTGGGAAGGGATGTTTCGAGCAGAGAGATAATCACAGGCAAAGACACAGAGAAATGGGTCCACATGACAAATGTGGGAAGGGCACTTAGAGCCTAGAGCTAAGAGTGGATTAGGGAGTTGTGAGCATCAGATAGAAGGGTATCCCTAGGGCCAGCCAGAGCAGATGAGTCCTGAGCCAGAAGCTGAGGGTCTAATCTTACCCCTAGAGCTGTGGGAAGCTACTGAAGAATTTGAAATAAGGGTGTGTGCTTCCGGCACCCAGGTAGCTCAGTCAGTTTAAGCAAACCGTCTGACTTTGACTCAGATCATGATCTCAAGGTATGTGAGTTGGAGACCCATATCGGGCTCTGTGCTGACAGCTCAAAGCCTGTAGCCTGCTTTGGATTCTGTGTCTCCATCTCTGTCTGCCCCTTCCACGCTCATACTCTGTCTCTGTCTCTCTCCCAAAAAAATAAACATGACGAAAAATTTAAAAAAATAAGGGCGTGTGTTTGAGAAGGACTCCTTGGAGGCTTCTATAGCAGTTGAGTACTGCTGCTGGGTCTGGACCTGCAGAAGCTGTGGCATAGAGAGAAACAGACCTCCTTCACTGCCACACTCCTACTGCATGTGTTTCCACCTGTCTGCTCCACTAGCGTATAAAAGCACCTTGGGCAAACCCTCGAGTTAATCCATCTTTCTCTTCTCCCAACACAGGTAGTATGGTGGAATCAACTGTGGGGCTTACATGCTAATGCCAGGAGAGAAGTAGAAATCAGAGAGAGCTAAAAAGTTAAAAAAGGACCTTTGAAAGGCCATTTAATTAGCCATGTGGTATAGCACACATGGCCTGTATATACAATCATATAGAGTTATGTGTGAAAAGAAATATATAATCTCTAATGTACAAACAGAATAGATGCAAACACTAATTTGGGGGCAATATTTAAGTTTTTCGCTCTTTTTTTTTTTAAATGTTTTATTTATTTCTTGGAGAGAGAGAGATAGACAGCGTGAACAGGGGAGGGTCAGAGAGAGAGAGGGAGTCACAGACTGAAACAGGCTCCAGGCTCCAAGCTGGCAGTCAGCACAGAGCCCGACACGGGGCTTGAACCCACGAACCGTGAGATCATGACCTAAGCGAAAGTCGGACGCTTAACCGACTAAGCCACCCAGGCGCCCCTAAGTTTTTCTCTTTGTCTTTCAGGGCTTACGTTGTTGAGTTCACATATGTTCAATGCACATAATGTGCCATGGTGCCACAGCACTTGGTCAATGTTTGCTAGAAGAAATGAACAGGAGAGCAGTTCCCAAGGAATTCTCATTAGTCTGCTGGTCTCCAGCTCCTGGAAGGATCTGGGAGTACAGCTGAGCTAAGGAGCACACAGCGCTGGGAGGACCTGGCATGGAGAGGTTGCTGTGCTGCTCAGGACAGCAGAACATTTCCTCCAGCTGCCGGGCCAGCCCTCAGCTGTCAAATGGGAACTGCCTTTGCTCTCCCGGGGCACTGGTGGAAATCAGCAAGGCCAATTCTCTCACTAGGAATTATCTTTGGCTAAAGAGAGCTACCTCACCCAAGGACAGCCAATGACTGGTCAATGCCAGAGTACAAAAGCCCATCTGCACTTGGAACAACTCTGCGGGGCCATGTGAGGTTAGCCAAGGCCTTGTAGTATCTGTACCACAGCCCAACTTTTAACTCTGCCTAATCCTGCTTCCTTCCCTTCCTCTACGGGTGTCTATACCTAGAGCACAATGGGGGACCCCAGGCTGTAGGAAGAGGCTGTGAGGTCTCAGAGTCCAGGAGCAGCGGGATGGGTAGGCAGGCACCACGAGTAGCAGCAGTAGTGTTCAGAGCTCAGGGAATCAGAGACAATGAGCAGGCAGATGGCACCTGTGTGCTTACAACAGAGAGGAAGTTGTCTGTCTCCTGCCCAGCGGGAAATTGCCTGCATGGTAGGGAAGTCCTGGGCCTGTAGGGGAGGTCTGGTTCCAAGTGAGGTCACAAGACCATCCTGAAACCTGGCCCAGTCCCTTCCAAACCTGCCAATGAGAATCCACTTCCTGCTCCCCACTTGCCAAGTGGCCTCCATTTTTGTGGGTTAGCAAGTATCTGGGCAGCCACCAGCCCTGTGAGATCTGGACTACAGCAAAATGCCCCTTCACCACCAAACACTTTCACTACTTTGCCTTGGGCTCAATCAGGGAGGCCAATTTTCTTTTTCTTTTTCCTTTTTTTTTAATTTTAGAGAGAGCGAGAGTAAATGTGGGCAGGGAAGAGGGGCAGAGGGAGAGAGAGAAAGAGAGAAGAGAGTCTTAAGCAGGCTCCACACTCAGCATGGAGCCCAATGCAGAGCTCGATCCCACAATCCTGGAATGGTGACCTGAGCCGAAATCAAGAGTCGGATACCCAACCAACTGAGCTACCCAAGCACTCTGTGGGGGACTGGTTTCTAATTATCCTTAGGATTAAAAGCCCCTGATAAAATATAATATGGCATAAATTAACTTGAGGCCGCATACCAAGCCAGGCTTATTAATAGCTTAGGCTAGATGGCAGAGGTTGGAGACAGAGATTAAAGGCTGAGTTGGGAGGACACAGGTAAGACAATCCCAGGTTGGATGTGAAGAGGGTGATGGCACTGGGAATGGGGTCGACACCAGAGCAGCCAGTTCAGAGGGCAACAAGCACGCCACCTCTGGGATGAAGGACGAAATTCTGAAATCCACCCCTCTGCCTCCCGATGAATCCAAGAGTCGGCCATCCCTTAAACTGGGAAAGTCAAGCCGCAGTAGGGCATCCTGTAGTCTCCTTGGGTTTCTGACTATCATCCTGAAACCATAAGATGCTGGTGATGTGGTGGGGAGTGAGAAGGAGAGACTTCCATTAATAATATAGAATTGACAAGTTCCCTAGAAGGCTTCAGACTTGCCATGAGCTGTTATAGGCAGTCGGAGCTTTCCAAAGCATATTTCATTCCTCTGCAGACAGAGCCCATCAAAACAGTCACTCTGATTCTTTGGCCTCCTTTCTTTCTAGTAACCACCTTCACCTGACACAAAGGGAGCTTGTTGCCTTGTGAGCCAAGATGCCAGGAAATCAAAGCCTTATTACACACAGCCCGGCATACCCATGCCTTCAGCCAGTGGCTGGGGACCAAATTCTGCGAGATGCTTTGATCTTCCCCTTGGCCATACGTGTTCCCACTAGCTCTCCCCACTGCTTCCCAAATATTGCTCTGCCTGGTAATTCTCCTCTCATCTCTCTCTCACGTGTGGGGATGGCAGGCCGGCACTGCAACCTCCTTGCCGCGGGTGCTCCTCCAATGCCCAGGCTGACAGGCCCACATGTGCTTGGGGCCCTCTCCGTGGCGGTGGCTGTGTTGGACACCGCAGTTCAGTCAGTGAGGTGCACTGGTGTGCAGGCTGGGTCCAGGAAGGAGCCAGAGCCCGTCTTCCTGCTCCCTGGCAGCTCCAGGGCAGCCCACTTCCCCACCGTCCTGCTCGGGGCAGAGGCAGCCGGTCCTGGTCAGGGCCAGCCCTCTGTGCGTCTGTTCTCAGTCTCTCCCAGGGAACGCTGCCAGCCCTCCACTGATTCTGTAAGCGGCTAACTCCTCACAGTAATTTTTGGTCTGTTCCAACGGCTTGATGTTTTCTGTTTCCTGCAGCGGAATCTTGCCTGATATAGAATCTCTTTTTGTAGATTTACATCCACTTCTCAATTGCAAAATCATCTGGTTGTCATTAACATTTTCAAACCTTTCTCTGAAGAGCACCCCTGGAATGACTGTTAGCCATGGCCCCTACAGCAGAGCCTTCAACATCATCTCTTCTGAGAGGCATCAATGGACCAATCATCTAGCCACATTATCGGGTTTACCATGAAGGCTCTATGAGGCCTTGTCCTCAGAGACCTTGTCCAGGGTGTGGAGCTTGGACAAAGTGCTGGAGAGAAGCCTAAGGGGAAGGAGCCCATAAAGGTCTCTGGTTCTGAGAGACCTTTCTATTCACTTTTTTAAAAAACGTTTATTTATTTTTGAGAGACAAAGAGAGAGACAGAGCACAAGTGGGGGAGAGGCAGAGAGAGAATGAGACACAGAATCCAAAGCAGGCTCCAGACTCTGAGCTGTCAGCACAGAGCCCGATGCGGGACTCAACCTCATGAACTGTGAGGTCATGACCTGAGGTGAAGTCGGACGCTTAGCCAACTGAGCCACCCAGGCACCCCACTTGGGTCTTTATTCCGCCTGATAATTCATATTTGGGGCATTTTCTTTTCCCTCCTCACTACCTCGTTATTTTCTACATGACTTTCATTCAGAAAATAACACTTAGAAAAATACTTTGAAACTGATGACTTTTTGCTCTTACATACTAGGCTATTTTTCTACCTGCTTTATGCACTGGGAGGAATTCATTTCAATGCCAAAGTGAGTTTAAAGATACAGTCCTACCTTTTAGCAGTGTTCAGTTTGGACATCTTTATAAAATTATGCATTTCATCTAATGGGGGTTAGAAAATTACTCCTAGAAAATTACTACCCAAGTGAGCCACAGTGACTGCCAGGAGTGTGTTGCATCCCTTAGCTGTTAGGGGGACCAAGAGTCTAAGAACTGTTGCTACAAAACACAGAGATTCACCAAGCCCTTGAAGCGGAGTCTCTCTTGTGCAGGCTTGGACCCATCCTGCTCTATGGAAACATTCTGAAACAATCCAGGCTGCCATCAGCCCAGGGGCTCAGATTTGCCTGTGATGCAAATGTGTTTTGGTTTGCTTATTTATTTATTTGTTTACTAACTTATTTTTACACCCAGGCTTTCTTGTTGGGATTCCAACGTAGCCAGCTTTGGAGAAATTAAATCAATCTCCCACTGCTTCTGCTTCTGTGATGTCAAGGAGCCAGTCACCCTGGTGCTCCCCAATCTGGCAGCAATGACTGGAAATCTTGGTCTGGCTTCAAGATCCCCAGTCCCAGTAGGAAGAAGGACATGCTTCCAACCAAATAACCTGTACACTGTGGGGCTAATGGGTTCTTTTGTCAGGAATGCCCTGGCTATTTTGGAAAATCAGGTTGAGAAAAGCTACAGCTCTCTTCTTTTTCTATTTTATCTGCTGATCTATTGTTTGCTTGTGTGGGTTATCCATGCAGGGATACTTTTTTTTTTAATTAAAAAAATTTTTAAGTTTATTTATTTTTGAGAGACAGACAGGCCATGAGCAGAGGAGGGGCAGAGGGAGAGTGAGACACAGACTCCAAAGCAGGCTCCAGGCTTGGAGCTGTCAGCACCGAGCCCGAAGTGGGGCTCAAACTCATGAACTTCGAGATTATGACCTGAGCCGAAGTCGGCTGCTTAACTGACTGAGCCACCCAGGTGCCTCATCCATGCAGGGATTCTTATGAAACGAGACATCCAGCTTCTCTGTGATATCAGAAATACAGGATATATGTTACATGATGTGAAGACAGATAGATAGTGCGGTGGGTTTATGTGGAAGCCCTACTGCACTGTGGTTAAGAGAACGAGCTCTGGAGTTGGGGAGACAAATGATGTAACTGTTGCATGCCGTGGTTTCCTTATCTGTACAATGGGTGTAGGAAGGGGGCCTACCTCACTGGCGACTGTGTAAATTCAATTAGATAATTTACATAAAAAGACCAGAATAGAGGCTGGTCCATCGTGTGCAGTCAATAAATGAGAGGTGCTTTTCATGTGATCAGTGCAGAAGGTCCAGGAGGAGAAATAGGAAGCAATTGCATTCTTACAGATGACAATCTAAATTCTTAAAATTGGTCCCCAGGTGATCATTTTGTCTTAAGGAAAGTTATCTTTGCTTATGTTTTTGAGATGACATGCAATTCTCAAGACACGTATATTTAAGAAAAACCTATGAGAATGAAGAGGGCTTTCCTTAAAGCTATCTATAATTGGAATATTTATACAGGAGGGTGAGGTGTGAGCAACCTCCCTTCAAAAATCATCTTCCTCCTTCTGTTGTCATAAGTAATGTACTAACATGGCATTCTAAAAGTATGAAGTCAGCACTGCAAGTCATGGCAGAGCAGTTTAAAAAACAGAAAAACCCAACAACTGCACTGTCCTCTTTTAAGACTAACAGGGAAATCTCTGCCCTATTTCCTCAAACTATAAAAACGTCTGTGCCTAGGCTCTCACAAGCTGTCTATCTATTTCCAATCTTGAAATACATTTAAGAATCCTATCATACCTCAGGAATGCCTAAGCCAAAGAACTCCCTGAAACTATAAGCATGTAGGAAAGATATTCACTGTTGGTAGGGAGAGATTAGCTGGAAAACTCAAATACCTGATTTTTAACCACAGGCTGATTTTCAAATTGTTGGCCATGTTTGGAATGAAAAAAATTTTTATGAGGAGAAAAATCAATGTTAAAGAATTTTACCTGGAGGAAAAGAAAAGATTTGCCCAAAGCATCTGAAATTTTATAAAATAAATATAAAAATATAAAATATATTTTATAAAACTATTAATTTGTTTTACATGAAAAAGGAAAACAGAAATAAAAGATAACTACCACTAACACAAATGTCAAGTTTGAATGTAATATAAGGTAACCAGAAATTCAAATGAGGCAGAACATCTGTTTTTAACAGGATCATTAAAATCCCACTTTAAGATTTTGTGGTAAACAATGACCAATCCTGGGGGGCGGGGGGGAGGAGAATCTTTCAGTATTTGAATCAGCATGGTATATTTAAGAAATAAAGTGTAATTTTCAAATGACAACCTCACAGATGATAAAAAAACTGATCCAGACATTTTTGAATCATAACTCTTGATACAACCCCCCCCCTCCCCCCGCTTATTTGTAATCAGAGAACTGTTTTAGGAGAATGGGAAAGAAATCTTTTTCATAAAACCTAAGAGTAGATTTAAGGCCACCTGAAATCCTGGGGTAGGGTGAAGCATTCTTGAATGTCTCTATCAGAGTTGCGTTCATGTGAGTTCATGGATACAACTACGTTTAACAGGATGTGAGTGACTGGATGTGAGGTACCACATTACAACTCCTTATCTGGGAAGTTTGATGGGGTTAGAACAATTTTTCCAGTTTGGAGACATCACCAAACATAAGCATGGGCTTCATCATATGAAATCACCAAATCGCTCTGTTGGGCATCTCATGGTTTCCATGGCATATTGAGGAGTTATGAAATCAGGAACAAATCCAACTTCTCAACCCTGCTATGCATTAAAAGGAGCCTGTGTTCAAATGAATTGTAACCCACAGCCATGGTTCCTACTGAGATTTAAGGACAGTGGGAAAAAAATTAAGGACATTTAGAATTGCTGTTGACTTAAGATCAATATTGTACTATTCATAAAATGATTGGATTTAGAAATCAAAATCCTTTTAGCAATAATTTGTTACTCTGACACATTCCACATAGTCTTACTTGCAAAAGAGGTAAGAAGGAATAATAAAATAGAAGCCATTTTAGTGCACTTTTAAATTCCACAAATATACTGTGAAGTGAAACATTCTGGGGTGTTCTATCTCCACTACTCCTATAGGAAAGGAAAGTCTATATTCACCTTGGCCCAACAGACACTTACATCGTATCCGCTGTTACGGATTCCACGCCGGGGTCGCTCCCGAGTCACCAGAAGGTCCATCTCCGTTTCCCCAGGACTCGGGCTATTCAGAGACTGCCGGCTTCGGTAGACAGAGTTCTTCATCTGTTGCCTGAAGAAAATCCAACAACTGTTATGATGCAGCAAATGCCCCGACAGATGGAATTCTCCACTGATCTAAACTACAGGCAACCAATGAAGGGTTTGGATTTGCCTTGCAGATCTCAGGATTCATGCTATTTGTTCTCTGACCATCAGAGGCCATAGGAAGAGTGGAATAAAAGATTGTTTCTGTTTTTGTTTTTGTTTTCCCAGATGCTATAGCCATTTGGCTGAACTGTAAATACTCTTCTAATGGAAACTAGGTAACTATAATCAATTGCAACACTACAACCTCATCTAAAATTCTGCTGATGGCAAGGCCGGGGACTCTCCCTTGACCCTCTAGGACAGCAAATGCTGGACAACAACTTTGCTTTTGTTGACTGTTGACTCAGCAGCCTGCTGTTCTTTTTAATCTTCCTGACTTCACAAGCAGGGCTCTCTGATGTGTTAATAAACCCTGTGGCTAATGGGCCACTTAATACTGTGAATATGGATAGATTTTCTTTTCTACCTTCCCAACAGTGGATTCCTTTCTGGGCTGAGAAGCCATAAACCAAGAGGCAGTTTGGAGCTCATCCATCCACCCACTCATCCATCCATCCATCCATCCATCCATCCATCCATCCAATATTTACCGAATGCCTACCATGTACACTGTGGAAGATGAAAATGATCCACAGTGAGCAAGACAGACATGGCCCTGCTCTCCTGGAGCTTACATTCTAATGAGGGAAACACACAACTCACATTATTTCAGAGGGTGATAGATGCTACTAAGAAAAATAACGTGCAGGTGCCTGGGTGGCTCAATTGTTTAAGTGTCCAACTCTTGGTTTCAGCTCAAGTCATGATCTTGTGGTTTGTGAGTCCAAGCTCTGCACTGGGCTCTGCACCAATAGTGCGTAGCCTGCTTGAGATTCTTGCTCTCTCTCTCACTTTCTGCCCTTCCCCCATTCATGTTCTCTCTCTCTCTCTCAAAATAAATAAAGACATTTAAAGAGAAAAAGATGAGGAGACAAAGGATGGCTAAAATAGGGGCAACTTCAGATAGGATATAGAGGGGGACAGTTCATCTGAGACATAAAAAAGAGCTAGCCTCGTGCCAATCTTGCATAGAACACTCCAGACTCAGGGAGTAGCATGTTGAGAAGCTCCACTCAGCTCCCTCAGGAAATGCATACATTTGACACCAATGTCTGCTTACACTTGCCATTCGAGGCATCTTTTCTAAAATGTTTTATTAATTTTTGAGAGAGAGACAGAGACAGAGACAGAGACAGAGCGAGCAGGGGAGGGGCAGGGAGAGAGGGAGACACAGAGTCCGAAGCAGGCTCCAGGCTCTGAGCTGTCAGCACAGAGCCCAACACAGGGCTTGAACTGACAAACCATGAGATCACGACATGAGCCCAAGTAGGACACTTAACCTACTGAGCCACCCAGGTGCCCCTCAAGGCATCTTTTTGAGGAGAAGAAACAAGAATGCAGTGAGGGTTGTGGCTGTGCTTTCTTCCAGAAGAGGCAATTCTTACAAGTGGGGAGTGAGGCCCAATGGGTGGGTAGTTTCACATGACACTGCAGAGTGACAAAGGTGGCTACTGTGCCCTTATCCAACAATCAATTCCTCCCTGTGAATAACTAGCATTTCAGAGCATCTATCTTCAGGGAATTCTCAACCACCTATTTTATGTCTCCATTCCAAGATTCTATCCACTCATGGGTCGAAGGTGAAGAGGTCACATGATTCATTCCCAGTGACTATGCAGGGAGCCAGAAACCTAGCAGGTATACATATACGTCCTACTCTTCATGATCACACACCCACTTAGTGACAGCACAAGAGTCACATGCTGTTAGTCTAGAATAGACCTTAAAGCTCACAAGGTAAAACACTATCCTTGCAATTAGCTTAGGGGATAAAATAGACATTAGTAGACCTACTCCCTCACTGAGGAGCTTACATACACGTGTTTAGAGAGCCTCCGTGACCTCTGCTTGCCTGATATCCTGATAACCTTTTCGTGAGAACACTCTGATATTCTTTGGAGGCTACACTTTCTGTTGTGGTTAGCCTCTGATTCAGGCTGGACCATCAAGCATCACATCCCCATGGCCACAACAATCAGTTAGAGGGTAGGCACATGAGTTGGTCCAATGAGACTGAATCTCAGGGCTTTCACTAGAGCACCCAGGAAAGAGGCATTCTCATGGCACTGAAGTTTCTAAGACAGGATATAAGCCAAAAATTGCTGGCAGCCAGTTTGCCACTATGAGGTAAGAGCCTGAAGAGGAACCAGCTAAAAGTGATGAGAAAGCAAGCCCAATAGCGGGGATGTTGTATGGCCCCTTGGACCTGGTCATGCCTGAAGCCTTGACCTTTCACATTCACTGATGAATTCTCTTTGTATTTAACCAGTTGATGCTGGGTTGCCATCATTTGCAACCAAAAGAATCCTGACTAATATAGGAACTTAAATCTAATATTATAAACAGTGCCCAATTGTTATCTGCAATTAGAAGCTTCTTTTAGGAATGGAGCATGACCTTGTGATACAGCGTGACTCCTACTTTAAGGCATACCCCAAAGAATTCTCATCCTTGACCTAATTACAAATCACTTTTTCAAAAAGCAGACTTTACAACTGTCCTGAGATTGCCAATTAGCCCATTTAGAAAAGATTTACTAATAAGGATGTGGGGGGCAGTAAATACTAGGATTAGCAATTGACATTTAAGTAGGCTATTTTGGAAGTATTAGAAACACAATAGGGAGACTGTGAGCCCTTTCAAGAACCCTGGATGTGGGTGAGCACTTAGACACTGGGGTGTACTCCAGTCTGCTTTTCCATCAAAGACAGTGTTCCATTATGATCCCCAGCTTAAATGCTGCTATTTAACATGGATCTCAATTAAGCAGACCACCAATGTGTGCCTAGTGTGTAAGCAACTACTCAGAAATAAATTAGGCTCTTGGTAGAGGAATTACCTATGGAATGGAGTTCCATTAGGTACATTCATTTCTTGTTTATATTTTGCTATATTGTTTAAAAGGCAATACATTTTGAAACTTGCAAACTTGAAAAGTTTTAAACTCTAAAAATACTGCTGCGTGGATAGTGATATATTTCATTTACATTTTTAGGTTTTTTTTAAAATCCCACAATAAAGTTTAAGAAAGTAGTTCCCAAACTGTGTTCTGTGGAAACCTAGGGTTCCATAAGGAAGGAATGGAAGCCAGTGAGGCAGAGGAGGGGGCCCTGCTTCCATCAGAGCAACTCTGTTTTTGTAAGTTATTGCCTTACGTTGGGATCCCCCCGGAAGCAGGCTCTACGAGGATGTGAGTACAAATGGTTTACTTGGGAAGAGTTTCCAGGAGGCACAAGTTGGGAAGTGGGAAAATGAGAGAGAGAATTCTCCACAAGGAGGCTGATAAAGGGTATGATATACAGCAGACTAGTATTTTGGGTAACTGGGGCTCAAGCTTCCTGGAGAAGTATGGGGCATAGTTGCATTAAAATGTAGGCTTTGGGGTGGCTCAGTTGGTTAAGCATCCGATTTCAGCTCAGGTCATGATCTCATGGTTCATGGGTTTCAGACCTGTGTCGGGCTCTTTGCTGACAGACAGCCCAGAGCCTGGAGCCTGCTTTGGATTCTGTATCTCCCTCTCTCTCTCTGACCCTCCCCTGCTCACGCTGTCTCTCTCTATCTCTCAGAAATAAATAAAACATTTTTAAAAAATAAAAAATAAAATGTAGGCTTTATTTTATTTAGATACGACAAGACCAACAGATCAGGAGGTGACTCCCGTTGAAAAGATAGCTTGTTATACTTACAATTCCAAGGGAATGGGGTGTATCACAGGGCTTTGGATTGGATTTCTGAAATAATTTCAGCAGCCCCTAGGACATAGGGGCTGTTCCTGGTTGTGAGGTACCCTGCCCTCAGGTGGTCAGGGCAGGGGGATTAAAGTCCCAAGTGTGACAGCCCGAGGTGAAGAAGGTGGTTGGGGCATGGGCTTTGGCCTCTTTCGTTTACATATAAAAGGTGCACCCTTTGTAGCCCAGCCCTTGACTATCTCTAGGAATTGGCCAGATAGCCCTGGGAGGGGCAGTTTCTCCAGAGTTGGCAAGTCCCAAAAGTCAAATAGACAAATCCAGAAGCTATAAAATGCAGTTTTTACAACAGGTGGCTTACACCTCAGAGTTCTTCTGCTGGGGTGTTTACCCATCAGCTGCCGTCTGTCACTGACTGAAACTGCTCCAGAGTGCATCGGCTTCGTGGCATTTCTGGTGGGGGCTGCTGAGAAAAAGCCCTCAAATCAGAGGCATAGATGCTCACAGGAAGTAGGATGCTGCTGGATGTAGGATGTACAGTAGCAGTGGGAGCCATGGGGATCTGTGAGGGGGGCTCTGCTAGCATCTGCCTCAGTTACATTACGTTCTTTGTGCCTCCGGGTAAGAGTTTATAATGTAAAAATGGGGGTGTTCTTCTGACTTTAAAGAAAAAGCTGTGAAGCCTCTTTTAAAAGATGTGGGGATGAGTCAACATTTGGGATCTAAATGTTGTCTTTGATTTGATTTAATTTAGGTCTCAGGATAAAATCCTGGTTACCCCCAGACTGGAGAACGATTGCCTCATGCGTGCCTTGCAGTAGTGACGTCACTGAGGGTAGAACGTCTGCTGAACTGAGAGCACCAATGGACACGTAACTCCAACCTGTGACAACAGACACCACACGCAACGCAGCAGCCTCCCAAGTCAATGACAGAGCGTGACAAGAACACCACCTCAGAGGGGCGCCTGGTGGCTCTGTTGCTTATGCATCCAACTCTTGATTTCACTCAGGTCATGATCTCAAGGTTCATGAGATCAAGCCCCTGTGTGGTGCTGCTTGGGATTCTCTCTCTCTCCCTCTCTCTCTGCTCCTCCCTCACTCGCGCTTTCAAAATAAATAAACTTAAAAAAAAAAAAAAAGAATAACACCTCGGAGTTTATTAACAAGTAACTGCCACTCTCTTTTTCTCTGTTAATCCTTTCCATTCCCATCCCTTGCTCTCATCTCCTCTCCATTCCTACCCCCACCTCACCCAATTTAGGGTCTTCCATATTTTTCCCTTCATAATGTCAAAAAAACTTTTTTACACATTATTTTGAGAGTCGTTCAATCACTTCTTCAACGGAAGAAGGAGAATGGACTACACACTCACACTCACAGCATCAGCAGGCCATTGAAGGACCTTGAGAATCTGGCCTGAGGTTCTGGTGCGCAGTGGAGATGCAGGTCTATGGAAAAGAAGTTGTGTCCACTCTGCTTATAAAAAGCTTCAACTGAAATACTTTATGTATTTCCCAAATAACTTCCAAGCTAAGTTCCTTGTATTTGCACATGATTTGATTCTTTTCCCAAGGGGTAGCAGAAAACCTGGGAAAAGCAGCTCTCTGCCCCGATCTGTAGAAGGCCCCTAACAAGTCCCCAGGTGCAGCATACAAGCTAAAGAAGCCACCAGCCTTCTTATAAAAGCCACACCCATCTTTCCTCCTTTCTACAGTTATCAACATGGTGACACATGTATTGTGAGCCCTGTCAAAGTGTGCTTTTTACATCAACAGCTGATCAGACCCACCACATCTAATTAGAAGCATGGTACATGAAGCACTGGTTTAGAATTCCTTCTTTTCTTTACTAGAAATAAATTATATCAATTTCACTAATAAAATTGAGCCCCACCTCCCAACTTGATCTTGTGATCCCATCTGAGCCTGTCACATAGTCATATTTGGTTTTAATAAATACATGCTCAGGCTTGGAGCTGTCGTGTCTCACTCGGTTTGTGGAGGGTGGATCTGCCAAGGCTGTGTATGGCGTGGATCAGAGAGCTGGCACGCCTAAACCCTGGGGCTGGTGCTAAGAAGAATGTATATTTGAAAGGGATGGTCTCAAACCATGAAAATGCTTCCAAGGAGGTGCTTTAGGGTGGGGAGGAAAAGAAGAAAGATGGTTGTGTTTAGCTTTATTAAACCAGTAGGTGAGGTCAATCACTCTGCTTAGTGAGCGACAAAGCTTGGGATGGTGCCAGTCCAAACCGCTGGGCCTCACCAGGTCCCCCTGAGGCCAGGTCCCCTTTTTAGGCTGTTACATGATCTCACATTGCAAACATCCCCTGCTCTTATGAGTAACAAACTTCTGGGGGTAGTTCTCTTTTACTTCCATCAGACCTTGAGTTCTATAAGAGCAATGACTGGGCTGTCTTCTCTACCATAAAATGTTGAATGGGTGGAATGAATGAATGAATGAGAAAAAGCCTACATAACCATGAGAGTATTCAGCAGCTTGCATGGTGCCCAATACAGAGTAGGTAGTGATAAATGTCAAGTACATGAACAAATCTATGAATTAAAGAGATGAACTCAGCACAGAGCTCTGAGTAGGTGTATGGTAAGTACTTACTGATGCTGTGTGAGAAGGTAGGGCATGAAATTTGCTTTTCTTACGCAAGAGCCAATAATTAATTGAAAAATACAATGTCCCTTGATCTGGAAGCTGCATAACCAGGTGGGTAATGATTATACCTTTATCCATCTCTGAAACAGCTACTGGTTTGGAAATATTATTAAGCTAAAGGACAATTATGGTTGTTTCCCCAAGTATTTTTTTTAATGGCTTCAATTTTATTCTTTTCTAAACTCACTATGGAGCACTGGCTTGCACAGACCAGCATGGTTCAGATCAGCAGCCAGCAATGATCACAGTCCTAAGGACAGATCGAGAGACCAAGGCTGTATTACCCAAGGCACCATCTACCCTCATCCCAGTAATGGTACAGGGACCATCAGAAAAGCCCTTAGTCACTGCACCTGTTTTTAGACTCAGCAAATGGGGCACACAGTTCTGGGTCTGGATCCAAAACGTGCTCGATTTCCTTTGGGGTTTTCTCGTACATCTTTTTTCTTTCTGTCTGAGCCTTGTTTGTCTCCACCGGTGGAAAGTCGTAATATCCCTTCCTCTTGGCTTTGAGGCGTAGCTTGTTCCGATAGTGTTCAATGTCTGACTTCTGCTTCAGGGCTTTGTTCACCTGAGGAGAGAGAGAGTGTCTCAGGCCCAGGGCTGACCAGGCATGGCCAACAGGTGGGAGGTTTTCATCAGGTCACAACTCCTACAAAACTGTCCTAGGCTTCACCTCAGGTCCTTTAAGCCAGCCAGACCCACCTATGCCTCATTCCAAAACCAGCCCCCAACAGTGGGCCACAGTGTGGAGCCTGACACTCACCTACATCACTTGGACCTTCCATCATGGGCTTCTTCTCCCTAGTCTACCCTTTGTGGTGTAGGGATGATCCCACCTAAACTCCCTTGGTTCCCCTGTGTGGGAGCTTGTGACTTGGTGCCCTATTTTTAGCTCCAGCTCTGAGGAACCCAATGGCCTCCCCTGGCCATTTAGCTGGTGCCCAGATGGATACAATAGCCAGTTCCTGAAGAACCTGAGTTGGGATGAGCTTAGGGAGAAGAGAAAAACAGACATGCTGTTCCCAAGGTCCTTCTGCTCTACCAACCTGCATGTGAGAGCTTATTTTTGTCAATCTGTATCTTTTTTGAGAGATAGGTAATTCTGAAGCCTTGTATGGCCACTAATGCCAGCCAGTTTCTGCTCTATGGGGCAAAGCCAGTCTGGTCATATCAAAAGGAACATGGCCAACATACCTTCTGACTTGCTAAAGATACAAGCAGATGGCTATGTTAAATAACTAACAAATGATGAGGAAGTTACACCCACGAATGAAGCTGAAGGATGAATTCAGCCTGACACCTACTGGATTATACAGAGGACCATCAGAGCTGTCTGTAATCGGATTTGACTATATGAATACAACCATGTATAGTGTTGTTACTATGTTTTATTTAAAATAATTTTTAAGAGAGTTTTCTGTAATTCATTAAGAGAAATACATCCAGTGGTAAGATATATATCAACCTACAGGATGAGGCCCAAGGCTCACCAGCACAAGGCTCCGTGTTAGATGTTTTTATTTTTACAGCATACTTTCTCAACTTTTGCAAAGATCTCCCCAGCCTGAGCCCTAATGATATCTTTAGGCTGGTAGCATCTCACAGGTCTTAATTGTTCCCTTATTCCACTTGTCCCAAAGAAAACTAGAAGGGAGAAGAAGCTGGTATGACATCCTCTGAGCCAGGAATCCCAATTCTGGAATCTCTGCTTAAGCAACATTCCAAGAGAGCTTCCAAGTCAGAGATGAGAGTTAATATCCCAGTAATCAGACATATCAGTATCACGTATTTCCCGAGATGATGCTGACAAAAGGGTCTCTCACCCCGTAGTTATGCCAAAAATGCATAACTTCAATCCAATCATGAGAAAACATTAGACACACCCAGACTGAGGGACATTGTACGTGATAACTGGCCAGTGGTCATGAGACAAAGAATGGTCACAAAGAATGACTGAGGAACCGTTCCAGACCGGAGGAGACTAAGGACACAACTAAATGCTATGTGGGATCTTGGACTGGATCCTGGGAACAGGAAAGAGACATTAGCTGGAAAACCAGTGAAATTCAAATTAAGTCTGCAGATTAGGCAATCACAGAGTACAAATGTTAATTTTTTCGGTTTGATAATTATTCTGTGGTTATGTAAGATGTTCACACCCGGGGTAGGTAAAGAGCCGATGGGGCTTTTTGTACTATGATTGCAACTTTTACGTCAATCTAAAATTCTGTCAGAATAAAGGCATTTGAATTTTTTTAAATGTTTATTTATTTTTGAGAGAGAGAAAGACACAGAATGTGAGCAGGTGAGGGTCACAGAAAGAGAGACACACACACAGAATCCAAAGCAGACTCCAGACCCTGAGCTGTCAGCACAGAGCTTGATGCAGGGCTCAAACTCACAAACTGTGAGACCATTACCTAAGCTGAAGTCGGCTGCTTACATATAATAACATATAATAACCAGAACTCACATATAATAACCAGAACTAAAACTAAAACCAAAAAATATCTGGAAGATCTGAACAATGGGAGATCACTTTTCCAATCAGTGGGATACCTCCTCACAATCACCATCCCAAAGGCCATAGCAATACTGCAAATGTTTAAGATACAAGATAGGAAGTTGTCTGTAGAAGATTCTAACATATATATGAGTTTGATCAAAAGTTTGAGGAGGAGGTACAGAAAATGAAAACAGGATGTGCTAAGACAGTGAGATTATAGTGATTTTTCTTTTTTCTTCTGAACATTCTATGCGGTTATTATGTTTTCTTTAAAATAATATTTAAAAGAATTACCCATAATTCATAAAAGGAAAATTTATGGCTTTGGGATTGTGGTTTCTTCACTGAAACAAGTCAACCATAAGAGAAGAAGGAAGAAAATTATAAGACAATCTGCCTTAAATGCTACAAGGCAGCAAATTACAGAGGACAGTTCAGGGCTCTTTTCCAATCCAAATGCCAGCAAGGTCCATTCCTTTAACTACCAAAATGGAACAAGTATCCATTTCTGGACAGACAAAATGCTCATCTGTTCTCCTACTGGGATGGGATGATGGGCCTGGCAGAAAAAGGGAGTGATATGTTGAATTTAGCTAAGATCTAGCATATGTCCCCATATTCACATAGCCAAGCTGGGGTTTAAAGATCCAGGCATGGCAGCCATTATCCAGGTCCACACTGGGCAGGACATCCTGATCAAGAGCAGTTAGCAGTGCATCAGTGACAACCTCAGAGGTCTGCAATCACTGGGCTGTTTGTCTGGTGTCAGAAGTGTGCCCAACAAAAGACTCAGTGGGCGTGACTGGCTTTGAGAAGACATACAGGTCCCCAAATTATAGAACCAAGAAATATAAAATGATAAATGATCAACAAATCCTTGTTTGTTGGCTGACTAATAATAATAATAATACCAATGATAATGTACTTATTGTGTGCTAAGCACTGTTCTAAGGGTTTTACTTATATTAATTCATTTGATCTTCCCAATAGCCCCATTTTACAAATGGAAATACCGGGGCACAGAAAAATGAACTAACCTGACTAAGGTCACAAGAAGAGTAAGTAGAAAGGCTGGATTCAAATCCTTGAAGAGTTTGTGCTCTTTTAAGCACAATGCTAGTTTTCACTAATGGGCCACAGTGAGTCAGAGAGAGGGAAGGAGCACTGGACAGGGATTCAGGGGACCTGTACATCGTATCATGGCTATCACAATAACTACTGTGTGACTCTGGGCAAGCCACCTGACCCTCTGGCCTGTTTCTTTGCCTAAAAAATGGGAAGACTGGCAGAGAAGTGCTCTGTAAGTCTATAACCAGTTCCTTCTAAAAATGGATGAACCTTGGGCCTAAGGCCCCCAGCCCTGCCCCCCTGCCTTGCACCCTCCACAGGGCCAGGCCCCTGCCCACACTGCTTGCCTCCCCTGCATGGGGACCTGCAGTGACCCATGCCTGGGGCTTCCCAGGTTGGAGTTGTCTTCCCAGCCCCCAAAGGGGAGGAAGCAGAGATACCCGTGGCATAACAAGCCCTCCTACACTTACTTAGTGGCCATGGTTGCCTGAGTGGTCCAGGCCACACCCTCCCAAAGGCTGAAGGTGGCCCAGCTTATCCATCAGGTCCAAGCCACATTTCCCTTCTTCAGGGATGACCGTAAGGGCTGGAAGGATTCCATCTGCCACAGCCTCTCCTCCAACCAAGTTTCCCGCAAGGTGCCTACAGAAGCCAGGAAGCCCCAGGTCAAGGGCAACTTCTGAGTGGTCATCATGAGCCTGATGCCAGATGAAGGGCTGGGGCCGTACAACACGGCCCTGTGTTGGCACTGGCAGAGCAGGGGCATGTGGGGAGACTTTGCCAAGGACCTGAGCCCTTACATGCTGCATAGTTGATGATACCAGCTCCCCATTTCCCAGCCACCACCCAGGGAGGGCATTAGCATAAAGTCTTTGCTAGGGGACCCCAGGGAGGGGTCACCATGGGGCATCCCAGGTCCAGCCGGCTCTGGGCACAGTGGTGAGGAGGTGGTGCACACTCCAGTGCTGTACTCTGAGAGGCCTCTGTGGCCCCTTTGTCCCTTCCCCAGGCTCAGCAGAGCAGAGGGGAAGACTTTCCAGGGGGTACCAGGAGGCTCTCACCCCTCTCCCCTGAGCACAGAGCCTGCTTCTCCACTTACTGCAGAGTACCCCAGATCCTAGGCGGGTGACCAGTGGAAGTCAGAGGCCTTCACTTTGGGGGCAGCTGCCCATCTCCTACTTGCCTATCTACACTCCCAATGTGACAATGCCCTTGACCCCACTACTATCCATATCCTATATCCCCAGTGCCCACCTTCAACTGGCCCAGCCTACTAGGGGGTGGCCCCTGAAATGCACAGCCCCTCATGGTTGTTCTGGGATCCAGATGCCGTCTTCCAGGGGATGCCCCTCAATAAGAGCATTTATGATGCATGGGTTAGCCACGTCCGGGATCCAGCTACCTCCAAGCCAGGGGGCTGCTCTCCTGACACAGCTTGTGAGGCTCCCAGGGTAGGGGTGCTTTTTTCTTCTACCCCTTCCTGCCACCATTGGTTTGTTGGGAAATCAAGGCCAAGAAGACCAAGAGGTGTCTGTGACCACAGAAACACTAGGCACCAGCGGTGCTGAGAATCCACGATGTTTACTGGAGTACCCCACAAAGGGCTGTGACCCAGCTGGGCACCACCCTGGCCCCGATGGTCAGTCATGCTGCTCCTACTTCCAGAGGCAAGACTGGAAGGAATGGGGCTTTGCTTGGAGTAGCACCTTCCTGATCCTACTCTCTCTGGCTCTCTCTCTGTCCATCTATCCCTTCTTCCATCCATCTTCCCTATGTGTCACTTCCCCTCCCTGGCTCTGGGATGGGGGAAGGAGAACTAAATGGTGGCTCCGGCATAAAGTCTTGTCCTCCCTCATCTGCCTGGGAGTGAGGGAGCACCTTTTTGGGGAAAGAGAACAGTAAAGGAATAAACCAAAAACAAAACAACCCCAAAACTGATGAACTTCAACCCATAACACCTTTATGCCAGCTCAGTCTTCCCATCCAGAAAGCAAGGGGAGCTTCCTGAATCCTATGTGACCCAGATGGGGGAATGAGGATTAGCTCCTGATATGGTTTCAACACCAAGATATACAGGGGCCTGGCATGTTCCTTGAGATGTGATGGCAAAAAGGCTTTAAAACCTTGGAAATTTCCCACACATTGTAGGTAACAGCAGCAGAGTATAAACAAATGAAATCAACAGTCAACACAACAGCAGGACAAAGACAGAAAACTGAAGTATGTGCATATATGCACGTGTGAGGTTAATGTTCACATGCAAGTTTCACATCACATGTTCTTAAAAGTTCATAAATATTTTCAGCCTACTGACCATTCTGCTGTGGGAGGTAGAGAAATGGCAGATACTCTTTCCCTGGCTTGCCCTCTCACTCTTCTCTAACCCGCCCCTACCTACTCTTCATCCATCCATCTGTTTTCTTTGGTTAAATCATCATTCTCTGGAGTATGTTACCAAATTTTTCCAGACTCTTAGGAAGATGGATTAACACCCTGATATGCAGTGATAGCCTCCTGGAAGCAGTCAGGGGGTTGTTTCAAGCTTGCTAAAAGGAGTAAAAGTCATTTCAAAGCCCATGTAGCAGACCACATTCCTGTCTGTACCATGTTATCTCTGCTGGCTCTTTATCAACTCAAACCCCTTCCATCCTACTACAACTGGCACCGATAATGAACAGTCTAGGAGAGCTACCAAACAAGGAAGAAGGTTGTGTGTAAGGGGGTGGGGAAGAATTTCTGATGTCTCTCTCCATAACTACAGTTTTAAAAAACCCATAATTTAAAAATAAACTCCACTCTCAATGCAGGTTTTGAACCCACAACCCCAAGATCAAGTGTCACATGCTCTACTGACTGAGTCATCCAGGTGCCCCCATAACTACAGTTTTTAAAAAGTCCCCTTGGGCTTCCTAAGAAAGGCAAAAATTCCTCAAAAACATCACCCAGCAAACTCATTTTAGGTGACTCGTGTCCTGATTCACCCCACCCCCCCACCCCAAGGCCTGTGCACACGGAGGTAAAAATGACCGATAGAGCCCTGTATTCCTGGATGCAACCTGCAGCCCGCATTCCCAGGTGGTGTCTTTGAGTCTGAATTCCCAGAGGCCTGGCTGCACTGGCTCTCCCTCGCTCTGGGTCGGCAGGTACTCACCTCACCGTTGAGGATGGCCGACTCCTGGCTCCGGTCCGATGTGGGATGCACCACGGGGAGGGCGGTGGGTTTTATTGCAATGAGCTGCACAGATCCAGAGGACGTGTCGAAGGGATCGGCAGCTGCCTTGCCAGAGTTGTCAAAAAGCACTGCTCCTTCCTCTTCATCACTCGCAGGCACTGAAGCACAACATGAACACATTGATTTTTATTGTGTAGGGGAGCCGCTTGATCCTGGGGGAGTGTGTGTAATGCTCAATGCCTAAGGACGTGACTTTATTCAAAGTGACCTCAGCAACAACAGTACCTGGTTCTTTGCCAAGGGCTTGCTATTGTTCAAGGGTTTCTCTTAAGATCTATACAATTCATTCCTCCACTGCATGATCAATGGGTAGGAAAGAACCATAAAGGTTTGAATGTAAACAGTAAAAACCATTCTTTCAAAATTGTGACAAAATGTTTTTGGAGTTGGAGATGAGAGATGAGAAAAGTACAGGTTGACCAAACCTGGCAACGATTCTTAACAATATGACAGTCAAAAGAATAACAGCATTCAGTTCAGTCTGTGCCACCAAAGCCACTCATTTTTGTGCCATGTTAGGGTAATAAGTCTTCCTTGGTCAACCAGCCACAGGAATTGCTGCTAACACTTGGTTTATTGTTTTCTTTCTCAAGGCTGCTTCTCCAACAATTTGGGTTTGGGTTTTTTCATTTGTCGAAACAAAAGGAAGCTAAGAAATAGCTGCCAGAGAAACCAATTTAAAACTATAGACAACTTCCCTAATTAAATAGGGTGAATTCTGCCTATGCTCTGTTAAAGTAATTCTCCCCTCTGACAGAGAATTCTGCCCTGATTCTTGGAAGACGCCAGTCTGCCTTGTGCTTCCATAACTAAGCTGGCGGAAGTTCCAGGGCCAGTGGTATCTTGCTGATCGACTTATGCTTAAAGCACAGTCCCGTTAGGTAACTCTAAGAATGAGTTTATCGAGCATGGCCGGGCAAGACATAAATTAAGCCTGTTCAAACAACCAGACCAGTAGGCACTTTGGGAGCAAAATAGGTATTCTATAAAATATGAATGTAATAGAAGTGTGTTCATCTCTCCTACTACTTGCTCAAGAGATTGGGATGTCATTTAAATTACCGAGAAACACATGGTTTGTATTATATTGTCACTTTATCATAATCATAGATTTGTCAAATTAAGCTGAGTAAATTGTTATTTTACAATGGGGTCAAAACACCTCATAGTCTAACAATGGGCTGCAATTGGAGCATTTTGTGGCTCTGTGGACTTATTTGCAAATAGTAGGCCACCAAACAGCCAATGACAGAAGAAAATCTCTACTCATACATCTTTTAGAGTAGAGTTTTGTTGGGCAATTCTTGCCTGTCAGACCTGGACAACTACTATGAAAGCCATCTACGGCAGCCAGCCTCCAAGATGGCACCCACTAATTCCTGCTTTCTGATATTCACGGTCATGACGAATAGGACTGACCCGTGTAACCAAAAGGAAATAGCAGAAATGACAGTGTGTTACTTCCAAGGCTAGGTCATTAAAAACAACAATAACAACAACAAACTTTGTGGCTTCCACCTTGCTCTCTAGTGGATCACTTACTCTAGGGAAAGTCAGCTACCATATTATGAAGACACCCAAACAGCCCTATGAAGAGGTCCATGCAGCAAGAAACTGAGACTGCTTCCAATAACTATGCGAGCAAGTCATTTTGTAAGTGGATTCTGCAGTCCCAGCCAAGCCTTTAGATGACTACAACCCAGGTCAATATCATGTCCGTGACCTCCTGGGGTACTCTGAGCCAGAACCACCCAACTAAGCCACTCCTGAATTCCTGATCCATAGACAACACAAGCTAATAAACATGGATTGTCATTTTTGGTTGCCAGGTGTTAGGGATCATTTGTTACGCAGTGATAAATACCTAATACACCTAAACAACCTCTCTCCTGTGAGCTTCCACTCTTGTTGTCCTACCTAAGATACATAGTCACAGCAGCCAGGATGATTATGTCTTCAAAAGGTAACCAGATCCATGTATAGGAGGATTAGGAGGAACTTAACAGAGGACCAAGGGGGAGTAGAAGGGCGGAAATGGTGGGGGAAAGGGGGAGAGGCAAACCATGAGAGACTCTTGAATGCTGACAAAAACTGAGGACTGATGGATGTGGGGGGGAGGAGGGATGGGCATGGAGGAGGGCACTTGTGGGGATGAGCACTGGGTGTTATGTGGAAACTAATTTGACAATAAACTATTTGTAAAAAAAAAAAAAACTATAAAAAAAAAAATAAATTATAAGTCATTGGAGGAGGGCACTTGTTGGGATGAGCACTGGGTGTTATATGGAAACCAACTTGACAATAAACTATTTTTAAGAAAAAAAAAAAAAAAAAAGGTAACCAGATCACAGGACTCCTACAATCAGAACCCTCCAAAGTCTCATCTCTCTCAGAATAAAACCCTGAGTCTTTGTGAGTTGGCCCTCACCACCAGGCTGAGCAACTTTCCTACCTCTCGCCTTATCCACTCTGCTCTGGCTACAATGGCCTTCCTGAATGGCCTACATCAGGCTTGTTCTCACCTCTGGGATTCTGTATGAGGTGTTCTCTCCTCTCAGAATACTCTTTCCCTAGGTCTTTACAGGCCTAGTTCCTTCTTATTTTTCAGCTGCAGCTTGAAAAAGAACTTCCTTATCCACGAATCTAAAATAACCTGCCCATCGGCTTGTTGTTTTACTTTCTTCATAGCACTTATCTCTGCTGACTTGCATTGATTTAACCTGTCCCCATCTCTGCCCCTGAAATATAGACTCCATTCTTGCCTACCCTTTAAAAGGCAGATGCCTATTGCCTTTAAGGATGTCTCATGTGTAGTTGACTTTTAATAAGGGTTTTCTGAATGGAGGAAGGAAGTAAGGAATGACTACAATTTCCTGACTTAGAAAAGGAGATTGTTGTTAGTTGTCAGTACCTGCAAAACAGGTGAACATGTAAAGTTAAAAGTTCTGTGATCACTAAACCATGCAAAGGGTGAAGAGATGGTACAGAGCAGTTTTACTGATACTGGGTTGTGACACTCTCACCTCCTACCCTGTGTGGGCAGAGTAAAGAGAGAGCATAGTTGTACCGCGGAAGTTGTACAAACTACAGTTCTTGCCCATCCTTATTCTCAAATAAGATTCAGATGTGTACAATAATCCCTCTAGGTTTACGAGAAAAATAATTAGTTATCCTGCCCCCTGCCAAAAGACTGACAGAAAAAGATATTACATTAAATATTGATTTATTAAAGTGTGGGAGTACAGGAGGTTGGTGGGAATATTTGATGCATAATTAGTCCCTAAAGGAAAAAAACGTAGGAGAATGCTAAAGGAAAGGGCCACAGCTAACCTGTGGAAGTGTCCTAGACACCATCACATCAGCATCATCATAAATGCTACTGTCCCCAATCTAGTTGTGTCTTACTTTCACTGTTGGTTTTAACTTCCATAAATCAGGAATTCTTTCCTTCCTTCCTTCCTTCTTTCCTTCCTTCCTTCCTTCTTTCCTCCCTTCATCCCTTCCTCCTTCCCTCCCTCCGTCCCTCCCTTCAGCTTATCTTTCAATCCAATAAAATATACTACTGATATTTTGATGAACTCTAACCTAGCAGATATATGAGAATGTAGAGTCCTATGATTAAGAAAAGGATAAATGTAGGTGCTATGGAAGGTCCACTCAGAATTCTGATGGGTTTCACATCTACTGGATTTCACCTTAAACAAATTGGTCCCATCATTTCTATGTGAAAATTTCAAGCAGAACCTCCCTGAATGGGAACCTGAGGTACAAGAGAAGCGGCCAACCCTGAAAACTCACTGGGTTTCCTTCTGGCAAAAAAATAAAATGCAATGAAGCATCATAAACCCGGAGAAAGGATGGCTTTTTAATAGAACAAACATATTAAAACCTCAACATAGCACAGTAATTGGGTTTCATTCACGCAGGCGGCTCTTGTTATTTCTGAGATTGATATTTAAACAATCAAAGTGACCTAAACAATAAGAAGGCAGGTAGAGAGGTGGAAAAACAAGAACGGAAGGTCAGCAGGAACATTTTGGGCAGGTCAGTGTCTCCCCAGCCAGGGTGCATAGTGATAGGGTCTGAAACAGGCCCTGCTCCCTCCTCCTCTGTGGATCAAGTGCAAGGGACAGAGAAGGGCATCATCTTGTAAATGTGATTTACTGACAGAGGAGTCTGTACATTGTACATTTTTAACCAAGCAAAAGGGCACAGAACAGTATGTACATTGATTTGTTTTATTAAAAAACAAAGCAATACAACAAAAAAGATTGTGTGTGTTGTCATATGCATAGTAAGAATGTCTGAGGAAGACATATATTGAGTAATTCAAGGTCATCTGAGGACCTGGGTGGGTGATGGGACATGTGTGAGAGGACCGACTTTGATTTGACTTCCTATATTTCTGGGAAGCCTTCTGTGAGCTGGCTTGGCAGAGAGGTATAGGTAGGATTGCTGGTGGTCTCAGGTAGGGTAGATATTCCAAGAAAACCCCACATGCCAGACCCTGATTCTGGTGCAGAAAGCACAGACTCTATGTTACAGACCATGGGGAATTCAGTAGCAGAAGAAATTCAAGAATCAAATCAGTATGACAGTTAAAACCAGTGCTTTATATAATGGCTGGAAATGGGAATGGAGATCACATTTTCCTTGCAGAAGACAAATCCATTGTGTAACATTATTCCTCGTCTTTCTTTTTTGGGTCAGAAAAAAACCCCCAAAAGAATATTCTGGAACTATCTCCAAGAGAGAGTCCCTGAACCACACTCCATCAAATTCCTTTAAAAGGGAAGCACAGCTAACCCGCATGCCAGGCTGTCTGGCTTTTCATGTGGCATTTCTGTAGGATTCCACCTAACAATCCATTGAAACCTGAAAGCCATTTCTTCTAATCTGAGTGGCGGCACCAGGTACTTGAACCTGGGCTCCAGTCAGCCAGCATCACACATGGAAGGGGCGCGTGGTGATGGCAGTCAGGACAAAGGTAGGACCAGGAGGAGGTGACACACAAGGATGTCTGGCAGACGCAGTGTATAGATAGTGCAACCACACAATAAGGTAGTTCCGACAACTTCTAAATAAACCCCAACACCCATCCTTTACAGGGAGGGAAAAGATCTGTGTGAGAGAGAAACCAAACAGTTACGTTTCCCTGGAGACTAAAGGCAGAAGCATGGGCTGATTTTTATGATGACAGATTTATTACTGTGTTATTTTTCCCGGGAGAGGTGGATTGGCGGCATCTGGATTTACTGTAAGAGACTGAGCCCCAAAGACTTATCAAGGGAGTCAGGGCAAGAACATGAGGGTAATCTCCAAAACCAGCAGTGAGTCAGAGAGCTGCCACCCAAGTGGACCTGTGGCTGGGAATCCTGTCAATTCAGCCAAGAATTAGAGACATCTCAAAGCAAATGTCAGCTCATGATGCACAGAGCTTTTCTAAGGTGCTGTTCAACTCTGTGAGAACAGGGAGCAGAGGGTGTGAGACACAATAATTCAGAGAAGGGGGAGAGGCGATACCCCGGGAGGTAGGTAGCAGACTCTCCTGACCTTTCTGGGGCACACCAGAGAGAAGAAAGTAGGGTTAAAGCACACGTGTGTGCAAGTGTGTGTGGGATGGGCCCAGGGGTGGTGATGGTAAGGAGAGCTTCTCACCATTTCTCTTCCGTGCTTCCTCCTTTGTCACTTTCTGCTGTGCCATTACATTCTGGGGCGAGCGCCTCCCTGAGCTGGGCTTCCCTGATTCCTTGCTGATGACAGAGCCATTCTCACTGGGCGACCTGCTGGAAGTAACCATAGCAACAGGGAGACCGTGAGTTTTGACTCCAGCAGCCTCCTCTCAAGGTTATTTTATTTGCACAGTTTATGTCTGTCGCCTTTCGTTCTGGTTTTATCCGCAAAAAACTGATACAGGAAAAGAAAACACGAGAAGCCCCACACTGCCGCGTGGGTTAAGCAGCTGCTCGCTGTGGAGTGCATCATTTACGTGAAGCGCTTACCTCAGAAGAGAAGTTCAGTGAGTGCAGCCCTCAGGTCCCATCTCTGTTCCATTAACCCCCAGTGTCTATGGAAACGGCGGTATGGCGTTTGTAAGTATGCCCTCCTTTTAAAACACAGCACTTTGCAGAGCATTGATTCACGTGGCATCTGCAGGGACGTGCATTACACACGGCTCTCTCTGCCTATTCCCTTTACAGGATATGCTTTGGCCACTAAAGCCTAAGTCACTCCCTCACTGAGGTCTTTATTCTCTCTCACACATACCTGCCTGTGTGCACACTCACACGTTCTTTCACCGTGCTAACTGGTAACCACTTATATTTGAAACTACCAATTTAAGCTACTCATTTCTTGAGGAAATACTTCATGTGCACCAGCTCTGTGCTGGGCATTGTGCCAGGAATACCGGTACACAGAGCTACTGGGACACCACCATGCTCTCCAAGGGCTCCCCCTCAGAAGCACCAAGGAGGTGCCAAGGACTATGCAGACACTTTCAAAACTGTTAGTGGATCATTATGACAAGCCACTGGTTCGGTGACTGTCACCCTTGTTTAGCAAGTGATGAATGTGATGGTCAAGGAGGCGGGGTGTTTTATCCTGAGCCGAGTTGGGAAGTGGCAAATCAGTCCTGGAAACCAGGGCTCCGCCTGTAGGTAGGGGCTCTCCCTCCCACACCAGAGCCCCTACAAAGTCCTACAATGCCCTCCGATGAGGCGGGCCTCACACAGGGCAAGCCACAGGGCCTTCTCCCCTTCCCTTAGGTGGAGGGTTGGGGGGCTGATTCTGGTCTTCTGGAACTCTGTGCGAAAGGGGTTCTCGGAGCCCCTGCTGGCATTCATTCTCCCTCGGGTCTTGGATCATCATAAAGTCCAACTGCCTTCCCTTCTGTGGAGACAATTAGGAGGCAGATATCCAGAGGCCTCATCAAACTATTTATTCTTCTCTGTCAATTGTTCAGATTCAGAACCTAAAGGCCCCTACAATAGAAAATTGACTGGAATAACACTCAGTACTCAACCAGTAAGGAAGTAGCTTCTTAAGTAGAAGCTATGTACCTTTGTAGATGCTCTGTGTCCTTCCCCTCCCTTCTCCCTCTTCATCCTATGGGTATTTAGAAATCTCAGTTCTGTACTCTTTAATGTACTTCAGCGCCCCAAAACCATGACCAATGACAGCGCCCACTCACATCCATGGGGTAATGCAAAATCTGCCCAGAGGGTTCCATACAACAGCAGAGCCAAATGAGACGTCCTTGCCAAAGTTTCACAGGTAAGTGTAAGTTTGGGAAATGTTGTTTATAATATTCCTTCTTTGGATAGTCCTGAGGCACATTAACATATCAAGGGCTTCATCAGTCCTACCATATAGAGTCCTATCATCTCCTGTTATTGAATCCAGCATTTCCCAGTTTATTTGGCACCAAATTTCTTTCACCATAAGAAATACAAAGAATGCAGCTTGAGAAAATATGGATAAGGCATTAATTAATTAATTAACTAATTATTTTTTTGAGAGAGAAAGAAACAGCGTGAGTAGGGGAGGGTCAGAGAGAGAGGGAGATACAGAATCTGAAGATAGGCTCCAGTCTCTGAGCTGTCAGCACAGAGCTTGATGCGACGCTTGAACCCACGAACTGTGAGATCATGACCTGAGCTGAAGTCGGATGCTTATCCGACTGAGCCACCCAGGTGCCCCATGGATAAGGCATTAATTTTTTTTTTAAAGATTTTGTTTTTTTTAAAGTAATTTATACCCCCAACATGGGGCTTAGACCTACAACCCTGAGATCAATACTCACGTGCTCCACTGACTGGGCCAGCCAGGCGCCCCAGATAATTTATTAAGTACATATTATTTACTCAACAGCTATTTGATCGCTGAGTGCTGGCTGTATAAATATACATACAAAGAGAAGACATAAGCCCTTGGATTATTTTCAGAACCTCACAGTTAATGACACCTATTTTTCCAGCTGGCTTTATTAGGATAACAAGGCTTTCACTGAGGTCCAGAAAGGAAGGAAGGGGAAAGCCTTCTTGTAACCTATTTTTACATTCACGAAATACTTAACAGCATAGCATTTGCATATTCTTTCCTTCATTTGATCCTGAAACAATTTTCTGGCTGTTACTCTCACTCCAGGGAAAGGTATGAATGAACACATTTCTGGAGAGAAACTCCAACTCTGCTTTATTCTTTCATCCACTTGTGGCCTTATGTTTACATGGAGCCATTAACTCAAACTTCTGGTCAAAAGCGTAAGGTGAGATTCATGTGTGTGTCCACTCATATGACAGTAACAAAACTGTTTCTGAAAGCAAGAAAATGCCACCTGTGAGGCTATAATTTTAGGCTACTGAGCTCAATAGTCCCCCCCTTCTGGGGACGGTGTGAGTGGAGGAGGGGAAGAGACAGAGGGAGAGAGAGAGAATTCCAAGCAGGCTCTGCAGTCTCAGCACAGAGCCCAATGCAGGGCTTGAACTCATGAAATCATGAGATCATGACCTGAGCCAAAACCAAGAATAGGACGCTCAACCAACTGAGCCACCAAGGCACCCCCCAAAAAGATATTTTTTTAAAGAAATCTTTACACGATTTAAATCATTCAAGTAGAATGGGTAGAAAATAATTTTTATTCTTCTCAGCAGTGCTATGTTAATATTCTAATTTTAGTAATTCTATTTACCTCTTTTCAGTGTCCTCTAATAGGTGATAAATAAGGTTTTTTTTTTTTTTAATTTTTTTGTTTTATTTATTTCTGAGAGAGAGAGACAGCATGAACAGGGGAGGGTCAGAGAGAGAGGGAGATACAGAATCTGAAACAGGCTCCAGGCTCTGAGCTAGCTGTTAGCACAGAGCCTGATGCAGGGCTCGAACTCATGAACTGTGAGATCATGACCTGAGCTGAAGTCAGACGCTTAACTGACTGAGCCACCCAGGCGCCCCGATAAGTAAGTTTTTAGCATGTCTTTATTGTATTTGGCAAAGATCATAATGAGAATAATTACTGTAGGTAATTCTACTTGCCAGTCAACTCAGATAAATAATCTATCGCTTCTCTGTATGTTTCAACTCCTCAGGCTGGGACAGACTGTTGCAGGTCTGATCCCAATTTACTCCCACCTCCCTGTAACCAAGCTTTGGTAGCCTCCTCCCATGCTGTTTCTGGACTAGATCATGTGTCTTGTTAGCAAACTTGACTGATTTGAGAAGTGCTTGCCCTTGGGGGCTTGTTTTCTTGCCATACATAGAACTCTGCAACAACCCTGTGAGAAAGCAGAAGCTGGCCTGCTGGAGGATGAGAGGTCATGTAGCAAGGGGCCCCAGTTACCTGGCCACCCCAGGTTGTTATCATCAACAAGCCAGCCTGGCCAACCTACCACCTGACTATAGACACATGAGTGAGCCCAGCTGAGATTAGCCAAGCTTAGCTCAGCCCAGAACCACCACCTACTTGAGCTGAGACCAAACTTCTGACCCACCAAAAATCATGAGCTAAATAAATGGCTGCTATTTCAGGCTGGTAAGCTTTTGAGTAGTTTATTGTGGAGCAATAGATAACTCACCCACATCCCCTCAACCTTCTTTCCTACCCAGGCTGAAACTCAACCTTCTGTTTCTCTGTACCTCTGAGGTACAAAGAGCTCCTGGAGGAAAAACACAGACTTGTGGCATGACTCCATGCAAAATTTGTGTATCTGACAAAGACAATCCTTCTTTCCCCTTCAAACTTCTCCTTTCTCTTGGCTTCCTGGATTCCATTCTTGCTTTGTCCTCCTCAGCACTTTTTTCCTGATGCTTTTTGGTCTCCTGTGCTGATTCCTCTTCATCATCTAGACCTTTAATCATTGCAACATTCCAGGGGTCAGGTTGGGGGTCTTTTCTCTATCTATACTCTCCCAAGTGACCCCATCCAGTGTCACAGCTTTAAATAACTAAATACGGACAACTCCTCCATTTATATTTCTACTCTGGACCTCTCCTCTGAATCACAGGCTCCCATAGTTAGCTGAGTTCCAAACACTTTCACTTAAATGTCTAAGTGACATTTCAAACTTAACATGCCGACCTCCAAGCTCATGATCATCCCCTACAAATTTCTTCTCTTCTAGTCCTCTCCAATACAACCAATGGCAAATTCACCCTATCTATTTCCACTCCTCCCAACAACCCAGCAAAACAAGGGTTACTATAGCTCTCCCTTCAAAACATGTCTAGAATCCTATCACTTCTCACACCACCATGCCTTGACCCACACCACCATGTACATCACCTAGACAACTGTAATAGCCTCCTAACTATCTCTCTTCTTCCACTCCATTTCTATACAGTCTGTTTTCCATACAGCAGCCAGAGTGATCCTTTAAAACTGCAAGTCACATCATGTCACTGTTTTAAAAACCCTCCAATGACTTCTGATCTTTACTCACAATAAAATTCCAAGTCCCGACTTTGGTCAATAAAAGCCTAATATGATCAAATTCAGACAACTTCTCTGATCCATCTACCACCATTTCCTCCCGAGTTCATATTGGTCTCTTTGCCCTTCTTGCTCTTCTCTAAGTATGTTAAAAGATTCCCTCCTCTGGGCTTTGCACATACTGTTCCATTTGCTGAGAACATTCTTCTGCAAGATAGCTTTGAGGCTTACACATCATTTCATTCAGGTCTTTCTCAAGTGCCACTTTTATCAGAAAGGCCTTCCCTGACTTCCTCGGTAAAATAGCATCTTTTTTTAGAGATGCTCCCTTTCCATTGCTCTATCTTCTTACCATCCTTTGGTTTTCTTCTTCATATGCATCACCACCCAACTTACTATGTATCTATTTCTCTGTTTTTTGTGTATCTCTCCCCACTGGATTGTAAGCACACGAGAGTAGGAGCTTTGTCTTGTTCGCTGCAGTCTCCCCAGTGCCTGGAAAACACCAGTCAGTTAATATCTCTTAGGTGAAGCGAGGGAGAGAAGAAAGGAGGCAGGGATGATGTAGCTTTTCTAGCCTCCATTGTGGTCTCAGGCAACAGAGAAGGGACTTGGCAATGGGAGTTGGTTTGTCCAGCCAACACCCCTTGCCATAGAGTTCATTACCTCTTTATAATATTATTGTAAAGTCCTTACAAGTTTCCTGGCCTCTAGCCTAACTTCTCCCATCTATCATCCACACTGCCACTGGAGCAGTCTTTCTAAAATTCAGGCTGGACATCACTGTCTTCCTGAAGAACTTTCAGTGGCTCCCCACTGCCCAGAGAATAAAGGTCAAACTCCATAGCCTGGCAGTAAAGACCCTCTACAATTTTCACCTATCATCTGATTTCATCCTTCACTGAATCCCAACCATTGTGAACTCTAAACCCTAGGCATATTCACCATTAAGTGAATGACCTCTCCACAACTACTGACACTCCACTGACCCTCTGAGGTCCAGCTAAAACATAAGCTCCTCCACCATCCTTTCCCTCATCAGATTTAAGTTCATCCTTTCTTTTCCATAGCACTTCATTCAGACTCTTCCATGAGCACCTGCACATAATGCTTGGTTTCCAGGTATTTATCCCTCGGTCTCTCAATCATGAGATCCTTGGGGTCAGGAACCAATCATAAACCTTTCTGTAGGCCTTCCGATGCCTGTCAAAGTGCTCTGTTCATGATAAAAAAAAAACTCCTAAAAACAGTTTTTGAACTAAAACCATAAACTACTAAAAAACTGCCAGATAAAATACAACTCTACTGAATCAAAGGCACTGCTTTTAAGATCAGTTAAAAAAAAAAACTAAGTGTGATGCTAGTGCCACATCTGTTGTAATAAATATGAAAGCAAAATCTCTGCTGTCATGGCTCGTCAGTGATGTAAAACCTTACAAAGGACGGCTCAGTGAGAAGCAAGTATTGTGATTCCTGTCACCTACTTTAGCGTGAAGGGAAATTTTGTTTTTGTTTTTTAATGTTTATTTATTTTTGAGACAGAGAGAGAGAGAGACAGAGGTGAACAGGGACAGGGCAGAGAGAGAGGGGGACACAGAATCCAAAGCATGCTCCAGGCTCTAAGCTGTTGGTATAGAGCCTGATGTGGGGCTCAAACTCATGAACAGTGAGATCATGACCTACTGAGCTGTCCAGGTACCCCAAGGGGATTTTTTAAAGTTTATTTATTTATTTGGAGAGAGAGTGAGCATGAGCTGGGGTGGGGGAGAAAGAGAGAGAGAGAGAGAGAAAGAGAGAGAGGGAGAAAGAGAGAGAGAGAGAATCCTAAGCCGGCTCCACACTGTCAGTATGGAGCCTGATGTGGGGCTCAAACCCACAAACCATGGGATCATGACCTGAGCCGAGATCAAGAGTTGGATGCTTGACCAACTGAGCCACCCAGGCAACCCTGAAGGGAGAATTCATTCATTCATTCATTCATTCACTCATTCATTCATTCATTTTTAAATGTTTATTTTATTTTTTGAGAGAGTACACGTGGGGAAGCAGCAGAGAGAGAGGGGGCCAGAGGATCCAAAGCGGGCTCTGCTCTCACGGCAGCCAGCCCAGTGTGGGACTTGAACTCACAAACGGCAAGATCATGACTCGAGCCAAAGTCAGATGCTCAACCAACTGAGCCACCTGGGCACCCCTAAAGGGAGGAATCTTCAAAGAGAAAAGTGGTACTAACTTGAGGCTTCCACTGCTCTCAGCATCAATGATTCCCTTCCTGAGAGAGGCAGAAGTTGGCCCCGTGCCTACCTCTTTCTGGTTTCGGTGGACTTGGCCGTCTTGATGGTGCTTCCGTCCTGGGCAATGTCTCTTTCCTGAGAGGCAGGAGCATCTCTAACAGGGAGCGGTAAGACCACCGTTTCCTGAGTCACAGGGACCACCTCCTCATCCGCCCCTTGCTGGCCCAGGTGCTGCTTGGCATAATCAAAGCCTTGCACAGGCTGCAAAGAGGAAACAGATTTGTGGTCACATTTCTGGCAAAGTGTGACTCTAATGACAGCTTTAAGTGAAGATGAGCAGGAGACTCCATGTGACAGGACCATACTTAGCTTTCTGATGAACAAGAGTTAAGTCAAATCTCCCTCATAATTTCTATCTGCAAAATCAGAATCTGTGCTAATTCTGCATAGCTATAGAATCTCTAGAGAGAAGACTTCCTTGGAAAAATGAATACTGTAAGCTAGATGCAAGTATGTGTGTGAGGACAAACTTCTTTCAGGAATTTTAAACCACCAATTTTATGTTACCAGATACTGCTAATTAGAGACTCTTAATTAATATATGAAATAGGCCCTGTATCATTTCTTGCCTAGGAACATCTTGTCATACCTGAGCCCCACTTTCACATGGCTTTATGCATAGTAAGGGGTCTGGGGCTTTGCCAAGCCCCTGGAATTCTGAACGCTATTTTTTTTCATCTGAGAAATGATGATAATCAGATCTGCTTTACCTAAGCCACCCACGAGTATGAAAGCAGAGTCACAGCTCTGAAAACAGAGGGAAAGAAATGTGCTTCCACATGTGAAGCAGTACAACCATTAATAATAAAATGTAATTTATGGAATCACTCAAATCCAGACCTGTGACTCTCCTATGATTCATTACTGGGTAATTAGCAAGGTTTTTATTCCACAATGTCTGAAATCCCAAGTGAATAGGACAGCTGTGAACAAAGCCCAGTAGATATCTATTAGTGGGGCAATGAAAAACCAAGAGGCGTATTTAAATAATTCCTGGGAGTGTCTCTATTCTGCTTTATGCCCCAGAGCATCATAACACAGATTTAAGGCAGGACTCTGGGGTCAGTCTCCAAAAGCAGACTGTCTGGGTTCCAATCCCGGTTCTCCCACATTTAAGTCGGGTGACCTTGGGGAAGATACTGAAATTCTCGGCACATTAATTTCTTCACCTATAAAATGGAGATCGAATGTGTAGGACAAATAGGATCAAATGTGTAAATAAGTGGAAGCATCTCAAAGAGATGCTGCATGGATTAAGTAGGTAAATGCATGTTCAGCATTTAGTGAAGTACCTGACACGCTGTAAATGCTCAATCGGTATTAGTTAATATTATTTGCCTTCCTATTAAGTCATGACCCAGTGAAATAGAAATCAGTGATTCTTTTCACGAAAATTTGGGGATGAAGGGTGCCTGGGTGACTTGATCTGTTAAGTGTCCCACAATCTCAGCTCAGGTCTTAATCTCATGAGTTCAAGCTCCATTTGGGCTCCATGTTGGGCATGGAGCCTACTTAAAAAAGAAGAGGAAAGAAAAGAAAATTTGGGGAAGAAGCTTCACCTCCACCAGAACTTGACATTCCCTCCTTCAGCAGTAAATTTAGCTAAGAAATGTAACAGAAAGCCTCTGGCTAGATGGAATGGCCTAGGACTGTGGCCCAGGCCATCAAATTTTACTACTGTATCTCAGGACAGGATGGAGTTTTATTGCTAAATCCAGCAAAGCTTCCTTATTTTGGGCTGTCTGTAGTTCTGCAATGGCCAGTTCCCCCAATTCCCAGGGAAACTCACTCTGGAAATTGTGCTTAGCCCTCCCTCTTTACTGAGACACACACTCTGACCCAAACGGTGACCACAGACATTCTGTGCCGGGATCTGGGAACGCGCTTTGGGATCGGTGTTTGCCCGCTCATTTCCCTCCCTCCTATGGTGGCACATGAAACAGAACGGAGCCTTTGAACAGCCTGGTCACATTCCTAGACTTCGGAATTGCCTGCTCCTCCAACCAGTGTTTCTAGGAGCTGAGCTTCTCTCTCCAGGTCCACGGTTTCATTGTCTCCTGGCTTGGTCTTGTTGCTTCTATTCAGATCCTTTCTAGGCTCACCCTTGACCAGCTTCCCAAGTTATCTCTCTGAAAACCACATCAAGTCATGTCCTCTGCCATAAAAGTCTCTCATGGGGGCGGGGGGCACCTGAGTGGCCCAGTCAGTTAAGCATCTGACTCTTGATCTCAGCCCAGGTCTTGATCTCAGGGTGTTGAGTTCAAGGCCTGTGTTGGGCTCTATGCTAGGCGCGAAGCCTACTTAAAAAGAAAAAATGTTTCAGGGCACCTGGGTGGCTCAGTTGGTTAAGCAACTGACTTCTGCTCAGGTCATGATCTTGCAGTTCGTGGGTTTGAGCCCTGCATTGGGCTCTGTGCTGATGGCTCAGAGCCTGGAGTCTGCATCAGATTTTATGTCTCCCTCTCTCTCTGCCCCTCCCCTGCTCACACTCTATCTCTCTGTCTTTCAAAAATAAATGAACATTTAGAAAAAAATTTTAGAAAGAGTTTGATACTCAAACTCTCCAGCAAGGCATTTAAGGCCCTTTGCAGTGTGGCTGGACCCACCTGCTCAGCCACACCTCCTGTTGGTACCTCTTCCATAACACTCCTTTGCCCCCATTATCCTATTCAATGTAGTGCCAACTATAGTTACAAAGCACTGGCTTGCGCCTCAGACTGTGTCTGGTGCTGGAGATGCGAAGATGAATAATAGCTGGTCCCTGACCTCAAGGGGCTCACAGTTTTGGCCTCAATTGGTATGACTGGTACAGTGCTGAATGCATAACATCAGTTACAACATTTCATCCGCACTGCAGTTCAAGGAGGTTGCTATTATTATGATGACTCTCCGTTTTAAAGATAAAGAAATCGAGGGTTGGAGAGGTTAAGCAGCTTCCTCAGGCTCACACAGCGGGTGTGTGGTGGGGTTGGGATTTGCACCCATTTCCTCCTGATGTGGAGCCAGGACATCTGAGTGCTGCCTGATGGTTCTTCCCACAGAATCTCCCCTCCTTCTGCAGCCTACCATCTTGGTTGGGCATCTGCTACTGTCCAGGGCTGGCTAGTCTGTGAGGAACTGAGTCTCTGATGGCGGCAAAGACTTCCCAGGAACCTAATGAGGGCAACAAGCTGGCTCTGGTCCTCTCCCTCCAGCCCCCACTCTCCCTGGATTTAGCCCCTCACCCTTCACACTGTGTTGAAGTTATCTGCTAGATACTTCAGGGGGCTGGGTTGATGATGAGTGAGCAGAAACATTAAAGAAGGACAAGCTTCCAGGGTGGACACTGGTATTAGGTTAATAATAACAATTCTCACATATGCTCAGTACTTACAGCCTTCAAAACACTGACACCTCATTTGGTGCTCACAAACTCCCTATGAGGGAAGCAGGTCAAACATCACAGTCTTCATTTTACAGGCAAAAACACAAAGGTCAGAGAGGTTCAGTGACTTGCCTAAGGTCACACAGCTCAGTGGTGAAAGACTCAAGACTAGTCCCTCACTCTTCTGACCAAGGTAGTAGTCTTTCAATCTTCAGTTTGAAAATCATGAAATTAATTAATTGCCATTGGACACACACTAGTGACCCCTGATACTATTAAGACATAATGAAGTATCTATAGCTGCTTCAAGACATTTTATAAAATTATCAGATGAAAATAATCCCCAACAATCTCAAAGGTAGACGTGTTATCCAGACCTTTTAAGAATAAAGGGCTTTTATAATAATAAAGGCCAACTTGTATGTAATATTTATGTGCCAGGCATAGCTCCAAGTAACTTAGAAAACTCAATCCTCACAACAACCTATAAAGAAACACTGTTATCATCCCCATTTCACAGATGGGAAAACTGAGGCACAAAGAGGTTAAGTACAGGTCACACAGATAGTATGTGAAAAAGAGGAAACAGCTGGGCATCGTTAGGGGTGACTGACCTGTCCCGAGCAGATGGTCATGCCAACCATTGTGGGCCCTCCATGCTCCATCCTGCATCTGGGTGTGGCCCTACCTACTGTCCCGTAAGACTGCCTGTTCCAGGGAGCCATGTTCTCATCAATTATATGAAGGGAAACACTGGGCAAAGGCTATGAATCCAATGACAAAGAGTAAAGAGAAATGAACCAGGAAGAAAGGAGGTCACGAGAGCCCGGACACCGGGCCCTGATGCATTATCATTTTCTCAACACTACCTACACAACCCCAGCTGACAGCCATGGTAACAGGGTCATGCCTTTGGTACCTGGTCTCTGAAGAAGGGTAACGGCCATGCACGCCCTGGCCTCGACTCCCAGGACAGCCGCCCTCAGCTCCTCTGAGCCTGTCAAGTCTATTACTGAGTCCCAGCAGGGATCCCGGGGAATGTCCTCTGGACGGCAGCCTGCATTCTAACGACGCGGTGATGTCCCTGGAGACCAGGAGACCATCCTCCTGCGCTACGGATTGGTCACGAAGGCTAACTTTTTCATTCTGCCTCTTCTCTTGGCATTAAATGAATTCTGCTCACACACACAGGTTGTGAGATGTGACGCGGGCGGCTCTCCCTTCTCCAGCACTGCAGTGTCCCTGGGTTGCGAGGCAGAAGGACTGCAGTAAGAAAGAGGCAGTTCCACCCTGCTGGCTTCCTGTGATAAAGGAGCTTTGCAAATCACAGTGCGGAGCCCAGCCTCATTGAGGGAGAAAACCACCAGCGCCACCACACACAAGTGATTTGAGCCTTCTCTTGGAACATAAATTGGCTTGATTCTCAACATCGGCCACGTATCTCTTCAAGCACAATTTCACCAGGTAGGAACATAAAAGAGGCTATGAAAACCCACAAACATGAATCTCTTCCAGCTCCAAACAGCTTTCAAGCCGGAAGGTACGCTAAATCGGTGTGCTGCCCAACTCACCTTGGCAAGTTAGTAAAACTTTGGCTTAATCTGTAACACAGAGTTGGCATTTACACCCTCGGTATGGCATATTTAGCATTCCTGGACTTGGCTGCAGTTAGAGTCTGGTAATTACTGCTTTGTCTGAAAGGATCAGATTGTAACTAAGCTAAGGTGGCGATGAAAGACCCCTTCTTGGAACAGTTGTATCTGTCACCGTTTGGGCAATTCCCGACACCGTGCTGCTTCTGGAAAGTGGGGGCCCTATTGTCAACAGAACAACCTTCCTTGGAGTTTGCCTCTTTGGTAAGCCGAGCATCTAATCAAACTGCAGCCTTGCAACAGGTGAATTCGTGTAACAAACAATAAAATTCAACTGATTTCTTTTGCTGAAGTGAGGTGTGGTCATCTGGAAAGAACTAGGCATGCCTGACCGCTGGCAAAGACCATCTCCGTGATATGTATTCCAGCGGACTGAAATTCCTTTTTCTGCTCCATTCCTGCACAGGTGAACAGGGCTCAGAAGGTCACTGATGGAGCAGGAGTCTACCTGCCAAAGCTCAGGGCTCAGGAACGTGGAGAATGTGGAAAGAGCCCAAAGACACAGATATGGGCTTGAATCACCCTTCTAGCTGCTAGTTATGTGACTTTGGACAAAGCCCCACGGCCTCTCTTTCCTTTGGGCTTCTCAACAGTAATGTGAAAATAATAAAACCTGCCCTGACTGTGACCTACCTTCGAGGGCTGCTGTGATGAGCAGACAAGGTGACAGACCCAGAAGAGCTCAGCCAATTGTAAGGATTTATTTAAATATCAGGTATTACAGATCACTGTTTTTCCCTTGAGGGGATATCATGAAAGGGGCTATGTAACTGGACAATTAGCACTGGGAGTTTCCTCAGTCCACTCCCCTCCCCGTCACCAGAGGCGTGGAGGCTGTGCAGGGTGCATGTGCTCCCAGGCTGGCTCCAGTTGAGTCACCGAACCCATGTGTAATGACCTCCTGGGCAAGACTCTGCAGCTTGCCCATCACGGCAGCCTTCAAAGACAAGTCACTCCAGTCAATGGAAGAAGGAAAATTCTGAGAGTCTAATGTGCCCAGAAGAGCCCTGCATTAGGAGCCAAAAGACCTGGTTTGACCATCAGTTTTGCTACTTACTAACTTGTGATCTTAGAGCTACTTCTCTGAAAAAGGAGGATGTCAGATTAGATAACCTCCACTGCCCCTTTCAGGTCTATCTAGCTCCTAATTTTCTGTGCCTCAGTTTCCTCACCTGCAAAACAATGGCCCTTTCTTAAAGCATTGTTGTGAGACTTGAGCTGCTGTATGTAAAGCCCTTAGAAGTGCTTACAGCTAAGGGCGAGCATTATTAGATAGCATTAGCTATTATGCCCTGATGACAAACATAAAGGGTGCACAATGATGGGAGTATACTGAAAAACACTGAATTGTACACTGAACAATGGTTACAATGGTAGGTTATATGTTATGTATTATTTGCTATAATTTTTTAAAAAGCTGAATAAATAAAGGACCTCCTTCAGGATGAGGGCTTGTTAGCATGTTTCTGAAGGTACTTGCAAAGGCCTCAAAAGCCCCAAGAGCAAAGGTGGGCAGAGCCCCTCCTCCCCACTTTCCGCACCTTTGCTCTCTGCGGCAGGTTCATCATGGTGTCTGGCTTGAAGTCGCTCTTGTTCTTCCGGCAGAGCACAGCAGTGATGATGATGATGATGACTGTGACCACGGCGATGGGCGCCAGCACTGCTGCGATGATCCACAGGTTGTTGGGCGGATTCTTCACCACGGCTGTGGGAAGAGCAGAGGGAGGCATGTGACAAGGGGCACTCGGAGGGGGACAGCAGCCCCCACACCCCTGGTCCCCAAGTCATGAGATGGTGAAGAGGGTTTGGGATCAGAAAGGCCCTTGCCCTGGGCAAGTTATTCCAGATCTCTGAGTCTTGATTTCCTCGTATATAAAATGGAACTATCACTTAGTAAGGCACCAGAGAGACGGGGTATATGTGGGGCTTTGGTGTGGCCCCTACAAGGTGCTCAATGAATGCTAGCCTTCACTATTATTAAGAGAAAGAGGAAGTTGGATTGGTATCAATTTTCCTCAGAGGTAATGTCCATGAATCCAAAGAGAAGAGAGAAGAAATCTGAGGCTCAGAGTTGGATTAGAGGAGGGAGACAAAGGCCACAGATAGACTAAATATTGTAGTGAAGCCACTCTCTTAAGTGAGTAATGAATAAATGTAGCTGAGGGGATGGATCTAACCTCCCAAGGGCTGGCTAGGGAATTTTGGAAATGCCTTGGTCTAAACATAAGGATCAGGCTGCTTTCAAAGCCAGAGTAAAAAGTAACCGAAGCTATTGTCAGCAGGAAGAATGTGTTATTAGAACAGCAGGTTCCTCACTCACCAAACTACACGCCTGAAAAACAAACAACCCAGTGAAGAAATGGGCAGAAGACATGAACAGACACTTCTCCAAAGAGAACATCCAGATGGCCAACAGACACATGAAACGATGCTCAGTATCCCTCCTCATCAGGGAAATACAAATCAAAACCACACTGAGATACCACCTCACTCCAGTCAGAGTGGCTCAAATGAGCAAATCAGAGAACTCTAGATGCTGGCGAGGATGTGGAGAAACGGGCACCCTCCTACACTGTTGGTGGGAATGTAAACTGGTACAGCCCTTCTGGAAAACAGTGTGGAGGTTCCTCAGGAAACTAACAGTAGAACTCCCCTATGACCCAGCAATAGCACTGCTAGGAATTTACCCAAGGGATACAGAAATGCTGATGCATAGGAGCACATGTACCCCAATGTTCATAGCAGCACTCCACAATAGCTAAAACCTGGAAAGAGCCTAAGTGTCCATCAACAGATGAATGGATCAAGAAGATGTGGTTTATCTATACCATGGGATACTACATGGCAATGAGAAACAATGAAATCTGGCCTGTGTAACAACATGGATGGACCTTGAGGGCGTTATGCTGAGAGAAATAAGTCAGGCAGAGAAGGACAAATATCATATGTTTGCACGTATAGGAGGATTAGGAGGAATTTGACGGAGGAACAAGGGGGAGAAGAAGGGGGGAAATGGTGGGGGAAAGGGAGAGAGGCAAACCATGAGAGACTCTTGAATGCTGACAAAAACTGAGGACTGATGGATGTGGGGGGAGGGGGTGATGGGCATGGAGGAAGACACTTGTGGGGATGAGCACTGAGTGTTATGTGGAAACTAATTTGACAATAAACTATTTGTAAAAAAATAAAAATAAAAAAAAAATAAAAAAGAACAGCAGGTTCCTCTGTGGGAGTGAGGTTGGAATTAATTAACCTGTAAAGGGCAACAGGGTGATGATCATGCTCTATATCAGGATAGGGTTAGGGTCATGCAGGTGTATACATTTGTCAAAACTCATCAAATGGTAAACTTATGATCTGTACACTTTATTCTGTGTAAATTTTACCTAAAACATCATAAATAAGTATTGATTTCTAGGCAATGATATGCATGCTGAAATGTTTAGGGTTAAAGTCTGCTGATGTTTGCAACTTACTTTGAAATGAATCAAGAAAAAACAAGACGGATTGAAGGACAGGGAGATAAATATGTGATAATAAAAGCATAGTAAAATGCTAGTTGTGGAATCTAGGTGGTGGGGACATGGGCATTCACCATACAGTCCTTTCAACTTTTTGATATGTTGGGTTAGGAAGATGTAAGAAAAAAGAAAAAGCCCTTGACATGAAATGGATGAGTCTCCCCTATGCTCACTGGCAGGGATGCCTGAAAGACACTTCTGTCCAATCAAAGAGATCAATATGTTCTTAGAACTAGAGTGAAGAAAACAGTAACCAGAACAATTGTCTAGAAAAATAATTACTGGAAGGAGTGGGTCTATAGGAAATCTGGAAAAGAGAGCCAAAGGGCAGGCAGGAACTTGTCCATGCAGAGGAATGTGTCCCAACGGGCAGACACAGATAATCCAGCTGGGACAGCTCTATCACGGTGAACAAGAGGGGTGCAAATGGCAGTTTAGTGATACTGTCCATTAATCTCACAAAAGTTCTCTGTTCTCCTATACCCTAGATGATCTCATAGACACATGGCTCTAAATACCATCTGTGTTCATGTGTAGATCTCCAACCAGGACCACTACCCTGGACTCTAGATTCCTACATCCAACTGCCACTCACACCTCCAATTGGGTACTTAAGAGACATCTCAAAGTCATCATGTTCAGAACCCAACTCTCAATTCCCCCCGCCCCAAACCTGTTCTTCTTGTGATAGTCTCCAACCCAATAAATTGCAACTCCCTCCTTCCAGTTGCTTGGGCCAAGAAACTTGCCACCAATGTCAACCCTTCCCTTTTATTCTTACCCAACTTCTGATTCATTGGCAAACCCTGTCATCTCCATCTTCCTAATAAATCCACAATCCGTTCACTTCTTTCTATTGCTGCACCCACTGTGGTCCAACCTACCAACATCTCTCATGTGAATCACTGCAATGGTTTTCTACCTTTTCCTTTGTCCTCTATAGACTATTTGCAACACGACACCTGACGTGATCCTTTAGAAATTCAGATCACAGAGCACTCCTCTGCTCAAAACCTTCCAGAGGCTTCCACTCCTCTCAGAGGAAGGGCCAGCATCCTTATAATTTCTAGAAGACTCTAAGTGATCTTCTTCTTCAACCACCCTGGTTACTTCTCTGGCCTTACAGCCCACTGCTCTTCCCTTAACTCACTTTCCTCCAGCCTACCAGCCTCTGATTTTTCCTGAAACCTGCTGGACATGTTCCTCTCTCAGGACCTTGGCACCAGCTTATTCTTCCACCTAGAATGCTCTTCACCTAGACATCCATGGCTCCCTCTCTCACTTCTCTCAGGGCTCTAAACAAGTGTCACTATATCTATTCTCTATCAGATAGCAATCCCTGACCCTGGCTTTCTCCATCTCCCTCATCCTACTTAATTTTTCTCTAAAGCATTGCCTTTCAAGCTTTAATGTGCATGCTAATCACCTGGAAATCTTGTTCAAATGTACGATTCTGATTCTGTGAATTGGGGTGAGGCCTGAGATTCTGCCTCTCTAACAAGCTCCCGGGTGGGGCTCATGCTGCAGGGCCCCCGCCACACATGGAATGGTAAGGCTCTAAAGCACACATTACCATCTGACATGATACATATGTCTTTGTTCATTATCTGTCTCTGCTCCTCCATGAAAATGTACACTCCAAGAGGGCGGGAGACTTTTTGTTTCTTGTTCACTGCTACACTCCCAGGACCTAGAACATGGCTTTGTACATAGTAGGTGCTCAATTAAAAGCTGAATGAATGTACAAACGAACTACCATTTTCCCTCTTGTAACTTGGTTCCTCATATAAGTTTTCAAGGGCAAAGAGTAATGGCCAGTTAAAGGAGAAGTCCCAACTCTTTGGTAGTTCTAGTCTATATTTTAAACTAATATACCACCAATCTGGTTTATATATCAATCCCTTATAAATCAGGATAGCATAAGTTGGTCCTCCTGATCCTGATGAACTCTGAGGGCTACTGGACTCACAAAGCTGAGGACAAGGCTCTGGAATAATTTAGAGACTCCACTGGTAAATGCCACATGGTGAGTCAGCTGGTCTTTCTCTCTGACTTCAAACACCTTCTCTGACTTCAGCTGGTACCTTATTAGCCAAGATCTGCCTCTCATCATGCAGAACGAGGATCTGAATTTCTATTAGCATAAAAAATACTTCTTTTCCATAGTTTTTATCAATTGGCAATTAATCACATTATTAACTTCTGAAAACAGCTCATTAGATAATGTGCTTCTGTTGATATCAGACATTTAATTGCTACTGCTCTTAGTAATTTGGTATTTATATGTGAATTTTATACCACTAACATTTTTTGAAGCTTAAGAGTTTCTATGAAAAATAACAATGTGCCTCTTTTGGCTATGCTATTCTATCCTGATGAAGAAAACTGTATAGTGTATCAGAACATGGTACCCTAAATAAATATTTCATTAGCACGAGTTAATATTTACATGTGTTCTGCTTTTACTTGGCTTTATTGTTTTGGTGTATATGTATGTTCCTTCTTGGTGCAGCATATAAAATCCTTTCGCCTCTATTTAAATGGAAAGAGAAATGATTTATTTTATGTACATTAGTAAATTCCTTTAATGGTCAAAGAGATAGTAAAGTTAGGTCAGCTGAAATCACTCAAATCCAATGTAATAATTGGCATAGTGATCTAAAACTACAAAGTTATGTACAGAAGAGGCATGAATAGTTATTTAATTTGCAAGAACTTCGACAGAGAAAGGGTAAGGACGGGGGGACATGTTCTGAGCTTCTGCTATGTAGTAGGCACTGAGATAGGATCTTTGCCCAAGTGTTATTCTTACTCTCAATTTGCAGGTGAGGAAACTGAGCCTTGGGGAGGTTAGACGTTTTTATGAAAAGTCACCTCTCTGAAATACACAGTTTGTCAGTTCTAAGTTAACACATATGCATGGAGGTGTGTGTGTGTGTGTGTGTGTGTGCAGGGGAGGGTCTAGCCCAGGGCCCAGCCACTGGGGAGCACTCAGTCCATGTCAGTGTCCTGCCCGACATTCCTGTGGCTCTCATTCCACTCAGGGTGCAGCCCTTGGGGCTCTAGTAATTGTGACCCCTCACCTGCACTCTGACCTCTTGGCTGCTACTCTCTTCCATCAGAGACACCCTCACAGGGCCTCAAACCCTTACCCCTTCTGCCTGGAACCTTGTTCCCTAGGTAGCCTCAGGTAGTCACTCACTGATCTTCTTCTTAACCCCCCAAACATTTAGAATCATGACCATTAAAGCCACCTGGGTGGCTCAGTTGGGTGAGTGTCCAACTCCTGGTTTCAGCTCAGGTGGTGATCATGAAGTTCATGAGATCAAGAGGTGCATCAGGCTCTGTGCTGGCAGCATGGAGCCTGCTTAGGATTCTCTCTCTCTCTCTCTCTCTCTCTCTCTCTCTCTCTCTCTCCTCTCTCTCTCTCCCTCTCTCTCTCTCTCTTCCTGCCCCTCTCCCACTTGCATGAGCTCTTTCTCTCCCAAAATAAATAAACCTTAAAATAAAATCATGACCATTATTTCCTTGATACTCCCTAGCCTTCCCTGCGTAATTTTTCTCCATGGCACTTACTAGCATCTAACATACTACTTATTTTGCTTACTTGATCTACCTATCAGGAATGTAAGCTCCATGCGGGAAGAGGATTTATCTGCTTCATTCACTGCTTTATCTCCAGTGCCAGGAGAAAGCCAGGCACATAACAGGTGTTCAGTAATATTTGTCGAAAGAATGAATGAACACAAATTCCCTTCACCAAAGGATCAGTCTCTCACTATCTTAAAGTGACATTTTTCAAAATAATGTTTGATGGCCATGTAAGGTATACTAAGTCCCACTCCGGTAGCTTCAGTGTGGGGAGAATTTTCCCTACTCCACCAGCTGAGTCACTGCTCTGAAAGGCCCCTCAGTCCAGAACCTGCCAATGGAGCAGATGAAAACCTCTGTCGGAAATGCAGCCTCTCCTTAGCAGTCATTGCTGTCCCATTACTCAGAAGTGATGTGGGTCAAGGGGACAGTGCATGCTCCATTACAGGGCTTTGCATGCAGGGCACTGCACAGTGGCCCCATTGATTCAGAAGACACTGCAACCCACAGAACGTTAACACTCTCCCTTCAGAGGGACAAGCTGTTCGTTCGACACTGTCACTCTTCATTTAAGGTGCTGACCTCAGATTCACGTTGCAGGCTGACTCCAAAACTACTAAGGGAAAATGAGATTTAAGACCTCTTTGCTCCTCTTCTTCCTCCTTGGTGTTAGCTTCCTCCTCATCTGACCCTGACTATGGAGGCACTTCCCAGGGTCTGCCCTCCCACTCTGCACCTTCCTTGAATTTTCTCTGGGAATTTATTTCTAAGCTGTATCTACAACATTCCCAAAACCTATATAGTGTTAACTTTAATGTCTCTCCTGAGATCTAGCCTTGACCTCCCACAACTTTCCTAAACTCCACCCCTGATGTCCCGACAACACCCCCTCCATAGCCTGTAACACACCCTCAATATCTGAATAATGGCCCTTAATATCTCATCACCTTAACCTCAACACGGCCCAAAGTGAATCAATTACCTTCTCCCTTCCAAAAATGCTTTTATCTCTAATCCCCTTTCTATTTTCATTACTAACACACTTTTCTCTGAATTATATGGGTTTCTAATCTCAAGTCACCTTTCCTTCTTCACTCCCTCTCTCCTTCGGTCCTTCTACCTTATAGATGACCCACAAGACATTCAGTGGATCACTTACTAAGCACTCAGTAGGTGCCCCAGGAGTGTACTAAGCCCCTTACATGCAAGAATTATCTTGTTTCATCCTCCAGGTAGCTATGTGAAGTCAGGGTTTTTTATATTCCCATTTTACAGATAAGGAAAATGAAGGTTAGAGAGGGTCTTTTTTTTTTTTTTTTTTGTGTCATGGAGCTCCATAAATAGACAGTGGAAGAGCAGGGGCATGAATCTAGGTCTGTCATGTTGCAAAGACTCTGCTCTCAAGTGCTCGACTGTGGTGTCTTCAACCAAATGCCTCACCCAGGACCTGGCAGAGACAATTAGCAAAGGTTAGTCTTCTGCTTTCATAAGAACAGAGCCAGGCAGTTGCTGGGGCTGGATATTCAAAGATGAGTGAGATGTGGTACCTGCTTTCAGGGAGCTCATTAGGGACAGACAGTGAAAACAACTCATTGGCCCCATGTGATACAGGTAGTGGAAGCATCTGGCACTAAGGGAGATGTGGTCACGGGTGACTTCAAGGGACCAGGGAACGTGAAGAACGAATCTGCCTGCATGGCTGAAGCATGAAGTAGGAAGGAGAGAAAAATGGGCAGTATGATTGGAACAGGAGCCCAGAGAACAGGTTGTAAAGAGACCTAAACATTTGTTAAGTACCTGTTGTGAAGGGCTTAGAAGATCCACTTTAGGAAGTTCAGATTTTATTCTGTGAACAATGGAGAGCCACCAATTTTTTTAATGGAGTCGATGTGGGATCAGAATCTGTGTATTAGGACGACTCTAATTACAGTATGGACAGGACATTAATGGCAGAGTGTCTGAGACTGAGTCATTTGGAAAGGACCAGCAAAGTCCAAGAAGAGGAAGCAGTGAAATGGAGAAAAGGAAACACATTTATCTGTGAGTTATTAGACAGGAACAGAGAGGACCAAGTGGCTGTGAAGGCAACAGAGAAGTGCTGTTGAGGGACAGTGCTTTGCAGGCAGTTGCAGTCACTCTCAGACTCATTTCCAAAAACTTCTATGCATCTTCTAGTCTGATATAATCTTTCTCTCCTGTCCACGCTCTCGAACCTTCCACCATTTCCCATCAACCACCATAGGCTAAGTCCCATGCCTCAACCCTTCCTCCTGACACTCCATTCACATTTTGCTCTAAATAAAGCCAGCTCTCCTTTCCTGCCCCTTCCCAAGTACCACAAGGCCTGGGTTAGAAGTGAGAAGATCACAGGACCGACTGGTTACCACTGAGGATGGATTGGGGACAGGAGAGGCAATGGAGAGGAAGAGACAATGAATCAGGTTTAAATCTCCAGTGAATTATGGGGGAGAGCTAGGGGGTCTGGAGGAGACTGCAGTGAGGGGGAGGCAGCTTCAAAGGATCTGGGATTTTGAGAGACTAGAAGGAATAGTTTGGACATAGCAGTGAAGCCTGAGGAGGGAAGATTTGTCTAATCAGTTCACAGATTCTCTGTGGGCACCATTGCACCCTTGCTCAAACACCCCGCACACAACCTCAGCTTCACCTGCCAACCTCACCTCATTCTGTCCCAAGAGAGCAGAAACAATCACAGAAAATGTCCTCAGGCCTCCATTACTGAATGGCTACCTGACCGGCACCCACACTTTGGACTCTGCTTCCCCTCCCAGGGCAACAGGATGAGCTGTCCCTGCTCCTCACTGGGTCTGACCCCTCTGCTTGTGTCACCCGCCTTGTCCACTTAAGGACTTCACTCCCAGAAAGTTCTTGTCTCTCTCTTCTGCATTGTCTATTTCCCCCTCTCTCCTACAGTAACACATCAATATTCAGCTGTACCCCAATATCTCCCATGTGCCTCTCTAGCAAATGCACCATTCATTTCTCCCCTTTGCTGTCACTGCCTCCACACCCCCACCCTCCCCTCAATACACTCTAGCCATGTATCTCCACCACCTCCGCGGGAAACCACTCCTGCTGAGGTCACCAACAATCTCTACCTTACCAAGTCGAGTTAATCTCTGTCCTTATAGCATGCTGCCTCTCAAGAATGGAAGTTGACACAGCAGCTCACTTCCTTTCAGTACATTCCTTTCTTTGCTTATTTCTGGACCCTACTCTCTCCTGGGCTTCCTCCTATCTCCCTGGCTACTCCTTCTCAGTGTCCTTTGCTGGTCCTAGCTCTTTCCTCATGTGGATTACCCAGCTATACCCATGACTAATCTGGTTAATCTCACCTGCTCCCTTAGGTCCATCACCTGTGTTGATGCATCTGGGGTTCTAGCTCCTGAGCTCTGCAAAGATGATGTCTGATAGACATCTCAAACCTAACATGTCCAAACCAAACTCTCTCAATTCCACCTCCATACTCTTGCTCTAGTCCCAGTAAACCTCCTTCTTTCCTACATCTTCTACATCTCAACAAATGACACCACAACCAGCACTCAAGCAAACATGTGGGAGTCACCCTTGATTCCTCTGACCCGTACCTCCTCCTGCCACACACAGAATCCATTATCTTGCCCCATTGGCAATGTCCCTCCAAATATGTCAAATCCATACACTTGTCTTGTCTCTATCTCTAACACCTTCACCTCTCTCTTGGGCACCTGCCATGGTTTTCACTCCTGTCCTTTGTAATTTATCTCTACCTGGAGAGGGAGAAAGAGTGGAGAATGGAAACTTGGAGAATGCACATAAAAAGGCTGCAGCAAAACCAGTGAAGCAAGTAGCTGACCTGACCAGAGATGGGGACAGAGCCCACAGGGAGGGAAGGAGAGAGGAACAAAAGAAGAGAATCTGGCTTTAAACCATCATTTCAAAGATGAGATTGCACAGGGTGACCATGGTTTCTAGGCAAGGGTGTGTCTGTGAGAATGCGTTGGCCAAGGAGAAGTGACTCTGCATCGACGTGGAAGCCCCACCCACTGCAGATGAAGGCAAGAGATGAGCAAAATAGGAAAACCATGAGCCAGGTGTCAGGTTCTTAAGGAGCGTGGACATCAACTAGGAAATCAATGGGAGATGACCTTCCGTGCCCTGATGCTCAGCAGGCTACCAAGTCTAAAGTGTCTATCACCTGATCTCTTATCTTCATCACCGCCCCCTCCTCATTTTCTTTACAGACCTTGTTTGGGTCCCCAATCCCTGGGCTACCATAGGCTCCTCACAAGTCTTGCTGCTTTATCCTGGACACTGCTGACACGTTATCCTCCCTAAGTACCAGGTAGTTCTAATGACACTACTCCCCCACATAGAAATCCTCAATAGCTCGCCACAGCCCACTGTATTATGTACAATCTCCTTCTCCTGCCATCTAAGGCCCCAGTCTCCCAAGCAAAAAACCTTTCTGACCTCATCAACTCTTCCTCACATGTTTGCTCTCCAGGCAACTCTAACCTTTTGTTTTTCAAGCGTGTCTGGCACTTTTCACCTCTCTTCCTTTTCTCATGGTACTCCCTCTTTCTGGAATATACACCTTTCCTCTCCTCCTGATGAAATCTTAGCATAGGATACAGTTGAGAACACATGTTTGAAGTCAGATAGATCCAGATTCATATCCTGGTGATCCAAGTACCAGTTCTGTGATATTGAGCAAGTTAGCTAACTTTCCTGAACCTAGGTTTCCTCATCTGGAATTTGGAGCTGAATAAAGTTGCCCCAAAGAGAGGAGAAAGTGAGAAAATCCATGTAAGGCAACAAGCATAGTACCTGCCACGGAGGAGGCAAGTATTGTTTTTAATACCCTTTCTCTGTTCATTCTTTCTGGATGGCCCTTCAGAGCAAACTGTTCATCTGCTGAGCCCCAGATCACTCTGCCCCCTACTATACTTACCTGCTTTCTGCTCTTTTATATCTGTATTAACTCCTCTGCTCCTTAAAGGCAGTGACCAGGTCTTGCCCACTTCCATATGTCCCCCAGCACCGAGAACAGTTCATGCAGGACTCTATAAATGCTTACTGCATCAAATTATCTTTAATTCCCCGGCAGACAATATAATTCCAGCCATGGTGATTTTTCTAGCTGCACACAGGACTATGGTGAGGAGGAAGAATGGGTATGACTAGGGGCAAAGCAATTATCATTATCATCGTCCTAGTATCCAAAACATATCCCTTACCCCAAACCTATTTCTTCAAACAACACAGGAAATAGCTGACTGATTTAAGAACCTTCTGGAACACAAAATATGTTTAGCTCTGGGTCCGTTAACATGAGTTTGGGGAATCACTTTAATTTGCAGGTCACATTTAATGGCGTTAAAAATAACAAATGGAAAGACTATCCCCTTACGGTCAGCTTGCAGAAGGACAACATGATGCAGGGTCAAGGCCATCCTTTGGGAGTCAATGGTGCTCAGGATCTTGGCAGCTGCAGTCCCCAGCAATGGCTTCCCGTTGTACAGGGTGTAGTAAGTCAGCTCCGCCGGGTCCTTGGGTCCCGGCACCCGTTGCATCTTTACCATCTTTCAGAAAAAGAGAGGCCATGTTTACAGGGCATCTTGCACTGGCTCTGCAATCACCTGGGCGATCAGCAGGCTCTCTCCCGATTGCTGAAGCCTTCGGTGCCTAATTGGACCCACAACATATTTTTTAGAGCTCAACCTTTGTGTACCTCCCCATCACCAGCATCCCAAGAAGCGCTGCTATTGCTGGAAGGGGAGACAGGGAGGAGAAAAACGTTCTGAAAATATGAACATCTGGAAAGAACAGCTTGAGACTGGAGAAGAAAACGCTGAAACGGTGATGTCTTCCAGCCTCCAGAGAACTCTGGCCTCATTTGAAAATAGGCCTGCACATTAATTCAGGGCATGTTAGGTTATTCTCAAACAAGATTTCTAATTTCAAACTCCTGCGATTGCCAGAGAGGAAAAGAAAATGAACCTATATGTCTGCAATTCAAAAGATCTCTGATAAAAGCAGTACTTGGAGACTCAAAGTTCTTTTTCTAAAATAACCTTTGTTGCTTTTTCTCCCTAGACAAGTTATACATATTCACTACAGAAAGTATGAAAATACAGAAAGCCATCAAGAAATGAAATAAAATAAAAACAATTTCCAATCCTTCTACCACAAACCAATTTCTATTATCTCAGAGCATTTGCATCTATTCATTGTTTTTTTCCACACAAATCTTTTATTTAGTATTTTACAGAGTTATTTATCACACTATCTAGATTCAATCACAGCTATTTTTACTTGCATCCTTAAATTACTTTAAATATAACAAAAGCATAAATGTTAATTTCTAACCAGCATTCTGATGCACACCTCATAAACTTATTTAGTAAATCACTTACTGTTAAACACTTAAATTGTTACTCATTTTTCAGTACTCATCATTATAAATACATAAAACATAAATTTTTATACTTAATGTTCTGTCCTATTCATGCCTCATAAACTCAACAAACACTTCATTTTTGAATGGTTATCTTGTTATCAAGTTTTCACTACTATAATTAACAACTGATAAACATTATAGTATAGTATTTTCCAAAGTGTATATTACAGATTATGAGTTTCATAGGATATTAAAAGGTATGACAGAAATGTTTACAACATTATTGGTCACAAGAGCAAAAATCCTGAAAATTCAAAAGTCACTAACAGTAGAATGGATTAATGAGTTATGGTATAGTCATGCAATGAAATATTATAGAGTAGTATAAATAAACTATGGCTCTTTGTATCAATATGGGTGAAGACAAAAATCTGATAATGAGCAAAAGAAACAAATCACTGAATATAAAATTCAAAAACAAGCAAAACCAAATGATGTACTATTTAGTGATACACATGTGGATGGTAAAATCTGTACAGAAAATACAGGCATGACTTAAAACAAAATTCAGAAGCACACTCAACTCTGATAGAAAGGAAAGGAGTAGGCATAATCAGAGAAGACACATAAAAGGCTTCTGGGGTAAGGTAAGGGTAATGTTCTTTGGGTTGTGACTTCTTTTCATTAGTGTTCTTTGAAGTCTACATGTCTTTATACTCCTTTGTATGCATGCACACATAACAATTAAAAAGAGGTATTACTACAGCCCAATAAAAAATGGGTTTAAAAAAATCTGACCAGATACTTCACAAAGGAAGATATCTGAATAGTCAATAAGCATATACGAAATGCTCAATGGAGGAAAAAGTAAAACTACAAGGCACTACTATCACCCAGCAGAATGACTGAAATAAGAAAGGCTGACAATACCAAGTGTTAATGACTGTGTGGAGTAACTGGAACTACCTCTGGATGGTGGGATTGTAAAATGACAGACTTTGGGAAAAGGTCTAGCAGTTTGTCACAGAGCTAACATATACCGACCCTATTAACCAGCAACTCCACTCCTCCATACTCAAGAGAAATGAAAATATACAACCACAGAAAGACTTGTAGAAGAATGTGCATAGCAGCTTTGTTTAAAGTAGCTGAAAACTGGAAAAATTCTGGATGTCCATCAACAGAAGAATGGGTAAATAAACTTTAGTATATTCATACAAAGGAATATTATTCAGCAATAAAAAGCATTAAGCTCCTGGATAACACATGATGAGCCCAAGAAACACTACATGGAGTCAAAAAGAGAAGTATACTACAAAAGAGAATATACTTCCATTTATATGAAGCTCTAGAACAGTCCAAACTGATCTATGCTATGGATATGAATATATGTTACCAAATATAAAACAGTAACATAGCACACGGTTAATTGTAGAAACTAGATGGTGAATTTATTGGTGTTCACTATATAAATTTTTCAACTTTCTGTGGGCTTAAAAATGTTCATAATAAAATGTCAGAGAAAGATATCACTAAAAACAAGGATCTTATTGGCATTTTAATTTACAAACCACTATGCTGACCAAAATTAAGGAATTTCTTTACTGCAGGTCTTTTTAGAGTCTTTGGTATGCCAACAGGCCTTGGGAATCTTCAGGAGGTGGCCTTGCCCAAAGTGATGTGGCCACAGAGCCTCTTTGCTCCAGGGTACCTTATAGGACCGTTTTTCTGGATGCTCTCTGAGAAACACTGCTCTCACCTTCTGGTCTTTGTGTTCACCTCTATTCTCCTCAAAACAAATTTCCAGGAGTAAGTTTGTGACCATTCAAGAAGTTCTTGTCTAAATTGCTCACTGGCTCTCCACAAAGGCCCTACCCACTTACTGTGTCTGAAAGTGCCCATTTCACTGCATCCTCACCAACACCAGATAGTACCATCATAAATCTTTGGTAGGTGAAAATGATATCTTGTGGTAGTTAAAACTTGCATTACTTTGATGACAAATGGAGTTAAACATAAAAAAAAAGTTTATTGTTCATAGGTATTTCTTCTTCAGATTCAATTTTTCAGATACATTCACTAAAGAAACATCTTTAAATTCTAGACATACGAATTTCCATCTTCATGAAGGTGGCTCATCTTTTAAAATTATTTGAGCCCAGAAGAAAGGCCTCTGGGTGGAAGAATGATATAAGCTATATAAAAGCAAATTTTATTTGGGAAACTTGGCCATAGCATCCCTGTCCCTCATGGGAGAGGAGGTAAGAAGAGGGTTAGTACAACCAGGTAGAAGGTGAATGGACTTTCAAATATTTAATAACTTCACTCAATTTCAATTTTATAGCAAATTCTTCTTACTGAGACTTCTCCAAGACTGATGTTAGAAGGTGATCTACTGCCTCTACAAATTAGGGATTTGCAGAAATAAATCCCTACTCACTTCACTCAGACTTTTCAGGCAGTTATGGGACCAGTCACGTTGTGTACTCAGAAGAAATGAGGAAAGCATATCTCGGAGGGCTCTTTTAGACATGTAGAATGGGTGAGGTTTCTTAGGTTTACAAAAAACACCAGAATTATAGGGTCGTTCTTTCTCCCCCTTCAGCTGAGGCAGAGCCCATTTCACTGTCTGAGTCCCAGCAACTTCCTTCTTGTTATTTGGAGAAGTGTGAATTATAGGGCTCACATGGACCGCAGAGAGGGTAAACCATAAACCCAGCACAAGAAATAAACCATCACTTTACCTGGTCACAGGCTAAAGCAGCATCTAAGAGGCCAAATTCACCAACTGTGAATAGAGGACCTCAAGTCTCCCTCAAGGGATGATGCTTGACTCAGGCAAGGAACTGTGGTCCAATAAATGAGTTGTTTGTACTTTCAAAATTGCCTGATAACACGATCTACAGACAGATTGGAGTAATGTCTGTATTTTTCTATGAAACGATTCCTCTCCTAGACATGGTGATATCAAGCACGTGTGTTTGAAGTCACACCCGAGATGTGGCAATTGCCAATCACGAGTTCACACTCTAGGGGCAATCTGCTCAATTCCAATTAGGAAGCCCACACTCCAGAGGCACCCACCAAGAGCAATTCTATACTTTGACATCTTGCTCAACAGAGCTTTGTTAATTAGCATAACAAATGTTAGCAATGCAGTCTCAGTTTTGGTGAAATTAGTGGTATACAAGATGCGTGGATTGGCTAGAATGCCAGAGATGGTTCCCACTCTTGCTCAAACTGAATAAAGAATCTAAAGAAGCTTGGAGCCTCTACCTTGGGGATGGCCATTGTGTCTGTAGGATTCCCTCTGAGGTGGACTCTGAGAAGAGCTAAATGCTTGTAGATGGATTATTTGGGAGGTGCAAGGAACTGATGGGAGGGTGAAGAGGTGATTCAGGGGGTGAGAGGGAACAAGCGAGAGGTACATTATTAATCTGCTTACCACAGTGGGTAGTTAAAGCTTAATTCTATGGGACATCTCTGGCAATTACTGAAAACATACATTTTTGAATTTCCCTAGCCACAAAGCAAGAGAGCTGCTATATTCACACCCCACCATTAGTTAATTCCCAGATACTTCTAGCCAGCCACGACATGGACAAAGTGGGTTCTGGCATCTCAAGAACAGCCCTTCAATAAAGGTTCAGCAGTGGCTGTGGGAAGCCCAGTAGTATTCAGTAGAAATGGGAAGGGGATTGGATTTGGGCAATGCACCAACAGTGTCTGCTACAGCTCCCTCACTCGAATCCCCATGTAATCACCTGACCACTATAAACATGGGGGGCTCTGTTTGTTGAAACTGACTAAATAAGATAACCAATATTGATTGGTGCGTCTGCCATCCATAGTAGTTGTGGCAAGGGATCTGAAGGTCCTGAGCTCTGGGACTCCATCCAGTCTCCAGAACAGGTTGGGGAGAAGAAAGTCTGTGCTTGTTTGCTAATCACTTTTGTCTAATAAATATGTGCACACGTGCAGAATTTGTTCTGAAACCTTACAATCTAGCAGTAACACAGGAGAGTAGCTATCTCTCACCCTCTTCCATGACTTTGATGCTTAGGATCATGAACCCCCCAAATCTAAGAGCAGTGTTGATTACATGGCTTAGTCAGTGTGCAGTGTAGGTGCTCGTCTGCACACAGCACAGTTTACTCAGTCTCAGGGCACTCCCACATATGTATTACAAGATCCCAGTGGCTTGGCACACACACACCCACCTGCACGGTGTAGCTTCCCAGGGTGGTGGCCCGTTTAAACCGCCGGCCTTGCTGCTGGGACATCATGAATAGCTGGGCCAGGCGCTGCTCCATGACCCGGGCGAAGCTCTGGTTGTGCAAGCCCACCAGCGAATTGTCCACGCCCTGTAGCACTGTGGATGCAGAAGGCAGAGGCGCTGCTCAGGGGACAGGCTCCTCTCGGATCCAGAAACCACAACCACCATCGGCCCTACACCAGCCACTAAGGGCCATGGGCCCTATCTCATGTTAGGCCTTGGCCATCCTTACCTCACTTTACCTTCACAAGAGCCCCAGGAGTTAGGGATCACTGTCTGCATGTTATAGATGCTGAAAGGTTATATGACTTATCTAAGGTCACACAGCTAATAATCAGCAAAGCCAGGGCTCAAACCCATGCTTATGTAACTCCAATGCCTGGGCTCTCTCCTCCATAAGCTGTGACATGTTTAATGCTGCTGTATTTAATCCAAACCTCATTTAAGGTGTTATGTGTTGTTAGAGACCATATGGGAATACAGTATAGCTGCAGGTATGACTAATTGGATTCTTTTTTTTTTTTACTGGTTCCCACTCAGAAGCCCTGGCTCAAGGCTATCTTTATTATATTTTCCCTTCTCAGCAGCTTTGCTAAGGAATTTGAGCTCCGCCCTGCAACTCAGCCCCGTATAGGTAGACAAGCCACCCTGTTCAGTGTCCTTGTCTCTCCCTCCTCTATGGAGGTAGTCCAAAAGGACCCACCTCTAAAGTGGCCCAGGGCCTCTCAGATACTGTCCCATTTGAGAGCGGAACAATAAAGTAATAATAAAAAGAGTGGGTTCTGTCTCCGTGCTGGTGCTTGCCAGTCGTGGGACTTTGGCAAGCCACTGGCCCTCTCTGCCTCCTAGTCCTTCTCTGTAAAAAGGGAGTAAGAAAGTCGATATCATAGCACATCTACTCTTACGGGCCGTAAGGTTGCAATGAGGCAAGATGTACAAAACAGCTTAGCACAGTGCCTGGTGCATAGAAGGGAAATGAGGCCCCTCTTTCCATCCTTCCTTCACTGCTGTTTTCTCTATACCCAGGGCTGTCTGGGTAGCTGGAATTCCAGGCTACTGCACGGAGGAGGACCACAGTGAACACCAGGGCCGTCCTGGGCCTGGAACAGTCACCTACCACGGGAACAACTTCCTTTGGCCCATCTACCCCCAAAGCCCAGTCCTTCCTCCAAGTCCCTTGGGAAATACACTTAACCCCAAACACACAAATACTGCCTCCAAACAGTCATCCCTGAAATTAAAAATGCTTTAAAAACTTCTCAGCGTTTCAAAGAGATGAAAACTTATCATGGGCTGGGAATGTAATACAAGACTTTTCATGTAACAGAGTTTCTTCTACCACAGTCCAGCCAACGGTCATTAAGACCACCCATCTACAGGGATATGGAAATAGTCTGAATATAAAGAATGAGCTGTTGTTATGAGAGCATTCTGTATAAGGCCAGAACAAGCAACTGATGACAACACGATTCAGAGAATGATGCTGAAACCGACCAAAAGAAAAATAAAACCCACAGCTGAGTCTCAGAAATTACTTCTTTGAAGCCACAAATGCTAAATAATCCCCATGGAGGGCACAAAGCAGCTCTCTTTCCAGGGCCCTAGTGAGGGACTCCCAGATCATCTGTTAGCAGAATTCCTGCAAACAAAGATGAAACATGCCTGCACTGTTCCTTCTGCAGTGAGTCCCTGAAAGACCCCTCGGAATTCCTCCTGACGAGCTGTCAGGCTGAGGAAGGGCTGCCTAACTCTTGGCCCCAGATAGCAGAACCTTCATTCTTACTGCTTCAAAGATGCCCCTCTAGTAAAATTATAGAACCACTGATGAAAAACTACTTTTAAGTTGGTCTCTCCTGACTACAGACAAGGGTAAGAGTGGGGACACAGGGCAGTCAAAGGGCATCATCCTGGATTACTTTAAGGGAATCCCAGTGATGGTTCAAGGACAGACATCAAAGAAAGGGACAGTCAATGTCTCCAGGTGATGGAAAAGCTCCAGAAACAGTGGTGATGGCTACACCAATACTGTGAACATACTTAATACCAGTGAATTGTACACTTAAAAATGGTTAAAATAGTAAATTGCACATTATGTGTATTTTACCCCAATTTTTTAAATTGAAGGAAAATGAAAACAAACCACAACCTTCAGGGCACTTCAGGGGGCTGTGGGAACCTTCCACAGAGTTACACGAAACCCACAACTGGGCAGTTCCCATGTGCCTCACCGCTCTGTTTGCAAAGAGAATGTGTCCCTCCTAAGCAGCTGTTGAAGAACTGGGGGTTGAAACCGGGGGTCTGGGTTCACATCCTGGCATCCCCTTGCTGAGTACTCTTGGGCAAGTCCCTTAGTTCCTCTGACCCTTGTTCCTCATCTGAATACACAGGGAACATGAGCTACTTCTGATTGTGTCATTATAGAGAACAACACTTTCTAAGAAAGACGCTTCGAGCATCATGCTAAAAGGCACTAGAGAGGATGCCCATAAATGCTGGCTGTTGTTGCTACTCTAATGTGCCCCTTTCTTGCTAGACACATTCTTCCCAGAGGAAGAAATAACCCTGTTCCAGGATTGTAGCTCCTTTCTTTCCCACTGAGAGGTATGGCAGGCCCCAGGCTCTCAGTCTTATCCACCTGCCCGGAAGGGCCTGGAAAGGCATGTGAGATGATGTCTCTCATAGTGACCCAGAAGCAGTAGGGGACCTTGGACCCTGGCACACGTGCCCAGGAAGGCAGCAGCCCCTCAGCACATCAGCAGGGCCCTGGTCACCCACCCTTAGCCACTGACTCAGCTCAGAGGAGGCGGACAAGTCCCAGCTGTATTCAAATCAGCTCATCCAGAAGATTTGGTGGCTGTTACATCACTGGATCCTTATTCCTTCTTTATTTACAACTGCACTGGGCTCTAAAATTCCAGCAGTCAGGTCAGCCTGGTTCAGCTTCCTATGTTGAAGATGAATTGTTTTATGTATAACTGAATCCCATACATTCAGAGCCAAAAGAACTGGACTGCTCAGCTCCTATCTTTTCCTCATTCCACAGGTGAGAGTGTGACACCCAGAGGACCTGAGTGACTTGCTCAAGGACAAGGTTAGTAGCAGCCAGGCTAAGAACAGAAGAAATCATAAGACTGCTGGGTCTGGGATATTTTGACTGGTGGGTTCAATAAAGACAAGTGGATAAACCTAAGATGGGCTCTGACCTCTGTGAGGCAGCAATATGAAGTCTGTGCATCTCTGTCCTGCTGCTTATATACAATCCTGACTGCAGGATTCATGGACAGCAGAGGAGGCTGCAGGAATCACCCCAACTAAGCCACAGGAGACCCACGCTCAGGGAAGGGAGAAGTGAACCATGTGTAAAAACATATTTAACATAAGTTTAGTGGGGAAGCAGATGGAAACATGTCAGGGTTTTATAATACCAACTATAGAAAGGAAAGTTGTTCTCCACCCTCTGAGTTGCTGCAAATCAGGGGAGAAGACGCAGTGCCCTTGACACACATCTGGGAGTGAAGGGCAGAGTGGCTATTCAAGGAGATGTGCCTCGGAGCAGGATGAACAAAGCTACCTTCATCCCAGTTCCCATAAATGATGGTCAAAGGCCGGTGGTGGCTAGTGGGAAGGAAGAAGGGCCATCTTGAGGCCGGTCCTCTCCCCACCCATGGGAATTAGCTGGTGCAACCAGAGTCCCAAACACAGTGACAGAGGCCACTGGTTATTCCAATTAGCAGCAGCAACAACAGCAACAACATAGATACATGACGGTTACACAGCTGAGTGGTCAAGAGGCGAAGTCCCAGGATGGTTTTGTGAAGGTTATGCTATTAAAACAGAGTCAGGGCAGGACTCGGGTACACGAGGAAAGGGTGAGACAGGAGGCTGTCAAGGACAGCTGGTGTGTGAGGGCAGATGTGTTACCATTTAGCATAAACCTTACAGTTACTAGGAGAGACGTCTGCAAAGTAAAGAGCAGCATTCCTGGTGGAAGAAACATGCTTCTGGAAGTGCTTTGTAACCTGCTGGTTCAAAATGGTATTGCTGGGTTAGCATCACCTCCCTCTCGGGCACAAACTCCATCTTTATTTTTCTTTTAAAACTGATTTCTTGGGGCATCTGGGTGGTTCAATCGGTTAAGCACCTGACTCTTGGTTTCAGCTCAGGTCATGATCTCACAGCTTCATGTGTTCGAGCCCCACATCTGGTTCTGTGCTGGCAGCGTGGAGCCTGCTTGGGATTCTCTCTCTCCCTCTCTCATTGCCCCTCCCCCACCCATGCTGTCTCTGTCTTTCTCAAATTAAATTAAAAAAATTTTTTAAACTAACGTTTCTTTAGTTTGTCTTCTTAGCAGGTAAAATAATGTCTGCATATCCACGGCTCTACCAGGGAGAAAGCAATGTGATTTTCTGCCATTCCAGAGAGGTCTGGAGTGGGCCTCATTAAGTAGGGCTGTGTGCTCCTTTGTCAGGATTCTAGGCAGCAGCCTGTCTACTGCTGGTTTGGGACAGCAGGTGAGGGAGGGAATAGGGCAGGGGCGAAGGGAGGGAGGTTTCAGACTGGCTTACCCAGACACAACTTCCACGACTTGTAGGATCTTCCTCCCTCCATGTTAGGGGCTGAATTGTGTCCTCTCAAAATCCGTATGTTGAGACCTAACCCCCCAGTACCTCAGAATGGGACTGTATTTGGAGATGAGGTCCTTAAAGAGGTGATTAGGGTAAAATAAGGTCATATGGGTGCCTTTATCCAATAGGATGGGTATTCTTATAAGAAGAGGAATTTAGGGGCGCCTGGGTGGCTCAGTCAGTTGAGCATCTGACTCTTGGTTTTGGTTCAGGTCATGATCTCATGGTTCACAGGCTGGAGCCCGGTGTCAGGCTCTGTGCTGGTGGGGAAGAGTCTGCTGGTGGGGAAGATTCTCTCCCTCTTCTTCTCCCTGCCCCTCCCCAATCTGCACTCTTGTTTTCTCTCTCTCCCTCTCTCTCAAAATAAATAAACTTAAAAAAAAAATAGAGGAGTTCAGGACACAGACACGTATAGAGCGAAGTCACCAAGGAAAGATGGCTGTCTACAAACCAAGGGGAGAGGCCTCAGAAGAAACCAAGCCTGGTGACTCTCTGATGTCAGACTTCCAGCCTCTGGAATTATGAGAAAATAAATGCCTGCTGCTGAAGCCCCAAAAGTCTGTGGTGCTTTGCTATGGCGTCTCTACCAAGCTAATATCCTCCCCTCCCCGGCCCCTCTCCATGTACAGTGGGGCTGGTCACTTCCTCCCACTAACATCTGTCTTCTCTCTTTGCTCCCAACCCTTGCTTTCTGTAAGATTTTCAGAGCAACTGCCTGGCCTTGGAAAAACACAAACAAGAAGTTTTTTGCTGTTTCATAAGGCTCAGCTGGGAAATGTCAAGGAAAAAAAGAAAATGTCACCCAAACTCCCTTCTACTGCCATCCACCCTCACTGTCAGGACATGGTTGGGTTCCACAAGGATCGGTGTAGGTGTGGGGCATGTGCCGGAGGAAAGTGAAAAGTGCATGCCCAGCATTCCTCTGCCTTTCACTGGGGTTTTGTAGGGCACTGCAGAAAGGCCCACCATCTTTAAATAGATAACTATTCCCAGGAACATTCCCTAAACATCCACAGGTTACTGTATACCTTCTGATTGTCTACTTTTTGCAGAGGAGGCCAGCAGATGGGACTATACAGTTTGCTGTTTTGAATGGTTACCTAATATTCAGTATGGTATCTTTTCTTAGCTTACTTTACCCATTTCTGGCCCTATGAAAGTAACTCCTTGACTTATAAGACAGGACCAAAGAGGGGCACCTGGGTGGCTCAGTCGGTTAAGCATCTGACTCTAGATTCAGCTCAGGTTATGATCCAACGGTTGGTGATATCGAACACTGCATCAGGCTCTATGCTGGAAGTGCACAGCCTGCTTGGGATTCTCTCTCTCTTTCAGTTTCTGCCCCTTCCCCCCTTGCTCTCTCTCTCTCTCAGGTTAAATAAAAAATAAACTTCAAAAACTACTTTTTTAAAAAAAAAAACAGGACCAAAGAAAAGATGCTGATCCTATCATGAATGGTATGCAGTTTTAATAATAATATTATTATTAAATAATTAAATATATTAATAATATAAATATTTAATTAATAATATAAATATTAATAAATAAATATTAAAATTAAATAATATTATTTAGTTTTTGGGTCTTCTTTTGACTTGCAGTTTTTTAAAAAATACACCGACCTGATAGGCAGGAAGGGAAGTAAAATAAGACATTACCTGTTATTACCCAATAGTCTCTGGTTGTTTCTGATATATCAAGGTTGGGATATTCCAGCGCTAAAACAAATAAGAAACACAGCAAGTTACTTTCATAGATTTTATATGTAAATATTATTAAGGAAAAGGGACCCATGTAACAAAATATCAAAAACTTAAATTCAGCTTTATAATTCTTGGGATCTCCAGGATATACAGGCCAAAACTATTTTGCTGTTCTGAAAAGTAAAATACTTAGTAAAGGGCTGACTTTCAGATGAAGAGTTTTCTAGGGTTTGTAAATTTCTGCTCTTTCTGATTTTTCATCAAAACCTTCCTAAGTGGAACATCTTCATTATCAAAACTCACAGCTAGAACATGTCTTAACTATAGCATTCTTTGTAAAAACTATCCAACCATCACTAATACTTTTAGGAACAATCCTCTCTCGAATGGATTTTGCCAGGGTCAAGGACTAGGTTTATTATTAGCCAAATATTTGTGACACACAGACCTGATTTTTTCATAGGTATGGTGGCCATAACCGCTAATTCATGTAAAGGGTTTAGCACGGTGCCTGGCATATAGTAAGTGCTCAATAAATCTTAATTGTTGTTATTATCAGAATATCAAGAGAAAATAAAATAAATTCTTCACATGCCGCCGTGTGGCATAATGCCATTTTTCATGACATCGTTCTTTCCACAAAATCCAGAGTCATCTTTCCTTACTATGTGGAAATTTGCAAAATCTTGTCATTAAACAGTCAGAAAAATTCTGAGTGGCTACTGTGTGCTAAGTATCCACACACACAACTTTATTCACAGTATCAAACGCACCACAGAAGGAAATAGAAACAATTTTGCTACTGTGGGTTTAAGAAAAAAACTTGACCAGTGACCTTGAGAAATGTATTAACAATTACATTTAAGAGCACAAATCTTGACTTCCTTTGGCTACCAAGTAAGTGTCTGGGTACAAAATGTAGGCTGCACTGTCTTTGGAGTCTATGCCTGCTGCATGGTAATGAGGATTATATAACTGAAACATCAGAGAAAGAGGAGGCCACAAGACTGCTATGGGGACTTCATCTAGTAAAGTCACGATGTTGATTGCAAATGAGTTGCATTATGGTATCTATAACCAGGGCAAGGGCTGAAGGCCTGGGATTTGCTGATGGCACAAGTGGGTGGAAACCATAGCAACCCAGAATGCCACAAGGACAGAAGCCCTACAGGGCAGTTACTGTAAGCTCAAAGGCAGACTGTTTGGATTCAAACCCTAGGTTCCATGTCTCATTAGCTGTGGCAGTGAGCATCTTGTTATACTTCTTGGAACTTCAGTTTTTTCCTTTACAAAGTGGGGCTCATTTTGTACTACTTATAGGGTGCTTCGTGAGGATTCGATGATGTAAGAAATGGGAACAGTAAAGGCACCTAGCAAATGATTTTGTTCGGTGCACAATACACTCGTTATCAAGTCAATCCCCGTTTTATCACCAACTTCAGTTGTTTCATGATAAAAGAGTTTGTATGTACCTGGCACAAAACATGTTTGTCAAATGGAGAGGGGGCCCAAGAGAAGGAGGAAAAGGCAGCATCCCTGTGTGGTATGAACATACTCACGTTCGGCAATGGTGAGCGGCGGGTAGGTGAGGTAGAACCCAACCAGCTCAGCCGAGAGTTGGCGGAGGAGGCTGCTGGCGACTGTGCCATTGAGGAAGGAGCTCCGATTGCCCACTACGTACACCAAGGTGACAGTCTGGGAGGCGTTGGATGTGCTCACAATCTGAATCGACACAGGAGGAAAGGGGAGGGAGACATGCCAAATAAGATGAGGGTCTGTTTCATGGAAGCCATGGGAGGAGAAGTTTAAGCAGAAGTTGAGGGCAGGAATGAGAGGGAGGTTAAGAAAAGCAAGGAAAAGACAAGAATAACAATATTCGTCATTTATGGATTGCTGGCTGAGTGCCAGGCATCGTGCGGAGGACACGTGATCTCATTCAATCCTCACCACAACCCTATGAAGTGTATCTAGTTATGGCTCCATTTTATAGAGGAGCAAACTGAGGCCTGGAATGATCAAGAGACTTGCCCATGATCACATAGATAATAGATACGTTTTGTAGCTAGGATTTGAACCCAGACAGTCTGACTTCAGGTTTTAACCAGGTATGTCTATCTATTCCAGGGGCTAAATGGTCTCAGGTTACATTTATGGTTCTGAAAATACAAAATAAAGCATAGAAATGTTAAATCTAAGAGGGCTCGGGGCGCCTGGGTGGCTTAGTCGGTTGAGCGTCCGACTTTCGCTTGGGTCATGATCTCGTTCGTGGGTTCGAGCCCCGCGTCGGGCTCTGTGCTGACTGCCAGCTCAGAGCCTGGAGCCTGTTTCAGTCTGTGGCTCCCTCTCTCTCTGACCCTCCCCTGCTCACGCTATCTCTCTCTCTCTCCTAGAAATAAATAAAACATTAAAAAAAAAAAAAATCTAAGAGGGCTCAACTGCTCAACTGCTCAGAGAAAGCCTGTGTTAAATTTGGGGGGAACGCTGAGGTTTCTACGCAGCTGATCACCACACTAGTGAACAGACTGATTAAACCTGATTACAAAAGGAATTCAGAAATATAAAATAGCCTCTTTAGAGAATGATTACATTTCCTTGTGACCTATTAAATTCAATATAGAATATGTAAATATTACTAGGAGATCGTGTGGTTTTCTTCTTGAATTTTGTTTAAGTCGGTTTTCTCATTACTGGAAAATGTGGTTTTCTGGGTCAATGTATGGACAAAAATATCCCACAGCTGAGATTTGAAAAACAAATGCAGTAGGAAGCTATTTAATTTGGTAAGACAGCATGGGGTTCTGTGCTGGGGTCTGTTCTGTGTCTTCTCCCCTTCCAGATTCACTTGCCACCCACCCCTGCCCTGGTTTTGCTCAGAGTCCCAAAAGGCAGACACTTGTAGACTACTTATTGGGCTCCCTTCCCTCTGGTTTCAGCTAAAAGCAGCTCAGGAGGATGTGAGAGACTGGAAGGAGAGTGGGGTCAGAGAACTGGTGTGTCAGGGACTCCCTTCCCACAGCATGGCGCTTGTGGGAGCAGCTCTGGCCTCTGCTTCCCATAACTGCTCTTTCCCCGTGCCCTATAAGGCCCTAACACTTACAGCCTTGGCTACTACACTCACCTGTGGTCTTCCGTGAGCCTGCCCATGCTTCTGCAAAGGGTCCCTTTTATTAGACTTTCTTCAAATTACCTGTATCTGAGTGTGCCCTCTTTTCCTGCAAGGAGCTGACTGATATCCTGTCTTTCCAAGACCTTTGTGTGTTCAGACATAAATATCCCTGCGACTTCCCTTTTAGACATTAGTTTTAAAAAGATTGTCAAGAATAGCTTCTTCTCATTATTTCTCACTTTTTCCCATAAGTAGAAGTTGCTATATAATTTTCTTTTTTAAAAAAAGTTTTTAAATGTTTTTTATTTTTGAGAGAGAAATAGACTGAGAGTTGGGGCAGGGGCAGAGAGAGAGAGGGAGAGAGAGAGAGAGAGAGAGAGAGAGAGAGAGAATCCAAAGCAGGATCCAGGCTCTGAGCCATCAGCACAGAACCCAACGCAGGGCCCCAACTCACAAACCATGAGACCATGACCCAAGTTGAAGTCAGATGCTCAACCGACTGAGCCACCCAGGCACCCCTGGAAGTTGCTATGCAATTTTCTAACACAGAATCTATAGTCCCATGATTAATGATACACTCAGTCAATGTTTCTGGTCAACTCTTTCCTTTCTGAAAATATTTTTGGAATGCGGTTGAGCCACAGGTATTCATGCCTCTTTCTCAGTGTACCAAAAATAAAGGTGCTTCTTTCTGAACAATTCAAAAGACCTTACCATACTGTCACCTTAAAAAATAATAACTAAAATAACTTTTTGACCATTATCTCTAGTGTGAACATTCTATTTTTGTTTTTCAACAAAACTAAATCTCAGTGGATCTCAAAGATGCCTATAGAACTTGCAGTGTGAATACTTCTACAGAAACTACATTGGATCTGGTAAGTTATAACTTCTAAAAAAAAAACTGTGGCAAAAATATACATAAATTTATAATGTTAACCCTTATAAGTATACAGTTCAGTAGCCTTAAGCACATTCACACTGTTGTGTGGACATCACCATCCATCTCCAAAAATTTTTCATCTTCCCAAACTGAAACTTTGTACCTATTAAACAACTCTGCATTTCTTCCTCTACCCAGGCCCTGAAAACACCATTCTACTTTGTGTCTCTATTCATTTGACAGATTTAAACACCTTTTATAAGTGGAATCATATAGTATTTGTCCTTTTGTGACTAGCTTATTTCACTTAGCATAATGTCCTCAAGGTCCGTCCATGTGGTAGCATATGTCAGCATTTCCTTCCTTTTTAAAGATGAACAGCATTCCATTGGATGTATATACCACATTTCTTGTCCACCCTTCTGTGCACTGACACCGGGGTTGCTTCTGCCTTTTGGATGTTGTGAGTAATGCTGCTGTGAACATGGGTATACATATATCTGTTCAAGTCCCTACCTTCTTTTGGGTATATACCCAGAAGTAGAATTGCTGGCTCATATGGTAATTCTATGTTTAATTTTTAAAGGAACCACCATACCATTTGCCACAGAGCTATGCCATTTGAGAAGCTCACCAGCAGTGCACAAGGGTTCCAATTTCTCCATATTTTTACCAACACTTATTTTTTATCTTTTCAAAAATTTTAAATGTTTATTTATTTTTGAGAGAGAGAGAGAGAGAAAAAAAAGAGAGAGAGAGGCAGAGAGAGGGAGACAGAATCTGAAGGAGGCTCCAGGTTCTGGGTTGTCAGCACAGAGCCCAAAATGGAGCCTAAACTCATGAACCACAAGATCATGACCTGAGCTGAAGTCTGTCCAATATATGATTTGCAAATATTTTTTTCCATTCTGTGGGTTGTCTTTTGATCAATTGTGTCCTTTGATCTACAGAAGTGTTTAATTTTTTAAAAAATTTTAAACATTTATTTATTTTTGAAAGACAGAGACAGAGAGTAAGTGGGGAAGGGGCAAGGAGAGGAGACACAGAATCTGAAGCAGGCTCCAGGCTCTGAGCTGTCAGCACAGAGCCCAACATGAGGCTCAAACCCATAAACCATGAGATCATGACCTGAGCTGATGTTAGAAACTTAACTGACTGAGCCACCTGGGCACCCCAAAAGTGTTTAATTCTGAAGTCCAATTTAACTACTTTTTCTTTTGTTGCCTATACTTTTGGTGCCATATCCAGGAAATCATTGCCAAATTCAATAAGATGAAGTTTTCTCCTCTGTTTTCTTCTATGAGTCCTATGTTTAGATCTTTGATCCACTTAAGTTAATTTTTATATATGATGTTAGATAAGGGTCCAACTTCATTCTTTTGCTTGTGGATGTCCAGTTCTCCCAGTACCGTTGGTTGAAAAGATTGTCCTTTCTCCACTGAATGGTTTTGGCATCTTTGTCAAAAATCATTTGACCACATATGCAAAGATTTATTTTTGCAATTTTGCTTGAGTTCCATTTGTCTATATGTCTGTCTTTATGCCAGTATCACACTGTTCTGATTATTGTAGCTCTGTAGTAAGTTTTTTTTTTTTAAAGGTTTTATTTATTTCTAGGAGAGAGAGAGAGAGAGAGAGACAGTGCGAGCAGGGGAGGGTCAGAGAGAGAGGGAGTCACAGACTGAAACAGGCTCCAGGCACTGAGCTGGCAGTCAGCACAGAGCCCGACGCGGGGCTCGAACCCACGAACCGCGAGATCATGACCTAAGTGAAAGTCGGACGCTTAACCGACTAAGCCACCCAGGCGCCCCTGTAGTAAGTTTTGAAATCAGAAAGCACGAGAACTCCAACTATGTTTTTCGTTTTCAAGACTGTGTTGGCCATTCATGGTCCCTTGAGATTCCATATGAATCATATGAATTCTAGGATGGGTTTTTCTATTTCTGCAACAACAACAAAAAAAATCACTGGGATTTTAATAGGGATTGTATGGAATCTGTAGATCGTTCTGAGCAGTACTGACATCTTAACAATATCAAGTCTTCCAATTCATAAGCACAGATTGTCCTTTTTTTTTTTTCCTTTTTGGTCTATTAAGTCTCATTTTTATAGTTAAGAAAAGTGTGACCATTCTTGGTGGCTGCTTAAAATTAGTTTCATAAATAAGAAGAGGTTCACAGGCCTGAACTAAGGTCATGTCAATGTTCCCTGAAAATCATATCCTGACCCCAGTACAAGCAGCCTCTATAGGGGGCACTTTCCCATTATCCCTTTACTCTTAGATTCCTGTGGCTTCTGACCTTATCTCTTACTTCCCACTCACTCAGGACACAATCCATTTAGCTAATCAGACCTAAAACAAATGCTAGCGGAATGGAATGTTGTTGTTTTGCTTACTCAGAATCCATCTTCCCTTCTTCTACGGCAGCACCATAATTTCTTCTGGCAAACACCTCTTCTCTCCAATTGGGTTCATGTGCTCAAGCTCTAGGAGTGGGCATAGCCAGGCCTAGCTGATTGGAACATTTTCTCTCCTTGGCCACAGTTACTGCTCCAGAAATGGGCACATAGTCCAGGTGGGTCCAATGAGAGCTAATCCCAGGATTTTTACTGGAATGCCACAAAAAAAGGCACTTTGGTTCTATAAGACTGTGAGCAATAAGGATGAGGCAAACCTGGAGGTTTGGCCATTTTCAGAGGCCAAGGGCCTGAAGATGATGGAATCCAGGGCAAGGCCAAGATAAAAGAGAGAACTTCATGAAGAAATCGTATAAGTGCCTGACTTAAATTGGGCCTGAAGGAAATATGTTGTGGACTTTTCAGCTATATGAGCCAATCACTTCTTTTTGTTTAAGTCTTATATGCTTCAATTCACAACCAAAAAGGTCCTCATCAAATCTACTGTAATCTAGTCCCTAATACCAATGCTACACAAGTAAAAAAAAAAGTCACTTTTCAATGACACTGTGAACAAATTAATTAAATATTTATGTGGTCTTATTCCAGAAAGAATCCAAGCTGCCCTCTAAATTATATTTAATATCATAAAATGGAAAGTTATTAATTATAAAACCAGGCCAGGGAACAAGCCCAGGGGGGTTAAAGACACCCCCAGAGGGATGGTTAGCATGTAGTTAATATATGCACGATATAGGGGCCTTTGCATATAGGGTTCCAAAATCCAGGCAACAAATTGGTTCTGGAATTCCTGTCAGCCATGGCAAAAAGTGAAATAGGGTTAATAAAACAATTCACCCAATTATTCATTCATTTCAAGAGCTGCTGAAATGTTCAAGAGCATCTAAAATGTATGTAGATGCAGAGGCGCCTGGTTGGCTCAGTTGGTTAAACATCTGACTCTTGATTTTGGCTCAGGTCATGATCACAGGGTCATGAGACTGAGACCCACATTGGGTATGGAGCCTACTTAAGATTCTCTCTCTCTTTCCTTCTACCCTTCTCCATGCCTCCCACTCACATGTTCTCTCTCTCTCTAAAAATAATAAAATAAAAAAAAATGTAAATGCAGTTTTCAAATTGTCTGTTATAGTCTTTTCTAAGGGAAGTTTGCTACTTGCTTTACTAAGTTCATGGCCCATTACTATCATACAACAGCACAAGAGAGGCTTCTTAAGACCAAAGTCAGCTTATTTATCTTGATGTCTCTCCCAGTGCCTGATAAATAGCAGGCATGCAATGGGTCTGTGCTTCCTGAATACAATCAGAGTATATGCCCTACTGCTGAGTCCTAACTAGAATCATGCACCTGTGAGGATCACAAATCCAATCAGAAAGAAAAAAACCTCCCACAAGGGAGCTGAGTCATACTTCTTACATAAATCTTGTGTTTGTGACATGTTTTTAGGTCTTAATCTAATATGAACCAAATCATAGTGAGATACTTCCATATACAATTTGGATAAATCTAGAAAAGGAAAGCTACTTGTTCAAATTAAATTATATGCTTTCTACATCATATTGGCTTTGCTGATAATTCACTTATGCTAAATGTCAATTTCAAAACCACTGGGTTTAATTGCAAAGGATTTAGTTCAGTAAAATCAGAGACACTGAGTTGTACAGTTAATCAGAGAAATTTGGGGGCTGTATGAATATCATTAAAAAGCATCTGTCTTTAGTGGGATGTTAGCTATATAATTGCAAAAAGTGGGTCTGAGAAAAGCTTCTAGTAGCATGTCTACTGTAAATCCAGTAAACTGAAATATAGTATACTAGGAATAATATTTTCCTGGGAAAGAATTCATGTGTTTCCCAAAAGTTTCAGAGTATAGCACAGTGAATAAGATTATGGGCCTTTAAAAGCTTTTTTTAATGTTAATTCAGTTTTGAGAGACAGAGACATAGCATGAGTGGGGGAAGGGAGAGAGAGAGGGAGACACAGCATATGAAGCAGGCTCCAGGCTCTGAGCTGTCAGCACAGAGTCCAATGCAGGGCTCAAACCCACGAACCTTGAGATCATGACCTAAGCCAACGTCAGGTGCTTAACTGACTGAGCCATCCAGTCTCCCTTAAGATTATGGGCTTTTACTGAAATCTTTGTTCCATTCTTTACCAACCATGTGACTTTCTGGAAGTTTCTTAGCCTTTCTCTCGGTTCCCTTTTCTGTGAAATGATGATAATAGTACTTCAGGAGGATGTCTTGAGTATTATGCAGCAAAATATTTCTAAAACACCTAGCACAATCCTGGCATATGGTAAGCCCCAAGTATGTGTGTCTGTGTGTTTGTTTAAACTAGGGTGATTGTGCATGTGGATGTCTAGAAAATAACTCAATGCAGGGGCACCTCAGTGGCTCAGTTGGTTAAGCATCTAACTTTTGATTTCGGCTCAGATCATGATCTCAAGGTTTGTGAGTTTGAGCCCTGAGTGCAAAGCCTGCTTGGGATTTTCTCTCTCTCTCTGCCCCTCTCTGCTTGTGTGATCTCTCTCTCTCTCAATAAATAAATAAACTTAAAAAAGAAAATAATGCAATGCAAATCACAGGATAGGCAAAACTTGATGAGTCAGCTATTTAGAATGGATTCATTTTATAAGACATTTTCTTCATTTTATGAGACTATATCTTTTACAGCATATCTAGTTTCATTTTTAAAATAGCAAATGTATTGGGAAGGCCCAAGGAAGCTTCACATGGGAAAATAAATATAAAATCTCAAACCGTAGCAGGTAGGTAGCAAAACAGCCTCCCTGCTATCATGCCCATACTCCAGCATCCTCATCAATGCCAGGACTGACTCGACTCCGCAGCCCCGGAGTGGCACCTCTTCCTGTCTACATCACACATCCAAAGTACAAAGTTACATTTACACCAGGCAGCTTTGGAATAGGGGAGCCAGTCGCCTTGCCAGCATTTGCATCATGGTTGGCCTCTGTTAACTACATTGCAGAAGTGCCCTCCTCCTTACCTGAATTGTCAGATTGCTCTTGGTATTCAGGACTTTCCTCTCTGCATCCTGAAAGGCCTTCTGCAGTCTTTGTTCCATCGTCTGAGCAAACTTGCAGGACTGGATGTTGTCAGACTGGCTCACAAACTGCAGCACTAGAATGGGAGTAATCAATCCGCGCTCATTAAAGTTGTGTGTCTTAGTTCCTTGGACTTAACAGCAGTCACCACATTAAACAGCATGATTTGACATCAGAGAAATCAGGCACATAAAGACTGACAAGGGTTGGTTGTAGTGCCAGAAGGGGTTCTTAAAATGATTTATAATAGAGAAGAGTTAAAAGCATGATCAAACCTGAGGTTCCTTCTGATGCAAAGGGCTTAGTGACCATTTGGTTGGTCTATGCAGACATCTGCTCCAAGAATTATTTTTAAAAAGTTGATGGGGTCTTTGAATTTCGATGGCTTCTCCACCCTTGTGGTTCACCAACCACAAGATGGTCAGAATCACAAGGGAACTTGCGAGAAAGACTCCAATGCCTAAACTCGGAGATTCTGATTCAGTGGCATCTAGAATGTGTTGCTCCAAAGCATAGATTTTATGGATGCTTAGCTCTTGCCAGGATCCACTGGTAATATGGGGGAAAAAATAAAAAACACAGTACTTGTTGCTCACAAAGTACTAACTATATAAATTGGGAAGGAAGGCCCCAGTGAAGGACCAATTCTAATAAATCCAGGGTTGGGAAGGTTAGGTTCATGTGCAGGGAATTGGACAGTTGATTAACAGGGCCCTTTGAGGAAAGAATACAAGGACTTTAAGAGATGACGGAGCAGCTGGCACTGATCTTTTTAAACAGGTGTCCTCTTAGTACTGCCCCTGGTCCCAGAATGGATAGGTACTTGCCTGTTCTCAGCTGGAAGTAGCCTGCAGGTTGGGGATTCCATGGGGAGGCAAGAACTGCCACTGACTGCAAGTTTGGGGTATGTTGCTTCAGATCCGCCGTGACATTGCTGACCCCATAAACACCCAGCATTTCTATCACGACGGCAGGCAAGTACACCAGTCTCCCTTTGGTAGCATAATAACCAACTGTGACGTTATGAGAATGTTCCAGAATGTCCACCTACAAAACAACGGGCCCAAAGAACTCAGTGTTTATTTCCACAGTGCTTTAAGTTCTTCTTGGTATGAGAACCACAACTGTTATTTACCAAGGCTGGGGAATAAGATGTTCTCATTCAACAAATATTCTAATAGCCCTATAAACACACATGGATTGGTGGGGCCCCTGGGTGACTCAGTCAGTTAAGCATCTGACATCGGCTCAGGTCATGATCTTGTGGTTGGTGGGTTCGAGCCCCACGTCGGACTCTGTGCTGACAGCTAGCTCAGAACCTGGAGCCTGTTTTGGATTCTGTGTCTCCCTCTCTCTCTGACCCTCCCCTACTCATGCTGTCTCTCTCTCTCTCAGAAATAAATAAAAAACATTTTAAAAATTAAAAAATAATAAACACACATGGATTAGCAAGTCTCAAAATATCAGAATGCAAAACAATACAAAAATACAATTTATATCACACCTACATGGAATAGAATTAAATCTCTGGGTTTTTAAAAAATGTTTGTTTATTTTTGAGAGAGTAGCAAGGAAGGGGCAGAGAGAGAGGTGGGGACAGAGGATCTGAAGCAGGCTCTGAGCTGATAGCAGCAAGCCCAATGTGGGGTTCGAACTCACGGACCATGAGATCATGACCTGAGCCAAAGCCAGACACTCAACTGACTGAGCCACTCAGGTGCCCCAGGTTTTCTTGATTCCTTAAATTACTTCAGTATAATCTTTTGAGTACCAATGGTCACTCAAGAAGGCAAACAGGAGAAAGCTGGCAAAAGAGACTTTCAGAGATGAAATGCTAGGAAGAACAGCTTTATTATACTTCTTATCATTTATGAAAATTAAAAGGCAGAAATGATAGATAAAGTGGGGGCTCCTTCAGGACAGGGGATCAGGTAATAAATGAGGTGAATTCCTCTCTCTAAAAGCTGGCTTGTACGTTGGTTCAAGGCCAAGGTGGGGATGGGGATGAGCTATATAGAGTCTCTCTTAACACTGAGTCCTAAGGGACACTGATGTGCTGAACTCTTTATGACCCAACTGGAAGATTTTGAGGCTATAGATTTTATTCTTGTTTTCTTTTGCTTTCTTAGTGTTTTATAACAGGGTGGTTTTTCTGGGTTTGGGAATTTTTTAAAGTATTTATTTATTATTTTTTTGATTCTTTATTTCTGAGAGAGAGAGAGAGAAACAGCATGAGCAGGGGAGGGTCAGAGAGAAAGGGAGGCACAGAATCTGAAACAGGCTCCAGGCTCTGAGCTGTCAGCACAGAGCCCAAAGCAGGGCTCGAACCCATGAACCATGAGATCATGACCCGAGTCGAAGTCAGATGCCCAACTGACTGAGCCATTCAGGTGCTCCTAAAAATATTTATTTATTTTTGAGAGAGGGAGAGAGAGCACAAGCAGGGGAGGGACAGAGAGAGAGGGAGACAGAGACTCCCAAGCTGGCTCTGTCCTGTCAGCAGAGAGCTGGATGTGGGGCTCAAAATCACGAACCGTGAGATCATGACCTGAGCCGAAACCAAGAGTTGGGCACTTAACTGACTAAGTCACCCAGACACCTCCCTGGCGTGTTGTAAACACATGTTTCCCTCTGCCCACACACTCTGACGCTTGCATTTCCATTAGTATGTCAAGTGTTTCTGTGAAAGAAACCAAGGAAACTGATTCTGCAACAGCCTGGGTGTGCTTTGCCTCCTCCACACTGTGTGCTCGCTGCCACTCTGGGACCTAAAGGCAGTGTTTAAGATGACTATAGGTGAAACAAGAGATACTTCTGGATGTAACCTGGACACAGCATTAAACACCACCAGACCACCCAGTGAGAAAGTGACTCCAATCCCAATTACTCCAAGGAAGTCTTAGTTTGGGGATTACTTATTGTTAACACCTCTCTAATGCTTGCTAATCATATTTTTAAACAAAGGAACACAAGGGACATCATCAGCCTTAGAGTCTTCTGCAAGCAACAATGTCTAGTTTGAATTTAATGAGCTGTTACCATTATTCTCATTTTTAGAATTATCTTTTGTGGCAGATGATCCTGATTTCTACTTATGGCAGTAATATCAAACATCCTTTCTTTTTTTTTCTTTCTTTTTTTTTTTTTTACAAATAGTTTATTGTCAAGTTGGTTTCCACATAACACCCAGTGCTCATCCCCACAAGTGTCCTCCTCCATGCCCATCCCTCCTCCCCCCACATCCATCAGTCCTCAGTTTTTGTCAGCATTCAAGAGTCTCTCATGGTTTGCCTCTCTCCCTTTCCCCCACCATTTCCCCCTTCTTCTCCCCCTTGTTCCTCCGTCAAGTTCCTCCTAATCCTCCTATACATGCAAACATATGATATTTGTCCTTCTCTGCCTGACTTATTTCGCTCAGCATAACACCCTCAAGGTCCATCCATGTTGCTACACATGGCCAGATTTCATTGTTTTTCATTGCCATGTAGTATTCCATGGTATAGATAAACCACATCTTCTTGATCCATTCATCTGTTGATGGACACTTAGGCTCTTTCCATGTTTTGGCTATTGTGGAGAGTGCTGCTATGAACATTGGGGTACATGTGCTCCTATGCCTCAGCATTTCTGTATCCCTTGGGTAAATTCCTAGCAGTGCTATTGCTGGGTCCTAGGGGGAGTTCTACTGTTAGTTTCCTGAGGAACCTCCACACTGTTTTCCAGAGGGGCTGCACCAGTTTCCATTCCCACCAACACTGTAGGAGGGTCCCGTTTCTCCACATCCTCGCCAGCATCTCGCGTTCTCTGATGTGCTCATTTTAGCCACTCTGACTGGCGTGAGGTGTTATCTCAGTGTTGTTTTGATTTGTATTTCCCTGATGAGGAGGGATGCTGAGCATCATCAAATATCCTTTCAAAAGAAATGTATTTACGTTTTTAAAAATGAGCCGACTTTCTTTTTGTTGTTGGTGTTGTTGTTTTTTAGTTTACTGTCAAGTTGGTTTCCATATAACACCCAGTGCTCATCCCCACAAGTGCCCTCCTCCATGCCCATCACCTCCCTCCCCTCTCCCCCACCCCCATCAGCCCCCATCAGCCCTCAGTTTGTTCTCAGCATTCAAGAGTCTTTCATGGTTTGCCTCCCTCCCTCTCCCCAAATGCTGAGTGAAATAAGTCAGCCAGAGAAGGACAGATACCATATGTTTGCACATATAGGTGGATTAGGAGGAACTTAATGGAGCCAGCTTTCAAAAACCAAATTCATGGGGTACCTGGGTGGCTCAGTTGGTTACATGTCTGACTTTGGCTCAGGTCATGATCCCACAGTTCATGAGATGGAGCCCCATGTTGGGCTCTGTGCTGACAGTGCAGAGCCTACTTCGTATTCTCTCTCCCCCTCCCTCTGCCCCTCCCCCACTCATGCTTGCATGCTCACTCGCTCTCACTCTCTCTCTCTCTCAAAGTAAATAAATAAAATCTAAAAAAAACTGAATTCATAACTAATTGTCATAGTGGTCTGGGATGGTATACAGAAAAGGCAAAAAACTGAGTAATTTACAAATGACTAAAGTTTAGTGAAAATTACATGTCAGGTGACCAAATAGAAATACTCACATTTTCAACTTTCAAATAAAGTTTCTGGTGAAGAAACCACAGATGCCTCTCATGAAATGCATTTCTTTCTTTCTTCCCCACCCCCCTCAGAATTAGATACAAGAGACTGACAGTGACCGATAAACTATGTACCAAACCTCATTCCTAGTCCTTGGTGTGGTCTTGGAGACCACAAAACCGAATGCAGCTGTAGAACAAAACATCAAAGGAAAACGCCAGAGCAATATTTTTAAGTAGTAAGAAGCGTTGTCTACCAACTGCCAATCATATTTAGACTTTGAAATTTGGAGTCAGTCCAAAAGAGTGTAAAGCAAGGCTTCCATCACTTGGATACGCCATCACAATCAGCTTGCAGTTTGTAAATAGTACTTCACATTAAAGTGTTTGGAGGGAAAAAAAATGTCCATTTCCCTGTCTGCTGCTGGCTATTTAAGCAAAGCTGGACTCAATTTACAATAATTTTTAAATGTCCAGAAATAAATCACTATTTACAATGCTGAGGGAGCTAAAGGGAAAAGCAATGGATGGTTTCTTGAAAATTACACTCACAATATTAAATTTCCCTAAACAATGGGATAACAGGACAATTCGAAACAGTATATCCAGGCTTGAAAACAAAAAAGATTAGACATAAGGCAATTAACCTCAGTTTTCCATCCCAAAATCTGACCTTTTTCTCCGGTCAGCACACATTAGCTATTTGCCAAAATGAAGAAAAGATTCTATGCTGACAAAAACTGAGGACTGATGGATGTGGGGGGGGAGGGAGGGATGGGCATGGAGGGGGACACTTGTGGGGATGAGCACTGAGTGTTATGTGGAAACTAATTTGACAATAAACTATTTGTAAAAAAGAAAACAAAAAAAACCCAAAACAAACAAACAAAAAAAAGATTCTACTTCTGACAAGTATGGTTATGGTACTAAGGGAGGAGGAAAATAATCTAGAATCCTCTGGGACCAAGAGGAAGATGTGGGCGGCTTAGTCTAATCACAAAAGCAAGAGGCTTACGTGAGCTGAGACATCATTCTGGTGGAAAGCCTTCCGCAGTGCCTGCGTGAGCCCTCTGGCTACATTGAACTTCAAGGTTTCACTGATCTGCACTCTCCTCTGGGTCAGAAAGAGAACTGTGGGGCCAAACAAAAGCACAGTAATCAGGGTAAGTAATGATCCTTCCTCTCCTCTCCGCCACCCATCCCCTACAAGTTCTGAGGAAAGCTAGTGAGCACAGGTCCAACCAATGAGAGCAGTGGGCTGGGGTAGTAGCCGTGTTGGTCCCACTCAAGTCCAAAGAAGGAAGAACCTAGTATTTGTATGACCCTAGTGGGGAGAGCTAATATGCTGGCTACACTTCATGTCTGATCAATGCTTACTCTGACTTTGAAGACGGGGTTCAGCAGTGCCTGCTGCACGCAAGAAAACTCCTGTAACAGCATTCCCTAAAATACCCCTGAGCTGGCTCCTGCAGCCTAAAACACCCCTGAATCAGGAAGATGCAGTCCCCACCCCACAAGTGGGCCAGAGACTGGGCTAGAGAGCTGCGGTGGAAGGTAGGCACCTGTGATCGAATATGACAGGTGTTATTTTAAGGGAAGCCTACAATGCCACTGGAGGCCCCAGGAGGAGGATCCAGCTCGGACTTGGGCAATAGGGTGGGGATCAGGGAAGGTTTCTTGATGCTTACACTGAGTCCTGAAGGACAAGGGGAGTATGCTAGGTCAAGGGGAAAGGCACCACCTCCCTCCCCACTCCCAGCAGAGAGAAGACCAAGTGAAAAGACACAGGGGTGAGAAGTGAAGCCTCAGGATACCTGTTTAGGCTTGGTCCTGAGGGTGATGGGAAGTGAAGGGTTTTCAGCAAAGGCATACATTTTAGAAAGTTCCATTGGCTGCAAACGAAGGACAGATTGGAGGGGGGGATAGTCTGAGGCAGAGAGATAAATTTGGTTGTTGTTGTAGAAATTGAGTGATGATGACAGTGTCAACTAGGGAAGTGGCAACTGGGGAAGAGAGAAGGGGTAGTCAAGGAGGTAGGATGGAAGGGCATCAGTGGTTGACCAGGTATGGGGTGAAGGGGGTGATGATGAAGGAGGGGGGAGAATGTTCCAGACTTTGCATCTAGGTGGTTAGGGTTGCCTGCCTCTCAACGGGGGGAGAGTGGGAAGCCAGATGGTATAATATCTTGAGAAATAGAAAGAGATACTATACTTTGTGCTATGCCTAGTTTCACAAATTCCCACTTGCAAAGAGGGTATGTCTCCAGATATAATTTCATTTAATCCTTTGTGGGGTGAAGAGGAAGGCGGGACATGAGCCTTCAGCACTGGCAGCTCTTTCAAATACTGTGTCTAATGCTTTTTATAGCAAACACTACCACACTATTAAAAGCACCCTGTGCCTTCCTGGCCTGCTTTGCTGCAACTGGGAGGTGGGGGCTAAAGAGATAGCATATCCCACCCAATTTTTCAAGGCCTCTTTTTCAACATCAAAAGAAATCATGGGCACCCACATCGTGTGGCTGTACTTCTGCTATCTGCTGACCGAGAAAATACATCACAAAAGCCTCTCTGAATTCTGTAGAGTTTCTAAGATTTGGTATTTTACTAATCATTTCATTTATTCATGTGAGACATCACTGATTTGCTCTACAGGCAAGACTTGCTACATGTTTGTTTTCTCAGACTTACTGGCAGAATAGGTTTCCCTAGAGCCTCTGATATCAGGACTGATCCCGGGCCCAGAATCCATATCATGTAAAGCTCCCTCCTCTTCTCTGCCACTTTTTAAGGATCAGGGGTTCTCAACCTCATCACTGGGACATTTTCGGCTGGATTATTCTCTGCTGTAGGACTACCCAGTGCCCTGTAGGGTTTTTAGCAGCATTCTGGTCTCTGTCTCATTCATGCCTGCAGCACCCTCCTTACCCTCCATGTTGTAAACACCCAAAACCGTCTCCAGACATGGCCAAATGTCTTCTGGCGGAGAAAGAGTCAAACTGTCCCTGGTTGAGAACCACCAATCTCAAAGAACTCAAATAATTCTGCCACATCTCTGAGACCAAGATGTGTTGGCCGCTTTCAAGTAAAATCAGGACAGTGGACTCTTACCTGTCTTCACCAGGAGCTTACTGGACATCTGACACTCCAGGTTGGATGCCATTTTGCCAGTTGTGACCACAGCAGTCAGCGCAGTATCTGTATTCTCTGCCAGCAAAGGTGGCAACCGGGTGGCCCTTACTGGGGCAGTAACGGATGTCAAGGCTGCTGTGATTGTCAGTGGGCGTGTGGTGGATGTCCTCGGCATGTCCGGGCTGGTGGGGTTTGGGAGGCCTGTGTGCATGGCTTGTGGTTTCCTGGGGAGGTGTGTTGTGGACAATAGGCCAGAGGCGGTGCCCGTGTTCCCTTGCATGGCTGTATGAGCACTCAGGGTGTGTGCTGTTCTTGAAAACATGTAGGTTGGTGCGAGTGAGAAGGCCGGATGCAGTGCCCCTGGTGTCGTCCTTGGGCCAGGTACTGTGTTGTTTGTGACGTTTTTAGCTAGGGCAGTGGTCCAACTGCTCTTGACTAATGCTGAGGCCATGGCCGAAGCACTGCTGCCAGTGCCTTTGGCAATCAGGGCTGCAGACAGCGCCGGTGGACTTGATTTCCCCAGGAACAACGTGGCAGCGGATGCTGCTGTTGGTTCTGCCTTGGACGACACTGAGGGATCCACTGCAAAGGGAAAAAGCAAAGTCATTGGCCTACAGTACACATGTCATTTGTTGTGATGAATGAATGTAACTTATGAGTTTGCTGGGGTGAAAAGTCTCTGCTCAGGGATTTAGGGAAAACAGCTCTAGGTTCATTAAGTCAATTACCCATAATGAGAATGCCACTGGCAGAAACCTGTGATGGGGTTTGGGGTGGAAAGAAATTTATGGTTGGTAATAAGGACATTTAAGTTCTGAATACAGATCTTCCTCGTGTATGGGTTATGTGTCAATAAACCCATCGTAAGTTGAAAATATCAGAAACCAAAAATGCACATAATACACTTAACCTCCCAAACATCCTAGCTTAGCCCAGCCCACTTTAACAGTGCTCATATCACTTACATTACCCTACAGTTGAGGAAAAACATCTAACACAAGCCTGTTTTATATTCAAGTGTTGACTCTCTTGGGTAATTTATTGAATTCGGTGCTGAAAGACAGAATAGTTGTACGGGTGCAGGACGGTTATAATTGTAACATTGTTCACCGTGATCTCGTGGCTCACTGGGAGCTCTGTCTCACTGCCCCACCCAACTTCATCAGAGAGGAGTGTACCACTTCTTGCTAGCCTGGGAAAAGGTCCAAATTCAAAGTTCAAAGTATGATTCCTACTGAATGCATATTGCTTTTGCACCATTATAAAGTTGAAAAATCGTAAGTCAAATCATTGTAAGTTGGAGACTGTACTTTCAAAACAGTCAAGTTAGCAGAGGATCAAGGGCATGACTATCTGGGGCGGCTAACTCATTCATTATCCCAAAAGTGTGTGTCTGCTCCTTCTAAGCAAAACTGGATATCTGTGTTGAGCTTGAAGATGCTTGTCCACAGAAGCAGTCATACTAATTTGGGGGGTACGGGGAAACAAACTACCTGCATAAGTGGCTGCACCTGTCCATTTCTCAGGGTGCTGAGAAGCCAGCAGCACTTTGGATGGGGCCCTGGTCGATAGAGGAGGAGATTCAGCAGTAGAGTGATATTTCAAGATACTCTGGAATGATGTGGAAGCACTTATCACAGGGGATGGATGGATGTCACTGGAAATTCGGAGAATTGTATCTGTTCCATCTGAAAGCATTTCCTGCATACTAGCTGTGGAAGTCAGACTTGGAGAGGCTGGTGAAAGAGCATGTGTTGAATGTGCAGGCAGTTGAAGATGAGGATGAGACACAGCATGTTGGCTTGTGGATGGGTAATCTTCAATCTCAGCTGTTTGGAACTCTCTGGAATAGTTTTTATTGGTTGTTGACAAGAAGTCTGTATGGTTTCCAACCATGGTAATCTCTGACTGTTGAATAGGCTGGTTGGTGCTTGTACCAAGGACTGGATGCTGAATGTTAGAGCCTTCTGCAGTCACTGAATGCCCAGTAGTATCTCTGAAATCCAAAGATTTTATTGTACTGGCAGCTGAAGTTGAGCCATTGGGAGGAGGAGTTGAAACTGAATGAGTTTCCCAACTGGTGGAGTTAATTGTGTGCTCATTTAAATCATAATTTGTTTGCTGCTGCAAGCCAGATATCATTGTCTCTCTGGAGAGAAATCCAGTTTCTGCTGAAAGAGAACTCCAGAAAACATCTGTGGTTGCTGGCTTTTTCACATATCTCATTGTTGAGAAATCATAGACCTCAGTGGATGAGGGAAATGCTGTCACCTGTTGGGAAGTTGAAATTGGCAACTGAGAATGGTCTATCACAGCTGCATAAGTCTCTGGCTTGATGTCAGACAAGCTAGGGGATGGGAACGCAGTCTGAGTGCTTTGTACAGAGGGGCTGGAAGGTAGAGGTAACTCTGAAGGAAGGAGGTTTGTTTTTAGTGTTGTGATGAAGAAAGATGAAATATGATCCGTGCTAGAAGCAGAGTTGAACCCATTTACAGTGTGAAGACCTGGAATCTCTTTAGTTGGAAGGGTCTGGAGATCAACTGTCAAATCTGCCTTTTCGTTTTTCTTTAAACCATCTGTCACACTATCTTCTTTCTGCAGAGGAAATGCCCAGGTTGTGGAAAGAAGATTGGGAAATTTGTTGGAGAAGAGGAAGTCTGTAGCTGCAGTCGGAGGGGTTCCACCACTGCCCCCTTTTTGAGGAGTTGGCATCTTGGGCACAGTGGAAATAGAGGCATGGTTCTGTGCCAGCTGGAGGAAGGTGAGAGCAGACGGAAAGTCTGCTGATGTGCTGTCGGATGTCCCAGAAAGGATGGCTTGCCCTCTGTGGGCTGTAGTGAAAGACAGAGTAGAAGGTGCCAAAGAGGAAGATGTGTGTTCCACTGAAGGGAGGAGCCCTTCAGAATTCTCTGGAGCTCCTGACAAATGCAGTGGGTTAGAGACGTCATTTGCAGTACCAAGGGCTAGCTTTCTGCTGGTTGTTTCCACTGCCACTGATTCTGCAGTCTGGAAAAGTGAAGACACAGCCTCCTGGGTCACTGCTGTGGCCGCCACACTCTTAGAAAGTGGCAAGGTCACCCCACTGTGCACTCCTCCAGCCACCTCAGCTTCAACTGGCTGTGTGGATGTATGTCTTGAAGCCACTTCCAACACTGACCATGAGGGAGTTCCATCTGGAAGCAGAAGTAGACTTCCAGGCACTGGGGGCGGGAGAGACAGATGGGACAGTTCTGCCACAGAGCTCAAAAACTCAGGTGTGGGGGAGCCTGCTGAGTGAGGATCCTCTGTGGGGGCCAGCTCAGGATGCTCCACTGTTGAGTATCCAAAAAGACCTAAATGAGGGATGCCTTTAAAATCCTGGGCATTTTTGGACAGAGTGTGGTTCATTTCCCCAGCAAATGGGCGTGGGGGATTAGCTATGCTCTGACTTGAAGAGGAGCCAATTGGAGCTATTTGGGGAAACAAAGGCACTTTGGCGGGTTGTTCAGGTGGCTTGGAAAAGGTGATGGAATGAGGTGAGTCAGAAGCCAATGAAGAGGATGGATGTGGAGGGAGAAATGCAACAATGTTTGATCTTGGGGAATGTTGTATTGAAATGGAAGGAGTCCCTACCCAGACTGGCTGAGATGGGATAGTGGACAATGAGGGGAGCATGCTGGTGTGAGGCAAACCTGACACAAAGGATGCATCCTTTCCCCCTTGAGGTCTTGGTTGGACCAGAGACTCGGTGGAATCCTTGGAAGGCTCAAGGGAGGTGCTGTGTCCACTTCCTTGGTAAGGGGAAGAAGAGAAGTCCCCATGAGCCCGGGCTCTGCGGTGTGTTTTGGGTGGAGATGTTCGGGCAAACTGCAGCACGCTAGTGTTGTCAGGGGAAGGTCCCAGCACATTCTTGATTCTGGCCACTGCTGCGGAAGACGGGACTTCTGAGAAAGGCCATGTTGGTGAAATCGGTAACAATTTCCCATGAGGAAATGACTCCGGGGTTGGGCTGACTGTTATCTGTAGATTGTCTGGTCCTGTCAAACAAAATACCACACAGTCAGGCATTGGATGATCATCCAGTGCCTGCTGTGGTAGGTCCTGGAGAGAAGGAATGGGCAAGACAGGCATCACTGGGATCTCACAGAGCTCCCACCCCAGCCCAGAAGATTCATTAAACATATTTAGACGAGGTTAAGTAACTACAGATACGTAAACACTATAGCTAACCTACAGGGTGGGGCTGGGAGCCACAGTCTCTGATGAAATTATATCTAAGCAGGGGCGCCTGGGTGGCTTAGTCGGTTAAGCGTCCTACTTTCGCTTAGGTCATGATCTCGCGATTCGTGGGTTCGAGCCCCGCGTCAGGCTCTGTGCTGACTGCCAGCTCAGAGCCTGGAGCCTGTTTCAGTCTGTGACTCCCTCTCTCTCTGACCCTCCCCTGCTCATGCTGTCTCTCTCTCTCTCCTAGAAATAAATAAAAATCATTTAGAAAAAAAAAAGAAAAAAAAAGAAATTATATCTAAGCAAAGATGCCAAAGACATCTGTGTACCTTAAATCTTTTTTTTTTTTTTCTGTACCACCAACGAGGGCTGGACTGTGAAACTCAAAATACAAAATCAAAGATGAATGTTACTACCTGCCATGGCCAATGACACCAACATAAACCTCATCCAAGAACTCAAAAGGCAAAATGAAAGGACTGTGAATCTTTTTTTTTTTTAATGTTTTATTTATTTCTAGGAGAGAGAGAGAGACAGCGTGAGCAGAGGGTCAGAGAGAGAGGGAGAGAGGGAACAGGCTCTCCAGGCTCTGAGCTGGCAGTCAGCACAGAGCCCGACGCGGGGCTCGAACCCACGAACCGCAAGATCATGACCTAAGCGAAAGTCGGACGTTTAACCGACTAAGCCACCCAGGCACCCCAAAAGGACTGTGAATCTTGATGCAAATATGTTTTTAGGACCCTAAGTCATCTCCAACAGAAGAATAAGGTTGCTTGTGTTTGGAAAGATGGCACCAGTGGTATCTTTCTTTCTGAAAGTAAAACTACTCACACCCAGCCTAGGACTAGAGACACCTCACAAGAGCCAGTGTCACTACAAGCATCTACAGAGAAAGGAGACTATTCACACCCACATTTCCTGTATGAAGCTGCAGGCAGAAAGGCAAGGGGAGAGGGCACAAGATGTCAAGCTCCACAGGAAAAGAGACAAGAACATAACTGATCAGAAAGCTAGAAATTTCATGCTCAGGAAGAGAAACAATATCCTGCTTGATGATTCTCTGGTTCCCCTTTCCATGGTTCTGCAGTGCTGATGGTGCTGATGACCCCAGAGATGGCTATGTACCCTTAAGTCATATTTTAAGGTAAAAATAAAAAAGAAAGAACAGGTACTTCTAGAGTTTTCTCCATTACTGTCTAAAAATGTTAGAACTATCTGACAGAAACAAAGAAGCCCAAGGGAGCTGAAGTTAGAAAATCTGGTTTGAAGTGGAGCGGAGTGAGGTGGTGAGGTGAGGGTGATGTACAGGAGCAAATCTGTGTTTCAGAATAAGTATTGTGGCTACGGAGTGAAGAACAGAACAGACTGGAAAGGGGTGTGAATGTATGACAACAGAGACCAGAAGAAAACTCCCTGAAGTGGTCTAGGCATGGGATGACTGGACAGTTGTAAAAATGAGTTGAGTCATGGTGGATGACTGAAATAGATCATTTTTTATGATCCCTTTCAGTTCTCAGAGTTCAGGATAATATAGTCCTTTACGGATGTTTGTGTTTGTATATATATGGGGGGGGGGTTAAAGCATTTGCCCTTTTTAGTCTTTAATGTTCATTTATTTATTTCTTTTTTACAAATAGTTTATTGTCAAGTTGGTTTCCATATAACACCCAGTGCTCATCCCCACAAGTGCCCTCCTCCATGCCCCTCCTCCCCTCCCCCCCCCACACCCATCAGTCCTCAGTTTGTTCTCAGCATTCAGGAGTCTTTCATGGTTTGCCTCTCTCCCTTTCCGCCACTATTTCCCCCCTTCTTCTCCCCCTTGTCCTCCATTAAGTTCCTCCTAATCCTCCTATACGTGCAAACACGTGGTATTTGTCCTTCTCTGCCTGACTTATTTCGCTCAGCATAATTGTTTATTTATTCTTGACAGAGAGACAGAGCATGAATTGGGGAGGTGCAGAGAGGGAGGGAGACACTGAATCCAAAGCAGATTCCAGGCTCCAAGCTGCCAGGACAGAGCCCAATGTGGGTCTCAAACCCACGAACCATGAGATCATAACCAGAGCCAAAGTCAGACGCTTTACTGACTCAGCCACTCAGATGCCCCTGTATGTGTTTTTTAAATGGCTGCAAATTCTCCTATATGCCTCCCATTGAGAGGTGAGGTCTATGTCCCCACCTCCTGAAGCTGAGTGGGCTTGAGACCGTTCAAGCCACAGAGTAGGGCAGAAGCATTGCCATGTGACTTCCAAGGCTACCATCACAAAAGGCCAGGCAGCTTTCACTTGGCCACTTGGAAGGCTTGCTTTCCATATGCTCCCTCACTCTCCCTCTTGGAACCAGCCACCACTCTGTGAACAGCCCAAGCCACGTGGAGGGGCCACGTGGAGGGGTGTAAGTACTCCAGTCAACAGTCTCAGCCGAGTCAAGCTTCCCAGTCATCCCTGCCTAGGCACCAGACATGTGAATGAAGAGGCCTCCAGATAATTCTAGTCCCTAACCACTTGAGCTGTTTCACCCTAGCTGTTTCAGTCTTCCCTACTGAGTCCCCAGGAATCATGAAACAAGACATCCTCACTGTGCTCTGTCTGGATTCCTGAAACCACAAAATGGTTGTTATTTTACAACATGAAGCTATGGGCGGTTTGCTGTACAGCAATAATAACTGAAACAATACAAGATTGTGTCCCTCATTCCTGGGAAGTGAATTTCTATAGCTTTAATTAGCTTCTCAAAAGGATTCAGAAGCCAAAACACAGTTAATAACTCTTTATTTCAGTGGAAATTACTTTGCTTTATACACAAGATTTTAAAATTATGTCTATGCTAATAAATAAAATGTATCTATTTTAATTAATGCTGTATCATGGAAGGGATGGAAAGGGAAGAAAAAATTTTGAGAGGGAAATGAGAGGTAGATTTATTAAGAAGGGAAAAGTAAATTAGGAGAAGTAGGGCAAAACCAAATTACAGAAAGTCTAAAACACTTTTTTAAAAAAGGCAGTGAAATAGAAGTTTGATATAGAAGTTATATATGAGAGTGTGGGGGACACACTCCACAGTATTCCCATAATCCCTATCTCTTGGTGGCCATGCCTTTGTGTGACTCATCTTGAGTATGAACAGAGCCTGTGAGTTGCTTCTAAGCAATATAATATGGCAAAGGTGATGGGATATCCACTGTGTTTATATAATCTAAGACTCAATCTTGCTGGTAGACTTGCTGTCCTTAATGGCCTGATGAATTAAGAGATCATACTGGGAAAACCCACGTGGCAAAAGATTGTGCGTAGCTTCCAGAACTGCAGGCAGTCTCCAGGAACCATGAGCTAACCTTCGGAGCCGAGGATGGTCTCCCACTGACAGCCAACAAAAATCCAGGGCCTTCCAGATGGAAGCCACAAGGAAATAAATTCTGCCAGCAACCTGAGTGAACTTGGAAGTAGACTGTTCTCTAGCCAAGCCTCCAGAAGAGAACACAGCCCAGCTGATACCACAATGGTGGCCTTCTAAGACCTGTGCAGAGGATCCAAAGAAGCTGTGCCCATCGAAGCTGGGAAATAATAAATGCGTGTTGTTCTGAGCCAGGAAGTTTGGTATTTATTACACAGCAATAAAAAAACTAATAGAGGTAGAGAGAAAGGGAATGTGTAATGGGTGTATAAGCAGAGATGGAGCATGAGGTACCACGACTAAAGAATAGCAGAAACGATGGTGAGAAGTTACCACCAAGACAGTAAAAAAGAAGCTCAAGCCAGTATGTTTGTTTGGAATTTCACAGAGAAGCTGTGAAATAAAAATTTGAACATAGTACCTGGGACTCAGAGGAAGTTATTTGAAGAGAACATTGGGCTTTGCAAGAGTGGAAGCAAAGCCACAGCAGCAAATAGCAGCAAACACAGTGGAATGTTGCTATGAAACAGGTTGAACCCTTCTGTTTAAATCCCATTTTTCAAGGAAAAAAAAGAATGCACATTCCATTCAAATTGCTGAATTCTTTTTTTCTCAATGAAATCCTACTGACTCTTCAATCCACCCCTGTCTCCAATCCAAAACTGTTAACTTTATTCTACTTAGAATGATATGAACTATTCTTTGCTGACAAATACAGTAATGATCTTCAAAAAAAAAAAAAAAAAAAAGCACAAAAAGCTATCATACATCCCACATACTAGAGGGGGAGATGAAAGGCAATGGTGTTTCCCTGCACAAGCTCCTGAAGAGGTATCCTTTGTGAATATTACAAGCATCATTCATTCTCCTTTTTTCATTTTTTAATGACTATTTTTATTTTTGAGAGAGACAGAGCATGAGTGGGGGAGGAGAAGAGAGAGAGGGAGACACAGAATTCAAAGCAGGTTCCAGGCTCTGAACTGTCAGCCCAGAGCCCAACACAGGGCTTGAACCCACAAACTGTGAGATCATGATCTGAGCCAAAATCAGACACTCAACAGACTAAGCCATCCAGATACCCCCAAACATCACTCATTCTAAAGCAACACAGAAATGCAAAACCAAAAATACCCCCCAAACCCCCCCCCCCCACATATCACTCATTCTAGGGACAAGCCAACAATTACCTTCTCTTTGATAGTGTATGCCACCAAGGAACTAGTAACCTAAGGAAATTTAAAGGGAAGTAGTTTAAATGGTAAGAGACTTAAGGAGGCTCTGCGTGAAGATAGATGGGGAGCAGAGATGGATTTATGTTGGAACTAAGTGAAAGCAAGCAAGCTGAAGATCCTCAAAATAATGAAAAGTTAAAATGAGTCATTTCTTCCCTTCTCAAGGAGACATGAACCCCATCCCACAAACAATTGACACACATATTTTAAACTAGGCTGGTTTGTGCCAGGTTTAGATAATAGCATGGGTTTCGAAGCTACTGGAAAGCAGTCACTCCTGTAAGAATATCAGACTTAATAATAATTGGCACAGGGGCACCTGGGTGGCTCAGTTGGTTAAGTGTTCTTGGGTTCAGCTCAGGTCACCATCGCACACTGGGATGGAGCCCCGCTTCAGGCTCTGTGCTGACTGTGAAGAGCCTGCTTGGGATTCTCTCTCTCCCTCTCTCTGGCCCTCCTGAACATTCTCTCTTGTTCTCTCTCAAGATAAAGAAATAAGCTTTATATATATATAATTATATATATATATATAATTATATATAAAATTATATATATTATATATAAATATATTTATTTATAAATAAATATATATATAAATATATATGTGTGTGTATTCTTTACATATAAATTATATATTTTATATATAAAGAAATACTCTCCAGTTGAATTTAAAGGTCCTCCCAATGTGGCCCTAAAACTACTCCTGTAATGTAATCATAATCAGTCTTTTTCCATTCAGCACTTCCTTCCTTTGACTGCTAGAGACACTGAGAAGGAAGCCTTCCCACAAGCAGCCTAGCTACAGGCATGACCCATTTCCAACCATGGTCATGAAACCATCCACTTTGTCCTGGTCACTGCCTGCCAGCACATTTTCTTAATTGCAACATTCAAAGAAAAGCAAACCTGATCATCAGCAGCTCTTGAATAGAAGAAACTAAGACAACCAACTAATAAACAGTAGTAAATATCCCAAACCCCTCCTCTTTGTATGTCAGAGAAAAATATCTGCAGCTTTCTATTAGGCCCCAGAGTCAGACTGCTTGGATTCAAATCCTACTTCTCCATTTGCGAGCTGTGTGACCCTGGACAAGCTACTTAACCTCACTGTGCCTCTTCCTCATTTGTCAAATGGGGACAATTATAGTACCTATGTCAGGGTACCTACATTACCATGAAGTTGTTTTAAGTGTTAAAATGAGGTGATACGTGTAAAGTCCTTAGAAGAATGCCTGGCATACAGTACTCCCCAAATGCTAGCTATTATTGGTATTGCTGCCGTTGTCATTACTTGTTCAGCCCAGGGTGTATAGATGTACTCAGAAGCTTCCTCAGGGGCCCCGGATGCTAGCCAAAACTCAGAAATGCCTTGCACATCACATATTGCCACAATTCTGCACATCTGTGGAATCCTTTAAAATTTATAGAATCTTTTCATTCCCTCATCCCACCTTGTTCCTCATAGGACCTGTGAAGTAGAGGATAAATGTCATCATCCCCATTTTACAGGTGAGCAAACCATTGCCCAGGGAGGTTAAATGCTTGGCCAAGGTCACACTGAGAGTTACCCTACAGCTGAGAATGACTCAATCCCTCTTATTTCAGATCCAAGGCTCTCTGCTCCGTATGGGAAGGAGTAGTTCCTCCCCTATCTCTAGGTCCAGGGTGGGCTGCATCCTCCTAAAGGGACCCCAGCAGACAGGAGCCCGCATGGCCATTGCCTCTGTGAGTCTGATGATGAATCTCTCTTTGGTGCTGCTTCAGCAGACATTACTGAGCACAGCTCTAAATCACTGAGACCTCGATTCCCAGAAGGTCAAAAGAGATGAATTAAGCATCATTACTATGTTGAAGCATTCACCTCAAATCCACAGTTCTGAAGTTTGGTGCCTGGGACATTCTTCCTAATGCGATTTCTCTTGGGGATTTTTCAATATGCCAGTTAAACAAAATCAAATTGCCACTCCTTGAAGTGATGCCAGCAAATAGAAGGTTCTGCTTATTGCCTCAACAGAAGCTTTTTAACTTTCAAAGCTACTTCACAGCTATTTGCTTAAAAAAAAAGTTTATTGCTTTCAAATCTTTTGTGAAAGAGGTTTAAAAATAAAATTCATTCCCCCCATCATAATACATTTTCTCTTTCATTTTTTAGAATCTCGCTTTGCATAATTATTACAGAAATTTTAGAAAAGATGGAAAAGTTGAAGGAAAAGAATCCCATGCATCCCTGAGCCACCTCCACATGCATATCCCACCACATCAAGGAAACCACAATTCATACTGTGGTGAGCTGTTCTTTCAGATTTCATTCTTGGAAGAACTTTGATTCATATGCTTTTCAGACCTGTGGTTGCACTTCATGTCCAACTTTTTTTTTGCACCTCTGGTCTTTTAACATTGTTTTAAAGCATTTTTTCATATTGGATAAGGTTGCAAATTGTTCCCACTATGACATGGTATTATAATTTGTTTAACTGCCCTGCAACTATTAAGATACAGATTATTTATACGTCTTTAGTTTTATAAATAATAGCCTCTTCTCCTTCCAATTCTGTCATTATCAACCCTGTGTGGCAGGTGGGACAGACACAATGACCTCTTCTTATGGACAAGGTCACTACACACATCTAACACCATCTGCATCAGAAGTCAATCAATGGAACTTGGAGTCTTTCTCCTCCCCTTCTGCTGTGCCATCATTCACTCTTTCTGATGGGGTTATTTATAAGTTTAAAAACCTCACCTCCTAATCAGCCTAAACCCAACTATAGAAAATGCAATTAGCCACCAATAACTGATCCTCCAAAACAGGACAATCCTATCAGCCAACTTTTCCAAACCTTCATATTCATTTTTACTATTTCATTCGAATGGCCCTAAGGGGAGTTGAGACCATTTTTTATCCATTAGGCAAGAAAAGATTAATGATGCTGGGAAATCAGAACTAAATGAAAAGCAGTAATAGGGGCTTAGATTTTGGGCAAAAGGCATATTACTGGGCTTCATGCCATCTTGAAAAGTGTAAATGTAAACCACTTCTAAGTGAGAGTCCCATAGTTAAGATGTCATTGTTCCTACAACTCTCCATTTTTAGCCCTATTAGAGTACTTTTCCCTTTCTGCTTAGAATTATAGCCAATTATCTCCCTTATTTGCTCAATCACTTAGCCATTTATACCCCCAAATCCTTTCTTGGATAGTCACTCCCTTATAAAGATTAACAAGCTGTAATCCTTACCAGGAAGAGTGTGGGATCTGGGTTCACAGCCCCCCTGCCTTGTTCCAGCTGTGTTAACTTAGGCAAGTTACAGACCTCTCTGTGCCAGTCTCTCCATTTCATGTTGTGGATAGTATTAATCTCTGTCTCACAGGTTGTCTTGAGGCCTAATGGCATTAACCCATGGAAAATATGTGGAACACATCCTGGTATGCAGTCAGCAGTCAATATATGCTACTTATCATGATTGTCAGCAAGGAACACAAAATCTAACTAAGAGATTTCAGAGTCATGTCTTTTTTTCTAAACTATGATAACAATATATTATACCCCCACTTTGTGGCAAACTTATTCTAACTTCTCAGAACTAGTTCACATTTCTTACAATGAGTCCCTTGTCTCCAACTATAATTCTCCAATGAGTACCTCGTTAATCCACCTGGCTTTCTTAGCATTAGTAAGCCTCCCTGAGCTTCTTCATTAGATTTCTCCCCTGAAGTCTGCTTATTTCCACAAGCAATCATGTGGTTTTAGAAATGACTTACTCAACATAGTGGCAAAGCAAACACTTTCCCATTAGGATTCCTTACAAACCAGACACATGAATCTAACTACAGCCATGGCTGAGGTGCTGAGAGAAGGCAGACAGAGCAAGAACTTCTCACATATACATATCTTCTCATAATAAATACACATACATAAATGAATAACTTTCATCATCAAAATTAATACAGAAATGAGAAACCTAAACAAGTTAACATAGGAAAAAGGAGGCACTATTGAAAAAGGTACCAGGAACAGATACACTCAGCTGAGTTCTACCTAACTTAAAACAAAACAAAACAAAACAAAACAAGGCAATGCTAACTTTAGCAAACTAATTTGGGCCTTTGAAATGTATGAAAATGTTTCCAATGTATTTTATGTTTTGATATCAAAATTAAATAAAGATATATTAAGTAAATAATTAATCATCAAAATATGTAAATGAATGCAGGTAGCCAGGCAAAAATGTGTGGTATGGGAGGTTGCAATAAAAGTAGAAACCCACGTATATTCCAGGATCACATTTGCACAGTTCTGTAAAAATTATGTATGTTATATATAATAATAAATTATTTAATGCGTAAACTATTGATCAATAAATTAAAAATGTATAAAGTCTGTGACAGTCAACACAAACACATAAGTGCCTGCACAAAACATACACGAACACAAAAAGAGAATGTTAAGACTTTTCATAGCATTTTAAGTCCAAACGGTGTGATCATAGGCCAAACTCTGTATTTTTAAATGTTTTCTTGAAAGTAATTATTTGCAGTCCCAAATATCGTTCATGATAGGCAGAGACCCTCCCATTCATTTTGCCTCTCACAGAGTACTTTGTTAGACTGAAAAGAAAATAATCCTGTATTAGGGGCATCCAGACAAACTGACAGTCTTTAAAACTGAGAATAAGCAAAGGCACCATGTCCCAACAACTGTTCCCATCGGAATTGGTTCCATGCGACAATCTGGGGAAAAAATGGTTTTATATTCAAAATAACTTAGGAAACCTCTTACAGGGGAGTCATAATGCAACAAGTACATAAAGTCTCCAAAAGTCCTAGGGTAAATAAGTGTTTAATCTAATTGACTGTGGAAGTCTTTCTTCTTTTCCTTTTTTGCATGATACTATCTAATATCCCAAGGAGTCATTGCTTTGAACACCTTGAGGGAGTTTTACCTAAAGATCATTTCAGAGTTTAAAGTCACTGCTCTTGAGCAATGTCAGATACAGAAAAACCAAAGAACTAATAAGTGGACTAAATCCATCATGGAATCTGAAAACATGTTCTTTGAAATTATATAGCTGGCAGATTCTGGAAGATACTTATGATGGTTAATTTTATGTGTCAATTTATTGGGCCATGGGGTACCCAGATTAAACATCATTTCTATGTGGGTCTGTGAGGGTGTTTCTGGATGAAATCAGCATTTGAACTGATGCACTCAGTAAAGTCAGTGGCCCTCCTCAGTGTGGGGGGGCCTGGACAGAACAAAAATCAGAGTAAGGGAGGATTTGTTCCACTCCTGCCTGTTTGTATAGGGACAATAATGTTCTGTCCTTGAATTGGGATTCACTCCACCAATTTCCCTCATTCTTAAGTCTTCAGTTTTGGCTAGAATTACAGTATGGGCTTTGCTGGGTCTCTAGCTTGGCCCCTGCAGATGGTGGAACTTCTCACCCCCCATAATCACATGAGCCAAATCCCCATAATAAATCTTTTACATGATATATAATATCATATATATGCAGACATTCTGGCTTTGGGGTTGATGTGCTTGATCACAAATGTACCCTGTCTCAATGCAAAGGAGGATTTAAAGTGAGGCTCCTACCCCAAGTTGTTTAACATTGTTTAAAGAACTTTAAAAAGGTCTACCTTTTAAAGATATCATTTTTTAAAATTACTCAACACAAGATTTCTAAATGCTTGTCCACACTCCAATCTAATGCAAAGTTTTCACCTAACCAAGACAAAACAAGAAATATAACTCTAATTGTGTGAATGTATGTGTATGTTCATCAACTACCTTTCTGGGTCTAATGGACAATCTTCCAGTATTGGTGTCAACATTTCCTTACTTTTCTGAATGATGATAGCAGTATGGTGTAGCCCTTGCCAATCTAAACTGGACTCCCAAAATTCTTCATTTCACTAGTCCCTGAGCTCTCCAAATCTGAAAATCAATGTTCAACCTTTTTTGAAAAAGACTTGAAGTTTCCTTTCATGGGTGAGTGCGAGGAAGGCATTTTCCACTCATCATTGATGGAGTTGGGGAGGGAGGAAGGAAATGTGAGGAGGGCCTAACTTGGAGCAGCAGCCTCCACAGAACATTGTGACACTAAGAGTTGGGAGGGGCTCATCTGGATGACGAAGGAAAAACTGAAAACGTGATGACATTTTAAGGTGTGGAAACCTCTCTCCTTATCTGATGGTCCCTAACGAAAGAACAGCTTTCTTGAAGTCAAGAATTTATTTAGCTTGTAATTTTCCACACCTCTTGCTCCAGTATAATTATAAATGCACAGCTTCTTGAAGTTAAAAACATACATTATTACCCTCAAGATAAATAGCATTCAATTCTATCTTCCACCCTAAATTGTTAATGCTATTATTTTCACAGCAAATAATTGTTAGAACCATTACCAGTGAACTAGTGGCATGAATTGTTAACTTCTTAACAAATATCTAGAGAAATTAAGTGTTTCTTGTGGCACATTAGTTGGATTGTTAATTACTTGTAAGTGAGCCTTAAATCTTGGTTCTTTTCAAAAGTACAAATAATCAATGACAAATATGTCACTGTACCAAAATATAGCATATTATATAGCCTCATTAAAATCTATTTTCTCTCAGACTGGATTGAAATATTGAATAATTTAACCCAAAATGTATTTTAGTAAAGTGGACTTGTTGGCTAAATTGCTTGTATGGTAATGATACACACGTCTTTATTCAGAAATTTAAGAATTTAGCTGGTAATTGTTCATGCCAACCTACATCAAACAGTTCCCCTTTTCAAAACATCTGGTCTATTAAAGAATGGATTCTCCAAGAAAAAGTGCTACATACATGAAAATAAGTGACTTAAATTAGTGCCAGAACTATTGGGGGAAAAAAATGAAATTTAATAACAAAGGTAAAGGTTACTTTATAGCTTTAATTGCAACTTTAGAGCATTTTAATAGTACTGAACAATGAAACTAACTTCGTAATGACAAAGCAAGTAAAAATCAAAAGACTAACTTTATTCTGTGAATCCATAAGTCAGAGAATGTTACACTTCCTGGGCTTACAGCCACTATACACAGGACAAAGCCAGAGCCAGTCTGCTTGAAAAGCAATTAACAGAGCAGATTAACACAAAGAATCTCCAATATGTAGTCAACTCTACCATGATTTTATCTATGTCAGTGAACTCAAGATAAAATTAATGTATGATAAAGATCATACTCAGGGGAAGTAATAGAAGCCTCACACATGAGTCAGGATTTGGATTCTGACCATGGTTCTCTCACCTGTTCCCGTTTAGACATGAAGCAAATCACTTTGCCTGCATGGGCTCCATGTTCCTTCTCTGTAACACAAGAAGGCAAATCAAATCCTCTTTAAGATCCCATTAATTATGATGTGGTTTAAGCCAAGAAATAATTTTTAAATAGTTTTATCCCCCTTGTCATAGATTAGTCTTTTAAGTGTTCTTTAATCTCCAAATTTTCCCCTTCATTCCTTTTGTTTCCTTATAACATATCTGATGAAGAAGCTATGGAGTTTCCATAGTCTGGACTGGGTCAATACATGCTCACGGTGCAATTCAACATGTTTCTCTGTCTTCTGCATTTCCTGCAAATGGACAGTTAGCTCCAGAAATGAAAGCATGTAAGTCCTCACTTTTATTATATATTTTTTAAATTTTTTAAGTTTATTTATTTATTTTGACAGAGACAGCATAAGTGGGGGAGGGGCAGAGAGGGAGAGAGACAATTCTGTCAGCACAGAACCCAATGCGGGCTCAAACTCACAAATTGTGAGATCGACTTGAGCTGAAACCAAGAGTCGGATGTTTAACAGACTAAGCCACCCAGGCACCCTTTTATTATCATATTTTAAAATGGAAATAAATAACAACAGGAAGACATTTAAATGCAGTCTGTATGAACCATACCCCCTATTCTTCCTCATTCATCTAGAGCACTACCCTTTTCCAAGGAGGAATAAAATGGAATGACCATGTTCTCTACCAACACCAAGAATTATTTTGACTAGAAAGCAGCACTGGGTGCCTATGCATTAGCAATACAGATTTTATCCCAGGTCTGCTCTTTGCAAAGGTTTTACATTTGTCTCCTTTATTTCTAGACCTGTAGTTTTCCTACCTACAGAGCTGTTACATAAGGTGGCCCTGCCACAGAGAGACTGCCCATCAGTAACTATTCCAGGAAGAAGCCTTTTGGCAGAAATGAAAAAATACTCTGCATTAGAAGTTGAAGCCCATCTCTCCTGGAGAAATGAACTCCAGAAGGCAACTTAAAAAACAGCATCCAGCAGGAAAGGCAGAAAGAAAGAGATGTTTCTTAGCGTTGTCGTCGAGGAAACAATTGTGCCACCAGCCATTACAGCTGCATCATCTGCAAAAATGAGTGCTCTATAGGCAGAGCAGATGTTCCAAAGCTGTGTCATTTGTAAATATAGATGAGAAATGTAAACTGAAGATGTGACCTCACTCACTATCATATTTGAGGGTAACAGCAATTAGGAACATTGAATATAATTTGAGCTGAGACTGCAAGGATCTTTTTTCCAGTCCAAATATAACTGCAGAAAACATATTTTCAAAAAGTAAAATAACTCTCACTGTTGCCTGCCACCACACAGTGCAAAGTGAGCCAGTCTAATTCTGAGGCTCCCAGACAAACATGGCTGATTCCTCTTTACTAAAAGAACGGTTGATTTTTTAGCCATGGGAAAAATGAAAGGCTGGATTAGACAGAGAAAGTAAACAGAGTTTTTGTAAAATGAATAATCGGGAAGAAAAGGGCAGAAGAGGGCATTTATTTATTTTGTCCTTCAAAATTTGAGAGAATTAGGAATAACGACCTCACATATTCCATCTCTCTAAGGAAAATTAGAGGAAGAAAAGACAGTAGGTATCTGGGCTTCCAGTTCTTGCTTAGAGATGGCTAATTAGTCACATCTCAGAGGGGGGTTGCCTCCAACTGATTGGTAGTGGCTGCCTAGACTGTTGTGGAGGATTCTAAATGCAGTCTTAGATCAGCAGGGAAGCATGCTGGAATCAATTAGTAATGTCTGCCATGGGTGCTATGCTTGTAGAATGACAGTAGGAGTAGACATATTTAGCATCCAGGAAAAGGTGATCCCTAAGGTTTCTCCCAGCATCTAGCCTAGCTCCATTCATTTTCAGAAAATGAAACCAGGGCCAAAGGTGATTAAGTGACTTGCCCAAGGTCTAGCACTGGGCAAGTCTGAATGGGAGGCTGGTCTTGAATTCCCTCTGATAGTGCTTTTTCCACCACCAGATGTATCATGTTTCTTTTTTAAAGCATCAGTTGAGAGACAGAGGAGAGAAAATGAAATGAGGAGGAGGAAAGGGAGGAGGTAAAAGAATGATTCAGAGACAAGATGAAAAACAGAAAAAAAAAAAAACCCAGCAGGAAACAGATGTCATTTCCAGGCTGCAAGTGGTATGCAAATAAGCTGTTTTCACACCTGGTGAATTAAAGACACTGATGACTTTCTCCTTACCACCCACCTGAGAGAACAATTTTGTATCACTTACCCCCCTCTATCCCTGAGCATAAGCTTTCATAGCCCCAGCTGAGCAGACTGGTAATCACACGACCATGGCTTCCTGGCCATAGATGTTTGAACCAGGAAAAGATAACTGGTCTGAGCTGTTCTACTTGGACTTTTCCCCAGGAATTTAAAACTGGGACCTGGAGACCTTGTCATTCCATATTGGGCCCCTTGACTAGGGAAGTGATAGAAAACAGGAAGCCACGTTTGGTGCACATATATGCCAAAACAAAGAATGCTGATTTGGAAAGAGAGAAGAATGGAAAAAATGCAATGACCTGAAAGTGTGACCTTAAGAAGAGAAGTTAGAGAGATTAGATGCTCCAGTTCCACATTTTATTTATTTTTTTGGTTTATTTATTTATTATGTGACAGAGAAAGTGGGGGAGGGGCAAAGAGAGAGGAAGAGAGAGAATCCCAAGCAGGCTCTGTGCTGCTAGCGCAGAGCCCAATGCAGGGCTCTCTCCCACCAACTGTGAGATCATGACCCAAGCCAAAATCAAGAATTGGATGTTCAACCGACTGAGCCAACCATGTGCATCCAGTTCTACATTTTAGACGGACCCAGACATATACTCCAAACCACTGGCTTCCATAAGGTGCCCTTACATGCTTTTCAAAATATAAGCCTTTTTGGCTTCAGCTGGTTCAGATGCATTCTGCTCCTTGCAAGCAAATATAACCCTTGATTAAGCCAACTAAACCCTGCTTGGTTTCCATTTTCTGAACATAGTAACACTGCTGTGGAAGACAAAAAGATAAGAAATGGTATTTTATTAGGGGTCAAATGTTCTCAGAAAATCCAAATTCCCTCTCTCTCTGACCCTCCCCTGCTCACGCTGTCTCTCTCTCTCTCTCCTAGAAATAAATAAAACATTAAAAAAAAAAAGTTTAAAAAAGAAAATCCAAATTAATACACTAACCTTTGCAATAACATACTGCCTTCTATCCACTAAGTTAGGCATTCAGGCAATAAATCAAATTAAACAAGGTATCAGCTATTAAAATCTATGTTGATCATTAGCTCCATAAACAAATGCGAAACAAATTTATGTTATTTATTTATTACCACGCATTTCCTGCACAACCACCCTAGAGGTTGGGCTACAAAATCCTGAAAACATGGCATCTATTTGCTATTCACATGTTACTAAAAATCTCAGATGATAAAGCCTTTAAAATCAACCGCAGGCAAAATCAGTTCTGTCTCCTGAGCAAGATTCTGGGGCTTTAAAATTGGCTAGTGGTGTACAAAGAGTTCATAAAACTGTGATTAAATAAAGCACCAGAAATGCTTAGGCAAAGCCTATTGAAAGATTACTCTATAGGCTCCTTGTATGAAAGCAAAATGATATGAAATCAGGAGAAATCAACTTCTTTAAAAGACAGTTCGCTTTTGTAGGGATTTGGTTTTCGGTGAAATCCTCCAAATTTGGCATAGAAAATGAGAACGCTGAGGGAAAGCCCTCTGGAGATGTCACCAAGGCCAGCCTTGTCAATGGAGACCTGTTTAAGAAGCTGTGGTTTATCTATACGATGGAACACTACATTGCAATGAGAAAGAATGATCTGGCCATGTGTAGCATCATGGATGGACCTTGAGGGTGTTATGCTGAGCTAAATAAGTCAGGCAGAGAAGGACAAATATCATATGTTTGCATGTATAAGAGGATTAGGAGGAACTTAACGGAGGACCATGGGGGAGAAGAAGGGGGGAAATAGTGGGGGAGAGGGAGAGAGGCAAACCATGAGAGACTCTTGAATGCTGAGAACAAACTGAGGACTGATGGGTGGGGGGGGGGAGGGGAGAGATGGGCATGGAGGAAGTCACTTGTGGGGATGAGCACCGGGTGTTATATGGAAACCAACTTGACAATAAACTATTTGTAAAAAAAAAAATTTAAAAAAAAAAAAAGCAGTTTACAAAGGGTGAGCATCGGTGGCTTCCACCACACATTCTGGGAAACTAATTCTCCTGACTCAATTGTTCATTGTTTCAGATTGTTTCATCGATTTTGCATAAATTATCACTCTAGTTTTGCTTTTAGCCTTCCTTTAGTTTACTCCAAAACCATGTTTAATGTTTAACTTCTACAGAGATAAACCTCTGGTGTTTTCCAGGTTGTCAATCTTTCAGTAAACCAGATGCCTCAAAAGAGATATCTGGAACACTGAGGGACAGCTGGGTAGCTCATACCACAACGCGACTCCACTTTCTAAAAAAGATGCTTTTGTCACTGGTGCAAAGAGAGCTGTAGCTTCCTTTGTTATTTACCAGCTTGAACACCTGTCTGTCCAGATGTCTCAGACTAGGGTATGAATAAAATTATACGGAATAATTGGGACAGTCTTTATTTCCATTTTCAGACAGTAGAGGTACGAATAAATGGTCATTTTGTGCAGCTGTGGAAAACAACTTTGCAACATCTATTCAGCACACAGCACCTTCTCTACAAAATACACACTCCTGAAAACATTAAATTGAAATTGGTTCACTACCATCCCCTATTGCCAATGGGCTAAAAAGCATGAACACCTGCCCAGGGGAAGTAATCGCTTCTGGCCTTGCTGCAGTCAGTTGTCTCTGGACCACAAAAGTCTTCAGTTAGTTGTACAGGGAACACTGGGCTCTCTGCTGCCCTTTCAGGTTGGCTATTTGTACCAGAGAAAGTACCATGAACTGAGAGAAACATAAAGGAGAGGGCAGAAAGAAGCAGAAATGAGAGGATGTGTGGGGCAAAGAAAGGACAAAAGAGCAGAGACATAGATTAGGAAGTTGGCCAGCCCTTGATCTGATGGCTCTTGTCTCAACAAGCCCAGCTGCATTCTCTCTTCTGGAATGTGCCCTCTGAAAATAAAATGTAACTTCCAATAAAATCCCCATCCCCGATCAGCTTGTATGAGTGTTACTAGCAACCAAAGACTTGACCATCCCAACTTTGTGCACACCACCCCCACCCCCACCTCTGTGAGTAAAAACAGTGCAAGACTCTACTTCTCTACCAGGGGATCTTCTATTGAGTTGGAAGATATTTGGTTTATTTTCATTTTACCCATTTTTGTAGTCTATTTGTGAACAGTTCAGTATAGTCCCAAATACCTCAAAACACCTGAAACTCATTTTTTCTTGAAGATGCTTGATAAGATTTTATTATAAATACAGAAACTGGAAAGAAACTTCTTGGCTGACACTTCTGGCCACAGTGCAGGGAGTACCTGGAAGGCACTGCTGATGTCCTCTGTCCCTCATGTCCTGAGGTCAATTGCACCACATCATCAATGGAATACTGCAGGGAGGGGCCAGCACCAATGTGTGACACAGGTGAAGGTCACACATGCTCAGGTGTCTCTACTTTGTGCAATGTTCTTTTAGATTTCTTTTCTCTCTTCAGTCTCAGTGGGTATGAACATGGGCCCTAGAATCTGACAGACCCAGATGAAAACCCCAGTTCTATACTTACTTGCTTGGACAAGTCACTTTACCTCTCTCTGTGCCTCAGTTTTCTTACCTATGAACTACTTTCCTCACATAGTTGATGTAAGAAGGCGACAAAGCATTACAAGGGTTTAGAATAGAGCCTATTACAGAGTAGATAAAGAAGATATGAGATACACACACACCGGAATGTTACTCAGCCATAAAAAGAATGAAGTCTTGCCATTTGCTACAGCATGGATGGATCTAGAGGATATTATGCTAAATGAAATAAGTCAGTCAGAGAAAGACAAATGCCATATGATTTCACTCAGATGTGGAATTTAAGAAACAAAACAAGAATAAAAGACACAAACAAAAAAACCAAACTGTCAAATATAGAGAACAAGCTGGTGGTTACCAGAGGGGAGACGGTGGGAGAATGGGTGAAAAGGGTGAAAGTGATTAAGAGTGCATTCATCATGATAAGCACTGAGTAATGTACAGAATCGCTGAATCACTATATTGAACACCAGAAACTATATAATTAACACTGTATGTTAATTATACTGGAATAAATATATTTTTTTTAAAGACTGGCTATCTTTTGCAGATAGGTGTGACCATGTGACTAAGTTCTCACCCATGGAATGTAAACAAAAGTAATGTTCTTTCCTTAAAAGAAAATCCTGTCCCTATACTTTCGCAACCCCTCCTTCAGGTTGGAACATAAGATATGCCACTGGTAAGCAAGTTTCTACCTATAAACAAGGACCACATTCTTAGGAAATTGCTAAACAGTGAGAGAAAAAACTTGGGTCTCTGGATGGCTTCATAAAGCAAAACCACCTTCTTGTCTTGCACCTCCTTTCTTTCGAATAGTTATGAGACAGAAATAAACTAGATTGTCTGAAAAAAAAAGTCTATAATATTTATTAATCATTACAACCACTGCAGCATGGCAAGGTAAATATTTTAACAAAATGATGGCCAAATTCAAAAATCTAATTGCATTTATTTAAAAAAATAATGATTCCACTGTACCATAATTATTATCCCTCTGCATGTAATTGTTAAACATCCAACCACTCTGATAAAAATGCCATGATATCTACACTTCTTGTCTGTTTTTAAACCTAAATCTGATCATCTTTTAATAAAGATTTCTCACAGTAATATAATCAACTAAACAATCTAGCCACTGGGATTTTGCCTACTTATTTACAGTGTTAAAATCAGGGGCGCCTGGGTGGCTTAGTCGGTTAAGCGTCCGACTTTCGCTTAGGTCATGATCTCGCGATTCGTGGGTTCGAGCCCCGTGTCAGGCTCTGTGCTGACTGCCAGCTCAGAGCCTGGAGCCTGTTTCAGTCTGTGACTCCCTCTCTCTCTGACCCTCCCCTGCTCATGCTGTCTCTCTCTCTCTCCTAGAAATAAATAAAAATATTTAAAAAAATCAGAATATTCTGAGATAGGCCTATACCTACAGCAGTACATTATCAAGATTATCCAGGAGAAATGGCTAACTAGCTTGTGGAAAAGACCCGAGGCAAATTTCTTACTCAGAAACTCTCTAGATAAATGATTATTTTCAACCTACTGATAGCTAACATTATATACATACTAGCACTGTGCCTGGCTGGCTGAGTCTTTCAGATCCATTAATTCATTCAATCCTCAGAGTAATGTTAAGATACATACTCTTAATACCCCATCTTACAGGTGGGATAACTGAGTTAAGAGAGAGCTGAAAACAGAGTAGCTAAGAGTTACTAATCTAAGCTAGAGGGGAGAAAGACATTTGAACTTGTGCAGTTGACTCCAGAGCTTGTGTCCTTAACATGTGCTCTCTGTGCTGGGAGATTCCGCCTACAGGCTCTACAGAACACCCCAACACCAGTGTATATTTGGGACTTAGCTTTTATAGTCAGCCATCTTGGGTGCCAAGGCTTTGGGTTTTGTGGCATGAATGACCATACAGCGTGGATTCACCATGAATTTCAATGTTGAGATGGAAGTATGCACAGATGCTCAGTAACACTGCATGACTGATGCCCTGATTAGGATGAAATCCTCCAAAAGTCTCCCCCAATGTTTTTGAGTTGGAAATTTTGGGTTTTTTTCTGAAAATAATTTAATTTTACTGAGGGCAGCTACTTACAGATATTTGATATGTTATTTCGTTACTTCTCCCAACAACACTTTGACTAAGATGTCATTGTCCTCATGTATCAGTTAGACGTCCATTGCAGAGGAGCCAGTATAAGCAGGAAGGGGTTAACCAAGGATAATAAATGGCTTAAGGAATGCCTTAAGCTTCCAGGAACACATTCAAAGAATCAGGATACCACAGAAAAGAAGCCAACATAGCAATGCCTTTGCTCTCCTGGAGTAAGAGAAGTAGCAAGGTGTGGCTTCTGATGCTGGGTATCATGGAAGACCTCTGATTGGCTGACCTTAACTGATATCCGGAACCTACATGTATGAGATCCATGGAGAAGTAATTTTTAGCTTTCTAGATTCTGAAGCCTAGGAAAGCACACTTGGAAAGAGGGTACAGAAAATGGGGTTTCCTGTGGTGATTTGCGTACGTGGGACTTGAACTTGGTCCATATGAATCTGGAGCCCATGCTCTTTTCACAGCACCATACTACTCCTACTTGCTCTCCTTCCTGTTTCCTGCCTTGGTGGTTCCCAGAATCTGGCTTAGCATGTGGGGACAGCCATCTCACATTTGCTGAGCCAGACTCTCCGGGGTCTAGGCTTATCCACATTTGTAAAAGCTCTGCAGTTGACTCAGAACAGTACTTAACTTCAGCTTATTTCTTACCCACCAGGGGCTCAGAGCTGTCACACCCCCATACTTTAGATGATTTTCATAGACATCTGAGACACCCTCTCCTCTTTGGCTGTGTCCACATCCTCTCCAGCATCAGCATACTTTTGCTTTCAAAGCTGCCTGTCCCAGATCTCAGAGCTTTTATATTTCTGGTGAACATCTCAGAAGCCTAAGTCCAATACCAGTGTCCCTAAAATCTGGTTACTTTAGAGACACACAATCTTCAGATTTTAGAGATAAGCCACTCTATGCCATCCTAGCCAGTCCCTATGACACACACTAGTGAAAGCTCCTTCTGCAGCTTTTTGGTCCAACTGTGACTGCTATACACAGTCAAGTTCCAAGGCCTTCCTCAAAATCCACTGCTTATTTGATGCTGTGTATAGATTTCTCTCCTGTATAAACATGGCACCAGCAGAGCAATTTCTGAAGCAGAGCAGTGAGTCCTCAGAGGTGCTAGGTGGAGAAACAGAACTTCCTGGCAGGGGGAGTCATTTCTACTCGCCTCCAGTTTCTGGGGAGGGTCAGAGCAACATTACTGAGGGCAGCCAGGGATGGCAGAGATGACAACATTCATTCCAAACACAAATCATACTGTGTCCTAGCTATAAATTCCAGCAGCAGCAGCAGCAGGTGTGTGCTGCAGAGGAATAGCTTCTGCAATTAAAAATGTGACATTTTAATGGATTATGCAGATCAACAGAGGCTCTAAATCATATACCTCCTGCCTTAGATGGGATCAGGAACACAGGCCAAGCAAGAGGAGACAGCATATAAACACTATGAACATTTTATCATTCCTTATGACCTTTTTATAGTTCACTGTGAAAATGAACATTAACCTTCACTTCCAGAGAGGCCTCTTTCTTCTGCCTAACAAAGGCAGTAGTTCTCCTTTGTAATAACGTGTGAGCTTGCTTCACTTTGTACTTCTTTTCTTTTTTTAATCGACTCTATTCCCTATGTTGTACTTTACATTCCTGTGACTTATTTATTTTATAACTGGAAATGTGTACCTTTTAATCTTCTTCATCTGTTTGTACTTCTCAGACATCACAAGTGTTACCTGATGTGGTCCCATTACCACTGGAAATAAAATAAAAACTGTTGTTTTTGGCAATGGAATGAGGGATGAGAAAAAATGGAGAGCAGGTACGAGTCCCACTGGAGGTCAAATGTACAGACAAAAACTAAAGTGGGGCCTAGATATGGCTTTGTTCCTTTCTTTATTCTTTAAATTTTTAATATTCATTCATTTTTGAGAGAGAGAGAGAGAGAGAGGAGTGGAGCAGGGGCAGAGAGAGAGGGAGACACAGAATCCAAAACAGGCTCCAGGTTCTGAGCTATCTGCACAGAGCCTGATGTGGGGCTCCAACTTGTGAACAGCAAGATCACAACCTGAGCCAAAGTCAGACACTCAACTGACGGAGCCACCCAGGCATCTCTGGCTTTGGTATTTTCTATTTGCCCATCTTGCAGGGTAGGTTTTGTTTTCTTCTCAATCTAGGTAGGTTAAGGAAGGAGTCCTTGTCTGTAAAGACTGTGGTGAAGACAGATTTGTCAGCAAATCATTACAAATACTATCCAGTGAGTATCAAAAATGCTAGAAGAGCAATGGAAACCACGTAGTTAGGGACTCCTCAGTGGACAGTCAAGGTCACAGAGGGGATGACATAGCCCACTGGTCCTACTTCAGAAAACAAGCCACCCTCTCAATTATCATTTAAGAGATGCACTGTTCCAAAGAGATGACGGAAGCAAACAGTGGAAAGGAAGTCATATGCCCCAATTCTGTCATTTTATACATAAAAGAACTAAAGCGAGAGGTTAAATCACTTGTCCAACATCACACCCTGTATTACAGACCAATTTGTGCCCCTCCAAATTCATGGTAAAGCTCTAATCCCCAATGTGACTGTATTTGGAGACAAGGCCCTTATACAGATAATAAAGGCTAAATGAGATCATAAGTGTGGGGCCCTTGTCCAATTGAACTGTTATCCTTATAAGAAGAGGAAGATAGCAGGGACACATACACAAGAAAGCAGTCCTCAGCAAGTCAAAGAGAGGGGCCTCAGGAGAAATCAAACATGGCAACACCTTGATTTTGGGCTTCCAGCCTCCAGTGCTGTGAGAAAATTAATTTCTGTAGGTAAAGCCACCTTTAGTGGTATTTTGTGGTATTTTGTCTGTGGTATTTTGTTGCAGCTGCCCTAATAGACCAACACATAAGGCAGGGAAACCAGTAATCCCAAAGCAAAAACCCTGGCTTTCACTTTCTTCAAACACCACTCTTACCCTTCCTCATTCAAAGGACACATCTCAAAGGGATTTGCAAGATGGTGGTGGGAAATGTCTGGATGCACAATAGAGATACCTTTTTCTCATGCAACTGTGCAATGTGGCTTAATTAACAAATGACTAAATATTTAGCAAGCTAAGTATTAGGTGTAGTAGGGATGGAAGGATAGGTGGGAGGGGAAGGATATGAGCTACATCTGGGTTGTGGGGAAAAGCACCTTGCCCAAAGCCTGGAGTAGGCAGAATGGGGACAGTGAACCTGGATAGCCACTTGGGTAATTCTTCAACTCTGGTACTCTGTACACTATACCAGTAGCCACTGGCTTTTAACCTTTCCTCCTTTATCTGCAAGAAGCAAAATATAGCAATTTATTTCTCTTCTCCTTGCCTCTGCTCCCTTTGGAAATTAAGACACTAATGGCCAGTGGAATGATAAGGATGGGAAAAAGGCAGAGGTCAGTGCCTGGGGCTACTCACTCAGGAAGCCATCATGACTTGACAATAAAGTTTTAGTAGCATACTGTGTTGTATAATGTGAACTGCCATGCTCAACACCCAATCCAGTCTGTTTCTAGCATATAAAGGCTGGAAAACCAAAACTTATACTTTCCAGATGCCTTTGCAGCCGGGGTTTTGAGTGTGAATTAGGTTCCATCAAGTAGATGAACTGCACAAGATTTTGATCTGGAGTGAAGTCATGTTCAGAGAAAGGGAGGGTGCAGCACATTTGTTTTGGGGCCATGGGCCTTGACTACAGCAGCATGATTCCCAACCATCGGCTATGGCAGAAGCTTCATGACTAGGCAGAAGCCTAGTTCTTCAAGACAGTTTTGGAAGCAATTTCTTAATTCCCAGAAACTCATTAATAGTTGAATATACTTACTCTGTTCAAGTTATTTCATACATATCATATGATTCAATCATCAAAAACATCTTGTAAAGCAGGTATGAATATCTGCATTTCACAGGTAATGACAGGTCACACAGCTGGGAAGCGACTGCTGTGAGTTGGAATGAGACCTGAAAACTGTCCACACACACAACTCATTGTCTATACCAATTTGTGACTAGTTAGCTGACTTCACTGGTGGGGCTTTACTACTCCACTACCTTCATCAACATGACTTTACTCTTCCAGGAAACTCTTGGCCAGAAAGATGAAAGTTGTAAATTACCTCCCCCAAACCTATTTAAAATGGCCTGATTTTTCAGCATATAGCATCAAATGACTTGATATTCCAAGACTCTTTGAAACTCTTGCCTTGCTGTGTCTCTGAAACTATTATATCTTAATTCTCACCCAATCCTAATCCAGAACGCTCAAAGCCTCAAAAATACCCCAACGGTACTTTCCACACTCTTGAGATGTTAAGACTCCATAAAGGCAATGTTTTCCTGACTAAAGTAAGGAATAAACTCAACTTTGCCTTAGCTATAGGTAATATGGTGGTACTTTGAGGAGCCAGGATTCAACAAGATCCAAATGTCCTTGTGTTCTTTCCCCTGTGCCTTGCTGTTTTCCACTTAAGGTACGGCCATACCAGCAATTAGGTAGGTGTTTTCTCTGGAAATCTACCTGCTCAGGAGTTCATCACAGAAAACTGAACAGGGCTGGACCTCATTCCTTCCTAGGGCGCCCAGCCTTTGGGAGCCTCGTCCTAGGCATCATGCCCTTAGTGCTCCATCTGCTCTGCATGGGGGCCCTGGTTTAAGGGGAAGGTGGGGCTCCTGCAACAAACTGCACTTTGGCATCAGTAGATCTAAGAATGCAGAACTCCAATATTAAGTGAAGTCCAATTTCTGAAACCATCCAAATATTTTTATGTTCTTTCAGTGAGCCAAAATCAGGGGATTTTCATAGTTTGACTATAGCAGAAATGTTGATGAAGCAGTCCATCGATGGTTTCACAAAGTATCAGATGGTTTTCTAACACCAGCACCTTGTAGCCCCATCATGTGTTTTGAATCAAATCTCAGTGAACTGAGGCTGCATCTCAAGGAGAGTAATACCCGGAAAGAATGCTCATAATGCTGCATCTAGCATTTACTTTCTAGCTCACAAAGGATTTTTACATGCAGCACTTTCATTGGACATCACATCACCCCATCTGTTCTTCATTTTGCAAAAAGAGAACACCCCCCACCCCACACTTTAAATGGCCAGCTAATAAATGGCAGAGACAGGACCCATCCCAGTTTCCTAACTTCAGAGATAGAGCTCTTTCCAGAACACATCCACCACTGGGCAGAGGAGCAGGATGATTAAACACTATTAGGGTCAGACTGCTTGGGTTCACATTCTCCTGCTACCACTTTTAAGATGACAGCCATGGGTAAATTTCTTAACTCTCTCTGCCTCAATTTCTTCATCTATAAATGGGGACAATAACCAACCTCTCAGGGTTGTTGTTGACAAATTAATATGTCATACGCCATACATAATTTACCCTGAATAACGCTTTACACATGGTAGGTGCTCAGTAGATACAAGCAATTATTATGAAGATTAGAACCTCTCACTTTGCCTCTGAAATATTTGGTAGTCTTGGAATCATATTCTCCGATGCCAAAATTCTGTCTATAAAAAACAAACCCAGAATTGTGGCTACTGGTGAGAAGGATCCAGGAGAAGTCTCCTTTTCACTAATTGTTACAAATATTGCTACATTAACCTCCTAGAGAGCACAGATGGTGAAAGAAACTGTCCTCATTGTTTTGCTCAGACCTGAAATAACAGGAAGACCAGCAGACATTATAGATGAAGGCTCAACTTGATGACAGTGAGAACTACAGATAATCAGAGGGTATGGTGGGGGTTTAACTGGGGTGGGAAGTAGCCTGGGTTTATACTTCTCTAGAAGTTTATCTTTGATTTAGGACACAATGTAAATCAGGCGTGGGAGTATCATGTGGCATGGACAGGAGAGAAAGGTATTGAGCTGGTTGGCAAGGAGAGACGAGAGAGAGTTCACAGTTGTAGTTTTCAACTTTCACTGACTAAAACCACAGATAACAAGTGTTTGCTGAAGATTCTCCTGACACCTGAGTAATGAACTTGAGTGAAGAGAACATTTATAAGTTAAGATTCACTTCTGAGAGCTTTGTGCATGGGGTGTTTTATTCTTGTAATTGAGGTATTTATGAGAGAAGGACAGAGACCTGTGAGGATGGGTGACAGAGAGAAGGAGCTCTGACTTCAGAGACCTGTACCCTGGTGTTAGAACCTTGACTCTACCATTTGTGAGCTGTATTGGAGCAACTTACTTAACCTCTTTGTGCCTTTGCTTCAAAAATCCATAATCATTCTTATTTGGTGGGCTTGCAATGAAAATTAAATGAAATAACACATGCAAAGCAATTCACTCTATTCTCTGTCCACAGTAGACAGGCTAAAAAATGATGATGGTGATGACGCAAGATAGCATAGAACTTCTTAAATCAGAAAGGAAAAAATGCGATTAAGGAGATTTCAAATTACATTTCTTTTTTTTAATACAATTTATTGTTAAATTGGCTTACATACCAACACCCAGTGCTCATCCCAACAAATGCCCTCCTCAAGGTCCATCACCCATTTTCTCCTCTCCCCCAAACGCCCCCATCCATCCTCAGTTTGTTCTCTGTATTTAAGAGTCTCTTATGGTTTGCCTCCCTCCCTTTATGTCTGTAACTATTTTTTCCCCTTCCCTTTCCCCATGGACTTCTGTTAAGTTTCTCAAGATCCACATATGGATCCACATATGGAAAATATATGATATCTGTCCTTCTCTGACTGACTTATTTCACGTACCATAACACCCTCCAGTTCCATCCACATTGTTACAAATGCCATGATTTAATTCTTTCTCATTGCCAAGTAGTATTCCATTGTATATATAAACCACATCTTCTTTATCCATTCATCAGTTGATGGATATTTAGGCTCCTTCCATAATTTAGCTATTGTTGAAAGCACTGCTATAAACATTGGGGTGCATGTGCCCCTATGCATCAGCACTCCTGTATCCCTTGGGTAAATTCCTAGTAGTGCTATTGCTGGGTCATAAGGTTGTTCTATTTTTAATTTTTTGAGGAGCCTCCACACTGTTTTCTAGAGTGGCTACACCAGTTTGCATTCCCACCAACAGTGCAAGAGGGTTCCCATTTCTCCACATCCTCACCAGCATCTGTAGTTTCCTGATTTGTTCATTTTAGCCATTCTGACCAGTGTGATTAAATTACCTTTCTTTAGGCAGTTTTGAAGGTAGAACTTTTATGAATGTTGTTTGAGCAGAATAATGAAAGTACCAACTCTACTTTTGACCATCCCTGCTGCAAGCCAAGATTCAGTGAGAACAAGTGAATGCTTGGACAGTTATATTCATACAATTGAGAGGTGAGAAAAGTTCAAACGAAACACTGAAACCACTATTGAAAATCAACCAGTTTAAGCTCTGCTATATTTGGAATTGTCAAAACAGTTTTTGATGACTGGGAGAAGTTGTCCCAGGGAAAGGAGCTCTCAGGAATAATGTTATAAACACATCCAGGCATACTTCATTTTATATATGGGAATATTACTGAAGGTGTAGGTTCTCAATATAATTTTGACAAATAGAGTCATGTGATATATGTACTAATTCACTTATTTAAAAAAAAAAAAAACAAACAAAAAACCATGGAGCGCCTGGGTGGCTCAGTTGGTTGAGGGTCTGACTTCAGCTCAGGTCATAATCTTGTGGTTTGTGAGTTCGAGCCCCACATCAGGCACACTGTTGTCAGCACAGAGCCTGCTTCAGACCTTCTGATCTCCCTCCCTCTCTCCCCCTTCCCTGCTCACGTTCTCTCTCTCAAAAATAAATAAGCCTTTTAAAAAAGAGAAAAGAACCTTAAGGTATATTCCTTTGTAAAAAAGCAAGCAGGGAAAAAAGTAGGAAAAAAAGGAAAGAAAGGAGTGAAACCACTTTGTAAAATTATTTGACAGTGCCTACCAAAGCTGAGCATACGCTCATATCCAATGACCCAGAAATTCCACTCCTAGAAATATACCCAATAAAAATACATACAGGGCGGGGCACCTGGGTGGCTCAGTCGGTTAAGTGCCTGACTCCGGCTCAGGTCATGATCTCACAGTTCATGAGTTCGAGCCCCATGTCGGGCTCTGTGCTGACAGCCAGCCTGTTTTGAATTCTGTGTCTCCCTCTCTCTCTGACCCTCCCCCGCTCACATTCTGTCTCTCTCTCTTTCAAAACTAAATAAACATTTTAAAAAAATACATACAGGGCCCTCTGGGTGGCTCAGTCAGTTAAGAGGCCGACTTCAGCTCAGGTCATGATCTTGTGGTCTGTGAGTTCAAGCCCCTCATCGGGCTCTGTGCTGACAGCACTAAGCCTGGAGCCTGCTTCAGATTCTGTGCTCCATCTCTCTCTTCCCCTCCCTCACTCACATTCTGTTAAAACTTTAATGGATAGGAGTTGCTTCTTATTGATGAGCAAAGAAAGTGGTGTCTTGAGATGGAATCTACCCTGGGGAAGATGCTGTGAAGATTGTTGAAATGACAACAGAGGATTTAGAATATTACATAAACTTAATTGGTAAAATAGCAGCAGAATTTGAGAGGACTAATCCCAATTTTGAAAGAAGTCTCACCATGGGTAAACTGCTATCAAACACCACTGTATACTACAGAGAAATAATTTGTAAGAGGAAGAGTCAGTTGATGCAGTAAAATTCATTGCTGTCTTATTTTAAGAAATGGCCACAGCCATTCCAACTTTCAGCAACCAGCACCCTGATCAGTCAGAAGCCATAACATTGAAGCAAGACCTTCACTAGCAAAAAGATTACAACTCACTGAAAGCTCAGATGATGATCAGCCATTTTTAGCAATAGAGAATTTCTTAATTGAGGTATGAACATTGTTTAGACAATAATGCTATTTCACACTTAACAGACCACAGTATAGTGTAGACATAAGTTAACTTTTACATGCCCTGGGAAATCAAAACCTTCTGTGATACTGGCTTTACTGTGTGGTGGTCTGTAACAGGACTTCCAGTATCTCTGAGGAAAGTCTGTACATATATAATAGAAATGCCTACCTATGCTCACCAAAAGACATGTACTAGAATGATAATATGAAGGAAAATTAATAACAGATAAAAAGGGAACCACCCAAATGGCCACTAACAGCAGGATGGATTAATAACTGTGAGGGGTGTCTGGGTGGCTAAGTCAGTTAAGCGTCCAACTTTGGCTCAGGTCATGATCTCACGGTTCGTGGGTTGGAGCCCCGTGTTGGGCTCTGTGCTGATGGCCAGCTCAGAGCCTGGAGCCTGCTTTGGATTCTTTGTCTCTCTCTCTCTCTGATCCTCCCTTGCTCACACCGCCTCTCTCTCTCTCTCTCAGAAATAAATAAAACATTAAAAATTTAAAAAATAACTGATCTATTCACGCAGTGTAATATTATACAGAATGAAGATGAATAAATCACAATTACACATACCAACACAGATGAATCTCATAAACATAATGTTAAGCAATCAAAGCCAGACACAAAAGATGTACTCTAAAATTCCATTTATATAAATTTCAAAAACATTTAAAACTTATCTATGGTAAGGTGAGATAGTGATAACAAAGAGACATAAGTGGGTATTCAGGTGGGCTGGTTTCTTGATTTAGGTGCTGGTTACATAGATGTGTTTATGTGCAAAAATTCAGCAAGCTGTGTATCTATGGTTTGTACATTTTTCTATTGTGTATGTTATACTTCATGCAAAGTTAGCATTGAAAGAGGAGAGATCAACTAGAACTTGCTAGGCACTGTGCCAGGAACTTCCTCTGCATAATCTCATTTGACCTTGACAGACAATTGTGTGAGGTTCAGTGTTATCTCTATTTTAAGACATAAGATGACCAAGGTTGTAAGATTATTATTTTCTCAAGGTCACAGAGTTCACAAGTGGTAGATCTGAGGCTTGGACCTAGGTCTCAGGAACCTTATGTTCTTTCAGTGAAACCACATTATACTCCAAGAAACATGTTTTGGTAACAGATAATTATTTCTTTGATAGTTTGTTAGGTTTCTTCAACATTTAAAGTGGGAGATACCAATTTTCCCATTAGACACAATTTTTGTTTGGTATTGCAAATAAAATACTAAAATGGTATGACACATAGCACCCAATGAAATAAACTCCATGCTCAACTTGAGAAACTGAAAAGGAATACAAATCAAGTGTGTCTGTGAACAGACTAGGAAGAATCAGGTCCATATATCACCAAGTTTCCTTCAAACAAAGGGGAAGCAGATGATCTAGAGAGATGTTCAAAGCGTTCAATGCAAAACTTTCCATACAGCAAACTGACACTCAGTCTTTCCCTGTCTCTAAAGTTCCTCTCAGAGATGGAAGGTGGTCACATAAAACCCCTGATTAAAACTGACTTCTCATGAGTGATGGGATGTAGCTCTATCCAGAAGCCAGTGCAGCAGACTCTCATTAGGAATCAGGTCTCAGCAACAGAATCATTGGTGTAAGAAGAAGAAAAAATGAAGATTGATTCATGAAGACCAGAAAGTTAAGCTCTGCAAAAGCAAGCTTCAAAGTTCTGCAAGAGCATCTCTGAAAGCCCTCCCTCTCCTGAGGTTCTGAACACCTTGTCTCCTGTTTGAGAATGTTGCTTCTCTGAAACTAGATCACTTTCTTACACCATACACAAAAATAAACTCAAAATGGATAAAGGACCTGAATGTGAGACAGAAAACTATCAAAACCCTAGAGGAGAAAGCAGGAAACAACCTCCTTGACCACAACCATAGCAATTTCTTACTTGACACATCCTCAAAGTAAAGGGAATCAAGAGCAAAAATGAACTATTGGGATCTCATCAATAGTTAAAAAACTTCTGCACGGCAAAGGAAACAATCAAGAAAACTAATAGGCAACCAACAGAATGGGAAATGATAGTTGCAAATGACATATCAGACAAAGGGTTAATATCCAAAATCTATAAGGAACTCACCAAACTCCACACCCAAAAAACAAATAATCCAGTGAAGAAATGGCAGAAGACATGAACAGACACTTCTCCAAAGAGGACATCCAGATGGCCAACAGACACATGAAACGATGCTCAGCGTCCCTCCTCATCAGGGAAATGCAAATCAAAACCACACTGAGATACCACCTCATGTTGGTCAGAGTGTCTAAAATGAACAAATCAGGAGACTCTAGATGCTGGCGAGGATGTGGAGAAACGGGCACCCCCCTACACTGTTGGTGGGAATGTAAACTGGTGCAGCCTCTCTGGAAAACAGTGTGGAGGTTCCTCAAAAAATTAACCATAGAACTCCCCTAGGACCCAGCAATAGCACTGTTAAGAATTTACCCAAGGGATATAGGAGTGCTGATGCACAGGGACACATGTCCCCCAATGTTCATAGCAGCACTTTCAACAATAGCCGAATCATGGAAAGAGCCTAAATGTTCATCAAAGGACAAATGGATCAAGAAGATGTGGTATATCTATACAATGGAATACTACATGGCAATGAGAAAGAATGAAATCATGGCATTTGTAGCAACGTGGATGGAACTTGAGGGTGTTATGCTGAGCGAAATAAGTTAGGCAGAGAAAGATGGATACCATATGTTTTCACTTACAAGGGGGACAGTAGACACTTAACAGAAGACCATGGAGGAGGAGAAGGGGAGGAGGAGAGGGAGGGAGGCAAACCATGAGAGACTCTTGAATACTGAGAACAAACTGAGGGCTGATGGGGGTAGGGTAGAGAGGAAGGGGGGTGATGGGCATGGAAAAGGACACTTGTTGGGATGAGCACTGGATGTTATATGAAAAGCACTTGACAATAAACTATGAAAGAAAAAAAGAAAGAATAATCTTGAAAAAAAAGAGAGAAGGTTGCTTCTCTTATCCTTTCTTCCCATATAATCTTCCTCTCTCCTTACCACCAGCTTCTGAAGATCTCTGCACTGGGGTGGGTCCTGAAACCAGACTATCTGGATTCAAATCTCAGCTCTACCACAGACTTATCACATGATCTTAGGCAAGTACTTAACTATCCTGTGCCTCAGTCACCTCATCCATAAAATGGGGATAATAATAGTATCCACCTCATAGAATTGTTGGAATTACTAAAAGAGTTAATACAGGTAAGATATTCAGAATACCTATAATATAGCACTAAGTAGCTGTTAGTATTATCACTTACATACAATGTTCTCCACATATATAATTCCCAAGAAAAAAAGATAATTTTCTTTCTTGAAAATTGTTGATTACTTTCTTCATAGTACTTATTAGTACTTCAAGTTATTTGTATTTGTTTACCTACAGTCTCCCACAAAAATGCTATCCCCAGGAAAACAGTGACCTTATCCTTCTTGTTCACTACTCTATGTCTGGTTGCTAAATACAGTCCTCAGAACATAGAAGGCTCAACAAATAAACCTAAAATAAATGAACTGCAATTATAACTAACTGTCTTGGATTATCTAAATGATTTCAATTTCTGAGATTGTATAGTAAAGTTTGCACAGTGAGAGACACTGTGTTATGTAAATTTGTTTGAATCCTGATTTCCTGATAACATGGGTAGCAAGAGTTTGGAGAGTAGAGGATTTATCTGAAAATATATTTGCAGCTATTTGATTTCCTGAGTTTGAATGAAAAAGGATGCCTATATTTGAAAGGTAAAGCAAGTAAAGGCCTCTCTTTTTTCTCCCTGGACATTTTTGTAAGCAAATAAGTTCTTCCAACAGCTCTGTCCACTTCGTTGCTATGTTTCTGTTACTTTTCCTGATCCTGACATCTATTTTCTTTCATCCATCCACCCATCCATCCATCCATCCACCCATCCATCCATCCATCCATTCATTTTTGAGAGAGAGAACATGAACTAAGGAGGAACAGAGGAAGAAGGAGAGAGAGAATCCCAAGCAGGCTCCATGCCCAGGGTGGAGCCCATAGCAGGGCTTGATCTTACAACATGAGATCATGACCTTAGCCTGTATATAGAGTCAGACCTGAGCTAAAATCTAGAGTCAGATGCTTAACTGACTGAGCCACTGAGGCGCCTCTGATCCTGACATTTAGAGCAAAATTCCTGGCAGAGATCAAACAGCAATGTGTCAGCACCATGGACAGCAACATGAAGGATGGAGGCATTATGAGCACCCCATTTTATGGTTCAGAATATGAATATTGCAGATGTTTCAAGTTACCAAATACCCCATACAAATCCTTTATTTTGCTATAAGCTGCACTGAGTTTTAAAGTAGAATAATTCATGTGTGCTTTTGGTTTGCTTGATCAGTGGAGAATGAATTTGACTTCTTCTCTACAAAGAAACTTAAGTTTTAAGTGACTTTATGAGGGGCGCCTGGGTGATTCAGTCGCTTAAGCGTCCGACTTCGGCTCAGGTCATGATCTCACCGTTCGTGGGTTCGAGCCCCGCGTTGGGCTCTGGGCGGACAGCTCAGAACCTGGAGCCTGTTTCAGATTCTGTGTCTCCCGCTCTCTCTGCCCCTCCCCAGCTCATGCTCTATCTCTCTCTGTCTCAAAAATAAATAAACGTTAAAAAAAAGTGGCTTTATGAGCCAGTCAGTGTGTTGGGGGCCTTTATCTATACTTAATCTCATTTAATTCTCATGTCAACACTATGAGAGCACTAGATTTAGAACCATAAAACTCTACATTTAAATCCTGACTCCACCTTGTAAAGTTATTTAACCCCTCTAAGTTTCTTTTCTAGTCTACAAAATAGAAACAGTGTCCCATCAGCCTGGAAACTCTAGTCTAAAACTCCTCTTTATAATAAATCTCAGTATTCCTATCTGTAAAACTGGGGCAATAACTGCATGCTGTAGGTTGAGTGGGAGATAGGAGGTAACACAGCACCAAGGTAACAATGAATGCACCAAATCTGAAATAGTGAGAAGACAACCTTGATACCAGTGAAGGGAGAAGAGATAGGACACACATGGTTTAATATGTGGGTGGGTAAAGACAAGAGCCAAATTTTAGAGGACCTGAAAGCCAAACCAAAAAATTCAGATATGTCAATAGCCTTGAAGAACTTCTTTTATGACCAGCACTGTGTTTTCCATTTCTTTCTTACCACCCAGCCCCCTCTCAACACATACAACAGCTACCATTAGCCTGGCACATAGTAAGTGCTTAATATATGCACATTTATCGACTGAATGGTTTTGAAGAAGCTTAGAAAATAGCTAATGACCCAGGTGGCATTCAAAGAGATTACAATCACCTGTAGTTATGGGCTAGCTCTAATAAGAAGTGGAAGTAAGATAACTCCAAGGCCTTAGAAGTTTGTCCAAAAACTGCACAAAACCAAAATGGAGAGATAGGGATGTTCACTCTGGTTTCAGGGAATAGAAAGCCTCTGCACATAGCATTCTCTTCATTCATTCAATCAACAACTACTCATTAAGCATCTATTATGTACCAGGCTCTATGCTAAATAAACCATGGAACTAGGACATAGAACCTGCCTTCAATAAAGCTCATATAGGCCTCCCACACACACCCAAATATATAAACTATAAGCATACTGCATTACTTAAACCCATGAGAGTTTGGTTAAAGTCTGGATAATAAGGGCATTAGCTTATTATCCATTAGCTTACCCAGTGCATTAGTTGCTCTCCGAACTTCATCCAAAAAGTAACCAAGGTTCTCTTGAGTAATCAAAGTTCAGATTGTATGGATTTATTTAATAAGCAAATGTATCTACTCAGTTCCTGAGTTTGGATAGAGACCTCTATTTGCTGAAGTAAACTAGATAGAGAAGACAATCACGAGGCTAACATGAGAGGAAAGAGCAGGATCATTTTTATGCAGCAGAATGTCAAGTTTGTCTTTTAATTGCTCAGTGAACTGGTTCAGTGGGGGGGAATCAATCAAAACAAAAGCTGTAAGTGTTCATATTTAAGTTTAAAGAGTTACTAGCTTTAGGGTCAACCAACCACATATCTTCACAGGGTTCTTTGAGAGTCACCACAGTGAAGAATCAGCCCTCCTACCTCCCTACCCTCTCACATTAACGAAAAGGATTAGGGCCTCTCAGGGGTGGTCTTGTAGGAGTGTACTGTGCATGAAGCATCTCTCTCTCTCTCTCTCTCTCTCTCTGCCCCTTCCCCACATGCACATACTCTCTAAATAAATAAATAAATAAACAGGTTGTAATCTTCTACTCCTTAGAGACACTAAGAAAGAACAAAATGAAGATCCTTTATCCATTTTGAGTTTATTTTTGTGCATGGTGTGAGAAAATGATCTAGTTTCATTCTTCTGCATGTTGTTGTCCAGTTCTCCCAACACCATCTGTTAAAAAGGCTGTCTTTTTTCCATTGGATATTCTTTCCTGCTTTGTCAAAGATCAGTTGGCTGTATACTTTTGGGTCCACTTCTGAGTTCTCAATTCTGTTCCATTAGCCTAAGTGTCCATCCACAGATGAATGGATCAAGAAGATGTGGTTTATCTATACCATGGAATACTGCATGGCAATGAGAAACAATGAAATCTGCCCATGTGTAGCAACATGGATGGACCTTGAGGGTGTTATGCTGAGCGAAATAAGTCAGGCAGAGAAGGACAAATATCATATGTTTGCAAGTATAGGAGGATTAGGAGGAACTTGACGGAGGAACAAGGGGGAGAAGAAGGGCGGAAATGGTGGGGGAAAGGAAGAGAGGCAAACCATGAGAGACTCTTGAATGCTGACAAAAACTGAGGACTGATGGATGTGGGGAGGAGGAGGAATGGGCATGGAGGAGGGCACTTGTGGGGATGAGCACTGAGTGTTATGTGGAAACTAATTTGACAACAAACTATTTGTAAAAAAAAAGAACAAAATGAAGAAAAAGGATGTTTAAAATGTTTTAGAATTTTTGAAGTTTTTACTTCAGACTGCAGTTAAGATTTTAATTCCTTCTGATAACTTTCAAGGAAGAAGCAATAGGTGTTTGAAAGTGACAACATGCTTAAATGTGGCCACAAATGCACTTTAGAAGGGCTGCAGTAGTGACTTTTTAGTTTTTTCAGAAAGAATGTCACTTGCTTATTAATAAAAGTATACATTCAGGTGTGGCAATTTACTTGTTGAATGTTGGGTCTGCAAATTAGGTTTTACTTCATGGTTTCCTATTACCCACTTTTTGCTGGGCAGTATTCCAAGTACTGAAGATACAATTATGAATTTTTTTCAAAAATTCTTGCCCTGATGGCATTTAGGCTCTAGTGGGAAAAAAACAGTTGATTAGGACATGAAAGTGATAAAGTTCTTTGAAGAAGAAAAAGTGGATGATGCGCTGGAGATCTCCAGGCTACCTTAGAATAGGTGGGTAGTCAAGGAAACCTTCTCAGAAGAGGTAACAGTGGAACTAAGATTTGAGTGATAAGAAGGAGAAGTCATGGAAAATTTGAGGAAGAGAGGCTAGGCAAAGAGAAAAGTAATTAGAAGGGTTCTGGCGTAGGAATGAGGTTTGTGTTTAACGGACCAGGGGTCCTTTAAGGACCAGGAGGGGCATTGGGAGGGAAGCCACTGTGTCCAGAACATGATATGCAAAGGGAAGAAATATACCAAGTAGGATTAAAAAGGAGGCAGGTGTTAAATCATAGGTCCTTATGTTTACCACAAGGAATATGGGTTTTGTTTTATTGAAATGGGTTGTTATTAGAGGTTTTTAAATGAGTAAGTGATATAATTTGAGTTGTGTATTTAAAAGATCACTTCGTCTGTCTTATAAAAACTGAATTGCAGTGTTGGGGGTGAGGAAAGCCAAGAGTGGAAGCAAGACCATCTTTTAGGAAATTATAACGATGGCCTAGCAAAGTTCGTGGTAATTGAAAATGAGGAGTGGCAATGGAGATGCTGAGAAGGGGGTGGGTTTGCGAACCACCCAAACTAAGATTGAAAGAGCATGTCTGGGAGTAGAATTCAAAAGCTGTGCCTTGGGGCACCTGGGTGGCTCAGTCAGTTAAGCCGCCAACCCTTGGTTTCAGCTCAGATCATGATCTCATGGTTTGTGGGTTTGAGCCCTGTGTCGAGCTCTGCACTGACAGTGTGGAACCTGCTTGGGATTCTCCCTCACTCTCTCATTCTCTCTCTCTGCTCCTCTCCTGCTCATGTTTTCTCTCTCTCAAAATAAATAAACTTTAAAAAAAAAAAAAAAGGCTGTGTCTTGGGCATGTTAAGCCAAGATATGTATTAGCCCGGGAAGCAAAGCTGTAGAAGAGATGCTGGCACCACACATCGACTGCCACCGATGGCCCTTATGGTGCTGTCCAACCCAAAGTTTCTGGGATCCTAAGCTCCTCCTTCACAGATTTTATAAGGAAGTCCAATGACTTCAGGGGTTGTCTGTGAGTGAAAGAAACCCTGACAATTTTAAAGTGACAATTGCATTCTAACTTATCTCTGAAAGTGGCCTAAGAAGGTTGTTAATACACTTGACAATAATCCCCAATGACTAAGCCATGTGTGAATCTCTTTATAATAGTGCAGAGTTCTTCTTTCTTTGCACTTGATAAAGAATTCATTTATTTCCTATCAAGATCATTCTGCTTCAATATTTGGCTATGATTAAAAGTGATGTGACTATAAATGCAGATAAATTATTCACAGCATGGCCCACCAAATTACAAATTCTTTCTTCTCACAGTAGAGCTGCAGAAGACACCTCTCTACCTTCCTTCAGAAGCCTGAAATTCAGCAGTTCACCTGGGGAGAGGCATAAAGCCAAAGTGGCTCTTGTCTGAATTTGCAACACAGTCAAAATGAAATCTGGCTTTTGGAAAAATTTCCATTTTCATTGGCCCCTTACCACCCTCATTCACTAAAATACAATTTCCTCTTCTGTAATGCCAACTGGAAAATCTAAGGCTCTTAGAAACTCTTTGAAGGTCCAGAAAGCCCTCCTGTTGTCAACTACCTTTGAAGAGTGCCTCTGATTTACACATGTTTGCTGCCAGTAAGTAGCTATTTGGCTACCTGTTAATTTATCTCCAGTGGGCCTAGAGAAGGAAAAGAGGGCGTGTTGGTACCTAGGAGTGTCCTTTTACTTAAGCCTTCTAGGGATTCTTTAAAAAGTTGTCTCCTAATACCATGCAAATCCCCAGTCTTTGTGTTGGTGGAATAATGGGTTGATTTTCCATGAGCAGATCTAGCTTTTCCATTAAGAAAGGAAGAATATTTGTTAGCTCTAAGTTGTCAGATCCATTGGTTTGGGGTTTCTTGGAAAGGTGGTTTATTTGCATTGGGTTCAGAGTAAAACATATCCACACAATTATTTTTTTATTTTAATATGAGGGCTCATCTGCTATGAGAAACAAAATCAACTCCTATTAATTTAAGTATTCTGAGGATTTAAAGATAGGCCTTTAGATACTGACAGACTGAATGAGAAGGGTATCAAGGAAGCAGGCAGGTCTAGAGGTTCCAGAAGCAGCCTCTCTGGCAGTCGTTCTCATCCTGGCTGCACGCTGGAATCATCAGGGGAGATTTTAAAGCTTTTAAAGAATATTGATGTCTTGACCCTGTCCTTCGAGATTCTGATTTAATTGGTCTTGGATGAGACTAGTCTTATTGAAGACCTGCTGTTAAAAATTACTGTTCTTCAACCATCTTTAGTCCCCTAATCACACTGTTTGAGACTGCAGTCCCAGGGGAAGGAGGGCACTACTGGCTCAGTTTGATTCACAAGCCTGCCTCTTGGCCAGGGGAAGACAGGGAAGCTGGTTACCAGCCCCACCAGACTGGAGAAGAGGTCTAAGGAAACCATGGTACTATCTGGAGAGCAAATTGAAGTTAGGGAGCCAAAATGTCAAAAATGACAATTTTCCATCCTTTCCCCAGACATAAAGGCACAATTTAATTGTTACACAAACTCATGGGAAACAGTACCCATGATGCTGGAATTTTGTGCTTTACTAGTACCATCCTTTCCAACAGAGCAGGAACTCAGAGAAATAGATATAAGATGCCCCCTAGCATCACATTAATATGCGTAGTTAAGCTCACCATTCCAGATGCAGCTCAAATGAAAAACTCACCGTTGCTGCAATGAGCCTAGCTCCAGGGAGGGACCAAGATCTTCTGTCACCACTTTCATGAACTGAAGGTACAGGTGAGACAATGAAGAATCCTGTTCTTTCTCTCCTTACATTAGAAATCATGACAACTACATGGACTCCCACTAAAAGAAAACCCTGTGTTCTCTTGATGAACATAAGCTCCATCTCCCTCCCCCCATCCTTTGCACTATTACTGCAAATACTAATGTTAATCAAGTTGAAAAACAGTTACTCCAAACTGAGAACTATCCACCAGAATGATTGGTATTCATCTGATGACAGCACTGCAGGCAAAGAAAATAATGAATAGAGTATGTGGGACTGCTTTTGATAGGAAACACTGTACCCGTGCCTGGGACAATAAAGCCTAATCTTGCTAAAGAAGCAGAACTAACACAGTGACCTATGCAGCACAATTATCATGGATGTTGACATCTCTGGTCACCTGTGAGACTGTTTCTGTGTTTGAAAATAAGCCAGGCTTTCTCCGAGCAGCCTAAATAACAAAAAGTAAAACCCACCCATGATTAGTACCTGTGTGAAATTCCACTCAAGAACAAATGAGAGAGAGAAGAGAACCTCTTTAAATCCTTCCCCCTGTACACATACCCTAATCTTCATGTTTCTTCACTCCAGGGATTCTTAATCTGGGGTCCAAACACAGCCTGAACTCAATGAAATCAAATGCAAAATATTGCCTGTATGTGTCGCTCTGGGCAGAGGCACCATAAATCTCTTCAGATTTTTGAGAGGTTTCATGATCCACAAAAAGACTTAGCCTCATAGCTGTATGGACACTTGATCTTCTTCTTTTCCATGCCTTTTCTAGACCTCGCCCTCTACAAATAGGTCTTGTCTCCAAACCACCGGAACTCCTGAGAGAAACTAGATCTCTCCTCAAGCACTTGATGGCTGTGTTTTCTCTTTCTGGTCAGTGGTCTGTCACTGGTCAGAATCAGAGGACCTGTGGCCTCAGAAGACCTCAAGGGCACCTACCCCCTTGGGGTGGGGGGTGGGGGAAGTGTCTTTATAAAATGGCTTGACACTATCCCATTTCAGATAACTATGGTCCTCAGAGATTCTGATTCCTTAACAATAAAGAAAATTTAAAAAATAAGAAGAAGAATAAAAACAAAATGTGAAGGGTTTTGCTGGGAAAGAGTGTATATTTTAGGGCTTTATTTTATTAGTTTGCACTCCCAGATTCAAAACCTAGTATGTACAAGAAAACAGCCAAATATAAACTGTAATTCCTCAATGTTGGCTGGATGGAAGTGTATGGATTGTGTATTCCAGATCTTTCTTCCTACACCCCCCCAAATTAACATTAGCCTGGCAATTTCCTATGTATCCCTTTAATCTTTGGTCTTGCATCACATTGCAATGCCATATGAACAGTGAAGGAACCAAAGGACCAAAAGCCCCATGGGACATGCTGATGGCTAGCTAGCAGTTTTCACACAGCACCTTACAGGGTGAGAAGTAATACCCCAGACAGTTCCTCAAGAGCAAGACTCCCAAAGTCTTGCTTCATACTTAAACTTGCAGTCATTAGTCATCCACTCAGAACACAGGAATTTAGCAATGATTATGAATCAGGCATTAAGCCAGACATAAAAGTTTCAAGTATCAATGGTCTCAGGCCTCAAGAAATTCAGAATCTAGTTGAGAAGGCAGACACCTATCTCATTAGCTACAGGGCACGAAAATGAGTGAGATGACAGATAGGAACAAAGTGCTAAAACAAACTGAGAAGGGAGCAGGCTGATTCCATCTGTTATACAAGCACCAGATTCTTGCTATTCAAAGTGTAGTTGAGAGATCAGCAGGGTGGGCATTACTTGAGGGCTTGGTAGAAATACAGCATCTCAGGCCTTGTCCCAGACCTGCAGAAGCAGAATCTTCATATTAATAGGATCCCAAGTGATTTATGGGCATGCTAGAGTTTGAAAGGCTCTGTGTTAAATGTCAATGAAAAGGCAGGTACCTGGATGCCTGCTAATGTACCTGACTGCAGCTGCAAGTAGATGTGCTGGGAACATGGGGGGGGTGGGGGGGACATTTTACATCTGTTTGAACTTATGCGAATGCAGGATTTAGAAAAAGTTGCTAATTAGAAGTAAATTAAGCGGTTCTACCAACTCTGAGACCAGACTCAGACCCTTCACGCCTGGGTCTTGGTAAGAGAAAGGAACAATAACTAGTGTTCCCCACATTCCGAGGTGCCTCATTACTTAAGTCCTGTATTTTTTTTTTAAATTTTTTTGTGTTTTTTATTTATTTCTAGGAGATAGAGAGAGCATGAGCAGGGGAGGGCCAGAGAGAGAGGTAGTCACAGACTGAAGCAGGCTTCAGGCTCTAAGCTGGCAATCAGCACAGAGCCCGACGCGGGGCTCGAACCCACCAACCGCGAGATCATGACCTAAGCGAAAGTCGGACGCTCAACCGACTAAGCCACCCAGGCGCCCCTTAAGTCCTGTGTTATACTATTAATGACAAAAATGGGACTGGAACCTCACTCTCCTGACTGACCTGCCCTGAGAAGATGTAAAACATATGGAATGGTTATGAATACTGACTCCAAAGTCAGAGAGACCTGGGTTTGAATCCAAGTTTTGCTATCAATCATCTATCTGTATGATCTTGGGAAAGTCACTTGATTTCTCTTAATGTCCCTCAAATTTGGCATTTGTAAGAAGTAGTACTTAATTCAAAGACAGTCAGCAGAATTTATTGAGATAATGTGTCTACAAACTTTAAATCACTGAATGCCTGGCACACAGCAAGAATCCGTAGTGTTTGATATTTTCATTATTTTTAGCTGTAGCAGCAGACTCTGGCCAGCTATTCACCAAACCCACTTTCCTTCACTCCTGAGCACACATCTAGACTACATTTTCCAGAATCCCATTCTGTTTGGAGTAGCCAGGAGGGTATAGTTGCAAGAGACAGGTGCTACTTCCAGACCTGGATGATCAAAACCTCCTGTGTGACCCTCCACTCTCTGTCCTCCACATGCTGCTGGATGGATGGCTTTGGGAACCATGGGCTAAAGACAGCAGCCCATCAGTCAGCCCGGGCTTATATGGAGCAAAGCTACACCACCACCATGATAATCATCTTCACCTCACAGAAGTTCTTAGGCAGGTAAGATGGGCTCTTATAAGTAAATGCATCATAGAAATAAAGGCTGTTTTCTAGAGGCAATTTGCCTTAATGGTTAGGAACTAATCTTCTTGAATTCAAACCTCTGATCTTCTACTTCCTGGTTAGTAACCTTAGTCAAGTTAACCTTTATATGCCTCAATTTCCTTAACCATAAAATTGGAAAAATAATTAGAATCTACCTCATCTGGTTGTTCTGAGTACTAAGTGGATATGCATAAAGCCACTAAAATAGCATCTAGTACATGACAGGCAATTAATAAACATTGATGGTGTATTACTTTTAAATAAGACATCATATTAAATCAATTACCCAAAACTTCCTGCTTTGTCCATTTGGCTTTTTGACAACTAAAATAAGTAAACTTAGTCCTTTTGTCATCTTTTGGTATTTGTTCAAGAAAACTGAGGGGAACATTTGTAGATAGACTGTCTCACATTTAGGAATTACCCAGACACTGGAGCAGAGGTCTGTAAATAATTATGATATTAGTATAACTCATTTTCCTAACACTCTCTCTGGGTTTCAATACCACAGACATCATAGACTCACGACTGCTGGGTAGGACAGCATAGAAATGCACATTTTCCAAACCATATTTCAAACTGAAAAGATTCTAAAATTCCAAGTCTTTGTTCCAACAGTTAGGAAACTGAGATTCTGAGACGTTAGGTACTTTGGCCAAGAACACAGCTTGTTATAAGACAACGGAACAGAATCTAAGTCTCCCAATGCCCCTGTTTCTGACCATTATATCATCCTGCTCCTCAAGGGGTAGTAAAGAAAAAACAAGAAGCAATGGAACTGAAAAGGAAGAAAAGCTCTGAAAGATCATTCTAGACTTAATTCTAAGATTTCAACTACTCATAAGACACATAGAGTTTTTATCCAACCACAGGCTCCCAATCAGGCCTAATCAAGTGTGGATTCTAACACACCTAATCTTGGGTTTTCAACTTCAGACTACTACATAAGTCTTTCCATTAGTCCAAAAGTCTTTGACTTTGGCTGTACATTAGTGTCATACGAGAAAAATTTGGAAAAACACTTATGCCTGAGCCCTACCCCAGATTAATTAAATCAGAATCTCAGGATAGGGGCTTAAATATCACTTTTTTAAAAGTTCCCAAGTGATTTTAAAGTGCACTCGCACTTACAAACCAATGCTTCAACTCAAGGATTTTGAGGGCTAGCGGGGGAAAGAAATGCTTCCAAAACTGAGATGCTAGGGTTTTGCCTGAACATCCCCCCCCTACTAAAAACCTCCAAGGCATTCACTCAATAAACATTCAAGAACTTCTTTGTGCTAGCTGCTAAGGATATAAAAGCAATAGACCACAGTTCCTTGTCTCGAGTGCAAACTGCCTCCATCAAGTGGACTGGACATCTTGGTCAATGCATATCTCCTCCCTGCTGAGCAGCCCTGCCCCCTCCAAATTAGTCTCTGTGCTCCTAAATGATGATCTATAGTTGGAGCTGAGAAAAAGAGATGGTTAATAACCTTCTCAAATGATTCTGTCCTTGCTGGAATCTGAACTCAAAACTCACATCGAAAAAAACAACCAGCCTTTTCATTATTGGATGTTATCTTTTCCTGATTAGTGGGCCTCCGAGAGGTCAAAGCAGAGTGAAGAAATGCAATTTATTTATGACTGGGTGAATAATCAATTACTATGGAGATCTGTGTAATACTTCTTGATATTCATCATGTGCAGACTCTGTTGAAAATGCTTAAAGCCACTTGTTTTCATAGGTCCACAAAGTGTTTGATGGCAATATAGTGGTTCCAATAAATGAAACTGTTAGGAATTGATGGGCTACAGTAAGTCTTGGGTAGAACAAGGCTGAGAATACCTGCTCTATCATCAGTAATCAGGCTTCTGTGACATACTTAATCACCATCAGATATTGAGTTTTACAGGCAGCTCCGTGGTTGAGTTATTAACAAATTCTTCTTCTTCCTTTTTTTTTAATCTGGAAAGACCTTGACATTTGAAAGATGTTAAAAGAATCTCTACACACAGGCAACGATTCAAAGGATAATTTGTCCTTTGTGAAATGATGAGTAGAAAGCTGTTATGGTGTCTCTCCTATCAAAGATCATTAGCCTTTAATGAAACATGGTTCTGAGTACAATATCACTTATTATAGAGACTTAATTAAATTAATCATACAAACTATGATTTCATAGATAAAGCAAATGTTTAAGTATTTTTTCCCAACAAGCTGAGTAGCAGCATCTCCAAAGGATTCCCTTTAGACCAAATTTGCCAAAACAGAAAAATATCAAATGTCTCACACCCACAGAAACAATAATAAAACCAAGTAAGATGATCCAAAACGAATCCTTAAAAACATAGATCCTCAAAAGCTTTGTTAACTCCAAAGGGCAAATTGGCAAGATGACCACACACTCCTCTTTTTTGGCCCAAGTTTTCCGATGGATGGGCTACATTAGGACAAGAGACCTTTCCCTGAGGATGGGAAGCACCAGGCCTTCAGTAAAAAATTAAGCCTCAACTCGGGTCACAAGGTTCAAGAATGCTTGGCTGCAAGTGGCAAAGAAAGAACCCATATCTATGCTGGGCCATTAGCATCAAAGCTGGGGGGGGGTAAGGGGAGCCTTCTGATTCAGCGAGATGAAAAAGGAACCCAAGCATATTGGGATTAAGTAGAAGAGGGGAAGTTGATCCTAAATAATGGCTCTGATTTTCTGAAAGCCAGGAGGAGCATGGTGCATGACTGCTATATATTTTAAAGATGTAGGAAGAAATAAATTATCAAAAGCATTATTGGGCAGTTAAGTTAGGATACTACAGTAAACTTATAAACTGCAGAGTGGGACTGAAAAAAAGGGGTAGGGTAAGTAAGCACATCAGTGATTACAACAGTGTGATATTGTGATCTGTAATAAAAAATATATATATGATCTTCATCCACTCTTCCTGGCACAGAGTTCCTGAAACTCTTGGAATTTCCTAAGTGATAAGAGCAATAAAGGCACCTTGTTATGTTAATGAGGTGACTCTGGACGTCTCCTAAGAATGGGGCCATTGCCAGGAAAACCAACCTTGTGATTGAAGGATTGGGGCTTTTAGTCCTACCTCCTGACCTCGGGGAGGGAGAGAGGCTGGAGGTTGAATTAATTGCCAATGGTCAATGATTTAATCACTCATGGCTATGTAATAAAGCCTCCCTAAAAACCCAAAAGGATGCATTCAGAGAGCTTCCAAGTTGGAGAAACAGAACACTTTCAAATGTCACCATGCCAGCCCTAAGCTCCACAAGGAGAGAAGCTCCTTTGTTCAGGACTTTGCCCCATGTACCTCTTCGTCTGGCTGTTAATTTGTGTCTTTTGATATCCTTTGTAATAAACCAGTAATCTAGTGAGTCAATGGGTTTCCTGAGTTCTGTGAGCTCCTCTAGCAAATTAACTGAACCGAAGGAAGGGGTTGTAGGAACTTTTGATTTATAGCCGGTTGGTCAGAAGCACAGGTGACGACCTGGACTTGTGACTGGTATCTCAGGTAGGGGCAGTCTGGTGGGACTGAGCCTTTAACTGGTGGAATCGGGTGCTCTCTCAAGGTACTGTATCAGAATGAGTTGAACTATAGGACACTCAGCTGGTGTCAGAGAATTGCTTGGTGGTGTGGGGAAAAAACATATACATTATAATTGGAGCCCAGAATATCCAAATGGAGAACACACAGAACCACAGAAAACCTAACTTATAGCTTTACCATACCAAGAGACAATAACAATGTAGCTACAGCTAGTATTTATAGAATACTCACCTTTCTCAGGCACTGTATAAAGCCTTATATATGGATAGTCTCATTCTTACAACTGTATGAAGAGAGTGGACATGATTCTCATCGTATAGTTGGAAAAGCCAAGTTATACAGGACTTAAATAACTGGTCAAGGTCATTCTGACTTTAAGTGGTGGAGCTGGTGTTAGAAGCCCTTGCTCATAATAATATACTACACTGCCTCCACTACAGAAGAAACAGCCATAACTGGAAACAATGAAGATCCACACCTTGTGACATAGGCACCAGGAGAAAAAAGGAAAACAAAGGCAGTGATACTGAGATCATAAGAGGCCAGTGGCTAAAGACCACTGGTCTTTGCTGAAAGACAGTCTCCACATAGGTTATCAGTCAACATGCTACAGAGTTAGGTTCAGGAGTGAAGTCAAAGGCAAGTCTGGAGACTTGCACTTAACAGTGTTCTAAACTTGAAGCTCAAAGAGAAGCTCCACAAGCTCCCCCCACCCCCAAAATTAGAGTTAAGATTGAAATAATAAGAATAACCTTAAGATTCCATCTTTCACACTTAGGAAAAGAAGAGCTCCTGGTAAGGACCGACCCAAAACAAAGCCATTTGCAACTCTCACGGTATGGAAAATACCTGATCAAGAAGAATATTTTCTAGACCCAAAAGACAAAGAGCAAATGGCCAAGCTGATTCCTTGTTTAGAAATATAACTACCATGGTCAGAGGATTCCCAAGAGCAAAAAGAGCCTATCCTGCTTCTTTACTTGTCCTGCCCGGTTGAATGCCAGCTGCGATCCATGCCATCTCACTGGTCCATTTCACACTCTCTGAAATAGGAATGGCCATCCCTACCATTCTAGATCAGTTGTTCTCTTTAGGCAAATGTACCCAACTCCTGAATAGCTGACCCACCCATATCACCCCCAACGTCATCTACTCAAGGCTGGCATATTCATCTTCCCAAGGGGGACCCCAGAGAGCAGGATTCTCCTGCACAACAACTTATAATCCTCTTGTTGACTCCTCAAATAAGGTCACTGTTACTACTGAACTCACAGGAGAATTTCTCCAAGCCACTTATTATAGAAAGAATCTTCTATTCTAGAATGATGACACTATTAACTAGGTTAGTTTATAAAATAATGGCCTTGACTCCCAAACCCGACAAAGATACCACCAGAAGCAAGAGATGGAGAGGGAAGAGAAGAGAGAGAAAAGAAGAGGAAGGAAGAGGAAGGGGAGGAAAAGGGGAGGAAGGGAAGAGGAGAGAAAGAGAAAAAATAAAGGAGGATGAGGGAAGAAGGGACAAAGGCAAGAGATGGGGAAAGGTGGCTGGATAGTGGTTTATTTCCCTAATGAAAATATCAGGAAAATACTGAACATTTAATATCATTAGTAATCAAGTGGAGCTTGTCTCAGTCATGTAAATCTAGTACAAATTAAAAACAAAACAAAACTATTTTTAGGGGCACCTGGGTGGTTCAGTCAGTTAAACATCCTTAGGCTCAGCTCATGATCTCAGGGTCCATGAGTTTGAGCCCGCGTCAGGCTCTGTGCTGACAGCTCAGAGCCTGGAGCCTGCTTCGGATTCTGTGTTCTCTCTCTGCCTCTCCCCTGCTCACACCCTGTCTCTCTGTCTCTCAAAAATGAGTAAAAGTTAAAAAAAACCTATTTTTATAATGTAGCATATTCAAAGAAAGAATTTATTAGATACATATTATTATTAAATATGTGCCAACAAGGAACTCAGTAAAATGGAGCATTTATTTTGAATTAATTTCTTTTAGAAAATGGTGCAGAATTTGTCCTAGCCTGGTGGAAAGGATAAGCATACTCATTGTGAAGCACTAGCTTTCAACCTATTGGAAGTGAGACAGCAAAGGTCCATTGCCACCATCCCTATTTGACCTAACTCTAGAGATATTAACAGAAAACTACTGAAGAAAAAAATTAAGTGCAAAGATGGTGAAGGGGGAAAAAAATAAAAGTATCACCCAGAAAACATGTTTGTAGTCCTAGAAAGGTAACCAGATAATGACTTGCTTGAAATTGAGTATATAAAATAAATCCACAAAACTCAATAACTTTTGCATATACTAGTGCCAGACAGCTTAAAAGTAAAAAGTCAGGTGAAATAAATGATATTTGCAACAGCAATACAAAACATTAAATATTCATTTAACTTGAGACACAACAAGACTTGAAGAAAACTGTAAAACTCTATTAAGAGAAATAAAGAAAACCTGAATAAATGGACTAATGCTCCCTGATCCGAGGGTAAATTTCCAACTTCTTCTGAGAAGAAGAGGAGAAAGCAGGGAAACTGGGCATTATGGGGGACATGGAATGAGCCCCTGGGCTTGAAAGGGACAGTTAAGGGCATAGAGCTGGTTGAGGTGATGAAACTATGTCCTACACTGACTTATAAATTAATACAGTATTGATTAAGATCTACTGGAACACTTTCTAGAACCAGACAAGTACACAGTAAAACTCATCTGGAGGAATAAGAAATAACAAAGACTTTTTTTACTTTAAAAAAAAGTGAAGTTGGATCATTCCACTGGATTATAAACTATAAAGCTTCAGTTACTGAAACGATATGGGGCTGTATTAAAACAAATATCACCGAGTTGACATACACTTGGGTAACAGAATTCAAACTAGTAAAGGAAGGTAATAAATGACATATTAGAAGCAACCAAAAGTGGAAGAAAGACAAGAGACACATGAAAAGATACTCAACATCTGATCATCAGGGAAATGCAAATCAAAATCACAACAAGATACCACCTCACACCTGTCAGAATGGCTGGTATAAAAAAGACAAGCAATAACAAGTATGGATGTGGAGAAACGGGAACTCTTGTGCACTGTTGGTGGGAATGTAAATTGGTGTGGCCACTGTGGAAAACAGTATGGAGGTTCCTAAAGAATTAAAAATAAAAATATCATATGACCCAGTTATTCCACTACTGGGTATTTACCCAAAGAAAACAAAAACACTAATTTGAAAAGATACATGCCTTGAGGGTGTTATGCTGAGCGAAATAAGTCAGGCAGAGAAGGACAAATATCATATGTTTGCACATATAGGAGGATTAGGAGGAACTTGATGGAGGAACAAGGGGGAGAAGAAGGGCGGAAATGGTGGGGGAAAGGGAGAGAGGCAAACCATGAGAGACTCTTGAATGCTGACAAAAACTGAGGACTGATGGATGTGGGGGAGGGGGGATGGGCATGGAGGAGGACACTTGTGGGGATGAGCACTGGGTGTTATGTGGAAACTAATTTGACAATAAACTATTTGTAAAAAAAAAAAAGATTTTATAACCCTCAGATATTTCCTATGATGTTTTTAAAATAAATTTCCCCAAATTAACAAATTTAAAAAAAAAGAAAGAAAAGATACATGCCACCCTGTCTCCTGCAGCAATATTTACAATGGCTGAGATACAGAACCAACCTAAGTGTCCATCAATAGATCAATGTATAAGGAAGATGTGGTGTATGTGTATATATATATATACACAATGAAATATTACTCAACAATAACAAGAAGGAAGGAGATTTTGCCATTGTGAGAACATGGATGGACCTAGAGGGTATTATGCTAAGTGAAGTCAGTCAGAAAGAGTAAGACACATACCATGTGATAAACAAAACAAATGAACAAATAAACAAAAAAAGCAGACCCATAAACACAGAGAACAAATTGATGCTTTCCAGAGTGTAGTGAGTGGGAGGACGGAGTGGGCAAAATGGGGGAAGGGGAGTGGGAGGTCCAGGCTCTCAGTTACAGAGTAAATCATCAGGATGAAAAGTACAGCACAGGGAATACAATCAGTGGTTTTGTAATAGCATTGTATGGTGGCGACAGATGGTATCTTCACCTGTGAGCACAGCATAACACACAGACTTGTCAAATCACTATGCTGCACACCTGAAATGAATATAACACTGTGTGTCAACTATCCTTCAATAAAAAAAAAAGTGGGAAAAAGAACTGTTATTAAATACCAACTTAAAAATGATTTATTGTGTCTTACATACTGGGAGGCAAAATAGCAAATCTCAAACAGGGCAGCAAATTGTGTCTTAACACCGATTTTAACTAAAGTTGACCCTTGAACAGCATGGGTTTGAACTGCCTGAGTCCATTTCCACATGAATTTTTTTCAGTTAATACAGTACAGGACTGTAACTGTATTTTCTTTTCATTGTGATTTTCTTAATAAGATTTTCTTTTCTCTAACTTACTGTATAATGAGACTACAGTATATAATACATACGACATACAAAATATGTGTAAATTGACTATTTAAGTTATCAGTGAGGCTTCCAGCCAACAATAGATTATTAGTGTTAAGCTTCTGGGGAGTCAAAAGTTATATGTGGAGTTTTAGCTGTGCGAGGGTTGGCGCCCCTAACCCTTATCTGATAAAGATGAGAGAATAGTCTTACTACTAAAAACATAAAAGAGAAAAGACCAATGGGCTTGGGAAATTAATTAGTTAATTAGAAGTAGTGTGGAAATACGACAAATGTAACTAACAAAATTTTCACTATTCAAAACAGTATATATAAAGAACTTATGTAAATATATACAAAAAATTGAGATCTATTCATTAAGGGAGCCAGAGAAGATGTTCCACTTAACCCAAAGGAAATCTAAAGGAGTGAAAAAGAGGGATAGAGAGAGAGAGAGAAATTTAACAGCTCTAGCCATTAAAGCAAAACAAACTAAAATAACTTTAAGATATCCTTGAATAAATAACTACAAATAGGAAAACTCAATGCTGGTGGCTATATGGAGGGAGAAAAGTAAGCTGCTGATGGTAAATTTAGTAGAGGATGGTAATGGTGTCATGTCCTTCAGTAGCAAATAAGGCAGATTCCTCCTTCCATGTGATATCCTAGGAGGTAGCTGGGCTTCTGATAGAGGTGGCATACAACTGCCAAGGAAGAAAACTGAAAGTATATCAGCCTTGGCAAATAGCAGCCATCCCATTACAGAGTTTGGCACAGAGGGGCTAAGAGGTCCCTCTACTAAGAAAACAGTAGAACCAGTAATTTTCAAATGTACCAAAAGGACTTGGACAATGAGCGTCTTCTGGTGTTCATATGGACTGAAGTACAGAGATCCTTCCCCAAAATGTACACATAGCCCCTTGTAACTCTGTTACAACCTTACAGCTAAAAACAACACCCCAAACATAAAGTTCCCAATTAACCCAAGAATTACACTTCTAGGAATATACCAAAGAGAAACAGAAACATAGATCCACACAATAACTTGTACACGAAAGTTCATAGCACCTATTATTCATCATAGGCAAAAGGTGGAAACAACACAGTGAATAGTGTTCAGCCATAAAAAGAAATGAAGTTCTGGTACATGCTACAACATGGATAAATCCTGCAAACATTATGCTAAGTGAAAGAAGCTAGTCACAAAGGACTACATATTGTATGGTTCCATTTAGTAAAATGTCCAGAAACAGGAAATCCATAGAGACAGAAAAGAGATTGGTGGTTGCTTAGCACTGAGAGAATTAGGGTACTGGTAATGGGTGCAGGTTTTCTTTTTAGATTAATGAAATGTTCTAAAATTGGGATAGTTGTATAACTGTGCATATGCTAAAAAGGCACTGAATTATACACTTTCAAGGGTGATTGCATGGTATGTGAATTACATCTTGATAAAGCTGTTTTTAAAAAACCCATATAACACATCATTAATATGAACCTCCTTCCCACCCTGATAAACGGAGGTCTGCAGCCAAATTTAACTTAATTTTGGAAAATAAGCTAACAGGATGTTTCTGGTAGCTCAATCTTTCAGAACAACATCCTGCCTACTACCCAGCACATTACAACTTTTCTTTTCTTTTTTTAATGTTTTATTTATTTCTAGGAGAGAAAGAGAGAGAGAGAGACAACATGAGCAGGGGAGGGTCAGAGAGAGAGGGAGTCACAGACTGAAACAGGATCCAGGCTCTGAGCTGGCAGTCAGCACAGAGCCCGACGTGGGGCTCGAACCCACAAACCGCGAGATCATGACCTAAGCGAAAGTCAGACGCTTAACCGACTAAGCCACCCAGGCGCCCCACATTACAACTTTTCTATTTTTTTTTTCTTTTTTCTTTTTTTTTTTACAAATAGTTTATTGTCAAATTAGTTTCCACATAACACCCAGTGCTCATCCCCACAAGTGTCCTCCTCCATGCCCACCCCCACATTACAACTTTTCAATAGGAACCTTAGTAGAGTTCTCAGCCTCTCTTGGTCCTAATAGTCCTCTCTCCTCCCCTCCCCTCCCCTCCCCTCCCCTCCTCTTTCTTTCTTTCTTTCTTTCTTTCTTTCTTTCTTTCTTTCTTTCTTTCTTTCTTTCTTTCCTTTCTTTCTTTCTTTCTTCCTTCCTTCCTTCCTTTCTTTCTCTTTCTTTCTCTCTTTCTTTCTTTCTTTCTTTCGTCTTTTAAATTCAGTTTAATTCTCTATCAAAATAGAACCAGTGTTAGCTCCTGTTTTCCTTCCCAATAAGTCTGCCAAAAACACACACCTCAATTCAATTTCCGCACCTAGTGTTTTGCTCTTAACAACAGGAGATAAGGCTTGGGAATCACAAGATCTTTCTTCTATGCCAATACAACTAAAAGCTTTCTCTTATCCCCCTAATACAACTTTCATTTCAGATTTTCTAATTCACTTTTATATTTCCCACTGATTTCCCATTCTATTCCTGGCACTTCCTTCCCTTTCTCTTTGTCTCAGCCACTTCAAAGACCAGCTTGTCTTCTGTGAAGCCCAGACCTCCTGCCCACTGCTCCCTTATATTTTGGTCAAAGATTTATTTTCATTCTTTGCCAACCTCTCTCAGCCTGGATGTCCCCCAATCTCATCCCTCAACAAGCCATCTGTAAATTTCATGTTCTGGCTCTTCTTCCTAATGATAGCCAATCACAGACCCTCAAGGAGAGACCAGGTGGTGGCATCCAGGTGGTCTGTGTGTGGCTTGAATGCCCTCTGGCCTTGCCTCAGAGCCTCCTCAGTTGCCACACAAGCAGCTGAGGGCTACTGTCCCAAGCCCTCCCAACACTTCCAGATTCTGGTTGACAAATCCACAGAGATTCCATGCCCTTGGCCATGCCATTTCTCCGCCCAAACAAAGGCAAAGAGGACAAAGACATCATAGTGTTCTGTATTGAAAAAGAAATATCTGTTCATAGCAGCACTCTCAACAATAGCCAAAACATGGAAAGAGCCTAAGTGTCCATCAATAGACAAATGGATCAAGAAGATGTGGTTTATCTATACCATGGAATACTACATGGCAATGAGAAACAATGAAATCTGGCCATGGTAGCAACATGGATGGACCTTGAGGGTGTTATGCTGAGCGAAATAAGTCAGGCAGAGAAGGACAAATATCATATGTTTGCACGTATAGGAGGATTAGGAGGAACTTAACTGAGGAACAAGGGGGAGTAGAAGGGGGAAATGGTGGGGGAGAGGGAGAGAAGCAAACCATGAGAGACTCTTGAATGCTGACAAAAACTGAGGACTGATGGATGTGGGGGGGGAGGAGGGATGGGCATGGAGGAGGATACTTGTGGGGATGAGCACTGGTGTTATATGGAAACCAACTTTACAATAAACTATTTGTAAAAAAAAAAAAATATCTGAAGTCTTGCAAATTTGTATGTATCCCATTTAGGTCTTTAACTGCCTTGGGTTCAAATACTGGCTCTGTCTTACTAAGTGAGTGACTGTGCAGGCAACATGCTTAACCCCTCCAAGTCTCAGCTCCCTTATTTGTGAAAATGGGGATAATCAATTGTAAGGATTGAATGAGGTAGTTCAAGTAAAGGGCTTGGGATTGTGGTCATTCTATCAGTTCATATAAAGCGAAATCATAGATTACTCTTTACATGAGGACAATATAAAAATCAGATGATAAAATGCCATTACTGTCTGAGACCAGCTCTTTACAAGGACAGAAATGGAGAACTCCCCATCCACCCTCCCTTGTTGCTATGCAGCCTTCTGCAGGCAGAGCCTGTTAGCTCGGAAAATCTGCTCCATGTGGTTATAACAGCTCTGCAAAGCCGGAGAAACCTCTTTCTTTCTGTTCCTCCCCTCAGCCAGTTCAGGCCAATCTGTGTTTCTCCCAAGACAAAACTGCAGTCCCTGCAAGACACAGCTTTGCAGAAATCCTTGCCCATTCTGGGGGCTGCAAAGCCATCCAAGCCTGTTGGGCTGGAACAAAACTCGCCTCTCTTCAAACCCCGGTAGCATGGTGTCTGTTGGCAGCTGCTGCCACAGGATTGCAGGTGGTGGTACAATGATACCATGTCATTAGGGAGATCAATGTCAGGGGAACTTGCAGGCCTTTGAAGACAATGACTTTAATGTTGTTGGAGTTATTTTACCCTCTGTTCCCTTTTCGTTTAGGGAAGTAAATCCCAGAGCAAACCTCAAGCCTCGTCCTTCTATGTGACAAGCCAACAACCCCTCTCTCCGAACCTTGACCTGCTGTCCAAATGTGGCCCATTCATCTTACCTATTATTAATTCACAGCCTTCCACACAACACACTACTTCAGTAGAGCAAGTTTCCTGTGCCCCTGGGGCTGTTTCCTCATTCCATGAACTTAGACAAAGCCTAAATATGTTCCTAGACACAAATATGTGTGCATGCATTTGTGCATTCAGCAAACATATGTTATGCACCTACAATATGGGTTGGGCACTGTGCTGGGGGAAAGGGATATAAAGACAGTAAGATAGTCCTTTGAGAGGACTATTCAGGGGAGGGCGTTGAGGGGGTAGTTAACTGACAAGCTCAGAAGGGTAGAATATGCTAAGAGTAATCTAAATAAGAGACCCTCACCTAGTGCCCAATGGCTCCCAAAGCGGCACCTTAATGCAGCTCAAAAAGGAAAGAGATAGCCAAAGACAATTGTGTGCAAACAGATGTGCATATGTGTGTGTGTCTTCCTGGGTACCCCACACAGGCACACTCCACCACAAACTATTCATCGTGGTGCCTTTCTAAAAATCCCACAATATACATCTTACATCTTGAAATTTATTATATTCCATTCCATTGGGCAGAAGGTCAGAGGGAACATTTCTGTGAGTCATACTTCAGTGGATTTCTACATCCTGTTAAATGCACATTCATGTTCTCAGAGATGTCAGAAACAGACCGTCCGGCTCCCCTTCCCTGTAACCTAAAGTGAGGGTGGCCATTCTATCCTGTGGACACACTCCTCCCTTTGGGCTCAGGTACCAGCCAGGAGGCTATAGGGAGACTCCTCCAGAGGAGCTGACTTTGCTCTCTTCTTAGCTGGTGGAGTTCTGATGCATTCCTGCCCTTGACCTGGCTGCTGACCTTGAGCTGCCAGGATTTTATTCTGGGCCCCCAGGACCCTGGGCTCCAGTTTCCTGGCTTGAGATCTAGAATCTGTATTCATTCATTCAGGCACTTATTTATTGAACCCCCACTCTGTGGCTAGTACCATTTCAGATGCCAGGAATACATAATTGAGTTAGGCACACAGGTCTGCTCTCATCAAACCTTCATTCTAATGGAAGAGACAGCTAATAGTAAGCAGATAAGTAAATAAATGAGAAATTATTAAAAGTGATAAGTCCTATGAGAAAACACAAATAAAACAGGGTAATGCATTTCAAAGAAACACTGGGGGAAGTTATTTTTAATAGGTTACACAAGAAAGGCTTCACTAAGGTGACATCTGAGCTTAGACTTAAGCCATGACAAGGGGTAGGGGGAGGACAGGTAGATGTCAGTAGGCCTCTGTACAGGGTTTGGATTTCATTCCAAGTACAAGGGGAACCCACTAGAGAGTTTCAAGCAGAAGGGTGACATGATCTGATTCAGTGCATCCAAAGGGCTCTGGATTCTGACCCTGTAGCATCTACCTGTTCCTCCTTTCCTTGGATAGCCTCTCTTTAGGTTACTACACTTGAGTTTCCCCAGCCTCTCTACTATCCATAATGAGAGAGGAAGGTAAGCCTTCTCAATGAGCAGACCCAACCCCTTTCATTCACCTAAATGCCTTATTCCCTAATCAGCATGGTCTGTGTGTTCATTAGCTCAGTCCGCTGATTGCAGAGTAAACTTCTCCTTCAACAAAACTGCAAATTCTCATTCCCTTTAAAGCCACCAGCTTGGCAGCTTACCAAGTTCAGCACAGTAATAGATTTCCTGAATGGCATTCAAACTTGCCATCTCTCATTCTGTCACGGGTCAGGTGAGATACCTCACTTAGAATGCAAGAAACCTACCAAAACACCTGGGGCTACCATGGACACCTGAAAAACCACTAAATCATGATGAATTCACTATCCCCTCTGTCAGTCACCACCATACCTCCTTCTTCCTGCAGCCAAAATCTTCAATGGAAGTAGTGTTCTAGCATTAAAAATTCCACTCAGGAACCCAGAAGAGCCAAAACATTCTTTGAAAAAATATCAGAGTACTCATACTTCTTGATTTCAAAAGTTACTACAAAACTACAGTAACCCATCGAGACGGTGGCACTGGTATTAAGTACAGACATACAGATCAACGGAACAGAACTGAGAATCCAGAAATAAACTTTTACATTTATGATCAACTGATTTTTTTAAATTTTTTTTGTGTTTTTTTTTTTTTACAAATAGTTTATTGTCAAATTAGTTTCCACATAACACCCAGTGCTCTTCCCCACAAGTGCCCTCCTCCATGCCCATCCCCCCTCCCCCCCACACCCATCAGTCCTCAGTTTTTGTCAGCATTCAAGAGTCTCTCATGGTTTGCCTCTCTCCCTTTCCCCCATCATTTCCCCCCTTCTTCTCCCCCTTGGTCCTCTGTTAAGTTCCTCCTAATCCTCCTATACGTGCACACATATGATATTTGTCCTTCTCTGCCTGACTTATTTCGCTCAGCATAACACCCTCAAGGTCCATCCATGTTGTTACACATGGCCAGATTTCATTCTTTCTCATTGTCATGTAGTATTCCATGGTATAGATAAACCACATCTTTTTGATCCATTCATCCGATGATGGACACTTAGTCTCTTTCCATGTTTTAGCTATTGTATGATCAACTGATTTTTGACAAGGCTGCCAAGACCACCAATGGGGAAATAATAATTTCAATAAATGATGTTGGAATAACTGAATATCCACATTTAAAGGAAAGAAGTTGGATCCCTACCTCATATCATATACAAAAACCAATTCAAAATGCATTATCAATCTAAACTTAAGATCTAAAACCATGACACTCTTAGAAGAAAACAAAGAGTACATCTTTATGACCTTGGATTAGGCAATGGCTTCTTAGAGATGACACCAGAAACACAGTGACCAAAAAAAAAAAAAAAAGATAAATCAAACATTTTTAAAATTTAAAACATTGTGCTTCGAAGGATACCGTCAAGAAAATGAAAAGACAGCACACAGAATAGGAGAAAATATGTGCAAACCATCTGATAAGGGACTTGTATCCAGAATATACAAAGAACTTACAATTCAATAATAAAAAGACAAACCAATTTTTAATTGAACAAAGGGAAACAAGACACCATGATACACCTATTAGAATGGCAAAAACCTAAACACCAACACCACCAAATGCTGGCAGAGATGTGGAGCAACAGGAGCTCTCATTCATTGCTGGCTGGACTGCAAAATGGTGCAGCCACTTTGGAAAACAGTTTGGAAGTTTCTTACAAAGGTAAAGTTACTCTCACCTTATGATTCATCAATTTTTGTCTGTTATGTTTACCCAATTGAGTTGAAAGTTATGCCTGCCTATGCACACGGATGTTTATAGCAGTGTTGTTTGTATCTACCAAAACTTGGAAGCAACTACCTCCTTCAGTAGGTGAATGGAAAAATTGGGGCACATCCAATGGAATATCATGCAGCACTAAAAAGAAATGAGCTATCAAACCATGAATATACAGGGGGATACTTGAATATATATTAATTACTAAGTCAAACAAGCCAAACTGCAAGTCTACATACTATATTATTCTAACTCTATGACATTCTTGAAAAGGCAAAACTATGAAAACAATAAGATCAGTGGATACCAGGGTGAGAAGGGCAGAAAAGATAAACAGATGGAGCGTGAAGGAGGCCTTTTAGGGCAGTAAAACTATTCTGTATGATAGATATTATAATGGTGGATACATGTCATTATACATTTGTTAAAACCCAGAGCGTACAACACCAAGAATAAACTGTAATGTAAACCGCGGACTTTGGGTGATAAGGATGTTCAATGTAGGTTCATTAATTGTAACAAATGCGCCATATTAATGGGAGCGGGGCTACGCATGTGAAAGGGCAGGGGGGTTCAGTTCAGTTTTGCTGTGAACCTAAAACTGCTCTAAAAAGTAAAAATTGGTTTTCAAAAACATAATATTAGTGGCCAAAGGATTTGAACAGTTCTTCAAAGATAACATACAAATAGCCAATAAGTATATGAAAAGATATTCTACATCATTAGCTACCAGGGAAAGGCAAACCAAAACCACAATTAGATACCACTTCTTATCCACTGGGATGGCTGAAATCAAACAGACAAACAATAGCAAGTATCAATGAGGATATGGAGAAACGAGAACCTTCACACACTGCTGGTAGCATTGTAAAACAGTGCTTTTGAAAACTCTGGGAAAACACTGGCAGTTCCTTCAATGGGTAAACACAGAGTTACTACATTACCCAGCGATTCCACTCCTAGAGAAAACTGAAGACATGTCCACACAAAAACCTGGACATGAGTGTTAATAGCAGCATTGTTCACAATACCCAAAAAGTGGAATCAACCCATGTATCCATAAACTGATGACTAAAATGTGTTATATACACATACAGAATATTATTCGGCAATCAAAAAGAAACAAAGTACTGATATTTGCTAAAACATGGATAAACCTTGACAATGACATGCTAAGTAAAAAAAAGTTACATACAAAAGGCCACATATTACATCATTCTATTCACATGAAATGTTCAGAATAGACAAATCCACAGAAACAGAAGTAGGCTAGTGGTTGCGTAGGGCCAGGAGGAAGAGTGGATGCAGAGACTACTAATGGGCACAGGGTTTATTTTGGGGGTGATGAAAACATTTAAAAATGAAGTGATGTTGATGGTTTGGACAATCCTGAGAACATATAAAAATCATCAAGTTTTCCACTCTGAATGGATGAGTTTTTTAATATATAATTTGTATCTCAACAAAGCTGTTTATTTAAGAAACAGAAACAAACACAAAACCTCCATTAGAGGCCCACTGCTGCCCAGACCCAACACAGCTCACAGAACATTCTTGCTCCCTCTTCCAACACTACTTCTTCTACCTTCCTGAGGACATTTTACAAACTATTTGTTGATATCCCCACAATACTTAGAAAGAAAAACAAGCTCGAGCTCTTCATTCCACCCAAGACTAGGGAGCGATAAAGTATACTCACAAATTTCCAGTGGCACAGAAGCCAGAATTATGATCATGTAACGCCATATTTTAGCTGAGAAGAGTTCATTACAATATATATTTTTAAAGCAGTGCTGAGAATGATAATCAACACTCACAAAATTAAATCTTCTCACTGCATACGTGGTGTTTTCTCCCAAGTCTTACTAATAACACACATCACTCACCAGTATGTACATAAAAGAGAAACAACAGACAGGAGAAGAGAGAGGGGCAGAACAGAAGATAAGCATTCTGTTAATATGCACCATCCTAAATCATGTGACAGTGACAGACCTGAGGCCATGGGTGTGTCCCAGGTCTGGGATGGTAATAATCTCTGCTGCCTGGTGCTAGCTGGGTGACTCTGGAATGTTCTTTGCCAGGGTTTGGGATTCCCCATAACTACAGTGAATTGGAACTAATTTCTTTTTGATAATTTTTTCAAAATTTATCATACCCTTAGAGATAATTGGAGCTGCCCTGGAATGTCAACTGCTACACAAAAATTTTGGTGCCATGGAAACTACTGACAGGAGAAAAATATGAAAATGTATACCCTTGTAAAACTTCCTAACGTGCTAAAATCAGCAGTTCTCTTTGAAGAGCCAAGTGTAATACTTGCCAATCGATGTGTTTTAGGATCCAAATGGCTTTGCTCAAACCGCTATAGCCCCACTGGGCGAAAAAAGCTTTGGCACTAAAAAATGATTAAAAACTCCCTGCTATTTATAATGATGGAGAAATGTCACTGAGAATCAAACGTTTTGTCAGTGGAAGAATATGGCTGTCTGGAAAAGGCTGTAGATACATGCAGAGAAAGTAATGACGGGGTATCTGTAGGCACCCACTGCTCTCCTCCAAGGGAACTCATGGGACAACCTTTTGTTTCTTTGTTTGTTTGTTTTTCTCTCTCTCTCTTTTTTGAAGCGCAGGGTTTCTCACCTTCTCATTCACCTGAACCCTGGGATAGTATGAGACAAGCAAGTCAGACTCCAGGGTGTTACATGTTTCTCACTACAGAGTGTCACCATTTTTCTTTGTTGTTGTTGTTTTTCTCTTCACTCTCAAAATAAAGCCAGCATCTCTCACTCCATAGTAGATATTCATGAAAGCTGATCTAGAAATAAAAAACTGGATCTACTACACCATGCAGAGAAAGCAATGCAGAAAATAAACACACAGCAGTACTGCTCTCAGGATCTGATATTCAGGATTCTGCTATGCAACCAGATAACCAGGCTACTTATAGCAAACTACTCCACCAGCATGCCAAGCAAGAACCTGTGCTAAGGTCTCTACCAGCCTCTCCTTCTCCCATGGGGAACCTCAACTCCAACCAGACAAACCTACTAAGCTCCCAGTAGCTGTCCCATATTCCTGGAGCCATCCCACTTTGTCCCTACCACTGATTTAATGTCACGTGCAGCACTGCTATGTTTATTCCTCCTTCAAAGTCTGGGATAAAACCTTCCTTTTGCTCCACAGTCACTCTCTCTGTTGAACATGGTTTTTATATAGTGTTTTTATATATAGAAGTGTTTCCGTTGATTCATTAGCATGGGTGTGCTTGTGTTGTTTCCTATTTGTTAATCACATGCTCTGCTATAGAACAAAAGATTTTAGTATTCTCATCTCAATAAATTATAGACTTTCTCACTCCTCCTCTCTTCCTCTGACTGCTGCTGCTTCTCAAAATCTTCAACTTGTACTCTTTCTTGTATGTGCTTCTCAGATGTAGGTCAATCAACTTAGCCATGTGTATTAGGGTTCTCTAGAGAAACAGAACCAATAGGAACTAGATAGATAGATAGATACATAGATATATTGATGTATTTGTTATATATCATAATATATAATAACATAATATATATTAGACATTAGATTTATTATAAGGAACTGGCTCAGGTGAATATGAAAGCTGAAAAGTCCTACAATCTGCTGCCTCCAAGTTGGAGACTCAGGAATGATGCTGGTGCAGTTTCAAGGCCCAAGAGCCAGAGAGCTAATGGTGTAGATTCCAGTCCAAGTTTGAGACTTTGGAACCAGGAGCACCAAGAGCCAGAAAAGATCAATGTCCCAGCCCAACGGTCAGGCAAATGGCCACCCCTCCCTTCCTCCACCTTTTTGTTCAATCCAGGCCCTCAACAGATGTGATGATGCCCACCTACACTGGGGAGGCTTCACCCAGTCTACCAATTCAAATGTTAATCTCTTCCAGAAGCACCCTCACATACATATCCAGAAATAATATGTAACCAGCTATCTGGGCATCCCATCATCCAGGCAAGCTGACACAATAAGTTAGCTATCAGACTATGAAAGCATACAAGAAAAAAGCTAACCATTTAAAAAATTAGTTTAATGTTTATTTATTTTTGACACACACACACACACACACAGAGTGTGAGTGGTGAAGGGGCAGAGAGGGAGGGAGACACAGAATCTGAAGCAGGCTTCAGGCTCTGAGCTGTCATCACAGAGCCCCAGTGCAGGGCTTGAACTCACAAACCATGAGATCATGACCTGAGCTGAAGTCAGACGCTTAGCCAACTGAGTCACCCAGGTGCCCCCCAAGAAAGGTAACCATTTTTTAATGCTTACTTGTTAAAAGTCATAAACAGTTTTTATTTTCTTCCTATCAGCATATAAATTTATGATCCACTCACTCAACAATGTGTATTAAGCTCCTACTATGTGCCAGTCAGGGTGCCAGCTGCTGAGGACTGAGCAGACGACTAGATCAAGTCCCAGCACTTACAGGCCAATAAAGGAGATAGACAAGTCTACAGAAGGTTGTAAAACTATATGTAAATGCCCTAACTGGGTCATGCATGTAGAGGTCAGAGGCCTCTGGCCAATGTACTGGGATCAGGGAATATTCCTGCAGAATGTGACAGTGAAAGAAGATACAGTCCAGCAGAAGTTGGGGGATGGAGGGTGGGGGCTGTTCCAGGCAGGGAGAATACCCAGAGCAAAGAGCCAGGCATGTTTTTTGGTTTCTTAGATCTGCAAGTTCAGTAAAGCCGGATCAAAGACTTGGGGGTGGAGGAAGATGCGGGGCTCAGGAGCCTGGACTGTAACATGAGAGCATCACAGAAATCCCAGGTAGCTGAATCAAGCACATCACAGCAGAGGGAGATGCAGGGCTGATCAAGAAGGGGCCAGTAAGCCTTGCTAAGAAGCCTGGATTTTATCCTGGGGCCATTAAGAGCCATCAAGGAGTTTCAGGCAGGAAAGTGATATAAGGAGATATGCATCTGGAAACAGCACTCCAGCTGCAGCATAGAGAATGAATTTTAAGAGGCATGGCAGGGACAGGGAATGGGAATGTTAACTTTTTTGAGCAGGTAAATGTTAATGTTATTAAGGGGGTAAAGTGCAAGGGCCCTAACTAGCTTGTAAACACACACAAACACACACACACACACATGCACACAGGGCCTTGCAGTCATGCACATCTTTAATGTGTCATTGTTTGCTTGTCTGTGTCCTCCACTGTGATATTACAGGGGAGACTGAGTCTTATTAATCTTGTATCTTCAGGTCCCAGCTCAGTGCCTGACACAGAGCAGGCAATTAATAAATGTTCGTTAGTTGAATGAATGCCTGAATGAGTGGATGAAAGTATGAATGAACCAACAAATGACAGAGGATGAGGACCTCAGGAAGTATTCATGGAAGGATTATGGGTTTGAACCAGGCAAGACTTCATTTAAATCACAGATCTACCATTTACTGGCTGTGTGAGCTTGAACAAATTTATCCACTCTGAGATTGCTTCTTCATTTGTAAGAAGGTGATAATAATATCTGCTCACAATATTACCACGAGGATTAAATGAGATGGTGTGTGATACTCTGGTTTCTCTTCAGATCACATCATTCTTTCGCCTTTTACAAATGAGACGCTATGTGTAAGCTGCCAAGTAAAGGTCTGGCATGGTGTACGCACTGAACAAACTTATCTCTGCCCCTTCCAGTTTTACTTGCCCCCTCCCACCTGGCACCAGCACAGGGTTCTGGAAACAGAGCATAAGGAGAGAATTTCTAAGAAATAGAGATTCTAGACCTGTGGCTGAGGCAATGTGGAAGACAACATTCAAAAACTTCCTAGTTATGGGGCGCCTGGGTGGCTTAGTCGGCTAAGCGTCCGACTTTCGCTTGGGTCATGATCTCGCGGTTCGTGGGTTCGAGCCCCGCGTCGGGCTCTGTGCTGACTGCCGGCTCACAGCCTGGAGCCTGTTTCAGTCTGTGACTTCCTCTCTCTCTGACCCTCCCCTGTTCGCGCTGTCTCTCTCTCTCTCTCCTAGAAATAAAAAAAAAAAAAAAAAAAAAACATTAAAAAAATAAAATAAAATAAAATAAAATAAACAAAAAAAACAAAAACTTCCTAGTTAAAAATGGGCAGAACTGAGCCACTAAATAGCAGGCTGAATGAATACATTCAATTGGTCTTTGTATTCATGTATTGGTCTTTGTTCTGAGTGGTTTCAACTGGTGGTACATAAAATTAATACATTTTATAACACCGTCTACTTTTTGGCAATTCATTTATACTGGCTTTCAAAAGGGACTAACAAATGAAACAAATAAAACTGAAATGAAAGGAAGAGAACAGTTAAGAGAAGGTAAGAAGATGAGGCAACAAGAAGGTCAATTGTAGCTCCTGGGTCTAAGTATTGAAAAAAGGTCGTAACATTCATGATATTCATGTGTTAAGTGATATGCATGTGTTATTTTCTGTAGTTCTTATAATAACCCATTGAAAGAGCTGCCATATTTCAATGAATACAAGGCATCATTAAGAAAGAAAAATCTGCTAATTAAATTCTGATAAAACACTTTGATTTCGAAGATGTTAAAATATTTTTAAAAATGTATGGCTGAGAATCAAGGAAACATGGCATTACTGTTTCCATTTGTTGGAAAGAAAACAGAAAAACAGGGAAGTTAAGAAATTTGTTAAAGGTCCCTGGTCCATAAATGGAAGGAACAGATTTTGAACCCAGGACCTCAGGTCCCTATTAACTGAATACATGTTTCTCTACTTCAAAAGTTCCTGGCAAACATACATTGAATTATATAATTCTTATTATTTGGGAAGAAACACACTAACTTCTCAGGGAAGCCAAAGCTTTTCCCAGTACAAAACCCATAGAAAAATCTCTTAGAGATATTACATAAGGAATGTATCACAGATTATTTTATTGAAACCTTCAAAAACAATTAGAAGGCTAATATAAAACACAGCTAAATGAAAACAGTTTTTCACAGATAAGGTAATGTTGTCCAAGAATGTCACCTTCTCATAGTCTACTACCAGCCACAGCTTGGAACTAAATGTTTCCAAATAAATGGAGAATATGCTCCTTCAATTATCTTTCCTAAATATCATTGCTCTCCATCTAGTTTTTACTGAAAGCTTGTTCATTAGACAATTCAAATTATCTCCAGCAAAGGTCTACAGGAAGAACTCTGCTGATTGATAAAGTCTGTCCAGGTAGCAATCCACTTATGAATTAGGAATTGACTAGCCACTCAATGACTCAGACACTCTTTGGGACTCAGCATCCACCATCATCTCTTCCAGAAAGCTCCCACAGTCATGGCTTCAGTGTGGAAGAGGTTTAGCAATAGTAAGCCATCAAGAAAGAAGCCAAGACTTTCTTCAGCATCTTGTCCTGATGAAGCAGGTGGCTCTGGAGTTGACTACCTAGATCCCAAAACCAGCTCAAATACTCAGTAACTGGTGATTCTGCATAAGTTGAGGTATCTTGATGCCTCAGTTTCTACATTTGCAAAATGAAGATTAAAATACTAAATCTAACTCCCAGGGCTGTTGTAAAAATGTAATGAGACAAATCATATAAAGGATAGTATGTCTGGCACATGGTGAGCACTCGATAAATGCTGGCTTATGTTGGGTGATTTTATTATCTGCATAGATTTTTTTTTAAACAGGTAATTGAGCATTAGTAACATGCCCTTTGGGAGAAAAGGGTCCACAGGTATGAACTATTTCGCTCTCAGGCATAAGGTAGAACAAAATGCCTGGGGACAAATAGCAATCATGAGGTAGAGCAAACTCCTTTAAGATCCCACACCAGTGATCCTGGCTGCCTTCATGTCAAGGGAGGCAGCAGGACATATGGGAAGAACCAAAGTTTAGAGTCAGACATTTGCTCAAACCCCAGCTCAGCACTCACCTGCTACTGCAGCCTCAGGCAGGCCAGTTAACCTCTTTGTACCCCATTAATAAAACACCGATGACACCACCTCCCATGCGGTGTTGTTGGGACAACCAGAAGTAATATGTGTGAAGTGCCTGGCACACCATAGAGGCTCAGTACACCGTAGATAGGATTATTATAGTGGCCTAACAAATTTTATTTTACTTATTTTTTAATGCTTTTATTTATTTCTGAGAGGGACACACAGCATAAGCAGGGGAGGGTCAGAGAGAGAGGGAGATACAGAATCCAAAGCAGGCTCCAGGTTCTGAGCTAGCTGTCAGCACAGAGCCCGACGCGGGGCTCGAACCCACGAACCATCAGATCATGACCTGAGCTGAAGTTGGATGCTTAACCGACTGAGCCACCCAGGCGCACCAACAAATTTTATTTTTAAGTAGCAATTTTTCTCTTTATTGAAAGAGTGGTCTATATAAGAATGCTTTGTTTTCTTTTCTACTAAGCAAAATAAATACATTTCTTATGAAGACATGACATAAAAGTGATTATTCTTTAGCGGTAGGGAATTATGTATATTTAAATAGGAAAAAAATCAATTCCCCAACTGAATTTTAATTGTCTACTTTTTTAACCTATTTTTAAATACCCCCAGCAAAGCAATTTCATTGTAGAAAATGAGAAAACAGGGATGAAATAAAAAGAAGAAAATCAGTTTCCTATAATCCTACTGTACAGAGATAAACTACACATGGCTTTTTAGTGTTTATTCTTCCAGACTGTTTTTCTCTACATACAAACATATAAAAAAAGGAAGGAAGAAAGCAACATATACATGCAAATCCATTTTTAATAATCCCACACAGCTAAGACCAGGAATTCCAATTCTCTCAGGATCATCTCCACCTGTACCAATCTTTGCAAGGAACAAAATGCAAGTGATTAAGGGAAATTTTTGTTTACTTATTTAGGAGAAGCACATAGGTAAGGGAATTATTTTTAATTAAACATCCTATCCCAGGTCTATAGCCTTCCCAATATGTATAATGTCCCTGTGATCAACAATACATAACTGAATACCAAGCACATAAATATACATACATTCACAACTGATGCTGAATATTCAATACTCCTGTACAAAAGCAAGCTAAAGAAATGATTGGGTATGTCAGCACTCAAATACCACTCCATGTTTTTAAGCCAATAGATGGCTCCAATACCCCCCAAGAACCCATTAACTCACCCCTCAGATACATACACACAACTGTGTGAGTCGAACAAACAGAATTTCTTTCCCATCACACATCTCCATACTCACAATGCCGGGCAGCTAACAGGCTGTTCTGTGTGTAGTGATGGGTTCTGGAGCACTTCCAAGTCAGGTCTGTGCATGCTCACCCACCTTCCTTTGCCCTCCACCTCATCTCAATCTCTGCTCTCCCACCCTTCCCATCAAAAAGTATGACTAAAAAGCCAATTTTCTAATTCCACTCCAGTGGAGCTGAGCTGAGGTTTCTCCCTGAGGCCGGTAAGCACTTAGCATTAATTGTTCTTTGCTATGTTGGAGCAATACAGGTAGCCTTGTCCAAGGTAGTCATGGTCAGTGAGTGCTCATACATTTTAATCACCTGCTGTGAAAGGAAGTGCTCTCATGAAGAGTAGGGAGTGTAGTGAGGGAGCATAAAAGATATGCTGTGGGTTCTAAAGGAGAGAAGAAATAAAGAGAAAAGGAGCAGGTGGGACAAAAGCTATTTCTATGAGCCAAACAAAGGAAAAGACCGATGGATGGTTCTGATGGAGCCCATGAATCGGAAGCAGTTTTCCATATCCTCCAGGACCCTGGTTTTTCACCTCCTCACCTCTTTTATAGTGACAAATAAAAGGTAATCTGTTATGCAGCTAATAGAACATTGCTGCACCAAGCATACCCTCCTGGGCCAAGCCCGATGAGACAGAACTTATGTGAGACACAGCACAGCCATGTGGCCATAACCAATGTGATACTAGATCACAGATCTGTCAGGCGATGGCTCCAAATGTCTAAGATCATTGAAAAAACCACCCTTCAGAAAGACATGCCTGCCCACCTCCTCCCCCCAACACGTGCGCGCGCACACACACACACACACACACTCTCTCTCTCTCTCTCTCTCTCTCTCACACACACACACACACACACACACACACTCTCTCTCTCTCTCTCTCTCTCTCTCACACACACACACACACACACACAGATTTATGCACAGGGGAAACAGACTTCCGAAGCAGTGGAGTCAGTGTTTATGTCCAAATGAATGCAGATGTGACTCTCTTCCCTGCCCCCAACAAGATTAAAAATAGCTGTGTTGGAGCTAAATGGGTGAAGTCCAGCATCCCTTAACACTGTTATCAATTCAGGCCGCTGTAAAGTTGAAATAAACTCTCCACTAGCACCCAAATGTCCAGATTTATAAATGAAGTCCATTTAAAAAGCCCAGCTCAGAGCAGCTGGTAATTACAATCAAAACTGGGGGGTTTAGGCTTATAAAAAGCAATGTAAGTAATAAACATGCTGTTTAAAAGCTTGAAACTCCTCATCTTGCCACTCCTACCATCCCAGCTGTCACTTTCAGATGCCACCATTTCCCAAATCCTAGGTCTTGGGCTCTCAAGTTTAACACTGTTAATTCTACACTTTCCCTAACTCTGTGCAGAGCTTCCCATGGGGGACAAAGCACAAGCCCAGGAACACCTAGAGCTCTCAACCCAACCATAGAAGGACAGGGAAACCTGTCACTTGATCAGCACAATCATTAGTAAAAAGCACACCTGGATAGGGACCACCTGCCCTTTCTCTCCTTTTTCAGACGTCTGCATTCTGAATACAACAGAGCCAACCATCAAGTTGCCCACCAGTATCATTCTCGCATCCTGCTCAACAGGCCTACTCGGACACAGCTCCCCTCAGACACCCACACCCCCTGACTTGCAGATGGTCTGACCTCACCAAACAGACTTCCTATAACTGCAGGTTTCACCTAAAATTCATCTGATTCTTGGATCTCTTCCTCATTGCGATTCTTTTCTAATTAATCTAGGGCTAGCTTCTATCCAGAGGCCTACAGCTATCCAATCACCCAAATTAATGTGCTTACCTGTAGGTCCACTTCTAACATTTCCAGAAGCTGGGACAAGAGCACAAATGGAGGCCCTGAGGCCATAAATGTATATATTTCAAAGTTATAAATCGAGCTGACAAATTACTAAAATATGTTCTATCCTATCTTGATATTGATTCTTTAATAATGACCTAGAAGGCCAGCTTCAAATACAGCATTCTCAATCTGGCCCTTGGTCCCTGGTCCTCTGCTGGCCCCACCAGCTTTTCTCACAGCCAGCTCCAACTCACACCACTGAAGACCTCATAGAAATGGAAATCCTAGGCTGTATATAAATCCTTCTGTCTCAGCCACTTGGAACAGCCACTTCTTTGTCATCCCTTGGCTATATAGGTGCACACTCTGATGTCACAGTCTGCCCCTGGGAGGAGAAAATGAGGCCCATACAGGCCATGGAGGCAGATGTGGACAGGGAATCCAAAGTCCTGAAGACCCAGACCAGGACACTGATTCTACACTCTAGAGAGGACATAGACTCTGGGTGGCCTTTAGCCCTGCATATCTCCAGACCCACAAAGAAGTGCAGCCCAAGGAAGGCCAGAGTGGACTGGGCCTCATCTTCATAGCCATATGCTGTTCCTGTCTCAAAATCCACTTCAGAAGACCTCACCACCTTCAGAAAGTCTTCCTTGACCACCCCACCATCAAAATCCAGCAGGCTCAATGAATGCTTATTAAATCAACGCTGTGGAAACACCAAGATGAGCATAGATTACCTATAATCCAGACTGAACTTGTGTTGGTCTTTTCTCCTGGTAGAGACTTAAATCCTTGTGGGGAGAGGGCACATTAAACTAAAATGCTATTAAATCCTGCGTTCATTATCAAGTATGTAGGAATCAGGGTTCCCAGCTGAGAAGCCCCTTGAACTAGGCCTCCTTCTGGCTGAGAGATCTAGATACTTTTGTAACGGGGTGTTAAAGGCTACTTCTATGGTCTCAGAGTTGTCGCTGTTCCACAAGGCAAAACCATTCAATGCATATTAAGAACCATCTTGGCAGGACCTACCAAGAAACTGAGTTGCCCAACCTCTTTAGCCTCAGCCACAGCAACTTCTTACTCAACAGGTCTCCGAAAGCAAGGGAGAGAAAAGCAAAAATGAATTATTGGGACCTCATCAAGATAAAAAGCTTATGCACAGCAAAGAAAACAATCAACAAAACTAAAAGGCAACCAACGGTATGGGAGAACATACTTGCAAATGACATATCAGATAAAGGGTTAGTATCCAAAATCTATAAAGAGCTTACCAAACTCAATACCTGAAAAACAAATAATCCAGCAAAGAAAGAGGCAGAAGACATGAATAGACACTTTTCCAAAGAAGACACCCAGTTGGCCAACAGACACATGAAAAGATGCTCATCGTCACTCATCATTAGGGAAATACAAGTCAAAACCACACTGAGATACCACCTCACATTGGTCAGAGTGGCTAAAATTAACAACTCATGAAACAACAGATGTGGATGAGGATGTAGAGAAAAGGGAACCCTCTTGCACTCCTGGTGGGAATGCAAACTGGTACAGCCACTTTGGAAAAACGGTGTGGAGGGTGCTCAAAAAATTAGAAATAGAATTACCCTACAACCTAGCAATTGCACTACTAGGAATTCATCCAAAGGATACAGGAGTGCTGATGCATAGGGGCACATGCACCCCAATGTTTATAGCAGCACTACCAACAATAGCCAAATTATGGAAAGAGCCCAAATCTCCATTGACTTATAAATGGATAAAAAAAAGATGTGGTATATACATACAAGGAAATACTACTTGGAGATGAAAAAGAGGGCAGTCTTGCCATTTGCAACAACGTGGATGGAACTGGAGGATATTATGTTAAATGAAATAAGTCAGTCAGAGAAAGAAAGGTACTATGTTTTCACTCATATGTGGAATTTGAGAAACTTAACAGAAGACCACGGGGTGAGCGAAGGAAAAATAATAGTTACAAACAGAGAGGTGGGCAAACCATAAGAGATTCTTAAATACAGAGAACAAGCTGAGGGCTGATGGGGGTGGGCAGGGAAAATGGGTGATAGTCATAGAGGAGGGCACTTGTTGGGATGAGCACTGGGTATTGTATGTGATGAATCACAGGAATCTACTCCGAAGTCAAGAGTATACTGTATATACTGTATGTTAGCTAAGTTGGTGATAAATTATATTAAACAAACAAACAAATAAATAAAATATATATTTAAAAAAGAAACTGAGTTGACTGAGTTGCCAATTCTGCCAGCTTGAGCCCACCACCCACCTCTAGGCCCTAAATGAGAGAAGGGAGAAGTCACAGGTGGGGTGTGGGGAGACATTTTCTATGGAAAGGTATGTGTGATGCATGTTTCAATACACACACACACACACACACACACACACACACACACACACACGCTCCAAGAGGGGACTGAAACAATTCCCTTACTTGGAAAAATGAGAAGCCTCAGTAACAGGGGAGCCAGAGAACCCTCAAAAGCATCTCATAATGAGCCAGCAGTTGTGGACCTGCCAAACCAGAAAGTCCTATTTCAAACTACAGTATCAGGTGAAATCGTTCCTCATCCTTGATCCTTGACCTTCCCCTCCTCCATCCCCAATTCTCTTCACTGCAGTAGGCAAAGGAAGGACGAAGGGAGCAAGAAGTGGAGATGAAAACCATTACAGATCTCTCTTCCCCAGACCATTGGAGGCCTGCTCTGGGGATGGAGAGAAGTTTTAAATTAGGTGTTTTATACTGGAGTTTTGAAAATATCTTTTAAATTGTATTGTGATGGTACATTGGACCAACTTTTTTAATACATAGGAGAAAAGACTATTTGTTTATTATCTGAAAGTGGCTAAAAAAAACAAAGAAATAAAAGGGAAGTACATAAGAAAGAGCAAAATTGATTCCTACATGCAACCTAACAAGTTCAACATGCTCCATAAACCAGTGTGTTTTCATCACTCATGTATATAAAATACCTAGGTGCTAGAGACACACATGGGCCATTATCACATTCTCATGATCCCTACCTCCCACAGAGCACTAGCTGCCCTTGGGAGAAAAATAAATTAGGCCATTGATTTGAGTTTTAAAAGATTGAAAAAGTCATTTTGTTCCCTCCTTAAATTATAAGTTAGCTATTAAACTGACTTTGGTTTCTCTTCTTTTCATCTTAAACCACATATATCATGAAGACTATCAGCCAGCTAAATGGGGTGTCCCCTTGGTCAGTAATTGAATACCTTTATCTTCCCTGTAATTCACTGGTCTTCCTCTTTGAGATGTCTTCTTAATATGACCATCATTCACGAATAGGACCACTGGTGATTTGGTGAATATTTTCTCCTCAGATAATTTAAAACATAATGGTGTTCCAGTTGAACATATCTGTGAAGAAGAAACATTTTTGCTCCCTAAAATCTGTTTGGAGGGGCACCTGGGTGGCTCAGTCAGTTAAGTGCCTGACTTCGGCTCAGGTTTAGATCTCCCGTTTATGTGTTGTAGCCCTACATGGGGCTCACTGCTGTCAGCACAGAGCACACTTAGGATCTTCTGTCCCCTTCTCTGTCTGCCTCTCTCTCGCTCGCTTAATCAAAAATAAATAAATAAAACATTGAAAACTGTGTAAAATCTGTTTGGAAGACCGGGTTGATATTTCTCCTCTATTGCTTCCAATGTATATCATGCAGAATGAACTCTGAAAAAATTAAGTACACCAATTAGTTCACATGGAATTAACCAAGAGCCTTGTGACCTCTGTGATTTTTCCAGAAACCTCTGTACATTTGGGGAAAAGGCTCTCAGAAGCATCATATTTTCAAACAATTCCTCTGGCCACTCCTAAATTATGCAGAAACATTATATTCATGAGATCATTTCAGATACAGCATTATTCAGACTATCACCCTAACAGAACCAAACCAACTGGAATCCCACTATGAAGTTATTCAAATACTCAAACACCCATAAACCAACTAAGAAACTAATATTGACAGATGTCCATATGATTGCTTTAATCCCCACATGAAGCTTTGCTTCCTCCTGACTTTCTACGGTGGTGATGTCCAAAACAATCTCTGTAATGATGGATATATTTTATATCTGTGCTATTCAATATGGTAGCGATATAAGCCACAGGTAACTAACTAGTGGACACTTGAAAGTGGCTAGTCCAGCTAAGGCACTTAATTTTTTTTTTTTACAATAGACATTTATTTAAAGTAATACATTTGCAGCTCAAATAGCTCCAGGTTATACATTTTGGGTTTACCCAACTTCTTAAAAATATTTGAGGGCAGCTGCAACCACGGATTTCAACTGCATGATTATTTCTTTGCCCATTTCTTCTCTTTCTTTTCTTTCCTGAATAACTTCTTTCAGATATGGTTCACGGTAGAATTTATCCTCCTCATATTTTTGTCCACTGCTCTTTAAGCAAGATCTGGTGCCTCATGGTCAGGTCCAGTGCTCTCTTAATGCGAAACATCCTGTCGTTATAAAGGTTCTCAGGAAGCCTTCTGATGGCCTCTTTCACATCATCATCCTCATATATTGTATCATCTCGCATTAGCCCCAGTTTATTGAACCCTGTGGCATTGTAGTACCATTTCGAATACCCTCCAGCCACCAGCTTGATGCTGCAACCGCAGGCCGGCCCGCCATTTTAAAGCACTTAATTTTAAGTTTAAATAGTCTTATGTGACTGTTTGGTAATCATACGGCTATTGTTTTAGAAAGCACAGTTATAGCATATATTATTGTTTGAAATCTAGAGAATTCCTTTGGAGAATGAGTCCTTGTGGCTAACCATGCTTTCTGGAAAACAAAGTAGCAATCACTAAACTTGCATTTTGCCAAATGGTTTTCAAACTCTTTTCAAATTGGCAATTCCTTTTCACCTTATTTCTCCATTCTTTTCAAAAGATGTTTTACGGTAACGTCACTGCTTTAGACATTTGGAAGGATGTCTTTCTAAAAAAGTTTAAGAAAAAATTGCAATATACTCATACTCATATACCTTCTTAAACAGCATCTACTGAATATAATTTAATTTTTCCTGCAGGCCTCAGGTCATCTTTATGAACACAGGCTATAGGATTCAGAAGAAACACATCAATTACTATAATGCACCTTAATGTAATAAAGCCCTCAGGGTCACTGGGCTCAGTGGGACTATTTAAACCTACCCCAGGCACAGATTTTTATAGCTTGCTGTCACATCTGTTGCCTAGCTATTAATGTCAAGCCCTATTACTGTCAGGGTGTCTGCCCATATTTATTTATTGTCTACCGTGTTTTAAAAAGGTAGTGGCCTTTGTCAGTGATACCCTCTTTCCCATATCATTTGTTGCCTCTGATTTGCTGACATTCCAAGGATGCTAGAACTGGAGTTAGTTAGAAATGTTTGTAAAGTAAGGATAGTTAGGGCATACACAAGGGTTTGAAGAGTTCTCAGTAAACTTCGGTTCTGAGCCCAGGGCCTCGTGATATTTAATTCATCAGCTCAGTCTCTTCTGCTTACTTCTTGGTTCCAGGCAGAGAGCTTCTATAATAGCTGCTTCCCTAGTTTTCTGCTACCAGAGGGGATCTTACCCTTGCCCTTAATTTTATTTACTTTTTTATTCAGTATTACTGGTTTCCCCAAAAAGAATATAAACAGTTTTGTAACAGAGGAGTCAAAACCTAGGGGAATAAAGGAAAGACAGAAATGTGTTATTCTTATTTGTATTCCCTATACTATTTTGCCCAGCACTATTCATCTAGGACGGATCAACTGGATGTTGAAGAAGAAATAATGTGTTTTGCTTTTGAGTTTATTTTCATATAGCTTAAGCATAATAAAAATGGTTTTTCAAAAATAATAAACATTATTCAAAGCAGAAACTATAGATGTTCAATAATGACTAAGTATTAATATTTCTTTGCTGTTTTTATCTGATTTGTTGAGAATTTAAGTTGAAACTTGATATCATCGACCTGGTCTTGGTCAATCATATTCATGATATAGTTAGATGTCAGATACCTCTGACAACTCCTGCTTTATGAACTCAGGAAAGTAACCCAGAAATATTCTAGAATTCCTTAAACAAAGAGAACAGAACGAGTGAAATTCCAGAAATTAACACAATGCTCTAGGAGTGTCTTTCCAGCATCCCTGAGTATGGGGGAACAATTACATCTCTGATTCTAGATACCATATTTCTATTAATGTGGCCCAGGAGGGAATCAGCCTTTAACCAGCCCTATCACACTGCTGACTCATGCTAGAACTTAGCATCAACTAGAGGATGCCCTTCAACAGTCTTACTTTAACAGCTATTATCCTCCATTCTCTACCCTTGCTAGTCATCCTAAGATTTGGAGGAAGCTGAAACTAAAACCTTCTCCAAAAAAATTTAGAGAACATCCCAGTAGATGTTCTTTCCAGAAATAATATGACTCCTCCATGAAACCTCAAAATTTTCACAGCCTCTGCAATTCACTGACACTCTCAGCAACTCGTTTGCTCATCTATCCTGTGACATTTGCAAGGATCCAGCTTCCACCTGAAAGAGCAATGCTATACTATGTGAGCCACTCTGAGGATGCATGTAGCTTCCCAGGAACTAATCAGATTCATCAAAAGAATCTTAAAGGTGCCATTCCAGCTGGAAAGATTCTTTTTTTAAGCTTGAGCATGAGTATATCCTGGCCAGGTCTGAGTCACCAGAGTGGGCAGTAAGAAGCACACAGGAAAAACTCTTGCTTCATAAAACGGACTAGACATGATTCCAAAACCAGACAAAGACCCAACTAAAAGGAAGAACTACAGACCAATTTCCGTGATGAACACGGAGGCAAAAATTCTCAACAAGATACTGGACAACCAGATCCAACAATACATTAAAAGAATTATTTACCATGATCAAGTGAGAATTATATCTGGGATGCAGGGTTGGTTCAATATCCACAAATCAATGTGATACATCACATTAATAAAACAAAGGACAAGAACCATATGATCCTCTCAATAGATGCAGAGAAAGCATTTGACAAAATACAGCATCCTTTCTTGATAAAAACCCTCAAGAAAGTAGGTACAGAAGGATCATACCTCAAGATCATACAAACCATATACGAGAGACCCACCGCTAATATAATCCCCAGTGGGGAAAAACTGAGAGCTTTCCCCCTAAGGCCAGGAACATGACAGGGATGTCCACTCTCACCATGGTTATTCAACATAATATTGGAAGTCCTAGCCTCAGCAATCAAATAACACAAAGGAATAAAGGTATCCAAATTGGCAAAGAGGAAGTCAAACTTTCACTCTTCGCAGATGACATGATACTCTATATAGAAAATGCAAAAGATTCCACCAAAAAACAGCCAGAACTGATCCATGAATTCAGCAAAGTCACAGGATACAAAATCAATTTTATGGAAATCAGTTGCATTTCTATATACCAACAATGAAGCACAGAAAGAGAAATCAAGGAATCAATTCCATTTACAATTATATCAAAAACCATAAAATACCTAGGAATTAGCCTAACCAAAGAGGTGAAAAATCTATAAACCAAAAACTATAGAAAGCTTATGAAAGAAACTGAAGAAGACACACAAAAAATGGAAGAATATTCCATGTTCATAGATTGGGAGAACAAATATTGTTAAAATGTCGATACTACCCAAAGTAATCCACATACTTAATGCAATCCCTATAAAATATCACCAGCATTCTTCACAAAGCTAAAATAAACAATCTTCAAATTTGTATGGAGCCAGAAAAGACTCTGAATAGCCAAAGCAATCCTGAAAAAGAAAACCAAAGTCATAGGCATCACAATCCTAGACTTCAAGATGTATTACAAAGCTGTAATCATCAAGAGGATACATATGTGCTGTTTCAAAGAGACACAGGTACCCCCAATGTTTATAGCAGTGCTATCGATAATAGCTATATTATGGAAAGAGCCCAAATGTCCATCAACAGATGGATGGATAAAGAAGATGTGGTTATATATATATATATATAATGGAATACTACTCAGCAATGAAAAAGAATGAAATCTTGCCATCTGCAACAACATGAATGGAACTAGAGGGTATTATGCTAAGAGAAATTAGTCAGAGAAAGACAAATATTATATGATTTCACTCATATGTGGAATTTAATATACAAAACATATGAACATAAGGGAAGGGAAGCAAAAATAATACAAAAACATGGAGGGGGCAAAACATAAGAGACTCTTAGATATAGAAAACAAACTAAGGTTTGCTGGAGGGGTTGTGGGTGTGAGGATGACTAAATGGGCAAGGGGCATTACGGAAGACACTTATTGAAATGAGCACTGGGTGTCCTATGTAGGGGATGAATCACTGGATTCTACTCCTATAATCATTATTGCACTACATGCTACCGAACTTGGATGTAAATTTAAAAATTAATTAATTAATTAAAAATAAAAGTTAATTAATTAAAAAGACTAGACAGAGACACTGACCCCACAACCTACCACACTTACCCCAGTCTCCAGGTTCCTTTCAAAGCAGTAAGATCCACAGTTGGTAAAGACACTCAGAGAGGGATGAGTGGTCCTCAGAGAAGTGCCCAATGGGCTGAACTATGGGTCAAGAGACAAAGCCAGCTCATCAACAGCCAATCACCACAGGATTTCCAGAGCGAGAAAAAAAAATGGAACAACCTTTCTCCCACAGTGGGGATACCTATGATGAGCATCTCTCGTCACATACTGTTTCTCCCAGCTTTTGCCAGCCTCCTAGATATGAGAAGAAGGGCAGGACACTGATAGTGTGAGAAAACTGATAAATGAAGACTATTTTAAAGTCTGTTGGTTTGGGAACTTATTTTTTCTTTCTTCATTGGGATCTTGATTTAGAAGTAGCTAAGCACAATGTGAAAAACACTGGTTTCTGGAGTCAGGTTGACTGGCATCCAAATTCTAGCTATGTAATATTGGCCAAATTACTTGACTTCTTGGCTTCAGTTTCTTCATCTGATAATGTGAGAGAATTTGATGTGAATATATGTAAAATTCCTAAGATGCAGAAGCTGCAGAAGATGCAATAAATGATAGCTCATTGCTCTTGATCTCTTGTTCCAGAAAAGCCTAGAGTGGAAAGGAAGTAGGGGCTGGCTCTTTGGAGACTTGTCCAAGGAAAAGGAAGATCCTTGCTTTTGAGGTTTTCTTCCGATTGTCCCACTCAGCCCTCTAAATTGGGATACGTTCTGGAGAGAAGCTTAGTTTACTTTTGCCAACATGGCTAATGGGTAGAAGGAGGAGGATGAGGGGATCTCACAGGTGAGACACTTCTGTTCTCTTCCAGACAAGAGCAGAACAGTTCTTCAAACAACCTTTTGGCTACAAAGCAAACAAATTAACTCAGAATGGAGAGTAAGCAAAATTTAATGACATTTATGAAGGATGATAAACTTGCCACAGTGTGTGCAATAAACAGAAATAGTGTAGGGAGAAAAGGCCATATGTTAGAGAATCTTCAGGAAAATAAACACATTTTTTCAGGTGCCTGTGGATGCTTATAAACATATCCAAGTTGATTGTTTATGTTGTCCTCTCATAAACAGTTAAAGAGCTGAGCTCATAACACTTTACACTTTCTCTGAGGCAATTTCCACTTACAACTCTATAAAATCTGTTTGCCTGTGGGTCCCATCTGCCCGTGTAAGGCTATCAATTTTGTGCCTTCTTCCTTTTTGAATCTGCAGTGAATTGTACACAGTAGGTCGTCATAGGCAACTGCTAGAAAGAAACTTAGAAGCTTATCTACCTAAAGCCTGAGAGAGTGAGAGAGTGAGCTAGTTTAAAAACTACATTCTTTTAGGAATGCCTAAGTGGCTCAGTCAGTTGAGTGTCTGGCTCGTGATTTGGGCTTAGGTCATGATCCTAGGGTCATAGGATCATGTGCTCAGCACTGAGCATGAAACCTGCTTAAGACGCTCTCTCTCTCTCTCTCTCTCCCTCTGTCACTTTCCCCCACTTGCATGCACTCTCTCTCTTAAATAAAAAAAAAAACTATATTATTTTATTACTACCATCAGGAGTAGCCTGCATGAGGTAATAGGTGCACAGGCCTAGGGTTTGTGTGGGCTGTGAAGAATAACCGGAAATTAGGCTGAAAGAGAATGGGTGGATTTAGGGGCCAGACCCTAGGGCTCCTCAGATTTGCATGTGGGTATGTAACTGTAGTCAGAGGGGATGGTTGGGAGACAGCCTCTCAAAAGCACCAGCTGAAAGGCATCTTGGAAGACACTGTTCATGCAGAATTGGGCTTAGTAGCTTCACATGCCCAGTTACTGATAATAGAGAAAAATGGTTGTTTCTGGACCTTCTTGATAGCAACCAAGAGTTGTGAAGTGGGAACAACTGTTTCCTCTTTGGCAGCCTAACCCTGCCTCGGACAACGCCATTGGTCTCACTTGCTTGGCTCTGCCTTGCCCCGCTAACCTTCTCCAGGCAACTTTTAGTTAATAAATGAGAATCCCCATTTGCCATTTGTTGGGTTTTTTTTTTTTTAATGGTTTATTTCTGAGAGAGAGGCAGCATGAGCAGAGGAGGGTCAGAGAGAGAGGGAGACACAGAATCCAAAGCAGGCTCCAGGCTCTGAGCTGGCTGTCAGCACAGAGTCTGACGTCGGGCTCGAACCCACGAACCGTGAGATCATAACCTGAGCCGGCGGACGTTTAACCGACTGAGCCACCCAGGCATCCCTTCATTTGCCATTTGAAGCCACCACTCAATCCGCCATTGCTGACACTGAAAAATGAGCTCTGAAGAGGAAAAAGAGTGAGGAATCAAAATCTATTTTGCAAAAGAGAATGCCTAGAAATCACATATTGCAGTTGAAAAGCAAATTTCTTGGTTTTAAACTCATTATAAAATAATAATACATCTCCATTACTGACATTTTGGGGGAAAATGAAAAGTAGAAGGAAGACAAAATACCTATAATCCCACTGTCCACAGACAATCACTGTTACCTTTCTATTCCAATTTAAGATCAAATTTAAATTCCACTTTTTTCGTAGAACCAAAATTAAATGCCTTTCCAACATACAAAGGTTTACTCTTTGGTACTGAATATTTATGTTGCTAAGTGTGAGTAGATGTGAATTTTTAAAAATCAAAATCAGTTACTAAGAAAAAAAAATGGGGCCCAGGGAAAATTCTTACAGCCAAGTTGCTTGTTTCAAAATGTTTTTCAAAGGCGTTAATACTTCCAGATTATGTGAACATGGCCACCACTGAGGAGAATTTCATAAATGCGGCACCTGCAAATCTATGAAGGTTTTTCTCTTTTCCTGAAGTTCAGGGACACAAGGGACACCCAGAGGTGTGAAGAAAGCACCTTCAGGTGTGCCAACATTCTTGCCCTGGAAAAGAGAACTGGGAAAATAATAACCTACAAAGGCCTGAAGCTGGTCCTACAGTACAGTATTACAGTATGGGATTCAACCTTCCCTTATCACAAACCTGCAACCTGCTTTACTATAAAATAACCTGACCTAGGGCTCCAATGCCAGTGGGACATAAAAATGCCTTCAAGTCAACAGAGATGCCAACAAACACATCTCATGTCAAGTCTATAGGAAAAACTAAAATGTTAGGAAAAACTAAAATGTATTGCCACTGCAGCAAGGAATTATATTTAAAAGATAAATGCATGCAATATTGAGGATAGAGCTCAATAATGGGAAGGACATGCAACTCTGGTATTCGTGTTTCATAGACAGCCAAGAGCATTTATCAACTAGTAGAGTTTTAAGTTCAGAAATATCTGCAAAGGATGCTTCCTCTGATGGAGTTTTTTTAAATGAATTATTACATAAAGGCAACTCCTGGAAGATGCTTTTCTTATCATGCGATTTTACTTTTAGTTTCACAAACTACATAGAAAGACAAGCATCATCTAGAACTGTGGCCATACTCTCATATGTCTCCATTCCTTTGCTTACAAGATCTCCTCTGTGTTGAATGCTCAGCTCATCCACCTGACAAACCCAGTTCAGACAGCAAGGACTCTGCAAAGCCCTCTCTAACCACTTCCTTTCCCCACTTCAGGAAGACCTGAAGTTCCCACAGCATGTTCTGCACACTTCTATCACCTCGCTTCCCTCTTATTCATCCACATCTTCACAAGGCCCCCACATGCACCAACCATTATTCTAGGCACTGGGTATATAATGACATAAGATGAAGCAAAATTTCTGGAGTCTATATTCTTGAGGCTTATATTCTAGAGATGAACACAAGCAATAAGCATAAAATACAATATAATGCCAAGTAGTAATTAGTGCTATGAAAAAAAAGTAAAGTAGAATATACTCAAATTGTGTGTGTGTCCACAAAATAGAAAGTGTGCATCTTCTTAAGAGACTACTTGTCATATAGTCCAAATGCAATTAATAAACACCGCTTAGTCAGATGATGGTTGGGTAGACAGATGAATGGATGCATGCATGGGTGTCCTAAATATCACAGAGTTTTTCAGAGAGCAAATCCTTAATGAATGTGACACAATTTTCTTTCATTTGTGTGTGTAAGTACAACTGTTACAACCTGTCACGACTACCATCACCTCGGCCCCATATAGCCAGGTCAATACTGACATTATCACCACATTCTTGTCTCTGCCCTACGAGAGACCCCGCTCCAAGCCAACAGCTGTGTTCAGACTTCCGGAGTATGTTATGCTTATTCTGGCCTCCGTGCCTTTCCCCTTTAACTTCCTTCTGCCCCGGGGCACTCCCTCAGTTATTTTCCTTCAAAACCAAGCTCAAGCTTTGCCTCCTCCTTTCCTGACAAGACTCTCCCTGTGGCATATCTACATCACAGCACCTTCCCCCTGATTACATGTGTTCCTCCCCAACTGTCTTCGCCAGCCTCCAAGACAATCTCCGAGGATCCCACCTCCTCCTACCCAAGCCTGTGTAGAGTCCCCTCCCATATTGAATCAGGACTGTGAGACAGATAGAATACAACAGAGGTCATGGTGTTTGGTTTCTGAGGATAGGCCATAACAGGCATTGAAGTTTCTGGTTCGGGCTCTTGGATCACTTGCTCTGAGGAAAGCCAGATACCATATTTTGAGGACACTCAGGCAGTGACCACGTGAAGAAGAACCACCTTGCCAGGCATATGAGTGAGACACTTAGAAATACATCCTTTAGCCCCAGTCAAGCCTTTTGATGACTGAAGTTCCGACAAACATTTTGGCTGTAAGTTCATGAGAGAGCCTGAGCAGAACCAGCCAAGCTGATCCTGAATTCCTGATCCACAGAAACTGTGAGACGTAAGTCATTTCTGTCAGGGTTTCGGGCTACTGAATTGGATAATTTGTTACAAAGGAAGGAAGAAAGAACTAGTACACCAACTAACAGCTGAATTCTTTGAAGACAGGAATTATGTCTCTGTTTGATGCCTGCAGCAGTACCTAACAGAGCAGGAGCTCTGAAAGTGTTCAACGGATCAATGAATGTGTTTTGTCTTTTTATTAAACCACGAAACTGACATTTATTGAATCCTGATTATGCCTGGCACTGCCTAGGCACTTTACATAGGCACTTTTCTCCTATTAGCAAAGAGAAAGTTGAAGCACAGAGAAGTTACACAACTAGCTCAGGACCATACAGGTGACAAGGAATAGAGCCAGGATCTGACCCAAGAATCTGAATTCAACATATCATTCTTAACCATTGTGCTAAATTAATTTCTGATGATGAGCTACTTAGGCAAGAAGATCTATCTAATTCATCTCTGCATCCCTCACAGGACACACAAGACCTCAACAATAAATATGGAGTAAATGAATGAATGAATAAATGAATGAGCGTGACCAGACATTCCATTCACGCTTGATTACAAATCCTTTCAATAACTGACACAAATTATTTCTTACAGAGTCTTGATATTAACCAGCTTGTGTGTTCCTTCTGGATTCAAATCAAATTCTAAATATAAATTGAATTTCATTCTTGAAAGGCACTGTGAAATTTCACTGAACAACTGCTGTTACCCAATTTCTCTCTCATTCTCTCCCACCTACGGCCCCCCACTGTTCTGCTGGCTGTCTCCTCCACCAGCAAGCACCCCCAACACAGAGGTTTGGGGAGAAAACCAAGGACACCAAGGAATGGTGCTCTCACCAGACAGCAGTCCTCCATGGTTTCCTTTCATCGCCTCTACCCTCCCCTTGGCCCCCAACCCAGCTGAGAACCACCAAGACATGGGGTCTGGCTGCTCTGCGGTGGGATTCAGCACCCACTATTTATCTCTGTATCTCTAGACTTTACTCCCAGAAGGATCATGAGTGACTCATTCTTCTACCATTTATTGTGGGTCTGCTCTGCGTCAGGCACTGTGTGAGACACACTCCTCCAGGAGTTCACAGACCAAGGAGAGGAGGAGGAGGAGAACATAGGCAGCTGCAAAGCAGAGTGTGTGCATGGAAGGAAGACACCAGGTCCCAGGAGGACATTCAGGGGACATAGGAGTACAGCCTTAACTATGAGCCTCACCATTCACACCCTGAATTCTTATTTGGAGCAGGCCCAAGTGCTGAGAATTTCTTCTTGGTGCACTGAGTAGTGTATTAATTAGTGAAATATGTTATTTGACAGGCATAATTAGTATATATTCTTTATATGTTTCCATTTCATTTTAATATCAATAGCTGCCAGAAGCAAGGGCAATTCATTAGTTAGAACCACTAATACGTGCACATGGCAAAACATTCAACCAGTACAAATAGATATACAATGAGAAGTTAGTCTCCTCATCAGCCTCCAGAACTCAAGTTCCCCTCCCAGAAACAATCATTGTTACCAATTACTGGTGCCTCTTTCCAGAAATCTCAACATGTTTTATTAATAGACACATTTTTACAAGTGAGAATACATGATGTACTCATCTACACCTACGCTTTTCCATGTAATAACATATCTTAGACTTCATTCCATAAGGACACATATATCTCTATCCTGTTTAATGGCTGTATAGGATTTTATTACATGAATATAACATAATGAATCAATCCTCTCAGTATGTTCAGTTAGACTGTCTCCGATGATTTGGAGCAGTTCAATGTTTTCTTTCATATTTCAATAAATAAACAGTATTTCATTCTATTGTGACAGTTAATAAATAAATCACAACTTTCCAAAATAAATTGATTCTGTTTATATTCCCTCCTTTTTGTTTATTTTCTGAGGTCACTTTTAACATATAAGGTCAATAATCAAGGGAGCACTGATCTTGTATAATTTCATATTTTACTAGAAACCCCATGAGTACAAAATTAAGAATCCAAAAGGTTCCTTTACAAAGTATCATGTTCTTATCACAGTAGAAGTGCATTATTCATACATATGTGTAAGACCACTGATTTGCAGTGCCTATCTATAACTAATACCAGTTCTATTTCCTCTTAAGAGATTGAGGAAATCAGTCATATCATAAACTACTTTTTCTTTCCAAGAATAGATTGTGGGACACCTGGTTGATTCAGTCAGTTAAGCGTCGGACTTCCATTCAAGTCATGTGAGTTCAAGCCCTGCATCAGGCTCTGTGCTGACAGCTTGGAGCCTGGAGCCTGTTTCTGATTCTGTGTCTCCTTCTCTCTCTGAGCCTCACCCCCTCAAAAACAAATAAACATTAAACGAAAAAAAGAATATAGATGTAATTTAAGTATATCATCAAGGTTAATAATCTAGACGTTCTTATACACTCTTCAGGGTCTGTGAATAAAGCTGCACTTCAATGTAATTGGCTTCCTTTTCAATTCTATGGGTTTTGTTTTAAGTATTAAAACCATCACTCTGAGGGGCGCCTGGGTGGCTTAGTCGGTTAAGCGTCCGACTTTCGCTTGGATCATGATCTCGCGGTTCGTGGGTTCGAGCCCCGTGTCGGGCTCTGTGCTGATTGCCAGCTCAGAGCCTGGAGCCTGTTTCAGAGTCTGTGATTCCCTCTCTCTCTGACCCTCCCCTGTTCACGCTGTCTCTCTCTCTCTCTCCTAGAAATAAATAAAAACATTAAAAAAAAAAAACCATCATTCTGAGAAGGATCCATAAATTTTACCAGACTGCCAAAAGGGTCCATGGCACCAAAAAACAGTGAGACTCTGACTACTACTGAGTTCAAGTCAATTGGGGGTGTCAAGCAAAATCAACTACTTTAAGAAATTTAGCATCTTACCCATTCACTGTTCACACCTCCGAAAATTTCCTGACATATTTCATTAGCAGGAGCTGTTTCTAAATCAGGTACAAAAGGCTCAGTAAACCATGCTCATTTACTGGGTTCTTGACTTGATATTTTAAGACATTTCTTATAAAAACAGCTTTCTCTCAAGCAGTATATGATTCCTAAACAGACCACTGGGTGATCAGAACCTCTTGCATCAATTTTACTAGCAGATGTGTTAATCATTTCTTTAAGGGAAAAAAAAAAAACATTTTTAGCTTTTCTTTTCTCTGCATGCTTCCAATTTTTAAAGGCATGGATTTATTTGAATACCTGAAGATAACTAATTATTTGTTGTCCTTGACCTTTGTACCTCACTGATAAAAATGAGGCAAAATATTCTGTTAATAATAACATGGCTTTAAAATGAGTTTAATTGGGGCGCCTGGGTGGCTTAGTCGGTTAAGCGTCCGACTTTCGCTTAGGTCATGATCTCGCGGTTCGTGGGTTCGAGCCCCGCGTCGGGCTCTGTGCTGACTGCCAGCTCAGAGCCTGGAGCCTGTTTCAGTCTGTGACTCCCTCTCTCTCTGACCCTCCCCTGCTCACACTGTCTCTCTCTCTCTCTCCTAGAAATAAATAAAACATAAAAAAAAATTAAAAAAAAAATAAAATAAAATAAAATGAGTTTAATTGCAGAGAGGAGTTGTAGTCATGCCTTGTATGATTGCTCTCAGCTTGTCACTAAGTCATTTTCAGTCTTACACATATCCTAACAGATCACATAAGGACAACTGCTTTAAGCAGATGTAGATGCTGTCTAACTCTGAGCCCAAGTTTAAGGGCTTTTCTACCATGTTGTCTTCATCATTGATTTAACTAATCACTTAAAAATGAGGTGGCTTCATTCAACTAATAGTCAGTAACTTCATCTTACAACACAGTGATGGAATGATTAAAAGATACAAGTGTATAACAAGATACAGGATCAAATTCCTTGCATGAGACACTATGAATATTTTAAAAGATGATAGTATTGGGGCACTTGAGTGGCTTAGTCAGCTAAGCACCGACTCTTGATTTCAACTCAGGTCGTGATCTCATGGTTTTGTGAGTTCAAGCCCCATACTGGGCTCTGTGCTGATAGCGTAGAGCCTGCCTAAGATTCTCTCTCTCTCCCTCTCTCTCTCTGCTCCTCCTCTGCTTATACTGTTTCTGTCTCTTTCAAAAATAAATTAACTTTAAAAAATAAATTAAAAATATAAAAGATGATAGTATTCACCACCATCTGAAATTCTTAGGTATTTATATATTTGTTTCCTTTCTCTACCCCCACTGAAATGTAAGCTCTGTGAAAGATGGGATCTTACTCTCTTGCTCATTCACTACTGTATTGCAAACATCTAAAATACTGCCTAGTACCTTTGTTTCTGCAACTAGATGGGTGAAGAAGCCTCTTCTAATACAAATCACTTACAGAAAGGGGTAAAATACATTTTTAAAAAAATCTGGTTTAAACCATGGTTGAGGTTGCAATAAAGGGAAACAGCTAGAAGCCAGAAACTAGAAGAAAGTATAATTTTACTGTGTAATGAAAAGCTAGCATTTGCCCCCAAGGACATAAGCTGACCCAAGAGCCGGGGTTTTTACACCGTGCTTTGGTATGTGCACCTGGGAACAAAGCCTCGGGCTTGATCATACTGAGAGACCAGATTAAGTACTTCTTTCCAAAATGCCACAATGCTCAAATAGGAACAACCTCAGAGAATGAGGCAGGAAAAAAATCCTGTCCGTCAGAAGGACACTTATCTATCCGGGCCCTGGTGAGGCAGAAAAAAAGAACAAATAAATATCCCCTAAGAATCCCTAACCAAAAGCCCACACTCATATAGGTGTGGGGCCAGAATTCAAACTACAACTTGGCTCAGAAGAACAGCAACAACCACCACTGAGCTGAAAGTGTGATTGAAGTAGCCCTTGGTTGTCATTACCCAGTGGCGAGGGCAAATGCAAATCCTTCCTCCCTAGACAAAGACACTTCAAACACAGGGCTCTGATAATACCCATGGAAAAAGTTTCAAGGAACATGAGCTCACAATTAAAAGAAAAAAAAAAATCACTAAAATCAAGAGTAAGCAAATCACTATGAGTGAGAGTTATCAGAAAATTGGACATACGACAATAATCAGACACAAATAAAAAATAATTCAGTTTAATATGTATGAAGAAATAATAGAGAGGACTAAAGATATGATGAAAAGAATTGAATAATCAATTTTTAAAAGAAGTCAAATAGCGGCGCCTGGGTGGCTTAGTTGGTTAAGCGTCTGACTGTCACTTGGGTCATGATCTCACGGTTCGTGGGTTCGAGCCCCGCGTCGGGCTCTGTGCTGACTGCCAGTTCAGAGCCTGGAGCCTGTTTCAGTCTGTGACTCCCTCTCTCTGACCTCCCTGCTCGTGCTGTCTCTCTCTCTCTCTCTCTCCTAGAAATAAATAAAACATAAAAAAAAAAAATTGAAAGTACTTTTAAAAATAAATAAATAAATAAATAAAAGGAGTCAAATAGAATTTCTGAAATAGAAAATATAATAATGAAAACAAAAAATTGATAAGTAGTATATTGACACAGCCTAAGACAGGATATATAAACCTCAAGATAGATTTGAGGAAATCACCTAGAATGCAGCATGGAAAGACTTATTAAAATGCATTTTTTAGAGCATTTTATTTTTCAGTTTTTAAAATTTACTTCTTTTGAGAGAGAGAGAGAGCAGGGGAGGGGCAGAGAGAGAGGGGGAGAGAGAGAGAATCCCAAGCAGGTCCTACACTTTCAGCATAGAGCCCCACGCAGGGCTCAAACCCATGAACCATGAGACCATGACCTGGGCCGAAACCAAGAGATGGCCACTCAACTGACTGAGCCACCCAGGCACCCCATTAAAATGCATTTTAAAAGTTAAGTTATATGAGGGACAAAGTAAGGCTTAACATATGTCTAATCAGATTTCTGGAAAGGAGAGGGGCACCTGGGTGGCTTAGTCAGTTGAGCTTCCAATTCTTGATTTTGGCTCAGGTCATGATCCTGGGGTCATGAGATAAAGCCCCACGTTGGGCTCCATGCTGAGTATGGAGGCTGCTTGGGATTTTCTCTCTCTCTGCCTCTGTCCCTCATCCCCAAAATTAAAAATAAAAAAAAGATTTCTGGAAAAGAGAAAAATGAGATTAAGGTAGAAGTAATATTCAAATAAATAAGAGCTGGCAATTTTTTAGAAATTTTAATATAATTTATTGTCAGTTGGCTAACATACAGTGCATACCGTGTGCTCTTGGTTTTGGGAGTAGATTCCCATGATTCATCACTTACATACAACACCCAGTGCTCATCCCAACAAGTGCCCTCCTCAATGCCCATCATTCATTTTCCCCTCTCCCCCACCCCCCATCAACCCACAGTTTGTTCTCTGTATTAAGATGAATTCTCAGATTGAAGACATACAATAAATCCCAAGAAGAATAAATAAAAAGTAGTCAATATCTAGACATCAAAATTTCAACATTTAGTGAAACTGAAGAAACTAAAATCAAGGAGAAGAGAATAACAGCAGTCAGAGATAAGACAGATCACTGACAAAGACTGAGCTGACTTCTCAGCTTCAAGAATGAAAGTAAAATGACATCTTCAAAGAGTTGAAAGTAAACAACTATCAATCTAAACAGAAAAACTATCTTTCAAAGCATTCTCAGGCAAACAAAAATGGATAGAGGTCATAACTAACATATCCTCGCTAAACTAATTTTAAAAGAATGTCCAGTTTAACCCTTGAACAACATGGGAGTTTTAGGGATTCTGACCCTCCACATTGTCAAAAATCTGCATATAACTTTTGACTTCCCAAAAACTTAACTACTGAGAGCTAGAGCCTTACCAATAACAGAAGCAGTCAATTAACCCATAGTTTGAATCTTACATGTATTACATACTGAATTCTTACAATGAAAGAAGCTTTAAAAAAGTATTATTAAGAAGATTGTAAGGAAGAGGAAATACACTTACAGTACTGTACTATATTTATCGAAGAAAATCCATGTGTAAGCGGACCTGCCCAGTTCAAATCCATGTTGTTGGTCAACTGTACTCAGAAAGAAGGAAAGTGATTCAGAAGGAAGATCTGAAATGTCAGAAGGAACATTCAGGCAGTTAAGTGTAAAGAGTTACAGTTGAACAAGTCCTCTTTGAATTCACCTAATTGAGTTTGAGATTTATCCTAATACCCATGATAGCTAGAAAGGGGAGGCTAGCTGGGGCTTATTACTTACAGACGGAATAAACTGGACATGACTAACCATGAATTGCTCAACTAAGAGATGTTAGACATAACTTATTCTTTCATTTTTATGCAAACCATAATTGCTATAACTTAATACAACCCTACAATATAAGAGAATTCTACATGCAAATAAAATCAAACCTCAGGGTACAGCAAAAGTCAAATTTCCAAAGGAATGGTTCTTTCACCAAACTGTGAGATAGTTTTTTATTATTATTAGGCCCTCTTTTGTTCAATAATTTCTCCCTTTTATCTAGGCCTTGTTCCCTCACAATTGAATGACACGTGGTGATTTGGATTGCCCAAGGCTTACTAACTAAATCACGAAGATTTTTCTTCTAAGGATTAGGACCCACTTCAGATAGTAGGGAGAGAAACTGAAAGAGTCACAAATGTAGTTAGTTCAGAGAGAAGGACTATGTGGAGACTTTTTTTTTATCTCTAAATCACTAACTGACCAGAACATGTTCAGAAATGACCAAAGTTTAAAAAATAAAAATCATAATAATAAAAGAAATGATCAAAGTTACAAGCATATGATGGATCTGATGGGCCTGTACAAAAATAGGAATCACCATTTCTAAGAGCCCCAAGGTTATGTCTTACGGCATCTTCAAATCCCTGCACTTTGATCACACAGATGCTGAAAGGGACAAAGGCAACAGAAGAACACTTCTCACCCCGGAAATGGTGCTTTTGGGAGCGACAAGTGCAGACCCACTAAAAGTGGGAGCTCACACACCTGGGTCTCTGAGCCATGTTTCTGGAACTGAATCCAGATAAGGTAAGGAAATAAGATAAAATAGGATAAAAACCAGGAATGGGACCTAAGTCTGTGCCTAAACTGGTGGCCAGCTTGACTGTTACCAGTTTGGTGAAGCCAATGGAGTCAGTAAACCACCAGCTTCACTGACTGTCCCCCTAGAAATGAGCAGGAATTTGACTCAACTAACCAAATTCTACTATCTCTGTTGACATAGTGTAGCTCCTTCTAAAATGACCGGTTTTATTTTTTTTTTTATTTTTTAATGTTTATTTATATTTGAGAGAGAGAGAGACCAACTATGCATGAGGAGGGAGGGGCAGAGAGAGACGAAGACAGAATCTGAAGCAGGCTCCAGGCTTTGAGGTGTCACAACAGAGCCTGCCACGGGGCTTGAACTCACCTGAACTGAAGTTGAGTGCTTAAGTGACTGAGCCACCATGCACTCGATAAAATCATTTTTAGATAAAGAAGATGTGGTGTGTGTATGTGTATGTGTGTGTGTTGTGTGTGTGTGTATGTATATGTGTATATACAGTGGAATGTTGTATGGAATATTACTCAGCCATAAAAAAGAATGAGACCTTGCCAACTGCAGTGGAGCAAGAGTGTATCAATGCCAAGTGAAATAAGTCAGTCAGAGAAAGACAAATAACAATATAATTTCACTCATGTGGAATTTAAGAAACAAAACAGATCAACATTAAAAAAAAGAGAGAGAGAGAGAAGCAAACCACAAGAAACTCTTACCTGTAGAGAACAAACTGAGGATTGATGGAGGGAGGTGGGCAGAGGATGAGTAAATGGGTGATGGGCATTAAGAACGGCACTTGTTGTGATGGGCACGGGATGTTGTACGTAAGTGATGAATCACTGAATTCTAGTCCTGAAACCCATATTATACTACATGTTAACTAGCTAGAATTTAAATAAAAACTGGGTGGGGGGGCAATGACCCATGTGAACCAAATCTCTGCCCCCCCCAAAAAAAAACTAACAAAGGAAAAAAGATGTACACAGTTGGACATCAACAGTTAGCAAATGATGGAAAATCAGGGACAGCACAGGGGAGAGGGACCTGGACAGGGCTAAAAAGGGGTGAGCAGGTGGTAATGGGCCAGCCAGGCAGGTTGGGTTCAGACAAGGAATCCACAGTGCAAAGTAGGACCAGGCAAGGGATCAGTTTATCCAGTCTGGGCATATACATCAAAGGTGGGGAATAGGTGCTCTGTACAGATCTGGTCACTACAGGTACAGAAGTGAGGTCAGAAAGAGCAGGCAGGGTGAAGGTCTTCACAAGTGGCTTCAGACTGGTAAAGGCAGGCCCGACTGTAGGAGGTGGGGGAGGGAGGCTGTAAGTTATCTATCAAGGGCTTATTATGTGGCATGTACGAACAAGCACTTCTCATCCTTACAACCAACCTGTGAGGTACCGAGTATAAGTCCTGTTTTACAAAGGAGGAAAGGTTCAGAGAGGTGACGCAATGTGTCTCTTTGGTAAGTAGCAGGGTCACGATTCAAACCCAGCGCTGTCTGGTTTGAATGACAGCAGCTGCTATAACCCCTTACATCCCAGTCCAGGGCTCTTCAATCTCCTTCAGAGATGCATCTCAGTAATCATGCTGCTTGAATAAACATGCTTTTGTCTTCCATCATCTTCTTTTAACTCATTTATTCCTTTTTAATCTTGACTAAGAGGAGGTAAAAGCCTTTTTTCCATTCATATCCATGAAAGACCATCACCCAAGAGTAAATCCACTTTGCCAAGCTAATCCATTTTTTAAATAATGTGTGTATATGAGAGTGCTCTAAAAAGTCTGAAGTGCTTTAGAAATGGAAGGTGGCATTATTTTAAAAATTACCATACTCATCCATGCAGCCCAACTCATCTGAGAATCTTCTAGGACTAGAATACTGTGGTCACAAATTATAATGCTGATAAGGTGAGACAGCTAGAATTACTGCACAGAGTGCTTAAGTCAACAATTCAAGTGCAGAACTAAAGGTGAACTTTTTTCCCTTCATAAGCGAAATGTCCATTATGCAGATGATGCCTCATGCTGGAGCTGAAGGATTTCAGGGGTCTGGGCTAGGTGTCAGGAGACCTGGGTTCAAATCCCAGCTCTGCCTCTACCTGGGTGGACCCCATTGCTTCCCGCCTCCCCTACCTTCCTCCCCCATCTCAGGTGCCTCCTCTGCAAGGTAGTTCCTGTACCAATTCAGAGTAAGGATTTGGGGGGAGCCAGACTGCCTACATTTTTGTTCTGCCTCCACAATTGCCAGTCATAACGCTAGACAACTTACCCAACCATTCTCTACATCTGTGTTCTCATCTCTGCAAAGGACAAAAGTACCTACCCGTGACAGTTAATTTTATGTGTCAACTTGACTAGGCCACAGGGTGCCCAGATACGTGACTAAACACTATTCTGGATGTTCTTGTGATGGTGGTTCTGGATGAGACTAACATTTGACTCACTAGACAGAAAGCAGATTGCCCTCCCCAAGGTGGGTGAGCCTCAGCCTCTCTGCTGAAGGCTTGAATAAAATAAAAGGCTGAGTAAGAAGGAATTCATTCTCACTGTCTGGATGTATCTGAGTTGGGACACTAGTCTCTTGCCTTCAAACTCAGACTTGGATTGGACCTAAAACCATTAGCTCTCCTGGGTCTCCAGCTTGCTGACTGCAGATCTTGGACTTTTCAGCCTCCATAAGAATATGAGTCATTTCCTTATAACAAATCTCTAGATAAGGAGGCACCTGGGTGGCTCAGTCGGTTAAGTGTCTGACTCTGGATTTCAGTTTACGTCATGAGCCCAGGGTCATGGGATCAAGCTCCGTACTGGGCTCTGCGTTGAGCCTGGAGCCTGCTAACATCCTCTCTCTCTCTCCCTCTGCCCCTCTCCCCAGGTCGTGCTCTTTTCCTCTAAAATAAAATAATAATAATAATAATCTCTAGATATCAATATAGGTACATTTATACATACATACAGACATACATATATACGTATATATATGTATGTATGTACGTATATATGCATCCTATTGGTGCTGCCTCTCTGGAGAACCCATACTACAAGATCTCAGAGTTACTTTAGAATTAAATTAGACAACACTCTTCGGACAAAGCCGAGCACATCACATGACCTCAATAAATATTTTAATTGACCACTAGACATTAAACATCTCAGTCCTATGAGTCTAATTAAAAGAACCATAAAATGTGTAGAAGCAAAATGGTATTTTTAAAATTTTTTTTAATGTTTTATTTATTTCTGAGAGAGAGAGAGACAGAGAGAGAGACAGCATGAGTAGGGGAGGGTCAGAGAGACAGGGAGTTACAGAATCCGAAACAGGCTCCAGGCTCTGAGCTAGCTGCCAGTGCAGAGTCTGACACGGAGCTCAACTCGGGGCTCGAACCCCAGAACTGTGATATCATGACCTGAGCCGAAGCTGGATCCTTAACCGACTGAGCCACCCAGGCGCCCTGCAAAAGTTTTTTAAAAACTACAGAACTGTGGGGCGCCTGGGTGGCTCAGTCGGTTAAGGGTCCGGCTTTGGCTCAGGTCACGATATCACAGTTCATGGGTTCAAGCCCCGCATCGGGCTCTGTGCTGACAGCTAGCTCAGATTCTGGAGCCTGTTTCAGATTCTGTATCTCCCTCTCTCTCTGACCCTTCCCTGCTCACGCCATCTCTCTCTCTCTCTCAGAAATAAATAAAAAATAAAAAAAAAAATATTTTTAAAAACGACAGAACTGTAAAAATTTAGGTCACTTCACCTGCAACCACAAGCCTCTTCATTTTCCTTTCTGGAATATGTGTGTGATTTACAGAGACACTGTAACTATGGTGACATCTATGAAAAAAACTCAAAAAAATTAAAAAATTTAAAAACCCCCATGCTACGGTCTAAATCTCATCCCCATTTGCTTCCTCACCTAAAGAGGTTTTACTACCTCTTTCAAAAGCAAATGTCTGTCACATCCCTATTCAGGTGGCCTGTGAATCTGAACTTAATTAGAGCAAGTCAAGACACTAATCCTCAGACATTAGCACTCAGAGTTAATTAGCCAGATATAACACAATTCTTCTTACCAGGCAAATCAGAGAGCAACCTGGAAAAGCTAAAAGGAAAGGGAACACCATTCTATGCTTAAGAAAGCAAACTGAAATATACAAATCTTGAGCTTTTCCAAGCAATCTTTTATTTCTCCGATTTCTAGAAATAACATTGCTCTTCTTTTGACCACTTCTAGGAAATAATATCAAACCACCATTTACATTGTAGGCTGACCATCATTCTTCTATCTTTTCAAAATCAAAAGATGACACAGACAGTTCATCAGAACAACTTTCTTCTGAGAATGCTGATCACACAAGCTACTTTATATACATTATGGTGGCTTTCAAGTGAAAAGCCCAAATGGGATCTTTTTTTGAAATCCATTTAACCACAAACTATTCAGACTAACTGCAGACTCTTTCCAAGAAAGCCCATATTATTGTTTGTAAGCTAAGATCATGGAAATAGGAGGGAAAGTGCTTTGATTTTCATTCAGAACATATTCAAATGTATTTTCAAAGAAAATTCATTGAAGCTGAACCCTAATTACAAGTCACCATGAAGTGGTGAAGGAGCTTTCCCAGGTGCTACTTCAAAGGTTCATCCAACAAATATTAATTGGCCACCTCTTATGTGAGCAGCATGGTGCAAGTGTTTGGGCCTATAATGACAAACAAAACAAAAAGAGCTGCTGCCTTCTCAGAGCTGCTTCTGACAGGGCCAAGGTAAGCCTGGTCCTAGAACAGGACAGAGGCCGCCTAAGCAACTCTACAGGATGCTGACATCCCAAAGGGTACAGTTGAGATCATCTGGGGCATTGAGAAGAAAGGGCAGGCTTGAACTGTTTCAATAGCTCTCGGAGAAACTGCTTCCAAGTTATACCACACTTGGCTTATAAACATGAAACTATGCCGAAATACTCAAATGTAAAACCACTTTTCAAAATCAAAGAAGAAAGCATTGGCCAGATCTTACCTAAATGAGTTATCCAAGCATAACTTCAGGATAAGTTCAGGCCTTTTGGATGTACATTTTTCCTACATGCTGAAATGCCTTATCAGTCAAGGGAAAAAAACTCAGGTTACAAAACATTCACCACCCCCCATCACCCCAAAGACGACTTACAAATAAAATACAAATAAAAGCCTATTCCAGCATTTCCCAAAAATATTTTGTGAAAAATAGGCCCTATGGCTTTTAAAAAAGGTAAGGGAATATTGCAAAAATATCCTTCTTAGAGATTTATAATGGAAATTTACATATTACAAAGTAAGAAAAGCCCCAAGTATCCATGGTTTTATATCAGGCATAGTTGTAAACAGTGGGACTAAAGCAGTAAACAGAACAAAACAAAAACCCACAAAATCCCTGCTTTCATGGGGTTGATATTCCAAAAGGGGAAACCAAGCATTATATAAGTACTAAGGGAAAAAAATGAAACAGAGGAAGGGAGATCAGAAGAGGGAAGAGGATGTTGCTATTGTATATGAGATGACCAGCAGAGACTTCACTGGCAAAAGATATTTGGGCAGAAATAGGAAGGGAGAAAGCGATGTGGCTTTCAGGAGGAAGAGCGTTCCAGGCAGAAAAGGCAGTATGTGCAAAGGCCCTGAGACAGGAATGTGTTTGGCAGAATTACAGCACAGCAAAGATGTTAGCAGTGACTGAAGTGGTATGAGCAAGGTGGAGAGTGATAGGAAACAAGATGGAAGAGGAAGCCAAGGCTAAATCATACAGACATTTGGGCTCAGACTTGGAGTAAAATGAGATGCAATTGGAGGCTTCAGAGCAGAGCTGTAACATGAGATCTGACTCACAATTTAGCAGGATTGCTCTGGCTGCTGAGTTTCACACAGTTTAGATCATGGTAGAGAGAGGAAGAGAAACTAGGAGGCCAATTTGTAGGGTACCTCAAAATTCCAGATAACAAATGATAGTGGTTTAGAACAGAGTGACTGCAGTGGAGGTTGTGAGATATGATCAGAGTCTGGGTATATTGTGGAGGCAGAGCCAGGAAGAGGTAAAAGAGAGATCAAGGACAGCTCCAAGACTGATGGCCTGAACAGCTGGAAGAATGGGACCACCCAGGGAAGTGGAGATAGAAAGACAGGAGGTATGAAAGCTTAAGGTTGGAGGTCATGAAGATGAGAAGGGACCAGCAAAAAACACTGAGAAGAACTAGGAAAGAATGGCGTCTGGGAGGCCAAGTGAAGAAAGCACGTTAGGAAGGAAGGAGTGATCCCCCCTTCAATGTCGCTGGGAGGACAAGAAAATGAGGGCTGAGAATGGACAAAGAGGAAAGCCCTTGGCAACCCTGATAAGAGTAACTTGTGGGATGATAAGGACAAAAGCCAAAGCCCGATTAAAGTGGATTCAAGAGAGAAGGGGAACTCCACAACAACAACAAATAATCCAATGAAAAAAACGGCAAAGGACTTGAATAGATATTTCTCCAAAGATACAGAAATGGCCAACAAGCACATGAAAAGATGTTCATTAGCCATTAGGGAAATGCGAATCAAAACCATAATGAGATACTACTTCGTATCTACTAGGGTGGCTATAGGGGGAAAAAGCAGGAAATATCAAATATGGATGAGGAGGTAAGGCAACTGAAACACTTGTGCATTGTAATATAAGATGGTCCAGCCATTTGGCCCAAACCACCAAACACTTCAGCAGATACTCAAAAAATGAAATGTAGAATCACCACGTGACCTAGTAATTCCATTCTGAGGGATATGCCCAAAAGCATAGAAAACAGATACCCAAACACTTATATATAGATGTTCATAGCAGCACTACCCACAATAGCCAAAGGGTAGAAACAACCCAAATGCCCATCAATGAATGAACAGATAAACAAAATGCACCATACACATACAATGGAATACCACTACACAATAAAAGGTAATGGAATTCTGATGCGTGCCACATGGATGAACCCGGAAAACATCATGTAAGTGAAAGAAGGTCAACATCTTGTATGACTCCATTTTATAAAGTATGCAAAATAAGTAAATCCACAGAGACAGAAAACAGTTTGGTGGTTGCCGGAGGCTAGTGGGAGGGAAGAATAGAGGGTAACTATTTAACAAGTAAGGAGGGGGGCACTGTGAGGATGAGGAAAAGGCTTCGGAACTAGATGAAGGTGCTAGTTACACAGCGTTGTGAATGCATTAAATGCTACTGTCTTGTATGTTTTAACATATTAAAATGGTCTTATGTTAAATGAATTTCACCTCAATTTTTAAAAAGAGCAAAAGTGGGAAGAAAAGAATTGGAGACAGTCGGTAAGAAAACTCTTCCAAGGAGGTTGCTGAAAAGGGGAACAGAGGCACAGAGCAGCAGCTGAAGGGGGATGTCTGGTCAAGGTGGGGGCTCTTCTAAAAGGGAAGATAGATGACATGCCCATTTGCAACTGGAGAGGGGATGGGAGGCAGAACTGCTGGCAGCAGGTCCTCAGTCTTGTGCACAAGAATCAAAGATGCCTCATCGTTAACAGGAGAGGAGGCAGGATTCAGGCAGCTTGGTCAAGGAAGCAGCAAGGTATTGCAGAAATTCTCTTGGACTAGTTTTTTTCTTAGGAGACGTGGGGATGTTAGAAGTGGGGAGAAGGTGTGAAGCAGCTATCCCAGAGAGCAGGTTGGTGACTAGACAAAGGCAATGTGATAGCAGTGCTGGGCAGCTTGAACAGCCCACTAAAGGTTAATGGTAATAAATTGATGAGACTAGTAAGCCCTGTTGTGTGGTTTTCTCCAACTGTATTTAGTTGCCTGGGTAAAGGTGGAGAACTATTTATTTATCCCTAAGTTCTCCCCAAAATATCTGACCATAGAAACCTATTAACAGCCCCCCAAAGAGTCCACATACAATTCTACTGTATGATTAAATAGATAAGGGAGGATAGAAAAATACCAGTACTTCCTAATTCCTCCTTTCTAACCAGTGATAGGTAGATAAATGATAAGGCAGGAGCCAGGTCTGGAGGCCTGCCGGTGAACACAGGCATTAGACTGGTCAGGAGGGCACCCGTTAAGAGGGAAAATAAAATGGCACCGTTGTCAGAGTCTGAGCTTTGGAGTCAGATTTCCACTCCAGCTGAGTGATCTTGGGCAAATGAATCTCTGTGAGATGTTATCAGAAAATGGGGGAACTATCATCTGCCTTTCAAGGATGTTACGAGGATTAATGATGATAAGCACTTAGCACTCCAGTATCTAGCATATAATGGCATCCAATCTAAGGAGGGAACTGTCATTATCAGCCAGTTAGATCCACCAGATCAACCAGATGAAAGATGATGCAACCAAGTCTCTGTCAACCCAGGTGCCCAACCAACTGTGCACAAGGATGGTCTCTGGGGAATCTGAAAGAGTTGACATGACTCCCTCTCAATTTACAGTGAGGAACTTCACTGGTCAAGATACAACCTGCCTACTTTAGCTCAAGAGTAAGTTGGTGTTTCTAGCTCTTAAGTTAATGTGCAAAAATGAAGCACCCTCCACTTCCTATAAAACAGTACATTTTGCAAAAGCTGTCATGCATCCCAGTATCATGTTTTTAACATTTGAAATCATTTTAGACTTACAGAAAATTACAAAAACAGTACAGAGAGTTCAGGACCCTTCAGCCAGCTTTCTCCAATGCTAACATCTTACATAACCATAATACAACTGCCAAAATCAGGAAAATAAGTGATAAATTACTATTAACTACTTGACAGACCTTATTTGAATGCTGCCAGCTTTGCCTCTAATGGTTTTGTTCTCGTGCAGGAACCAATCCTGGTCCCCATACTGCATTTAGTTCTCAAGCCCTTGCTAGCATCTACCCACCTGTGACAGTTCCTCTCCATCTTTGTCGTTCACAGCCTTGACATCTGCCAAGAGAACTGGTCAGGTATTTTGCAGAATGTCCCTAAATTTGGCTTTACCTGATGTTTTCTCATGATAGAGTAAAATTGTGCATTTTGAGTAAGAATCCCCCCAGTAAGATGTTTTGCCCTTCTTAGTGCATCAATAGGGAGCACGTCACAGGGGCGCCTGGGTGGCTTAGTCAGTTAAGTGTCCAACTTCGGCTCAGGTCATGATCTCACGGTTTGCGGGTTGGAGCTTGTATCAGGTTCTGTGCTGACAGCTTGGAGCCTGGAGCCTGATTTGGATTCTTTGTCACCCTCTCTCTCTCTCTCTACCCTCCCCTACTCATGTGCTCTCTCTCTCTCAAAAATAAATAAACATTAAAAAGGGGTGGGGGGGCCGCATCACAAAAGAGTTGCTACATCTCAGTCCTGGTGCTGTCACCCTAAGGTGGTGTTTGCTGGGTTTCTGGACCCATACATTATTTGATACAGTGTAAAACAGAATCCCAGCCTCTCTCTTGGTCATAATGGAAAGAACTAGATATTTCCATTCACATCCCAACATCTGCACACCAATAAATATAATTGTGCTCAGCATCCAAACGGTTTACTTTCATTTCTTTCTTTTGATTATATGGTAGGCTATTTTAACCCCAAATATGTTTAAAAGAGGAGAGAGTTTTAGTTACACCCCTAACCCATAGCACCCACTCAGCCATACCCAGAATCTGCTCTTCAACCTAAGTGCCCCCAAGTCCCACATGAGAACTCAGGTATCAAAAGCATCAATAACAAAGATCATCAACCCCATGATGAGCACTACGTTCAAGGCTCTTTACATACATCATCTCTATTTCTCATAACCTTGAGGATTTATGTTATTAGCTGCATTTGAGGACATGAGCACAGCTCCAAGAGTTTAAGTACTTTCACTCATATCAAACCTAATACAGTAGATCAGGACCTCTAGACCACCTGATGCTCAGCCTCCTCCCATAGCACCTGCTGCATTATTAAGTCTGACCAGTGTGGGAGGAAAATAGCTTTCCTAGGCCCATCCCCCCAAATGCTAACAAAATGTATAATCCAGTCATAATGACAACTACTCTTTATATGGTATGGTCTTTCCCTGGATATTCTCTTTTTTAATTTCATAAACAGGTATAAGATGGGTAGTATGCACCCCATTTCACAGAAGTCAGAAAGAGTAAATAACATGTCCAATATCCAAAACTAAAACCATAACCTAAATCTGGCCATGCCTCTAATTTGTAGAAAGTATGCCACAAAGATATGATCAGCAGAATCCAGGTTGACAAATTTCATAAGCAAAAAATTTGGGTGTTTTTCCCCTTGCACTTTTGTATGATAAAGAGAAAGAAAGTGAGAGAGGAATGAGGGAAAACCTATAAATTAAAAGATACTTAAAAGACACTTTTATAAATATTAATGTGGAGTATGTTTGGATCCTGTTTGAAAGAAAGTGTAAAAAAAAAGAAAATTCCCTCTCTCTCTGACCCTCCCCTGCTCATGCTGTCTCTCTCTCTCTCTCTCCTAGAAATAAATAAAACATTTAAAAAAAAAAAAAGAAAATTCATGACAATTGGATTCTTTTTTTTTTAATTTTTTAACATTTATTTATTTTTTAGAGATAGAGAGGGACCGATCATGAGCAGGGGAAGGGCAGAGAGAGAGGGACACAGGATCTGATGCAGGCTCCAATCTCTGAGTTGTCAGCACAGAGCCCTGCATGGGGCTCAAACCCACCAACTGTGAGATCATGACCTGAGCCGAAGTTGGACACTAAACCGACTGAGCCACCCAAGCGCCCCTATGACAATTGGATTCTACTGATATTAAGAATTATTAATCTGTTCAGATGTGATGATGACATTTTAGTCTTGTTTTTAAAAAGTCCTCATCTGCTTTCCTTTTGGCAGCACACGGCGGCAAGATGTTGGTCCCAATTTCCAAGAAGAGGAAGTTGGTCACTGAGGGCATCTTCAAGGCTTATCTGAACAAGCTTCTCAAGCAGGAGCTGGCTGCAGATGGCTCCTCTGGAGTTGAGATCTGAATTACACCAGCCAGGAGAGAAATCATTATCTTGGCCACCAGGACTCAAAATGTCCTTGGTGAGAAGGGCAGGTGGATGTGGGAATTGACTGCTATGGTTCAGAAGAGTTCGGGCTCCCCTGAGGGTGTGTAGAGATTTGTGCTGAAAAGGTGACCATAAGAGGTCTGTACCCTATCGCCCAGGCAGAGTCCTTGTGTTATACCTGCCTAGGAGGCCTTGCTGTGCGGAGGGCTGCTGTGGTGTGCTGTGGTTCATCATGGAGAGTGGGGCCAAGGACTGTGAGGTCCTGGTGTTTGGGAACCTCTGAAGACAGGGGGCTAAATCCATGAAGTCTGTGGATGACCTGATGATTCACAGCGGGGCCCCGTGAACTGCTCAGACACAGTGTGCTGGCATCAACATGAAGATCATGCTTCCCTGGGACCCAAGTGGTAAGAATGGTGCTCAGAAGCCCCTGCCTGATCAGGTTAGCACTGTGGACCCCAAAGACGGGATACTTCCCACCTCCCCCATTTTGAAAGAGAAGGGTAGGAAGCCAGAGCCACGTACCATGCCACAGCCAGTACCCACAGCATAATAGGATCTCCTTGGAAGCTGGATCTGGAGTCTGGATATTGCTCTGTAAGGACTTTTAATAAAATCTTTGAAAAAGAAAAAAATAGTAAAAATTAACTAATAAAGAGTCCTTTTTAGAGATTCATATTAAAATATCTATGAATGAAAGACTGTGACATCTTGCATTTTATTAAAAATTATATTGGGGGAAGACTAGATGCTGTTACCGTTGAAACAAATTGGCCATCCATTAACAGTCACTGAAGATGAGTGATGGGTAGATGGGGGGTTCATTATACTACTTTGCATATTTTTGTGTATATTTGAAATTCTCCCTAATAAAATTTTACAAAAGAAAAAAAAATGCCCAAGATCACACATACTGCAAATGAAGGGCAGAGTCGGGACTTGAACTCAGGAGATCCAAGTCCAAATGCTGACTTCCTCCCACTCTTACTACTGCGCCTGGACGTCTCTCCTATGTATTTATCCTATTTTGAATCTTATTTCTCAAAAGGAAATGCCACAACAAATCATTCTTATAAGCCCAGAGTTTCTTCAGTGAAAGCTGCAATAAAATGTATAAAATATAGCTGTCAGAGAAACAAGTATTAGTGGGAAGAACCCTTGACACACCATGGTGATACAGAAATACTTTCAAAATGTGCACTTCCTTTGCTGCACTTATAGACCATATCAGAGAATAAGCTGAATCAAGAGAACCAAGAGTCCCCTAATAGAGAAATGTAAAAAAAATAGGCCTTCAGAACCAACAAGAAGAGCTGTTTGTAAGAAACACAGAAAAAGTCCTCTTATGATCTAAGGAATAATGCATATTTAGCACTTTAAAAAGTGCTCTCAGGGGCACCTGGGTGGCTCAGTCGATTGAGGGTCTGACTTCAGCTCAGGTCATGATCTTGTAGTTCGTGGGTTCGGGTCCCAATGCTGTCAGCACGGAGCCTGCTTCGGGTTCTATGTCTCCCTCTCTCTCTGCCCCTCCCCTGCTCATGCTCTCCGTCTCTCTCAAAAATGAAAAAAACAGGGGCACTGAGTGGCTCAGTTGGTTAAGTGTTTTGACTTCGACTCCGGTCAGTTCGAGTACCACATCAGGCTCTGTGCTGACAGCTCAGAGCCTGATACCTGCTTCACAGTCTGTGTCTCCCTCTCTCTCTGTCTCTCCCCCACTCATGCTCTGTCTGTCTGTCTCTCTCCCTCTCGAAAATAAAGCATTAAAAAATTTTCTTAATAAAAATAAACTTTAATTAAAAAAAAAAAGAGAGATGCACCTGGGTGGCTCAGTCAGTTAAGCATCCGATTCTTGGTTTTGGCTCAGGTCATGATTTTACAGTTTGTGAGTTCAAGCCCTGCATTGGGCTCTGCGCTGAAAGTGTGGAGCCTGCCTGGGATTCTCTTTCTCCATCTCTGCCCCTCCTCTGCTCTGTCTCTCAAAATAAATAAACTTAAGAAAAGAATTTTTTTTAATGTTTTATTTATTTCTAGGAGAGAGAGAGAGACAGTGTGAGCAGGGGAGGGTCAGAGAGAGAGGGAGTCACAGACTGAAAAAGGCTCCAGGCTCTGAGCTGGCAGTCAGCACAGAGCCCGACGCGGGGCCCGAACCCACGAACCGCGAGATCATGACCTAAGTGAAAGTGGGACACTTAACCGACTAAGCCACCCAGGCACCCCAAGAATTTTTTTAAATATAAGAAAAAGTACTCTCTGATTAATTACTTCATCTTAGGCTCTCAAAAATTCCTTGACATAATTTGGAGTACATAATAACATCCTTACCTTAAAAATGAACCAAATGAGACATAAAGAGGTAAAAATTTGATACTTGGATGGGGACTCAAAGTAAGGATTTCACTCATTCATTCACCCATTTGTTCATTCATTTAACAAGCACTGACACCCAGCCTGCTTTCTATTCTAAGTGCCTGGGATATAGACACACTAGAGACCCAGGGTCTCTGGGTAGAGGAGTTTAGGACTTCTCCGTGACCTTCAAACAGAGAGTCCAGGAGGGCATCCCTTTCCCCAACCCCATCTCTTGTGCACTCCCCATCCTGAGTCCCACATACATCCAGGATTCTGCAGAAATAGGCTGGCTCTTGGCAGTTCCTGGGGAGCCTTGTGCCTTTAAAGCTGGAATGAAGATCATCATTTTCCTGGTTAAATCTCTTCTAGTTGTCTTCTCATCAGTATCCAGAGCAGCGTATATATTTCCACACGTAATAAATGACCAAAGCAGAAAAGAAGTGGTGTCAACTTCACTTGCAGAAAAATAAATCACATTTATACCATTCAACTAATATTTATTGAACACTTACTATCAGCCAGGTACATGGGGGACCAATGTGATGAATAAATGACAGTCTTAGCCATCCGGGAGCCTACAATCAATAGGGGCTATAATCACATATTTAACAGCATTGGGGGCAATGGTACTTTGTGTAATGTACGAATGAGTCTTTAAGGCTTAAAACTTTGAAAGTCATAAGCTTTTCTTATTCTTTTTCTTGTTTCTCATGGCAACATCCACTGACCTATATCTCACAATAAGCCACTTGTGCCATATATTATAAACGCAACTCAGAAAGAGGAGAGGACTTGGGGAGGAATGAAAGGGCTTCTTATAATTGATTGAAATATAAGGACTGGCATCTCATTTTAAAGAGCTTAGTTTAAAGGAAAAGCACAGTCTAGGGATCACATGCAGCTGGGGGTATCAGGGAAGGCTCAAAGCGGTTGTAGCTTCTGAGGAAGAACTAGAAGAAGAGGAGAATCTTGTGTGTAGATGTGGGAGGGCATTCCCAGTGCAGCAGTGGCCCAAGCAAAGTGACAAAGGGCCAATAAAAGGGCAAAATAGGGGTGCCTGGGTGGCTTAGTCGGTTAAGCGTCCGACTTTCGCTGAGGTCATGATCTCGCGGTTCGTGGGTTCGAGCCCCGCGTCGGGCTCTGTGCTGACTGCCAGCTCAGAGCCTGGAGCCTGTTTCAGAGTCTGTGTCTCCCTCTCTCTCTGACCCTCCCCTGCTCACGCTGTCTCTCTCTCTCTCTCTCTCCTAGAAATAAATAAAAATATTAAAAATAAATAAATAAATAAAAGGGCAAAACAAACCTGAGCAACTAAGAATGTAGTGCACTTGGGAAGGAGCACACATGTGTGTCTAAGAGTCACCCTGGAATGCTTATGAGCTGTCCTGTGTCCCACTCCTAACGATTCCAATTCAGAAGATCAAGAGAGTGGATTCTGGGAATCTGTAGGTAGAGAGGATCGTGGACAACACTATGGGAATCAGTAGTTAAGAGGTATGGGTGACAGAACACAGACTTCATGGGGCAGAGATCACACAGACAAGTGACACACAACTGCCACAATCAGAATTACACCTGTCAAAGCAAGGTCACCAGACCAGCAGCAGCATCACCTGGGAACCTGTTAGAATACAAATTCTCAGGGCACCTGCAAGGCTCAGTTGGTTAGGTGCCTGACTCTTGGTTTCAGCCCAGCTCATCTTACGGTTTGTGAGTTCTAGCTCTGAGCAGGGCTCCATGCTTGAGATTCTCTCTCTTCCTCTCTCTCTGCCTCACCCTGCCTCTTGCTCAAAATAAATAAAGAATTTTTTTAATTAAGGGGAAAAAAAACAAGAAATACAAATTCTCAGACCCTATCCCAAAATCTACTAAATCGGCAACTGTGGGGTGGGAACCAACAATGTTTTAACAAGCCCTCCAGTGATTCTGATGCCTTCTCGAGTCTGGAAAGCACCACTCTGAGTTCACACTGGCATTGGTACGTTATGGTCAAAACTGCATTAAAATTCCCACTAACTGCAATTCTGGCTAACCTCACATTATTGTTGTTATTCCATCCTTTCTTCCCTAAAAGGGGAGGGACTGCAAACCAGCATGGTTTGAATAGCTTCCAAATCCGCTTTATAAGTCACTAATATTTAATGCTTGACCAAGGGTCTGCAAAAGTACTAAAATGAGAATGCTTAGTCAGCACTTCTCAAACTTCCATGCACATATGAATCACCTGGAGATCCTGTCTAAGTGAAGATTCTGAATCCATAAGACTGAGCTATGGCCTAGGCTTCTGCATTTCAAACAAGCTCCCAGATGATGCTACTGCTACCAGTCCACAGCCCATGCTTGAAGTGGCGAGAAATTGCCTAATTTGCCTACAAGTCTAAAAGTCCCTGTAGCAGGACACCATCTCCCCACCAACTGGGCTTCCCTCTCTGACCTGCCCCCTAGCTGCCCCCCACCCCATGGTATATTCCAGTAGCCCCTCTGTCCACTCTCCCCACACACTCCCTGTGCCTTCCCTTTTCTCCTCATCAGCCACTGCGTCGAAACTTCCACTGGTATAGCTCTCCCTGAGAAAAGGGACTTTCTGGGCCCACGTGCCATGGAGGGAGTTAATGCACTGCCCCAAGCACCTCCACCCTCCTCTAGAGGGACTCTGGCAAGAGGAAGGATCTGGCTCATTTGTTTGCAGAGCTAAGTATGCATTATTTAAAACATAAACTATCAGCTTTAGCTTCGTCTGAAGCTGTAAATCAATAGTCATTCCTCGGGGCCAGAGGATCCCTTGTCACCCTCCCATGAGCTCCATCAGTGGAGAACAGTCAAAATCCCAACTGGGACTACCACATTAACTCAGTTAAAAAAACAAAAACAAAAACAAAAAACCCTGATGCAGGCAGACGCACATCTGTAACAAGGGCAAGTGCAGTTTCATCCTGCTGGATACACAGCATCAGTCGTCTGCCCCACACGCTCATCAAGTATTCTGTGGTTATGAAACGTTTATGCTAACAGAACTGCAGAGTTGCAGCTCAGGGCGTCACTGTAAATATTTATTAACCACAGCCATCAAGACACAGCTTCTCTTACTTCAGGGTCCATTTTCTGGTTTTACCAACCAGGCAGTTCAATGCCTACTCTCTCTGTCCCTCCATCAAGGAAGGAAGGAAGGAAGGAAGGAAGGAAGGAAGGAAGGAAGGAAGGAAGGAAGGAAGGAAGGAAGGAAGGAGAGAAAGAGAGAGAGGGAGAGAGAGGGAGGGAGGAGGGAGGGAGGGAGGGAAGGAAGGAAGGAAGGAAGGAAGGAAGGAAGGAAGGAAAGAAAGAAAATAGAAAAAAAGGTACTTCTTACATAAAGCTGTTTAGTGAAAATCCACACGACCTCTTTAGTACAGCCCAACCAAAAATAATAAAAGATTCCTGATATACAAACCAGGACAATAACATTTAAGCTCAATGAGTGGGGAGTAGCTTTGTAGATGCTCTTTCTGTGCCTAAGATCATAAAATGATGATTTAATCACTGGGGAATATTTATCACAAATAGTGTCAGATGATGTACTGTAAAATTTATGCATCTAAAAGCTCGAGTGCACAGTATAAAGAGATTGCTCAGATGTTTTGGACTTATTGGCCCCGCTCCACTGTTTATTACACGGAGGCTTAATACTATAATAGGCTCTCTTTGAAGACTTCCTGTTGAAAAAAAAGAAAGCCATTCAACAAATTATATTTACTGTGTACACTCAACAAAGGAGAAAAAGATAGCACCATCCTGATGACTCTCTGATGAAGGACAGGGAAAAAGTCTAAGGAATAATAAATCTGACTCTAAGGAAAGATGAGGGACAATACTCCAAAAATAGAAACACTTTGTGCCTTCAAAATGGATTCAAGAACCACCAACATATCCGTAGTGTAAGCAGAAACCATCAAATACAAAGACTGACTAATAAAAATTTCAAGGTATGATTATAATTAGGTAGCTATCCACAACCCCATTACTCAGTTCTCATACAGCTTGCCACTCAGCACTCAGGCAATAATAACTTTTGTTGTTGTTGTTGGCCATTTTTATTTCTAGGCTATAAGGAAAACGTAGGAGAAAACTCTATAGAAACTCATGGAGAGCTTCTGGAATGGAAGATGAGACCTGAATTCTAGTCTTGGACTCTCAGACATCTACAGTATCAGCTAAGATGGGACACCTCACCAGTAACCCAGTGCTTCCATATCACATTCTGCTTGTGATTATTTCCCTGCACCTCCCTGCACTGCTGGCCCCACCACTCGGTGGCTCTGCTACTCTGTGGCTGCTTTTACGTTAGAAAAACATAAAATCTCCGCCTGACTCCTCTAATTGTCTGGTGCATATTCAGACAACCTCCAGCACAATGTTCCAGGACCCATACACAGCAGAGTCCCAGACATCAATTAAAATTTTCAAAAGGACAAAAATGTATCTACCTTCTTCTCTAGTATATCTATCTCCAGTGCCCAGAGCACAAGCCAGGCCACTGGGATGAATTCAGTATCTCCAAAGGAATGAATGAAAACTCCCACAAACCTCTAGGCATATAAAGCCATAACAAAGGAACACCTGGGTGGCTCAGTTGGTTGAGCATCCGACTTCGAGTCAGGTCATTATCTCACGGTTCATGAGTTTGAGCCCCACATTGGTCTCACTGCTGACAGCCTGTCAGCACAAGAGCCTGCTTCAGATTGTCTGTCCCCCCTCTCTCTGCCTCTCCCCTGCTTGTGCTCTCCATCCCCCAAAATTTAAAGCCCTAACCAAAAATCTCAGTAAGATCATGGGGCCCTGCCTGTTCAATTATTCAATGAATATTTATTGAAAGCCTATTTTGGATGCTAGGACATAGCAGCAAACAAAACAGTCACTGTCTTCATGGAATGGATATTCTAGCTGGGAAGGCAGACAATAAGCTAATGATATCTATGTCAAGTGATGAATGCTACCAAAACAGCAAGCCCGGATAAGAGGCATGGGGAGCTCCACAGAGCATCCCAGTAGGGTGGCCACAGGAGAAGATCTTTGGTGAACAGTAAAGTAGAAATCTGAGGAAGTGAGAGGATTAGAGAAATGTAGTCATGAGATGACACAGGGAAAAGCACACCAGGCAGAGGGAACAGCAAATGCAAAGTCCCTGCAAGGGGGCCAGATGCAGAGACCAGAAATAAAAGGTAGCAGAAATGCTTGGAGATGTGGGGCAGATACCGTACAGCAATGTTCTTAACCCTGGGCTTATAGCCCACTCGTAAGTCACAAAATCAATTTATCAAGTCAAAACCACCATTTTGAAAAATGAAACAGGGGCTCATGGGTGACTCAGTCAGTTAAGCATCCAACTTTGGCTCAGGTCATGATTTCACGGTTCGTGGTCTGAGCCCCACAACCGGCTCTGAACTGACAGTGTGGAGCCTACCTGGGATTCTCTCTCTCCCTCTCTCTCTGGCCCTCCCGCTGGAGTCTCTCAAAAATAAATAAACTTAAAAAAAACCACTTTGATATGAACATAGATTGTTTTACACAATTGTGCTTATATATTCAAGGTGAAAGATTTATATGATCTGAAGAGAAACCAGACTATGTGTGCTTATATATTCAAAAAATAGTTTCATACTATAAAAATTCTCCTGAGGTGTTGAAAAATCTCATATTTCAACTGCTAAGTGAATAATAAAAACATTATTGCTGGTCTTTAAGGCTGTCAATACCGAGCTTACAACTACACTCCTTTTAAAAAATAAAAATAGGCAGGGTGCCTCAGTGGCTCAGTCGGTTACGTGACCAACTCTTGATTTTGGCTCAGGTCATGATCTCATGGTTGGTGAGATGGAGCCCCGTGTTAGGCTCTGTGCTGACAGTGCAGAGCCCTCTTGGGATTCTCTGTCTCTTCCTTTTTTCTGCCTCTCTACCCCCAAAAATAAATAAATAAGTAAATGAAAACTTTAAAAAAATGAAACAGAACAAAATGAAATAGAAATTAACCACCGTGCACTGCTTGTAGTAAGGCTAAATATTGTTTGGTGACATTCTGGTGATGAGGGAGGGGGGCTTGCTCAGGCATATACAGTGCATCTGTGCTGCAGTACAATATAAAATGTGCTTCTCACAGTGAATGACAATTTAAAAAACCATGAACACAGGGCTTTATAAAGCTGTGCTGTCTGACTAGCCACATGTGGCTATTTAAATTTAAATTAACCAAAATTAATCAAAATTTAAAATTCAGTTCCTCAGTCACACTAGCCACATTTCAAGTGTTCAATAGCCACGTGTGGCTGGTGGCTACTGCATTAAACAGAGCAGATGTAAAACATTTCCATTAAAATGCAGAAAGTTCTCTTGGAAAGCAGTTATACAGATTGTTCTGTCTCTGAGTCTGTGACCCTCTAATGTCACCTAATAGAATTACAAGTGTGTCTAGGATGATCAGATGAATGAGTTTTCTGAATAAAAGTCTCTGAATTTATATTGTCTCATAATACAGCTGGCATCCAGCTGGAGATAAAACCAAAATATGCTCAAAATCACCCTGACACTGAGCAGCCATATGCATGGGCTGGTAAGAGTCAGTCTGCCTCAATTTTCTTCTCTATAAAGTAACTATTAATTAATAATCACTCATTATTTGTTTTGAATTATAAGGATTTCCTAGGGGAAAAACTACAAAATTTTTAGAGTCCCGAAGGAGAGCACTTCAGGAATGGGCAGCTGACCAACTGCAGTACAGTATGATTTTTAAAAATCCATTTCCTGGCCCTGAGCAAGGGCTGAAACCAAATCCAATGAAGGTATAATACGGCCACATGTGACCCTAATAATTATCAGCCAGTGTTCTCATCAGAAGTACTGCAGCCCAAGAAGCAGTGATACCTCACGTGGAGAGTTTTCATGGCACCTAACTCAAAGGTGGTCACCCTACCACAGGATGGGTCCTCACCCTGTGGGGTTCTGGGGTTGGCTGCTGCTTGAAGGGGGTCTTTCACATGGTTGGGAATCATCAGTGTTTACAGTGCCTGCACTCTGGCCCTCTCCCCTGGCAACAATGTAAAAAAAGATGCCTATGGAAGTGAGGGTCCCATCTCAGGCTCTGACTTCTGTGTAGCTTAGAAAGGAAATCAATGAGCCAGCATGAGCAATGTGGACCAGGGGGTGATGACTGGGACTTGGCTGTTCCACTGGGTACCCCAAACAGATGCTGCTCCCTCTTAGAACAAGAGGGAGCAATGTTTACATTGCATTCATACCCCCCACTGTAGCAGGACCTTGGTCCCCTTCCAGCTACAGCCTCTGAACCCAGATGTAGACATGCAAAGAAGGATCCCAAATGAGCATGTTACCCAAGGATAGTACATCCATACATTCAGAAGACAAATTCAGAACAGGTAATCTGACACCTAAGACTGACAACAGGGTGGAATACATATTTGAAATTGAAACTGTCTGGAAATCCATGATGGGCACCATTTTCTGCAACCCAGATGCATACTGTGCAATCTGGCATCTTAACACAGGTGCCTAGAACATCATGGGCACCTGATAAATGTTTTTGAATGAGTAAATGATTGAATATAAAATGTATATTCCCTAAACTAACCTAAAATGGCTACAATATCATTTGTTTCTGAAGCAGGAAGCAGGAAAAAGTAGACTTGCTTTGCCTAATATTTCACCAGTCTTATCAATAATGCACTGAGGAAAGAAACCATAAAGGAAAAGATTCATTGATTTGGCTATATTAAATGTCAAATGTCACAAAACACCATAAATATTAAAAGGAAAATGATAAATTGGGGAAAAATACTTGCAACATATGATAAAAATATAATCTAATGATTCTATAGAGAGGTCTTCAAATCAATAGGAAAAATATACAGTAGCTTTACAGAAAAACAGGTGAAGAATATGAAGAGAATCTTCAACACACACACAGCTGACAGACACAAAAAACACAAAGCTCAACCTCTTTGGTGCTAATTTAAAAAAACGTACATTAAAACAACAATATGATCTATGATACCATTTTCAACTATCAAATTGGCAAAGGTCTTCTGTTGCTTTCCTTCTTAGTAACAACACCCAAATGCTGGCAAGGTTGTGAAGAAATCAGCTTTCATACATTTATACAGAAGACAGTTTGATAGTGTGCACTAAAAGCCATAAAAATGTGCACCCTTCTGATCCAGTAACTCCATTCCAGGAATTTATTCTAAAGAAATAATCAGAGACATAATCAATGATTTATGTGAAAGATGTTCATCAGATGTTTATGGTAGGGGAAACCATAAGTGGCCTATAAATCCATCAGGAGAAGGTTGTTAAGTGAACTATATTATGAGCCTGTGATAGAAACTATACATCATTTTTAAGAAGTTCTTTATAATATCACAACAGCCAAGAGTTAGAAGCAGCTCAAATGTCCACTGACTAATGAAGTGATAAATAAAATGTGCTATATACATACAATGGAATATTACTCAGCCTTTAAAAGGAAGGAAATCCTTTCACATGTTACAATGTGGATGAACCCTGAGAATACTCTGCCAAGTGAAATAAGCCCATCAGAAAAATACAAGTACTGCAGGCCACTTATATGAAGTATCTAAAATAGCCAAATTCACAGAAACAGAAAGTAGAATAATGCTTATCAGGGGCTGGCAGGAGGGAAAAATGGGGAGCTATTGTTTGATGGGTATTGAGTTTCAAATTTGCAAGATAAAGTTCTGGAGAACTGTTTCACAAAAGTGTGAATATATTTAACACTACTGAACTGTAAGCCTAGAAAATGGTTAAGAAGGTAAATTGTGTTCTTTATCACAATTTTTTAAATGTTTATTTATTTATTTAAAAGAGAGAGAGAGAGAGCACAAGTGGGGGAGGGGATAGAAAGAGAGAGAGAGGGAGACACAGAATCTGAAGCATGCTCCACTCTCTGAGCTGTCAGCACAGAGCCTGATGTGGGGTTTGAACTCACAAAATGTGAGATCATGATGCCGAAGTTGGACGCTTCACTAACTGAGCCCCCTTTATCACAATTTTTTAAAAGTTCTTCTATAAGACCATCTAGTCATCCATGGGTTATTCACTTCATAAATTACCACACCATAGAATATACTTCAAGCTAAGTCCATACTCCACTTAGCTTAATTTTTGTGTGATTTCAAAGGTACCTAAGAATGTTGCAGAAACTCATTTATAATGATGATTTCCAAAACTACCAACACCAATGTTAACAGATTTCTAGGCTTATGTACTAATTGAGAGTGGCAATTAATAAAAATACTAGTTAGCAGATTTTTCTGAATTAAGAAATTACAGTGTCACCAATACTTCATCAATGGCTAGTTCAGGATTTTCAGGGAATTTCAAATATTCTGTAACCATAAACAGTCTCTTGGAGACTCAAAGCCTACATGTTTTCACATACAAACCCTTTGTCAGACTCCTGCTCCGATTTTCTTTTTGTAAATGTGAACACCTCAAGTAGAGGCACTAGATATATTTCCATATTCTAACCCTCTCCAACAAGACAGCTTTGCAAAGCTATATGCAGTGTCCGGATATCAGTGCAGCACACAAGTCCACACCAATTCATGTAGACCTCTTAAGACATTACACTTCTCATTATAATTGTCATTTTCATTATCTCCCTAGTGCCTGAAACAGTTAATAAAGATAAAACATACCTCATACAATAAATAAGTGAAGGTAATTAATTAATTGCACAGATTGTACTATAATATAAGAAGACCATGGGCATGGGACACCTGGGTGGCTCAGTCGGTTAAGCGTCCAACTTCAGTTCATGTCATGATCTCACAGTTCGTGGGTTTGAGCCCTGTGTCCGGCTCTATGCTGACAGCGCAGAGCCTGGAGCCTGCTTCAGATTCTGTGTCTTTGTCTCTCTCTCTGCCCCTCACTTGCTGGTTGCCCCTTGGTTGTTCAAGCATCAAGTGTATTTACATGTTTTGCTGAGTGATTGCATCACAATCCTAACTGAGCACTGTTAAGGGAAAATCTCTCCGAGAATTAATTATTCTAAATCCACATTCCACAGACCACTCACTCTGCAGAATGGTAATATATATTTTTCACAAACAGATTCCATGTTCAAATAAATTGGGAAAATTCTGTAGTAAACAAAGTAACACTGGTTTCTTTGCCTCCAAATTTCTGTAGAGACACTCACTACTATACAACACTGTGTACTTCACTACTAATATTAGAGCAACACAGTACCCAGAAACACCACTTCTTGCCCCAATGTAGAACCTAGCCACTTTCCCAGCATAGTGCAGCCCACACAGTCTTATTTATAGCAAGTTTGTAAGGGTGTAATTCAGCGAATGCCTATATTCGCAAGATTTAGCCAATATACTTAGTCTGCAAAACAAGCCTCAAGAATAATACATGGAATTCTTTTTACAATTTGGATATATATATAACAGGAGTTATTCATATAATAACCCAAGAAGACAAGTTTCAAATAGCCACTGGACATAATGTTGGGAAACATATAGACTTTTCTTCCTGTGTAGTTCATATAAAATATTCATGTAAGAAATAGAACACTAGCTGATTTAAACATCATCATTTTTATTGGCTATAACACAGGCCTAGAAACCTTTAACTCTAATGGAAATTAAATGCTTTGCATTTAAGATGTTTCCTGCTCTGACCTTTAAACATTAAAATAACTAGAAGCACCACAAAGCAGAAATGATAATGTTTCACTTACATGGAGCTACATTTCAGACTGCAGTTGTAAGTAAAAAGATGTTTCACCTTCAAGGTCAGAAAGGACAAGACGTCCTATGTGTAGCTAGAATAGAAGGCATGGCTGAACCACAAGAACCGTCTTCTCTGCAAAGGAAGCAAGAGATGGCTCAAATGGAGGACGCCCTGAATGCTTGACAGCCACCAACTCTAGGTCTCTGACTTGATTTCTCGATAGTTCTCTGTGATGCCGTCTGTGCTGGAGAATGCAAACGAGTTTTACTTCATACAAATGCACTGTTCCTGAAAATACGAATACACAGAATGCCGTGCACAAGCACTAGGAGAGCTGGCTCCTTAAAAAGAAAACTACAAAAAAAAAAAAAAGTGCTCCCTTGTCATTTAAAATGTTACCAGCACTTGTTTCCCCCCCATTAGAACTTTACAAATCAGTAAAACAAAAATTAAGTTTGGGTAAAAACGAAAACAAAACAAAGGAAACAAGGTTGGGTAAAACGAACCAGGATTTTCCAGCTTTTAATTTTGCCAAATAAAGGCACTGAAGCTTTGAAACAAAATGACAACCACTCCCACAAAATTCCTACCATGCACTCACTAGAAGACAGATTCACCATCCTGACTGGACAGCAGACTCACCTGGGAGGCAGCGAACCCACACCAGTACCTGCTCTGTCCAGGATTCAGATTCAGTTATCTGAGGGGGCAGCCAGGACCCTATTGTTTCCAAAAGCTCTCCAAGTGGCTCTAATGTGCAGCTACAGTTGAGAACCGTCATCATTTCATAACAGAAAAGGCATTTTGAAACCAAAAGAAGACTATAATCAAAGACTACAGGATGACTCTTAAAAATAAATAAAATTAAATGTATGAAAAACACACTACATTGTATTTCTCATCTCATTTCTAACAACCTAGGCTAAAGAACCTGTGGGCCAGCAGTTGATAATTTGATCTACACCAACAGACCGCCCTTCCCCACCTGTCACTCTGTGTGTAACCCCTTAACAATCTGGCTTGTGTTCTCTCCGCTCCACCAAAGCAACCCTTGCAAAGCTCAAGAAGGAATCTTGTGTTGCCAAATCCATTCACTTTTCTTCATTCCTCCTAATTCCGTATCTTTGCAGCATTTCCCAGAAGTACTAGTCCCGCCTCCTTTTAACTGTCTTCCTCCAGGCCTGCAAGACCATTCACTGCACCCCAAACACACCGTGCAGATGCTTGCCTCTGGTTTTGCTCACCCTGCTCCTTTTCTTGGAACTCCCTTCTGCCTTCTCCACAGACCGAAATCCAAAGACAAAGTCAAATGCTTCTACCCATCCCCTAGGCCCATATTTGTTCTTGTGGGTAGGTCCACAGGAAACCTAGTAGAATTTAAAATGCAGTATTAATTGCAAAGGGTGAGATGAGGTCCTAAACTGAAACGCCAACCTCAAGGTCAAAAGTCATGAAGACTGGAAACCTAGGAAAGCAGAGCAGAAGATGGCTCAAGGCAGGTGTTTCAGATCCCAGGGGCTGTTAACCGAGTCCATTATAGTAAGAAACCTGTAACAAAAACTAATCTAGATACTATCTCCAACCAGCTTGTGATAAGAGTTGCCATTTTCTGGAGTCATTTCCTAGGCACTGCCTAGGAACATGAAATTCATCATCTCACTTAACCCTCGTAACTCCATAAGGAATATTACTGTCCCCATCTACAAATGTGGTATACATCAGCCATACCATTAAGACCTCCCCAAGGGCATCCAGCTAGTAAACGGCTGAGCTGGTGTGAGCCCACCCTTTTGCAGACCCAAACCTGTGAAAATCTCTCCTCTGCAAAGCACTGCCTCCTATCATGGTACCTTCTCTAAACCTTAGCTGCCTTTTCCAAAAAAAAATGAGGGGGTTGGTCTTCCTGATTCCCATGGTCCATGCTTCACATCTAATATGCATACACAGTTCTATGAAAAAGGGGAGTGAGGCAGAAGCCCAGACACAGCAGAGAGCCATGAACAAGGAGAAATAAAAGACAGAAAGGCAGTGATAATAGAGGCGAAAGAGAAAAAACAAAATGGCTTTTGTGACCCTCACCAGCCCAGACTCCCCTGGGTTTCTTCCTGGCTGTTTTAAGCGGGGGCTTTTTTTTTTTTTTCCTACTCTGAGATGGCTGAAAGGTAACTCTATATGGTATTGAGCTTTCCTTCCAAATCTCATCCCCAAATGCCCTGAGGACTTACAGGAAACCACTATGGAAATAAAAGTGTGGGGGGTGGGGGGGGGGGAAGAGGTGAGAATACATTGGAAAGGCAAGCTTTGAGGTTCTCACTTTAAGAAAGAGTATTATGATAATGATCAAGTGAAGTCATTCAAAAGGGGTTTTTCCCACAGAAAGAATAAGTGAGGAATGAGAACAGAAAGGAAAAAGCAAACAGAATGACCTTGATTTAGCAACTGACCTTTATTGATTTTCTTTCACCTTACTTGATTCTGGGAAAAATCACAATCCAAAGTGTGTGACATTAAAGCCTACCGTTAATGAAATTAGTGGATTAACAAAAATGTCAGGGAAGCACAAAGGAGGGAAATATCTTGGAAGAAATGCTACTACCTTTAATCACTAGGAAAACCAGCAAGGGGGGAAAAAAAAGAGCACTCAGTGGAAACCTTCAGGGTGGTAAATGTCTTCTATTTTACTTTCCTACAAAAAGTCCTTTAGAGAACAATAAATTATAAACCACCACTTTTCTGACCCTGATGAGGAATTTTTGCAAAGCCATTGAGCCAATATATCAGTATACCAGGATCTTAGAGTCCAGGGTTTCACAAGTGTTAGCATTGACATGATTTGATTTCAGTGTTGGAGGCATAGTTTTCAGATTCTTCCAAACCCCTCCAAAAAAAATAAATAAAAGACAACCAAACATAGGTGCTATAACATCTGCCCCCCAGCATCTAACCTCTGACCACAGTATTATTTTACAGGAGAAAAGGTTTTCCACACAAGCGACCTATGGCCTTTTTTAGAGTCCTGTTTAAGGGCAGGACACCTAATCTTCAGAACAGTGTCAGAGGTGAGACAATGAACCTTTTAACAGGAAAATATGTTTCACCTTGGACATGGAGAGCTGGGATGCAGAGATGCCCAAATAACGGCACACACAAGGTATCTGTATATAGAAAGCCTTCCTAAAGGTGTAGGAAGCTCTAAAATCAGTTATATGACCTTGGCTTTGGACCAATCACTTTTGGACTATATTGGTCCAAAGCCAAGGTCAGATAAGTGGCAAAGTCCACTGTATTTCACTTACAGCTTAGAGTTTAGCTTTCAACTCCCCAGTGCATTCCCAGAACACTTATTAGTTAAAGGAACTTCTCTCTTAGCTCCAGAACATATTAGCAGTGTGTTTTAGAAAAGAAGGTGCTGCGAAAGGCACTTCCCAATCTTTATGTTTTGTATACAACAACTATCCCTTATTTCAAAAAAGTCAAATTCACTGTAATTTTTTTTTTCTCTAGAAGGTAGATAACAAAGGAAAGAAGTGAAACTTCTATGACCCTAACGTTTCCTAAGAAGGTAATCTTGGAGTGCCTGGGTGGCTGAGTCATTTAAGCAGCCAACTCTTGATCTCAGCTCAGGTCTTAATCTCAGGGTCATAAGTTCAAGTCCAGTGTTGGGCTCCATGCTGGGTGTGAAGCCTACTTTAAGAAAGAAGGAGAAGGAAGAGGAGGAGGAGAAAGGGAAGAAGAAAGAAGGAGGAGGAGGGCAAGGAGAAGGAGGAAACCATCAACAAAATGAAAAAGCTACCCACCAAATAAGGGAAAATATTTGCAAATCATATATTGATAAGGGATTACTATCCAAAATAGTTAAAGAATGTATACAACTCAGTTGCAAAAAACAAACAAACAATTCAATTTAAAAATGGGCAAAGGCCTCTGGAAAACAGTGTGGAGGTTCCTAAGGAAACTAACAATAGAACTCCCCTATGACCTAGCAATAGCACTGCTAGGAATTTACCCAAGAGATACAGAAATGTTGATGCATAGGAGCACATGTACCCCAATGTTCATAGCAGCACTCTCCACAATAGCTAAAACCTGGAAAGAGCCTAAGTGTCCATCAACAGATGAATGGATCAAGAAGATGTGGTTTATCTATACCATGGAATACTACATGGCAATGAGAAACAATGAAATCTGGCCATGTGTAGCAACATGGATGGACCTTGAGTGTGTTATGCTGAGCGAAATAAGTCAGGCAGAGAAAGACAAATATCATATGTGTGCACGTATAGGAGGATTAGGAGGAGCTTAACAGAGGACCAAGGGGGAGAAGAAGGGCGGAAATGGTGGGGGAAAGGGGGAGAGGCAAACCATGAGAGACTCTTGAATGCTGACAAAAACTGAGGACTGGTGGATGTGGGGGGAGGAGGGGTGGGCATGGAGGAGGGCACTTGTGGGGATGAGCACTGGGTGTTATGTGGAAACTAATTTGACAATAAACTATTTGTAAAAAATAAAAAAAATAAAAATAAAAATGGGCAAAGGAACTGAACATTTTTCTGAAGAGGACATACAAATAGCCAACAGGTACATGCAAAGATAATCACCATCAGTAATCATCAGGGAACTATAAACCAAAACCACAATGAGACATCACCTCATTCTAACACTTGTTAGAATGCCTAAAATCAAAACATATGAGATAACATGTGTCGGTGAGGATGTGGGACAAAGGGAACCCTTCCTTTGCATTGATGATGGGAATGTAAACTGATGCAGCCACTGTGTAAAGCAATATAGAGGTGCCTCAAAAAATAAAAAATAAAGCAACAATATGATCCAGGAATTTCACTTCTGGGTATTTATCAAAAGGAAACAAAATTACTATGTCAAAGAGATATTTGCACCCCCATGTTCACTGCAGCATTATTTACAATAGCCAAGATAAGGAAACAATCTAAGTGTCCATCAATGGATAAATGGATAAAGAAAATGTACTATATTCTATATATAGTATTGTGTGTATATATACTATATATATAACATTGTGTAATAATGAATATTATGCAGCCATAAAAAAGAAGGAAATCTTGCCATCTGTGACAACATGGATAAACCTTGAGGGCATTATGCTAAGTAAAATAAGTCAGACAAAGATAAATACTATGTAATCTCACTTATATGTGGAATCTAAAAAACTGAACTCATAGAAACAGAGAAGAGACTTGTGGTCACCAGAGTCAGAATGGAGGTTAAGGACAGGTGACATGGGTGGAGGTGATCAAAAGGTAAGCCCGAGTGGCTCAATCAGTTGAGCATCCAGCTCTTGATTTCAGCTTGGGTCATGATCTCACAGTTCATGGGTTCCAGCCCCAGGTTCGGCTCTGAGCTGACAGTGTGGACCCTACTTGGGATTCTCTCTCTCTCTCTCTCTCTCTCTCTCTCTCTCTCCCCTCTTTCTCTCTCTCTTCTCTCTGCCCCTCCCTTGCTCTTTCTCTCTCAAAATAAATAAATTTATTTTTTAAAAGGTACAAACTTCCAGTTATGAGATAAATAAGTTCTAGGGATGTGATATAAAAAATCTATCTTAATTAAAAAATAAAGTCTTCTGTGTACCTATAAATGCTTCATTCACATGGGCTGTTGGAACAAATTAAGAAAAGGTATTCAACTCCCTATTATCTAGACGGCTATGTGAAGAACAAAGACAGACAAGCCCCTAAACTGAGCTCATTCAGTGCAAGCATAAGCTCAAAGGCAGAAGTGAATGCGAAAACATAAGCCCCTAAAAATTGGCAGGAATCTCAGAACATTATGCTTCTACCTGCAGACAACAAGGGAGTTCGAGCCAGTCTAAAAAGTAGAGTTTAAGGAGCAAGAAGACCTCATCTGGCATCTGGGTATATGAAAACGAAGGTTAACCAAAGAGTACCAGGGGAAAAAAAGAACAAGAAGAACCCAGAGAAGCAGCAGCAATCTAACTGCTCCCTGGAAGGTGCCCTGATCCTGTTCAATTCAATTTGTAAAGATGATGCAGTGGGAGATAATCCCTTCAGTGCAGTGTGGGGTCAGCAGGCCTTAAGAAAGAAAAGTACAGAGCAGAGAGCAAATGTCAGGCCTCCCAGAATTTCAGGGCTCTGGGGAGCTCTGCTAAGGCAGTCAAGATTTCTGCAGGATTATGACATGTTAGCAAGGATAAGTGTTTGCTGCAGCCCCTCATCGACATCCACCTGTCTGGGAGACATACGAGGTCATACGATTTGGACCAAAGATCATTTGAAAACAGAGACACCAAATGGAAAGCCTAGGGGTCCCGGCAGCCACCCCTCCCCTGCACGTGCACATTCATGTGGCCATATGGCCTGCGCACGTGTGAAGTGTAAGTGGAAGCCTGCAGGAGCCCCCTTCCCTCCCAGCCATCCTGAAAGTGAGCCAAGCAAATTAAAGCAACACTCAGTTACTAACAGAAATGTGAACAGTGGGTGTGTTGGGGTTGTGGCATTCTGGATTATAATTTTTCCCTCTTCTCTGCATGCCAGTTTTGGGGGGGAACAACATGGTTTTGTTTTATCCACACACAAAAGAAATATAATGAAATTATATTGTTACTAAACCCCCCTCAAAAGGACTCATCACAATGGTCATCTTCCATTCTTTGACTCTTGTCAAAGTAATGAATTCGTTTTGCTCCAACTGCCAGAATCCCTCAAAGGAGGGGCACACACAGGTAATAACAAATCACCCTACTTGGAGGCATCATGAACCTTCCCTGTAGCAGACCATGTCCATAACCCTATGGATATATCGCCTTCCTCTTCTGAAAACAGGGCTAAATGCTACCTACCACATGAGTAAGATACTATTCTTAGTATAGATTTTGGTTCTTTGGAAAACAAAAAGGAGGTGCCTGGGCGGCTATCAGTTAAGTGTCCAAATCTTGATTTCGGATCAGGTCATGAGCTAACAATTTGTGAGATCAAGCCCCACGTAGGGCTCTGCACTGATAGCGCAGAGCCTGCTTGACATTCTCTCTCTCTCTCTCTCTCTCTCTCTCTCTCCCTCTATCTCTGTCTATCTGCCCCTCCTCTGCTTGTACTCATTCTCTTTCAAAATAAATAAATAATTTTTAAAAAGTGTATAGGGAGATAGATATTACCAGAGGATATTTAATCTGAAAAGTTTTTGTTATTTAATTATGATGATTTTATTTGAATTGCCTGCTACTCAAAACCACTTTAAGTCATTTTGTAGCCCAAAATAATATTGCTCATCTTGTACTGTCTTTTTGTTACTCCCATGCTTAACCTAAGTTTTTCTATTACATATTTCAGCATCAAAATGTTTATGATATTTATTATATTTACATGCTTTATTTATACTTTATTTCTATTTCTCATTTTTCTCTTCTGGATTGAAAGATTCATGAGGGCAAGAATATTTATTCTGTTCACCACTATTTTCTTCACATTCCTATTACCAACGACAGTTGGTGAATAAAGGACCTGATGTAAGCCAAAAACATTTTTTTTTCTTCATTGTTATTTTATTTGACTTCAGGTGAAGGTTTTATTAAACCTCCTTCCCCAAGTAAATCCTTTTTATGGTGCCTCACCCAGCTTTTCCCTCCTGCATGTGCAAGAGATTTAAAGGATCCATTTCACTCTCCCTGAGAGTTTGCAAGTATTAACTTCATTTAACAACAAACAATACAGGACATGTCAGAGAGCTGACACGAAGAGCCCACATTTAAAATAATTATCACTAATTTCTATGCTTGGGTGCACCAAACTGGCAATGTCAAATCCCACTGAAAATAAATTATCTAAATCAGTGGTTATGAAATCTGTTTTCATCAGGCCCCTTGGAAAGCTGAGAGCTAACGAAGTTCCTCTCTCCCAGAAAAATCAGGTGTGGTATATAGTATATTTAAACACATTATCTTTTTAAAAATATTCTTAATGTGTATTTATTTTTGAGAGAGAGAGACAGAGTGTGAGTGGGGGAGGGGCAGAGAGAGAGACATACACAGAATCTAAAACAGGCTCCAACCTCTGAGCTGTCAGCACAGAGCTCGACATAGGGCTCGAACTCATGAACTGTGAGATCATGACCTGAGCTAAAGTCAAACACTTACCAGACTGAGCCACCCAGTTGTGTGTGTGTGTAAGTGCTGAGCCAAAATATAAAATATAGTTCTTACTGAGTACTGCCATCAAAAGAAGTTAGAAAAGAATACTCTAGGGGCTCATGGACTCCTGATCCAAATGATCAAGGATGAAACCGTCATCTTACTTGGTTGCCAAGATCCTCAGGAAAGAATACTGCCTCTTGTGTGAGTGGTAACCAGAAGAGGGAGATTGCCAAGGCAGAGGTGTGACACAGAATGCCGGCTTCGAGGTGCTCCCAGAAACTAAGCTTGATGGGTCCAGGATACAAGGACTGCCAGGGATGCCTAGCAGCCTGAGGAGGCCCAGCTTCACTCCACCAGCCAAAAACAAGGTGGGTGACAGTAAGTAAATCACACCTGGGAAGGTCGGGTCTGTGACTAACTGGAGAGGACACACCCATCTAAGAGGCATGGCTGTCCTTCTGTCCAGTGAGCTGCTGCCTTGGAGGAATGCAGAAGCCAGAGGGCCAGGGCTTCTGGTTTTCACAGATAAGCGAGAAGTCTGGAGTTGTTATGTGAAATGTTTTGATTTTTGATAGAGACAAGTAAAGCCAAAAGAAAATTGTTTTTAAACATGGTACAGGCTAATGCTATGAGTCAAATAAACGTATCTGTAGGCTAGATACAGTTTTCAGCCCTAGGCTAAGAAAGGAAGCTTAATTTGTTTTCTGATCTAGAAAGGCCTAGGGAGGATGGACTGACAGAGGAGGAAGGAAAGAGACCAGAGAGAAGGTGACAGAAATCACCAGATGGGAGATCACAGGAGCTTGAGTAAAGGCTGTAGGAGGAAGGAAGAACACGGGAAACATTAAGGAGACAGAACTGAAGGGCCAATTAGATGTGCCGGCTAAAAGAGAGCAAAGCTTTTCGATAATTCTGGTTTCTTACTTGCATTGCCTCGCAAAGGCTCCATTCACCAAGACCAGGAATATAGCAGGACAGGAGATCAGGTCCACAAGCAGGTGAGTGCAAGGTGCTTGGAGAGCATCTAACTGGAAGAGTCCATAGCACATGAGAACAGGGCTGGAATGCAGCAGAAACTATGGTGGAGATGTGGTGCTTCAAGTCGTCTGCACCTGGAAGTTGGTAAAGCCAGAAGTAAGAAGGATAAGATGCCTTGAGGCACACCCACATTTAAGGGACGAACAGATGAGACATCTACTGAGAAGGAAGGTGCACTGGAAGGCTGGAAGCAGGTTTGAAGATTCAGGGAGAGTCGTGGCCATTCAGAAGAGCCATTTGGGGAAATGGCATTGATGAGGAATCCACGAAGAGATCGCAAGTGGCGCCAAGGTCCCTGCGGAGATGAGCAGTGTTGGACCTGCTGACTCCAGGGATGCAGGAAACAAGAGTCATCAGGACACAAATTACCAGTTGTATTTTCACATATTCAGCAGCATGTATTTCATATACTCACTCTGTCTCAGTGAGTTGAGGCAGAGACAGTGAATGGCGGGAGTATTGCAGAACTGAAGGTATGCGGGATAAGAGAGCTAGAATGGCAAGGAAGCTAAGACATGCACGAGGCTTGGCTGGATGGAGAAGAAAGCAGAAGCATGATGGGGGGGTGGGGGGGAGACAGATGAAGATAAAAGTGAGAGATGGAGGAGGCTGAATGCTCAGAGAGGCCAAAAAGTAGGCCAAGTGGGAAAAGGGGGGCAAGTGCCAGAATGATAAGAGGCTCTAGACAGAGTGGTCAAAGGTGTGGCCACCCTGACCTGAAGTTAAAACAAAGATGGCTCCAGTTAAAGTGTCAAGCAACTCTGAAGCTCGGGAGGGAGAGGGTGGGGGAGCCACATGGATTCCGAGGTTGCTTGCACTGACGGCAAGACTTGGCATGGGGAGAAAGACTTGAGAGTGTCAAATCCTCCATAAATGAAGCCACTTCCCTATAAAGTCAGAAAGTGACAGCAACAAGGAGGGGGAAGACAGGAATCTCAACGGAAGAGGACACTTTATATGAAGGTGAAGGAATAAAACTAGCAGGGAGAAGCAGAAAAATTCAAATCAGCTTCCCACCCACACACTGCAGGTAGTGCCAGAGAACAAGCAACCTCACGGCAGAACCTAAAATACCACATATCAAGCTCCAAAATATCATGCTTGTTCACCCTAGATCTTCCTCACCTTCCACTTACAATCTGTTCTCCCCTTTTTCCTTCCCAATGATGCACAAGGGCACTGCTCCAACCAGGCCATGGTGGACAAAGAGACAGGACACTTGGGCTCCAGGTCTCATTCTGTCATTAACCAGCAGAGTGACCACAAGCTGATCATTTAATCTCCGTGTGCCGAGAGTTACTCATCTAGAAAATGAATCTTATGATATTCAATTCTCTTCGCCACTGGTTGGCTATTTAGAAAATTGTAAGAGTCAAAGCAGGAAAATGTTTTAAAGAGCAATTTTATTCCTCAATCCTACTGGTGGAGGGGTCAAGGGGTCACTAAGCTCAAGGGGTCACTAAGCTCAAGGGGTCACTAAATCGTAAAATGAAAGCTTCAATCCTATTGGTTCCTTAATTTGACCAGATGATTCTTCTTGAAACCTCAATATCTTACCTGTAAAATGAGGGAGATGGGTTGAATGACTGTTATCTGTCTACCCAGCATTCATTTATTCTGTTTGCTTCTGTGCGCTGAAGCCTGGGAGTGTTTCTTTGACCAAAATTCTCTGAGCCTGAGCCTAACATATAGATATTTGTGACTATGTCCTAGGACCAGGTAATCAATCCCTACAGATAGTGGGCTTCCAGCAAATGTTTGGTAAACAAGTGAGCACCGATGATGGTCACTCAGAGATGGTTAGTGGCTACCCTGAGAAATGGGCTGGACCAGAGTACTAGTGAGTCTTCAGGACAGAACAGCACCTGGCACACAGTAGGCACTCAATAATTACTGTTGAATAGATTAGTGGCATAAGAAATCTATTGGAAATTCTTTAACTGAGCATACAGTTGCAAGAGATTCTCAAAACCCATCTCAGATCCAGTTCTCTGGTATAAATTTATGTGAATTCCATAAAAGGTAGCTGGAAACCAAAACATTATTTTCAGTATTGCCAGGATAAGAAATGCGGCGGTCGCTGAGGAGAGGGAAAATGACGAGTCCCCAGACAAAAATCATAATTCACCAAGCTCAAAGGGCAAATTCAGAACCATATCCCATGGCATCTACATTTTATTTAGATGTGGCCACAGTGTGACTCAGGCTTATGGGTTTTTTAAGGGCTAAAACAAGACTAAAGGCACAAATGATTCAATCTGTGTGTGTGAGCTATGAAAAATTCCATAAATTCTTTAGTATTCTTGCCAGTGTACTTAAATTACAAGCACTATGGGGGTCAAAACCCCATCTAGTCAGTTTTCATTATCCCAAATAATAAAAGCTTGGAAATATATACCATTTAGTGTGTATCTGAAATCAGAAATGTGGAGACAAGTGTAGACATCCTTGTGGCCACAGCCACATTCATACCTGCTTTGTGGCCAGTCCGTACTACAGAGATGGCAGATGTAAAAGCTCTCTGTAAAGCATACAGTATGCGCCTATCAGGTAGAACTGCTTTATCTCATCCTTGGGCCTGGGATAAGGCTCGTCAGACAGAGGGGGGGCAGATACAATCACGGAGAGCACTGAGCTTAGCAGTGGGACAGAGCACAGGCCCTGGGGTCCAGGGACAGGTCCAACATCAGTATGCTCTGTGGTCCTGGCAAAGTCACATTGTCTCTCTCAGCCTCAGTTTCCCCATTTTATAGCCAAATCTCCTAAAACTGCCATGAAGGTTAAAAGCTGGGGTGCCTGAGTTGGTTAAGCATCCAACTCTCAGTTTTGGCTCAGGTCATGATCTCACAGTTCTTGAGTTTAGGATTCTGTCTCCTTCTAGCTCACTCTATCTTCTATCTTCACTTCATGCACTCTATCACTCTATATTCACTTCTATTTCACTCTTTCTGTCTCCTTCTATCTCATTCTCAAAAATAAATAAATAAATTTTTTAAAAAGGTTAAAAGCTGTAATATGTGTGTCAGGAACTCAGCACAGAGGCAGGAACACAGTAGGTGTTCAGAGAATAAGTGGAAAGGATTACTTTCACTATAATGTACATGTCACAGAGTTATCTAGTAAAGATATCCTATAGTTTCAGGTAATTCAAATAAAAACTGTTTAAAGATAACTTTATTCCAAAATTTCCACTATGTCTTGCGGTAAGAATATATTTCAGGAGTAAAATGCCAACTTCTCTTTTTACAGATTCTGTTGCTGGTGCTTGCCTGATTCTCTAAGACATGCTCTGGTAAAAATAAACAATTTGTAAGTTCCCAGAGAACCTCTAGCACCATCCCAGACCGTTTCCAGAACACAGACATTCAGCAATCCTTGCTCTTTCAGACAGGTCCTCAGTGCTAGGGACCCACTAGCCCATTCCTCCTGGAACCCAGAGCAAGGGAGATGTGAAATTTCATAGTCCAGGAATAAAAATGAGATAAATTCTTTTAACTTCATTCTCTGTACCATTCGCTTTGCACCTGGAACTTTACCTTCCACATTCAACGAACTATTTTCTTGCACCACATCCTTGTGTATATTTCTTAAAAGCACCATTGGCACCACTCTGGAAACCTCCCCTAGCACTGGGGTCTTACTTAGGGCATCATGCATACCTGTAAATATTTGATGGGTTGATTTCTACACATTTACAAATATCATTGACTCATAAATATGTGCTATACCTAAAAGGCCAGAAACCAGCATGGCTGTTGAAATTATTGTCAAAATATGACATTGTGTCAAAATAATAGAAATTATCTTTCTATTAGCTAATACTAAATTCAGAACAGATTATTAAACATCCTTCTTAAAGATGGCTTGAGATAAGCAATGAACTAGTGAAAAATCAAAAATCGGTTTCCTATAAGCATGAATGGGGCTTTCTCTTTCCAGCAAGGGCAGGCTTAATGATGCTGTAAGGCAAAAAACCGAGCCCACAGGCAGATGAGCCATGACAAAGAGGAGCTGGAGTGCCACAGCCTATGACAAACCATGGCCACATCCCCCTTCCTTCTTCAACTTTGTTATTCTGAATTCATAAAACTGAGTGAGTACAATTTGGAACCATTTCCAAAGCTTATGAAAAGATTAAAAAAAATGAGACCAAGGTGGGCACAGATGACTCAGAAGAGATCTGATCATGCATCAGCATGCAAAGCCAAAATAAACCCTGGGGTAGGGGAGAACAGATGGCCTGTGGGCAGTGGACAGAGCCAGGGGGGATTCAGAACGATGGCCCTTGGGATGGCATTCCACCATGGGAGATGCCTATTTGTGGGAGGTGATGTCCATTTCACCAGATGGCCAGCTTACCACCTAGTGTCTCAACCACCAGGTAAGCTTAGTGACTGGTTAGAATTTAACCTTAACTGAACAGAGAAAACTAACAGAGGACAAAAACTGTATCTTCTGTAGCCCTTGGGATTAATGAGTGTAGAATACTGAAAAGGTGAACAGAACAGGCTTGAATTATTTCCTAGCAGTTCTTGTCTGCATGACAATAAACCAAAAGCATTTAGAACAGAGGGGAAAAAAAATACTCTCTTCCCTCTCCCTCCTGCCCAAAAAACCACAAAGATCTCAGGGTGTTACAAACATTAACTGGAGCTGAAGGATCTGAAAATTTCTTTAAAAAGAGACAATTAGGAGACATAAGTGATTACTAAATCTTTAACTCAGACTATAGATGAATCACAAAAATTGCCCATAATGTCAACTAGGAGTCTGCATCTAAAGATTCAGAAACCACGATGGATTATGGTTACAATTATATTTGTAAAACACATTCAAAGCAAAGGGATTTAAGGAAAGACAGCAATCCTAAGAATGGTTCAATTGCTGGGATTACGGGTGATTTTTCTTCTAATAACTTGGCTATGAATAGAAGAGTAAATGATAACAAATGAGGAAGGAGTACAGAGCACTATCCATGGCAAAGGACTAGTGCACCATGTCTTTGTTAGTTGGTTGTTGGTTGGTTGGTTTTCACTTTCTAGTCCATCACGTACAGCTCATCACATCTGCAACTCACCGTGTGGGTTCAATCCCACCAAACTGGTCTAGTTCCTGCTCTGTGGGGCAAGTCCAGCAACCACATACACCTGATGTCCCACAGTGTCTAACTGCTATGTCTCTATGCCTTTAGTTCCTGTACTTATCTCACCATAGACTGGTTAAAAAAAAATTGTGGTGCTAACTCTGGTATAGAGAGGATGCTTGCCCTAACATTAGTCTTTAATAGCTGACCACCAAATGGGAACTTTTGGTTCCAACTAGATAAGAATTGAGGCATTACTGCAGGGAATCTGTAAGTGATATTTCCTCCTTTCAAAACTTTCCTTTAATAATAATAATAATATTTTGATAGAGACAGAAAGTGAGCACAGTGTGCAGAGGGGCAGAAACAGAGAGAGAGAGAGAGAGAGAGAGAGAGAGAATCCCAAGTAGACTCCATGCTACAAACCATGAGATCATGACCTGAGCCGAAATCAAGGGTTGGACAATCAACAAATTGAGCCACTCAGGCACCCCTCATATTATTAAAAGGTTGTTGTCTTGTAAAATATATACATATATATTTAATGTTGCCTTGTGATACATGTTTTAAATAGGAAAAAAAAATTTAACTTTTAAAGAAATTATGATGAAATACAGAAAGAGGAGGGAAGTCCTAAAACTAAGCATTAATTCATTACTTAAAGCTTTTACAAGAGAGAAAAAGGTAGAGAGTGAGTGCTTATCGGTGAAGCAAAGGGAGCAAAAAGAATTTAACTGAGTCCCCTTCTCTCTCTCTCACTCAGGTTTTCCTGAGTTTCCCAGTGTGGCTGGAAACCACTCAAGTCAAACTTCTCCCTTTAAAGACTGGTTCAAGGTCCTCCCTCAGATCAACCCAAGTAATCAGAAATCCTGCCAGCACCACCCCGTTAACCCTTGTCTTCTGTACATAATACTTCTGTAAATATCTAAATGATCTACTGCTTTGGGGTATGTGTTTATACATTTCTATTTTCCCTATGTTCTTCCATCTTCTTAGGGACAATTTTTTGGGAAAAGGGATTCCAGCAGAGTCTGGGAGATGCAGACACCTGCGGACAAGCTGCTGCACCATCTGCAGCTCCTTCAAGAAATGGAAAGGTCAATTCGCAGTAGCCTGATGGCCATATAATAGGGTTTACTTCCTGCAAAGGTGATTACACTTCCTGATGCCCCAAACGCTGTGCCATCGCCTTAAATTGCTCAAGGTAAGGTCTTCAGGCTGTATGGCCCCATAATAACTAGCAAAGACGCAGCGCCAGGGACAACAGGCTGTGGAGGAGTTTACCTGTATTCCTATGGGGAAAGAAAAAATATAACCTATTCTTTCCAGTTCGCCTCAAAGCTACTTCCAAATAAATCAGAAAGTCAGAATGATAACAACAAAAAATTGCTTCACATGTACCACAGTCCAAAACTCAAACTATAGGAAAGCTATCAGACCGTCTGCCATCCATGCTGTATACTGCTGAAAGATAGCAAGGTGACTCTGAAAAGTGACACTAACTTTTTTGACAAGCAAAAGACGACCCATTTAGGTACAATGGAGTATGATACGATTGGAATTTGTTACATACAGAAAGGAAAATCTTACTTTAGGTAGTAACCTTCTGTCTACCAAAACTACAGAGGGTGAAAACAAGTGATCTTTCCCCTCAACCGTCAGCCAATATATTAAGTTTTCTCATCAATATATTGATAGAGGGAACCCCAGGAAAACATGGACAGTGGGAGACAAGAGAAAAAGAAATTCTCACATTCACCCTTCTTTCTAAGCCTGTGGCTATCATTACTGATCAAATCTCAGCACTCTTTCCCTGAGGCAGCACCCAGCCTACTAACAAAATTAAGTACATAATAAGCCCTAAGTAAATGGTAGCTATTATCATCTAGTTATATATCATTCTGCTCTGAGCAGAAGGGGGATTCACTCATATAATCAACAATGATTTGTTGAACACCTACTGTGTGCCAGGCACTGCATATACAACAGTGACCAAAATAGATCAAGCCCCTGTCCTGCTGGAGCTGACATTATACTGACTTGATCCCAGGTTTCTTTCATCTCTAGGGATTGCAAACTCAAATGCCTAAAGGCGCCAACAAGGTTAAATAAATGAGTTGGATCAGATACTAGTTGGCTATTCACCAAACCTGTTTTCTCTTCCTTCTGGGCCCACTATTATATTACACTTTCCAGCCTCTTTCTGTGGGTAGGTGTGGCCAAGTGATGGAGCCCTCATCCTTGGAAAGTGAACAGGATGAGGCAAAGCCCATTTGGACCTGTTTCCCTTTCTCATCCTCCTTCCATCGGCTGGATGCAAACAAGCCCAGCAGCCTTGCAAGCCACAGACTGAAGATGGCAAAATCACAAGGGAAGGATCCTGGGTCCCTGATCCCTGCTTGGTAGGGAGCTCCTGCCAATCAGGTACTCTGGTTTGGTCTTTATGTGACTGAGTAATAAAACTCTATGGCTTTGAGCCATATAGAGTTAACCCATCTTGGTCAATACATGATTTCAGTGGGACAGGCAGGGGCTTGTGACATGCCGCATCTAAAGGAGGTGCCAATATTCAACTTTAGCTAATTGTGGCCATGCAAGAATGTAATTTATTTTACCGGTATGGTCAACTTTCTGATCATTTCAAGAGAACCTAGAAATCCTGATTTTTATGGAAAAGCTCTCAATTTTTAAGTGATTCTGATTTTTGTTTGACAAGTGTTTAAGTTTTGAAAACACACCTATAGACAGAAGGCAGCCCTCTGGGCTGTGATCCCTGCATTCCATTCCACCACCAGTACCACCATATCAAGTATTTTTTGGAGAACAATCAAGAAAGGTTTTACAACCAGAAATAAAAGAACAGGATTTTATGAGTATGGTGAGAATGTACTAGGAAATTCTCTTCCTTCCTTTATACACACAATTATCTTGTATGTATTATGTATGTGTAAGACCCTATGTTAAGACAAATAAGACATGATTCCAGCCTTTGAACCTTCAGGGGCTGTCTGCACACTTTCATCCTTAGAGCTGAAACTGATTCCACAACCACCCCACCTTTTAGTAATTAAGTAGCATTCTTTCCTGCCCTGATAGCTCTGACTACTGTCTCCTGTGCTCAGGAGTCTGTATCCGGGCTATCTCTTAGAACTGCCTTGACTTTGTAGTATATTCTTCCCTCTTGCTCTAGCAAGTTGTCTCACTAGCCAGTGAGCTCATTGTTTCTCCTTTTTTTTTTAAGGGGAGGGAGAGGCAGAAGGAGAGGGAGGGAGGGGGAAGGGGAGAGGGAGAGAGAGAGAGGGAGAGGGAGGGAGGGAGAGAGAGAGAGAGAGAGAGAGAGAGAGAGAGAGAGAGAGAGAGAGAGATTTTAAGCAGGCTCCATGTCCAGCACAGAGCCCAATGCAGCCATGAGATTATGACCTGAGCCAAAAGCAAGAGTCAGACACTCAACTGACTGAGCCACCCAGGCGTCCATCATTGTTTCTTCCAATAGTCATGGCTATAACAATATGTGTCCTCAGTTATCATGAAAACAGTTTTTGCACATGGATCTCGTTGTTGTGAAAGGGTTTCCAGCACCCCAGTATACCTGGGATTATCTTTAGAGAACTGCTCTAAGGAGCTCACAGTCTGATAAAGGAGCCAGACCAGTAGACCGTTCACACAGTACAGGGGGTGGGAGTGGGAAGGACAGCTTCTAACTCCTGCAGACTGTGTGCCAGGAAAGGCTACTTGAAGGATGCAGGACTTGGACTGTGCCCAAGCAGGCAGGGCTGAGAAGTGCTTCCCAGGCAGAAAGAATAAAACCTAAGGGGCATAAACGGACTTTTAGGGAACTGCAAGTCTAGCTATGGTGGCAGGTACAGATTGAGGTGGTTCATTCATAAAATACCCAGATCACTAAGCAGTGGAGATGAACTCTATTGAAGAGTTTGGGTAGGTTTATGTTTTATAAATATCTCTGGCTAAAGAATGAGATTGGTTAGCAGGGGCTAGAAGGAGGGTAGTCAGTTAGGAAGCATGGCTCTAACAACACACAGACCACAAAGAGGGAGGGTGTGAAGTGAGCCAGCAGAGAGAGGCACAGAATTATAAGAGTATGTGAAAACACAACAATCAAGATTTAGTGGCCAAGTAAATGAAGGGAAGGAGCAAAAGAAAAGAATCTGGAATGATTCTCAGATTTCTGGCTCCAACGAAAAGGTAGTTGGTCACACTCACTGAAACAGCAAATACAGGTGAGGGGCAGGACTCCAAAGATGAGTCCCCTTTGAGGGAGAAATGCTGAAGTGTCAGTAAGCCACAAGTAGAGATATCCAATAAATAGCTGCACATGGGAGTCTCAAACTAAGGACAGAATGGAGAGCCTTTTACAACATCGGTACAAAGGTGGTTGTTAAATTCATAAGTTTGGGAAGAGGCTACCTTAGGAGGCTCTATAGAATAACAGAGCAAAGGGGATTAGACAACTGTCCCAGGATTCAAGCCATCACGCAGTCCCTGTGACTCTAGCAGGATCCCTTTCCAGGGAGGAGTGGGCAGTGGAAGGGAGTTAAGTTAAGGAGCGAAAGAGACAATGAAACGGAGGCAGTGAGAATGGAATGGGCAGGCAAGAGCTGAAGGCACTGAGGATCTTTACTGAGTAGCTGTTACTGCCTGGGCAGGCAGAAAGGTGAGGGAGAAAAATAATGAGGAATCTAAAGACCTGTGTAGGATTCATAATGTAAATCAAGGTTCTCCTAAAACTTGGAAGCTTCATGGGGCACCTGGGTGGTTCAATCAGTTAAGCATCTGACTCTCGATTTCACCTCAGGTCATGATCTCACAGTTCATGATTTAGAATCCCAAGCAGGCTCTGAGCGGTCAGCACAGAGCCTGACATGGGATTCACTCTCTCCCTCTCTCTTTGTCCCTCCCCCGCTTTCATACACACACTCTCTCTCCCTCTATCAAAATAAATAAATAATATTAAAAAAAAAACTTGAAATTTTCGTGTCAATACTACTTAATTTTAGCTACGATTCCAGAGCATACAGTCCATGCTTCCTCTTCATCCAACTCAACTGATTGGGTAATTGAATGTCAAGGTCACACAATGGCTTCCCATCCCTCTTAAGATAAAAGCTAGAGTCCATGGTCTGTCTCCTATGTGATATATCCCTGCCCCCCCTCTCCTGCCTAGTCCAGCACTCACTATCCTCACGGTTCCTGCCTACTAGCCAAACCCTCCTTCTCTCTGGTTCCGGAATAAGCCACACTTCTTCCTACCACAGAAGACAGTACCCACCTTTCCCTTTGCTCTAAATCTCTGCCTGGTTATCTCCTACTCATTCTTCTGATGTTGGCTCAAGTTTCACATCCCTAGGAAAGCCTTCCCTGATCATCCTCCTCCTTACTCACCAAGCCTCCCCAGCGTCCAGGGCTTCCCTCTCACAGCACTCACCTCCACTGTTAAGTGTATATGTATTCCTATGAGGAGCTGACCCATGTCTCTCTCTCTCCTATGAGCCAATGTCTTCCTTCCAGCTATGTCTCTAGCACCCAGCACAGTACTTGCCACATACCAGCTACTCTATAAGTAATGTCTCAATGACTACATATCAGGAAAGGTCCATTTAGAAACAACAGGCGTCATTATTTAAGACTGCCTGGCATTAAAACTAAGCCATGGTGAAAGAACTGTGATACCTGGGGTGGGTAGACAAGAGGGGCACCTGGGTGGCTCAGTCAGTTAAGCATCCAATTCTTGATTTTGGCTCAGGTCATGATCGTGTGGTTCACGAGATTGAGTCCAGTGTAGAGCTCCATGCTAGCAGTCAGCATGGAGCCTGCTTGGAAGTCTCTCTCTCCCTCTCCCTCTCCCCTGCTCATACTTTCTCTCTATCTCTCAAAAATAAAATAAATTTTAAAAAACTAAAGAAGAAAAAGATGTACCAACAAGATATATGATAAAAAAAAATTATAGCAAAATGTTAATTGGATCATCCAGGTGGTAGGTAACAGCCGTTCACTGTACAGTACTTTCAACTCTTCTGTGTGCTTGAAAATGTAATAAGCTGAGGCGGAAAGCCAGCACCATGTAGCTGAAAACGTATTTACATTGTAGTCAGATTTGGCTTCAAATCCCATCTTCACCACTTACAAACAACATGCCCTCAGGCAAGTCAATTTCTTAACCGTTCTCTCAGTCTCTGCTTCCTCCAAGCAAAGTAGACAAGAATTACCTCATGGTGTCATGGTGGGGGTTAAATACCATGGAACTCCGATTCAATGACTAACACAGTAGTAGCCGTTTCATAAATGTTAGCCCTATTCAGAAGTCAACATAACCACAAACTAGGACAAATCTCCAGTGAAACATAAAAGAAGAATCGTGTCAAATTTTTCTCTCGCTATAGCCCCTGGGAAATTAAAAGAATCAATTAACTGTGCTATTTTTATACGTAAAGACACTGACCTTCCATCAGCAGGACACTTGGGACTCGATGTCTGAAGGAGATCTATGCTGCCAACGCTTCCTCATTCCATCTCCTAGTGGCCAACACCACCCTTTGTTAGAGCTGGCCAGAGCTAGTGACGTCGTCACATCGGGAGGAAAGATCCGGAACATCGGCAGAACTGTAAGTAGTATACAGAAGCCAAGACTCTCGGTCCCCTCCCAGACATGCAAGGGAAAACCAGACGAGACTTGAGATCTGTGACGACACATGATGTGTTGCCACAGGTGGTAGTCACAAGACTGTCTTGACTTTTAGCATAATTATAGGAACTGAGAGATGGCCTTATCATTATAAATAAAAGCCTCCAATCAAGACTAATAGTGTTGATTCAAACTGGAAGGTGTCTCATAGGTCACCACATGGCTGTCACCTGTCTAGGTTTGTAAGGTGGAATAAAGGAGTCCGTTAATGACAACACCACCAAATGAGAAGGAATTGCTGACATCTGAAAGCAAGGAAAAATAACACCTATCGGTGTCAGACAACAAAACCCATGCACCTCCAAGAAAATGAGGTCTGACATCTTAAAATCAGTGAAAACGGTTAATTCTATGTCACAAGTGAGACATGACAGGCATGGAAATTACAACTTTTTAGAAGGCATCTCCGTGTGCCTACTAGACTGCATACTTAGGACTACATACTTCAAGCTATTTTGGGCTGTGCATGCCCAATCTAACTTCCACCCTCTCTTCCTTGAAATAGTATTTCCTTTTATGTAACTATAGACCCACCTAGTTAGTTAGCCTGTTAAGCCCAGACTTTCAACTTCTGGGAGACATCTGCACTTACTGTGCACACTGCATGGGTAGTATATGCAGCCTGCAGATGGACAGGATCACATTGGCACTAAGCGAACTGTGTGCAACTCTTCCCAATTTCACTGTCACACTGGTAGCTTGAAATCAGCTATGGTGGGAGTATTTATACCATGGAAATCGGCCAACACTATAAATCGGGCGACTTGTCCTCAATGTTTTTCATAGAGCCAGTGTACCAGCACATGAACCTGGTTTTTTACTGCTATGGAAGAGATTGATTTGGGGAAGCTTGCCCTATCCACACCACCTGATTTATTTATTTTTTTTTAATGTTTTTATTTATTTCTGAGATAGAGAGAAAGCGTGAGCTGGGGAGGGTCAAAGAGAGAGGGAGACACAAAATCTGAAACAGGCTCCAGGCTCTGAGCTAGCTGTCAGCACAGAGCCCGACGCGGGGCTCAAACCCATGAACTGTGAGATCAAGACCTGAGCCGAAGTCAGATGCTTAACCGACCGAGCCACCCAGGCGCCACAACACCACCTGATTTAAAACTGCCCTCTACCACAGGCATGGCTGAAGGAGGGGGGCAGCTGAGGTAGTCATTTTTGTATCATCTGCCCCTTCTCCTCTGGCCTCTGCGGATCAGATGAGGGGTAGACTCCTCACTCCACTGGTCAGATGACGGCAGCCTGATTTTCCCTCCTGGGAAATAAAGAAATGGGACAGAGACTGGACGGTGGGCACTTAAACTGAAAAGTCTTGCCAATCCCGGCTGCAGTGAGTGCCACAGCAAGGAAAAGCACCCAGAAGATTTAGTTACAGGGGGATCAAGAAGCTTTGGATTAGCAGAGAAAGCCAGTCTACAGGAAGAGGCAGAATGACAGACACAGCCTGCAAGAAAAGAAAGACAAGAGGCCACGAGGTGCCTGAGACACAAAGCCAGGAAACTCCACTTCTTACTGTGGAGGAAGGCAATACAGTGAAGCTGAGTGAGGGCTAAGGGATCAAACTGCCTGGGTTCCAATCCGCCTCTGACACTTACCCATGTGATAGGGGATGAGTAACTGAAAAGTTACTCTGTGCCTCAGATTCCTCATTGGAAACATGGGGATCCTAACAACCTACTTCATAGGGTTGTTGTGAAAATCAAATGAGCTGATACAGTCAATGCTCAAAAATGTTAGCTGTTATTTCTATCAATTAATTCTATAGTCCACATGGCCCATTTATATTTTCATTCCTATTCTGAATATGTCACGTGAGATTCCCCTGTGGCAAGGGCCCCATACTTGAGCTAGTTTTAGTTAAGTAGCTAGGTAATAATAGAATAGTGTAATCGTACAATCACAGAATAACACAGAATTCTTGAATCACAGAACAATGTAAAACTCCCTGGGCCTCTGGGTGAACTTTAGCAAATCACCTCCTCAACCCTCTCTTAGGATCAATATGAGATTCAAATAAGAGAGTGAAAACTTCAACAACCACGAGGGGCTATGCCAAACTCTGGGAACTATTAGTCTTGTAGAGAAAAGTAAATATATCACATTAGCCACTGGATGGAAAAACACTTGTTTAAAATGTTGTTTCTATTGCTGGACTAGAGGTAAGAAATTATTCTCCAATCCACCACGAAGAAGGTTTCATTTCTATAGGATTTACCAAGTTGATCCATGTGTTCACTTCCAGTATTTGTAACATAAGAACAGGAAACTGCCAGAGACAGCTCTATGGGACTGATTTTTTAATACACTTCCATCTAGCTTAATTATATTCAAAATAATGCCCATAATCCAGATCCTTCTATTCTTTTCAAAACAAAGACTCATTATTTGATAATGAAGTACGTAGGTTTAGAGATATTTTTGCTCAGCTCTTTTAGACAAGGACTTATAAGCTGCACATTAATTTCAACACATTTTCTTCTCAGCCTTCCCATTTTTCTCCAGCCTTCCTTGGTTTGTTGTTGACATTTGGCAAATAAAAAGACAAGTAACAGAGAAGCGGCATTCGTTACCAGGAACAGAGGTAGAGGGGTAGGTCTGGGAGTCCTGGTTTCATTCTGGCACTTAGTTCCTATTCCACGTCACAAGAGTAAATTAGGAATATTCTATGCCTCCCTATTTACTGATACTGCATAAATAATAGAGCTATTTTGTGTTTCTGACATCAGGAGATTATATTTCAAGCTAAGAATAGATTCAACATATATAAATCAAAATCAAAATCAAATTCCCCTCTGGTGGTTAGGATGCATTAGGGCAAAGGTTTGCCTGAGTGGAAAGATGGCAGGTAGAGCAATGTCCTTGGGCTAAATACTCAAGGCAGCTACTTGGCCTTACTTACATCTACATTAGTTGGTTTAAACACAGTGTTTGTCCCTATTCTATTTGATGCTTACGATGGTTTGTAATTTAAAAAAAAAAAAAAAGGGGGTTGTGATTTTCCTTAACATCTGGGAAGTTTTTTTTCCAAGGAAGGAAGCCAATGAGTACAGAAAATAGTAGAAATGGTATAAGGAGAGGGTTTAACTCTGCAGGTTTGAATCCAATCTGCGGTTTTTAAAGTGTTCTTTTATAGTAAAGGCTTTTCTATGTTTCAGGCAGAAGTTCAAATTCTCTTGTGACCAATTTACTTAGCATGGAAAAAAGGGCCATGTCGGGTGCCTGGGTGGCTCAAGTGGTTGAGCGTCTCACTGCTGGTTTCAGTCCAGGTCAGGATCTCACAGCTTATGCAATCAAGCTCCACGTGAGCTCTGCACTGACAGTGCAGAACCTGCTTCAGATTCTCTCTCTCTCTCTCTCTCTCTCTCTCTCTCTGTTTCTGCCCCTCCCCCATGCACACTCACACACTCTTTCAAAATAAATAAATAAACATTTTTTTAAAAAAGAAAATAAAAAGGGCCATGACACAGTATTAACTGAAAAATATTCTGGATATTACACTCTTAATCTCTTTAAAAAATTAAGTTAGGATATGTATACATATATAAATATTTGTGCGAAAAAAGGTCTAGAAGGATTGGTCATAGTTGCTTGACCCATACAACTCTAGGAATAGTAATGGGGCCAACAGGGTCTTTTGCATTTTACTGTATACACTTAAGTATTGTTTGAACTTAATAAGGTTTATATTACTTTTACAATTTTTAAAAAGCCAATGAAGATTAAAGATAAGCCAATATTTACCTAGGCTTCACGCTGGAACCATGACTACAACATATGGGAAAACTCTTCCCTTTTGAGAATGAGAGTTCTTGACTGGACTTGCCACCAATGAATGAAGGGGTAAGAAATACAAATGGTCTAACCCACCAAAACATTTGTCAAGGGCTCAGAAACACACAGCCAGGGGAATGGTGGAAGAAGGGTGGATCTTGAGGTCTTATTTACCGATGAGAAAACTAAAGCTCTGAAAAGTTAAGTGACCTGATAAATAGCCAACAGCCAGCTGGGAGTGAACTCTGAGTTCATCCCATGTGAGTGCATCCACCATGATTTTCCCTCACCCAAGCCATTCACCCTCGACCTTAAACCAAACCAATGTCTTAATGTCTAGAAAGTGTCCACTGTTAGCCTGAAGAATGAGGAAATGTACTAGAAGCATCTGATACTTTTTATTTTACTAAAGAAATCCTTAAGCAATCTTCAATCTCAACTATAAGACCATAGGCCTTAGGGGAGAAATAATACCAATTCTATCCAAACACTTCCATAAAACAGAAGAGAGACTGCTTTCAAACCATTTTAGAGACGAGCATTACCCTTATTCCAAAACCAGACAAAACATATCAGGAAAACAAAGCTACAAACCAATCAATATCCTTCATGAACATAAGACTTTATAAATTCCCAACAAAAAGATTAGAAAATCAGGCCCAGCTGGAATATACATCATGACTAAGCTGGAGTTTATCCCAGGAATACAAGGTTGGTCCAACATCCTAAAATCAACTAATGCCTTTTCACAGACTGAAAAAGAAAAACCCTGTGGTGATTTCAACAGAGAAAAAGCATTTGACAAAATTCAATACCCATTTATGATTTTTTAAAAAATTCACAGCAAACTGGGTGTAGAAGGGAACTTCCTAACCCTGGAAAAGGGCTTCTACAAAAAAAAAAAAAAAAGCTACGGCCAATATCATACCTAAGAGTGAAAGACTGAATAAGATCAAGGCAAGGATGTCTACCCTCCACATTCCTATTCAACCATGTACTTGAAGTTCTAACCAGTGCAATGAGGCAAGAAAAAGAAATGAAAGGCATAAATATCTGAAATAAAGAAAAATCCCAAGGATTCTATAGAAAGCTAATAAAACTAAAGTGAGCTAAGAAGGGTCACATGACACAAGTTTAATATTTTAAAAATTGTATATCTACTATATATCAACAAAGAATTTTTAAAGTACTGCTTCCCAAAGCATTGAAAACCATGAAATACATATGTACAGAAATTGTATGCTGAAAACTATAAGAATGATGATGAAAAAAAAGGAAGACTACCTAAATAAATGGAGAGAGATATGTTCATGAATCAAAAAATTCAATATTGTTAAGATATCAATCTTCTCCAATGAAATCACAATAGAAATTCCAGCAAGTCTTTTTTATACAGATTGACAAAAAGATACTAAGATCTATATAGAAAAACATAAGAACTAGAATATCCAAAAGGATTTTGAAAAAGAAGAAAAAAATTTGAGGATTCACAGTATCTGATTTCAAGACTTCCCACAGAGCCCTGAAACTGTCATCTAGGGGCAATTTTACCCCCACATGCCAATCAGCAATGTCTGGAGACATTCTGGTTGTCACAGCTGGGAAAGGAGGGAGCTACTGGCATGTACTGAGTAGAGGCCAGAGATGGCACTAAACATCCTACAAGGCATAGGACAATAAAGAATTATCCAGCCCAAAATGTCAGGAGTGCTGAGCTAGAAAGAAAACCCGAACTAGATAAATCAAGACAGTGTTTTATTGGGGCACCTGGGTGGCTTAGTCGGTTAAGCGTCCAACTTTCGCTTAGGTCATGATCTCGCGGTTCGTGGGTTCGAGCCCCGCGTCGGGCTCTGTGCTGACTGCCAGCTCAGAGCCTGGAGCCTGTTTCAGTCTGTGACTCCCTCTCTCTCTGACCCTCCCCTGCTCACGCTCTCTCTCTCTCTCTCTCTCTCTCTCCTAGAAATAAATAAAACATTAAAAAAAAAAAAGACAATGTTTTATTGGCATAAGGAAAAAAGCATACATGAATAGAACAAACCAGACTCCAGAAATAAGCCTGCACATGTAAAGTACCATGGTAATTCAATGGAGCAAAGATCATCTCTTTAATAACTGGGCTGGAACAATGAAACACCCAAAGCAAAATAACATTAACCTCAACTCTTTCCCTGCATCATATACAAAAGTTACTGTGAAATGGACCACAGATCTAAAGGCCAAAATAAAACTATAAAACTTCTAGAAGATATCATAGCTGTTAGTGACCTTGAGTTAGGCAAGTATTTCTTATTTTTTCTTTTTTAAAAAACTTATTTATTTAAATTCAAGTTAGTTTACATGCAATGTAGTATTGGTTTCAGGAGTAGAACCCAGTGACTGATCACTTACATAGAACACCCAGTGCTCACCCCAAGTCCCCACCTCAATGCCCATCACCCCCATTTACCCTATATCCCCACCCACCACCCCTCCAGCAACCGTCAGTTTGTTCTATTTATGAGTCTCTTATGATTTGCCTTAGGCAACTATTTCTATCCTCGGATACAAACACCAAAAATCTCTTTTTGTGTGTGAAAGCTCTTTAATTTTATCTATTTTATTTTAATTGTAGTATAGTTAATTCACAGTGCTGTATTAGTGTCAGGTGTATGATACAGCAATGCAGCAGTTCTATAAACTAGTCAGTGCTCATCAGGGTAAGTGAACTCTTAATCCCTTGCACCTACTTCACCCCAACAACCATAAATCTTACCTTAAAAAGTTGATAAACTAGAGTTAATCAAAATTTAAAACTTCTCTTCTTTGGAAAATACTGCTAATGAAACGAAAAGACAGGCCATGGACTGGCAGAAAATATTTGCAAAGAACCTATCTGATAAACAACTGTATCCAGAATACATAAAGAAAGCTCCAGACTCAATAATAATAAAATAAATAATCCAATTTTTTTAATAGGCAAAAGACGCAACACTTCAAAGTAGACACAGATGGCAAGTAAGAAAATGAAAATATATGCAACAACAGCATCATTAGTAACTAGAGAAATGCAAACTAACACTACAATAAGATACCACTAGAAACTACTGGAATAGCTGGACTTTAAAAAAAGAAAGGTGACAAAACCAAGTGCCAGTGAGGATACAGAGGAGGAACCAGAACATTCAGACATTGCTAATCGGAATACAAAACTGTACAGACACTTTGGAAAAGAATTTGGCAGTTTCTTATAAGTTTAAACACATATCTAACATAACACCCAGAAATCCCACTCCTAGGTATTTACCCTAGAGAATGAAAGCTGCCCCACACAAAAACTTGTGTGTCCCAAACTGGAAACACCCCAAATGTCTATCAACTGGTAAATGGATAACCCAACTGTGGTACATCACAAAAAAAGAGTACAGAAATGGAGATAGATATATGCAGTAACAGATGTGATACTCAAGAACATTACTAAATCAGGGGCACCTGGGTGGCTTAGTCGGTTAAGTGTCCGACTTTCGCTTAGGTCATGATCTCGCGGTTTGTGGGTTTGAGCCCCGCGTCGGGCTCTGGGCTGACTGCCAGCTCGGAGCCTGGAGCCTGTTTCAGTCTGTGACTCCCTCTCTCTCTGACCCTCCCCTGCTCACGCTCTCTCTCTCTCTCCTAGCAATAAATAAAACATTTAAAAAAATATTTAAAAAAAAAAAAAGAACATTACTAAATCAACGAAGCCAGACATAAAGTGTTACATACTGAGATGAATGGATCAAGAAGATGTGGTTTATCTATACCATGGAATACTACATGGCAATGAGAAACAATGAAATCTGGCCATGTGTAGCAACATGGATGGACCTTGAGGGTGTTATGCTGAGAGAAATAAGTCAGGCAGAGAAGGACAGATACCATATGTTTGCACGTATAGGAGGATTAGGAGGAACTTAATGGAGGACCGTCGGGGAGAAGAAGAGGGGAAATTGTGGGGGAAAGGGAGAGAGGCAAACCATGAGAGACTCTTGAATGCTGACAAAAACTGAGGACTGATGGATATGGGGGGGGGATGGGCATGGAAGAGGACACCTGCGGGGATGAGCACTGGGTGTTATGTGGAAACTAATTTGACAATAAACTATTTGTAAAAAAAAAAAAAAAAAAGTGTTACATACTATACGACTCCATTTATGTGGGCCTCAGTTAAAAGCAAAATTATAGGGACAGAGAAGAGATTGGTGCTTGTCAGGGACTGGATGTGTAGGGGGAAAAGACTGACTACAAAGGAGCAGGAGGGGATTTCTGGAGGTGACAGAAATGTTCTATGTCTGAATTGTGGCTGTGGATCCATGATTATACACTTCTGTCAAAACGAATCATGCAGTATACCTAAAAAGGGTGAATTCTACTGTATGTAAATTATACCTTAATAAACTTGACTTTAAAAAAAGAAAAAAAGTGGTGGCTCATGGGTGTGTTTTCTTTGTGCAGCATGACATTTCAAAAATCTGACATCGGTGATATTTAAAAACAAGATTTTTTTTTAAGCATTTTATTTATTTCTGAGAGAGAGAGAGACCACCTGAGAAGGGGAAGGTCAGAGAGAGAGCAAGACACAGAATCTGAAACAGGCTCCAGGCTCTGAGCTGGCTGTCAGCACAGAGCCCGACAGGGGGCTCAAACCCACGAACTGTGAGATCATGACCTGAGCTGAAGTCGGCCGCCCAACCGACTGAGCCACCCAGGTGCCCTGAAAACAAGATTTTAAATAAAGATCCAGCTTTTCTCGAGAAGTCAGAACTTGGACACCCCGGGCCTCATTCCCTCACAGGCTGCAGCTGAGCAGAGACCGAGTCTTTGGACAAAGCTGATCCTTTACGTCTTGCCACATCCCCCCACCTGAACCAATTCACAGAAGTATTTAATTGACCTGCCACTCCACCCACTGAGTAAGGCTTTCTTATCCTTGGCTATAGGCTATTTGAGGGTAGGGGCCAGGTCTGGCCAGTTCTGCACTATACTTCCAGTATCTAGTGAAGAGTTTGGCCTCATATATGCCAGGTAATTGATAAATATTGTCACATCAGTGTGATTCACCTGCCACCGTCCCACCAGCTACAATAACTGAAACTTACAATACCCAGATTGCTAACTATCCCTTTGGTCCTGAAGTCCCCAAAGAGAGTCACCATCCAAGGCAGACATCTAGTGACCTAGAATAATGTGTACCTCTGTGTGTTTAGAAATCCCCTGTAATATGTTGTCAAGCAACAGAAATGTTTTAGGATCATTCCAACTATTCATTTTTGTCTGGAGAAGAGTAGAGTTGTTGTCCGTTTAAAAAAAAAAAAAAAGGAAAGAAAGAAAACCACAATACAAGCTTGAAGGGTAATGAAAATGAAAAAGAAAGTATGCACATTCACGTTGAATATTCTCAGATCATATTCTAGTAATTTAAGACTGAAGTAGGCTTCTGAGACGTTCTCTGGTTGTTATCAGAAGGCAGTATCCCAGAGTTGTCACAGGGATGTTCAGTTTTGGAGAAGGGTGTGTAGGCAGGGCAGGGATATCTGACTTCTGTTAGATGTCAATATTAAAAGTAGAGTGTGACTGTGCCCCAAATCTTCTTTACTTGTGTGTGTGATGGGGAAAGAAGAGGAGGCAAAGTTTAGAACACCTTGCAAATATCTTGAACCACTAATAATTAACAAAGAGTAAAGAGCTCAAATATATTTTATTGGATTGTCTATCTCTCAGGGAAAAAAACGCAAACTCTTGCCATATACCTTTTAATGTTAAAAAAAAAAAATGAAAAAGTACAGGGGCACCTGGGTGGCTCAGTCAGTTAAGCATCAGACTTCAGCTTAGGTCATGATCTCACGGCTCGTGAGTTCAAGCCCCACATCGGGCTCTGTGCTGACAGACGAGAGCCTGGAGCCGGCTTCAGATTCTGTGTCTCCCTCTCTCTCTGTTCCTTCCCCCCACTTACTCTCTCTCTCTCTCTCAAAAATAAATAAACATTAAGAAAAAAATTTTAATGAAAAAGTACAAATATAATGCAATTATATCCCACCTTAACCCTCTCTTGACCCGCCTCCACTCTTACTCTGCTTTCCTGGATAGACAAGGCTTTAAAAGAGCTGTCTTTTGGGGGAGGGGCCCAAGATGGCAGAACAGCATGGAAGTTGTTTTTGTGTCTCTCGTCCCTGAAAAGCACCCAGATCAACACCAAACTACCTTGCACATAGAAAACTGATTTGAGGATTAACACAACAATCTGTACAACTTGCACCACAGAACTCAGCAGGTATGTGGTGTAGAGAGGTGATGTGGGAGAGAGAGAAGCCATGGAGGGCAGGGAGCTATTAAATGAGTTCTTTTTTACGATCTCTGACTTCTCTTCCTTTCTCTCATGAACCCACTGCAGTTAGACTTCATCCCCTCTACTCTGAGGGCACCAAACACGTCCACATCTCCAAACACCAACATTCATTGCTAGTCATCTTTTTTCTAATTTTTTTAATGTTTTATTTATTTCTGAGAGAGAGAGAGAGAGACAGCATGAGCAGGGGAGGGACAGAAAGAGAGGGTGACACAGAATCTGAGACAGGCTCCAGGCTCCGAGCTAGCTGTCAGCACAGAGCCCGACATGGGGCTCGAACCCACGAACTGTGAGATCATGACCTGAGCTGAAGTCAGACACTTAACCGACTAAGCCACCTAGGCACCCCCATTGCTACTCTTCATCTAACCTTTCTCAGTCTCTTTTGCTGGTCCCTCTTCTCCCTGACCGCCAAATGCTGCCGTATTCCAGGACTCATTTCTCAGACCAATAATCTTCTCTATATTTACTCTCTCGGTTTCTCATCCAATCCCTTGCTGATGGCTTCCGAATTTATATCCCTGGACCCACTATCTTCCTGGAATTCCAGACTACTGTGTTCAACTGGCTATTGGACATCTCCACTTAGATGTTTATTAATAAACATTTTAAGCTTAATATACCCCAAACCAATTCTTTATTTCCTCCCCCAATCCTGAGCCTCCTGTGATCTTCTGCATCTCGATTAATGGCATCTTCATCTTACCAGTTGCTTGAGCCAAAAACCTTGGTGCCATATTGGTTCCTCTCTTTCTCTCCCACCCCACCTCTAATTTATTGGAATACTGTATTAGCTCTATCGTCAAAAGATGTCCAAAATCTCACTACTTCTCACCACTGTCTAAGTCATACTGCCTGGTCTTCTTGTTTCCACCCTTGACCTTACAGTCTTTTCCCACACAACAGCCAAAAAGATTCTTTCAAAACTGAAGTCATGGGGCACATGGGTGGCTCAGTTGGTTAAACGTCTGACTTTGGCTCAGGTCATGATCTCATGGTTCATGGGTTCAAGCCCCACGTCGGGCTCTGTGCTGACTGCCAGCTCAGAGTCTGGAGACTGTTTCAGATTCTGTATCTCCCTCTCTCTCTGACCCTCCCCTGCTCACGCTGTCTGTTTGTCTGTCTGTCTCTCTCTCTCTCTCAGAAATAAATAAAACATTAAAAAAATATAAATAAATAAATAAGACTGAAGTCAGATTATGTCACCTCTTACTTACTCTCATTCAAAATAAAATGCCAAGTTCTCTCCATGCCAAAAAGTCCTACACAATTTGGCCTCAGCTTGCTCTTCAACATCATTTCTTACCATTGCCCCCTTGTTTGCTCAGTTCCACATGGCCTCCATGTTGTTCCTCAACCATCCCAAACACAATCTCTCCTCAAAGCCTTTGCACTTGCTTTCCCCTCTGCCTGGAATATTCCTCCAGATATCCACTTTTAGGTATCTACTCAAATGTCATCTGATCATGTGTGAGGGTGCATTCATACACACCAATATCAGCCCCTTGCTACCCCCTCACCCTAATTTATTTTCCTTACCATCATCCAACCTACCTTCATTTGTTTATTGTCACTTGCTACTTAACATGGGGTCACTGAACCTCAGGTGCTTTCTAGAAGTACAGAACATCAGGCCTTATCCCAGAACTACTGAATCAGAACCTGCAAATTAACAGGACAACAAAAGAGATTCACATGCACAATAAAGTTGGGAAAGCACTGGGCTTGTTCCTAACTGCCATGAGAATGAGAGTTTGTTTTCTCTCTCTTAAAGACAAATAAACATTTTAAAAAGTAAAAAAAAAAAAGGGGGGTCCTGGGTGTCTTAGTCGGTTAAGCGTCTGACTTTCACTTAGGTCATGATCTCACGGCTCATGGGTTCGAGCCCCGCGTCGGGCTCTGTGCTGACTGCCAGCTCAGAGCCTGGAGCCTGTTTCAGAGTCTGTGACTCCCTCTCTCTCTGACCCTCCCCTGCTCACGCTGTCTCCCTCTCTCTCTCCTAGAAATAAATAAAAATATTAAAAAAAAAAAAAAAGAATGTCAGGAAGTCAAATCTGAACTTTACCATCCTGCCTGGAGCTCCCGAGGGAAGAAGAAGATTGAGGGTATCAGCACTCACTGCTCTAAAGAAACTTCTTTCCCATATCCATCTCCCATGTCCAAGACAGAAGTTACTGCCTGGATGCAAGGGCTCCTTGGAGATGGAGATTAGGGGAGGGAAGTCTGAGGGAGGACCCTGAGGGCAGCAGTCTTTCCTTTATAGGACAAGAAAGAGTTCTGATTCCTCAGGAATTTTAAAGCAAAAGCACTGGGTGGTGGGTGGAGGCAGGCTGGAAACACAGTTCTGGGCCCCTAGAACACAAAGATTCTGAACTGCTACAGCATTTTCCTGAAACAAATCTATTTACCCATTTGTCATCCCGGGTAAATATCTGCCTTAGTCTTGCTTAGAAAAGAAGGAAATAGCAATGCCTTGACTGTAGCATACTAGCACTTTTAGTAGGCTCTTAATATCATAGGTCTGGCTTCTCATGCAACTCGGCATCAGACACATTTGGCAGCAAGCGGTAGCACCAAACTGTTGCAAGTACCCCTCCAAGAAAGTTCAAAACCAGGTTGTTGGAAGTCAAAGGTCCCAGAAAAGTGGCATCCATTCTCCTGCCTCCCTCCAGACACGGCTTCCTGACACAACCCCCTTGGGATACCTGGAGTTAGTCCCAGGACTCACCCACCGTGCAGTGAAGCTGCCTCAATTGGAAACCAGAGAACAAATGAAAGCAGGTAAAAAAGGGCAGGACAGGGAGTCAGTGTTTAAGTCTTCCATTGAGAGGGAGACAAGTCATGACACTGAACAGCGGCAAACCCACAGGAAAGCACAGAGCCCAGTGTCAGACTCTGGATCCACAGGTGAGCTGGACCACGGGAAATGAGGCCTGAAGGGTGACAGCAGAAAGGGCACCCAAAAAGCACAGAGGAAGCAAGTCACTCCAACGAGAGAGGGAAAGACAGGGCTTTGGGGAACAATGTCAATTTTAATGATTTTTACCATCATTTAATCAAAGCACCTTTTGTAACTATCTCCATGATCAGCGCACTAAAAGAAAAATGAGAAAGGACATCAGGGCTGAAACTAAAAGATATGGATCCAAAGTCCCCTAAGTCAGGCGCTGACAGTCTGAAAGAAGAGCCAAGTAAAGCCACAGAGGTTCAGAAGGGTCACTATACAAAGGTCGGAAGGGAGAAGAGAAATTCAAAACCGATCAGAGGAAATCATCTGACATCAGGCTGAAGAAGAACAATACCTAAAATCCAAATTTCACATATTACAGATGGTTGAACAGTTTCTGGTTTATGCACTCAAATGAACAATATCCAGGAATTAGCATCTCATAAATAGTTTACAAAACTACCAAAGATGTGATTTATTTCAAATAAAAACTCGAAGTGTGTATCGATCCAAGGAATACTCGGGTATTTACACGGGTCTAACTCAGGACTTACCTTCTAACCGTTATACCAAATTCATATCACTGACAACTGCTGTAGGCATAAAAACTGGGGGCTAAAATTCTTCAAAGGCTTTTCTTGGGTCTTGGGCACACATCCAAAGATTACCAAACTTTGTCACCACTATAATCACAACACAAAATTCCTGGACAGTGTCTTGCAAACGTACACACTTCATGTCAGCGAACCTTTAAGTCAATCAAAAAGGTGCGGGCGGGGGGGACTTTGAATTAAGTAGTTTGAAGAAAGACAATATTTTAAACCTGAAGCCCTCTTATCTAAATCCTTTAAAATCCTTCATAATTAGGGAATTTAATCTAATTCGGGGAAAGGAGTGTGCTGGCAAAAAAAAGCAGTCTTCATTAGTCCTCGCTAAAAAGCACATAACTACAGGATCACATTAGCTGAACCGGGACCTCTATTCCTTGGTAAATGAAATGTACCAAGAACAGAGAATTTCATAGCAAACAAAAGCTTGACCTTTACAAGTGCCACAGTAATCATTCTTATTTCACAGACAATTCCTGATTCACAGTAAGTTTGGAAGCACATTAGCAGAATAGTCCCCCCGCCCCCCAAGAGTTACAAGAGATTTCTCAAAATCATCCAAGGAATTACAGAAATCTATTTCCTGGGGTTCTTGGGAGTCTAAGAGACAGCATGATTGTTCTTAACTATCCTCCTGCAAACAGTACGTTATATACTTGATCAGTGCCTGGATTTCTTTGCAAGAAGCAATTATTTTAGGTACCTCTATCCCAAAAGAGAACGGGTCTCCTGTCAACGTGTACGGGGGAAACGCTATTGGGAAGCTGACACGGGAACTGCCTAAAACTCTCTGGCCATTTCATGCAGTTAAAACAAAGTGTGGACACCCAACAGGGAGCCCAAAACACAGTGCATGTCCCCACCCTGCAATGTGTGCTACTAAAACACATCCCTTTTAAGGTGTCTTAACACACCATGTCTTTATCTGAACGAAGCGTGCCAGTGGGACCACTAGAAAGGATCTGCAACTTGTCCAGAAAGAAGATGCGAATGCACCTCTTTTTACTTCCCCGCCCAACGGTGCCTTCCCGGGAGACAGATTTCTGACCGTTCTCCCGCTGTTGCAGCAGCAAAGGGCGGAGAAAATGCTAGCGCCGGTGCTGCAAAGACCTCTCCCTCCACCACCACCCAGTCAGGTGCCGGCCCCGACGGGCCGCCCGGCTCCTCCAGAAACCTCCCTGGGCGCAAAGCAGCGGCCAGGTGCTTACCCGGGTCGGCCAGGCAGTGCTCGGGGAGGGCCGCCAGCAGCAGGAGTCCCAGCAGCAGCAGCGGCGGCAGCGGCGGCGGCGGCGGCGCATCCTGGGACGCGGCGGCCCGGAGCCCGGGCGCCGGCCCGGAGCCCCTCACGCCCCGGCCGCGGGCGGCTCCCCCGCCCGCCCGGCCCCTGCGCCTCCGCGCCTCCGGCCCAGCTTCCTCCGGCCCTGGGGCTTCGCCTCCTGCCGAGCCATGGGGACGCTTCACACATCCAGGCCGCTGCCTCGCTCCGCACCGCGCCGGGGAGCCCAGCGTTCGGCGCCCCGGTCCTCACCGGGCATCTCCGGCCATGGCCCGGGCGCCGGAGGGCGGGGGCGCCGCGAGGCGCGACTTGCTCGCTCGTCCTGCTGCGCCCGGGGCGGGCTCCGCGGAGCCGCGGCTTCACCCGCGCAGGGCCCGGGGCCGCATGGAGCCGCGGCGGGAGCCGGCCGGGGTTCCCACGGTGCCTGCCGCCCCGCGCCGGCGCGACCGGGCTGCGAGGGTGGCACGGGCGCCGCCCGGGGCCCCCACCCCCGGGGCCGGCTCCCGCGGACTGAGGGGGCGAGGCTGCGAGGAGCGGGCACCGGCGGCCGCGGGGCGCGCTCGGGACCCTCCTTCCCGCCGCTGGCTGCTGCCTCTCCGCCTCGCTCTCCTCGCTCACTCCGGCTCGGGTTCCAGCTCCGGCCCCGGCTCCCGGACCGAGAGTGTTACTGCAGCTCAGAGCGGCGCCTCATTGACAAAGAAAGCACGTAGCTACCGGAGCGGGCGAGGGAGGCGAGGCAGGCGCGCGCGCGCATCCCCGCGTGGAGCCACCGCGCGCCCCCCGCTCCCGCGCGCCCCGCCGGCCCGGGCCCGAAGAGGGACCCCTCGCGGCCGTTCCCGCGCGCCTAGGTCCAGACGCGGGTGGCGAGGCGGAAGAGGACTTCCCTCTCTTCTCCCTCCTTTCCCCGCCAGTCTCCCATCTAGAGGAGGGAAAATCGCCAGGAGAGGTCGTCTGGCCCCAAAAAGGGGGTAGATGCTCATGGTCAACGTACGGAAGAGGCCAGTAAGCTCCTCAGCCTGAATTTGGAAAGCCCTTTGCGGATAGGTGGGCGTGCTGTTTGTTCACTAGTTCTCTGAGGGGGCGGCAGACACCTGCATGCTCGGTTTACCCCTGAGGAACTGAAGCGACTGTGGCCTAGTTGCAATAAGACGCTGGACTGAAACATAGTATAAATATTTACCGCAGCCATACAATGTGCAGAGCAGTGCACTGTGCTTTGGGAGGGCCAGTGGAAAGTCTTCCCATAAAAGTCCCTCCCTGCAAGTAGGAGAATTAAGCAGTCACTATCCAGCGGAACAAAAGGCGCCCGAGTCAGCTGAATTGGGCTCCTTGCTTTTCCCCTTGCCAAGCGAGATGACCTTAAGCAAGTAACCTCGTTCATGGGAGATTCATACGTCCCTCAGCCAATAAATATTTATTGAGAGCCTGCCAGCTACTGTGTTAGGCACTGGGGATATAAGTGGTGAGCAAAAACACACGTCCCTGACCTCATGAAGCTCAAACTCTCTGCAATCGACAATACTTCCTGACTGCCTGTTAAGTGTCAAGCACTGTTCTGGACCCTGAGGGCAACAGCCGCAAGCAAAATCCCTGCCCTCCTATGGCTGACATTCTACTGGAAGTACACTGACAATAAGCAAGTAAGTGATAGATGCTATGGAGAAAAATCAGTATAAAAGAATGAAAAACAGGGGTGCCTGGCTGGCTCAGTCAGTTAACCTGACTTCAGCTCAGGTCATGACCTCATGGTTCACAGTTCGTGGGTTCTAGCCCCATGGCCAGCTCTGCACTGACAGCTCAGAGCCTGGAGCCTGCTTTGGATTCTGTGTCTCCCTGTCTCTCTGCCTCTCCCCTGCTTGTGCTCTCTCTCTCTCTCTCTCTCTCTCTCAAAAATAAATAAACTTAGAAAGAAAAAAGAATGAAAAACAGGAAGGGAGTATTGCAGTGTTAAATAGGGTGAAGGAAGGCCTCACTGAGAGTGATATTTAAGCAAAGAGCTGAAGGCGGTGAGGGAATAAGCCTCACAGGGAGAGCATTCCAGATAAAAAGACAGCAAGAGCAGAAACACAGAAGCAGAGCATGCCTGGTGTGCTCAAAGCACAGCAAGCCAACTAGTGGGTGTGGGAAAGTGTTATATCTCACTTATTGTGCATCCGTAGGATAGAAATAACATCATATTTCATCTAAGACACACATTTTCCCCACATACTAACTTCTCAGAACTCAGATGTGTTTCATACTGCATCTAAGAGTTGCTGAAATACAGTAATACCTTCTTAGGGTCATTATTATTTAGGATAGCTGTTCAATTAAGTGAGTTCTGCTGCTTTTAAGAAACTTGCAGTCTGGTTGAGGCAAAGGAACAACTCAAAGAACCAGTTGGAGACACTGATGAGGAAGCCAGTCCCCGGCCACGATTCAAGCAACAACATCACAAGGCAGGGGGAATAATGGTCCCAACAGTGAGTGGTGACACCAGGGAGGGGTGGCAGGGTGTTGCTGGCCTGAGGTAGACAAGATCCAGAAGGGGAGAGGCTGTGAGGCAAGAGACAAGATCAGACCACAGCTGGGCTCTCCATGAGCATTTAAGAGAGAGAGAAAAGAGAGATTTGGGGGGCAGATTCCATGGGGTTGAGAGACAGCGAATGTGTTATCTCAAAGGCATGTCCTCTATGCGTTCATTGGGATTTTCCCTTCAATATTAGTTGCCAGACTTAGACAAGATATCACTTTTCTATGATATTGATTGTTAGACATGTTTCGTTGAATTTCTCTGCCCGATGAGGCTGGCGTCCAGAGCAGACTCAATCCTTGCCCTGAGGAAGGAAGCCTGTAGTCTAGTGAGAGGGGCAGATGTCACTTTAGGGAGATGCGGAGAGTGTCCAGCAGCAGAGGCATGCGCAGCTTGCCCATCATCATGGGAATGTGGGTGAGGGGTGAGCTATTTATGCCTGGAGCAGGAAGGAAGGTGAAAGAAGGCAACAATTATGGGTTTGCCAGGCCCAGCAAATGGCAAGGTGGAAAGGTGGGAACACAGGTACAGCGTTTTCAGAGGAAGAGCGAAGTATCTAGTGAGGGCCACCCAGAAGGCACTTGGGAAGACCTGGCCTTAAGGCAGGAGATCCACACAGGCACAGGCGTAGAGAGGCTGAGTTCGTACCTTATCCTCACCAGTAGAAACAACTGCCGGTATGTTTTCTGCTGGAGCAGGAAGCTTGATGAGATACCAGTCCTTGACTGATGATCGGTCAGTGCACAGACTCTGAAACTTGACTACTTAGATATTTAAATTCAGGCTCTGCCATTTTACGAGCTATATAACTTTGAACAAATCACATATTCTCTATATAACTTGTCTATGACACTGGAAATGATAAGAGCACCTACCTCATCGGTTGTTTTAAGGATTGAGTTGATACATAGTAAGCATTTAGAAGTATACTTGACACACAGTAAGTGCTCAGTTTTCTGTATTGTATAACAATTGCCCTCCTACGGAACCAAAATCCCTTCTGTTAACTTGAGTCTGTTAAAACTGAGGCTCTGGGACTTTCCCTATGTGTGATTATTGCTACATAGCTTTAAAAGTCTGTATTTTTGGGGGCACCTGGGTGGCTCCATTGGTTAATCCTCTGGCTTTAGTTCAAGTCATGATCTCACAGTTTGTGGGTTTGAGCCCCGCATCGGGCTCTGTGCTGACAGTTCAAAGCCTGGAGCCTGCTTTGGATTCTGTGTCTCCCTCTCTCTGCCCCTCCTCCACTTGTACTCTCTCTCTTAAAAATAAATAAAAATTTAAACATTTTTAAAATGAAATGCACTGGGTTTCACTGCACCAATTGGTTTCAAGATGCCCCACTCTTCTATGTACCAGTAAGAAGGAAAACAATGCTGCCAGTTAAACAGCAACCATATTTATTAAAAAAAAAAAAAAAAAAAGTCTGTGTCTTTATACAAGAGCATTTTGTTAGGCCAGGGGTAAAGGTCCATCTCCAGGCAGTGGTTTTTAGCTGTCAACAGAAATCTCCAGACATTGCCTTAGAGGGGAGATCCCTGGGCCTCTGTTTTGTTCTTTCTGCAATAAGCAGGTCTCCCTGCTCTAGCTCTAGTCTCTACTGCTGACAGTCCTTGCTTGTCCAAAGCCCAAGTCTACACCGAAGTCTTTCTTTTGTGTGCCCAGGACTGTGCTAAGGCCCTGTGATTCCCACAGTGCACAAGGCCCCTGCCCCAGTGTTACTGTACTTAGAGGCAAGGGAGGGAGACACACACTTATGCAATGCTTGGCAAGTGCTACCAGACATGGTGAAGAGTGCTAAGGGGGGGTGTTGCTGGCGAGACAAGCATGGGTCACATGCCATGTTCAGGAACTAAAACATGGTTTTATAAACCGTAATGGGCTAAAGTGCCATGGTATATATTTCAGACATCTTAGATTACTTAAAAGGGGGGGGGGGTCAGAAATTTAAAATGAAATTCTAAACATGGTATTTGGTTTTCCCTGCTTTCAGTGCCCTTGAGAAAACATAAGTGTTACATAAAATGGAATATTTACCTGCCCCTTCCTGCATCTCATTGTCTGGTCCTAGCCCCTCGCTGTGAAGGTCCCGGCATCGCTCTCCGTGGGGGTCCGTGCAGACAGGAACTGCCCTGGAAGGCAAGGAGACGTTGTGGTTGAATTAAAATGCCTGAGGGCGGGGCACCTGCTCGGTTAACCGTCCGACTTTCGACTTTCTTTCGTGTAGGTCATGATCTCACAGTTCGTGAGTTCGAGCCCCGCGTCAGGCTCTGTGCTGACTGCCAGCTCAGAACCTGGAGCCTGTTTCAGTCTGTGACTCCCTCTCTCTCTGACCCTCCCCTGCTCACGCTGTCTCTCTCTCTCTCTCTCTCTCCTAGAAATAAATAAAACATTTTTTAAAAAATAGTCTATAAAAAATTTAAAAAAAAATAAAATGCCTGAGGGCAGTAGGGAACTGTGAAAGATTTTTAAAGCAGAGTGAGTGATCAAATGTGTGTTTGGGAAGATCACTCTCCACCTCACAGAATAGACTAGAAGAGGGATTCCAGAGGGGTGTGAGGAGACCAACTAAAAGGCCATTGCAGAATTCTAGGTCATCTTGTTTCCCTTTCCCTTATCTCTCAACCTACTTTTCGGAAAGAAGCTTCCACATCCCGCATCCAGCAGGGCAATGCCCGCACCCACCAGGGCCAGCTCTGAGCTGCCAGGTGGGTAAGGCTGATCTCAGATCTAGAGCAGCCTCACAACTCAAGTGCTTGTTCATTTGCACCGGTCAGCTGTTGGTGACATGTCAACGTCCCAGGTTCTGGCTAATTATTCTCCACATCATCCGGTGGGAGAACGCAGTTTTTAACCATGAAGGGCTAATTTGTCTCATTAATATTTCTGGTGCTCCTGGGGCGCCTGGGTGGCTTAGTCAGTTAAGCGTCCGACTTTCGCTTAGGTCATGATCTCACAGTACATGGGTTCGAGCCCTGCGTCGGGCTCTGTGCTGACTGCCAGCTCAGAGCCTGGAGCCTATTTCAGAGTCTGTGTCTCCCTCTCTCTCTGACCCTCCCCTGCTCACGCTGTCTCTCTCCCTCTCTCCTAGAAATAAATAAAAATATTTAAAAATATATATTTCTGGTGCTCCTGGGGCTCATCTAATTGCAGAGCGGGGATATGGTCCCCTCTGGCACTATGGGACTAGCTCATTTTCACTGCATCTCTTTGCCTTCAAGCTCCAGCTTGGCTGTGTGAAGCCCTTTTCTCAGGCCCTGTAGGTTGGCAACTAGGACTGACCATTGAAAATCTCAATGATTTACAACGTGGGTTCCAGTCCTAATCTATCACCTAATAACTGGTGACCTTAGGGAAAAAAAGTAAAAGTCAGTCTCCCTCTTTCAGAAAACTCGAGATGTCTACCCAAGATATCAAGGTTATCTACCCAAGATAAATAAAAACATATGCCCACATAAATATTTGTACCAGCATTATTCACAAGAGCCAAAATGTAGAAACAACCCAAATTTCCAACAACTGGTCAATGGATAAACAAAATGTGCTATATTGGCATAGTATTCAGCAGTAAACAAGGAACAAAGTTTGGCCACATGCTGAGACGCAGATGAACCTTGAGACTATTCTGCTGAGTGAAAGAAGCCAGTCACAAAAGGCCACATATCGTATGATTCCATTTATACAAAATTTCCAGAGAAGGCAAACTCAAAGAGACGGAAAGTGGAATTGTGGTGGCCCAGGGCTGGGGGAGTAAAAATGAGGACTGAAAGGGGACACAAGTTTTCTTTTTATGGTGACAAAAATGTTCTAAGTTAGATTGTAATTATGGATAGATAACTCTGTAAATATACTAAACATCATTTAAGTGAGTACTTAAAACTAGTGAGTTTTATGTTATATACATCCCCTCTCAGTATTTGCGGGGATGAGCACTGGGTGTTAAATGGAAACCAACCTGACAATAAACTACTTAAAAAAATATTTAAAAATTTTTAAAAAATAAAGGTGTTTAAAAAACAATCTGACACAAAGTGCTCAATAAATCTTTGATGGTATTGTTATAGAAAGTGTTTTTCTTAAGCATGTAAGGGATATTTATATTTAAAATTTCAGTTTAGGGGCACCTGCATGGCTCAGTCAGTTAAGCATCCGACTTTAGCTCAGGTCATTATCGCACAGTTTGCAAGTTCGAGTCTCACATCAGGCTTTGTGCTAACAGTTCAGAGCCTGGAGCTTGTTTCGGATTTTGTGTGTGTGTGTGTGTCTCTCTCTCTCTCAAAAATAAATAAATATTAAAATTTCATTTTAGGCGCGCCTGGGTGGCTTAGTCGGTTAAGCATCCGACTTTCGCTTAGGTCATAATCTCACAGTTCGTGGGTTCGAGCCTGGAGCCTGTTTCAGTCTGTGACTCCCTCTCTCTCTGACCCTCCCCTGTTTATGCTGTCTCTCTCTCTCCTAGAAATTAAAAAAAAAAAAACATTTAAAAAATTTCATTTTAGAGGTCTATCACTTTTTGTAAAAAAGAAAACCCACAAAAGACTCAACAAAATTAGATGGTAAAATTTGCATTGTTCATTGTAGCACTATTGGTAATAAAAGAACAAATGTTTGTGTCTCTTTATTGGAAGATCCTTCTCGTATTTTATTTGGAAAGATGAGCAAGGTCTGCTTCCTTCATTTTACTTCCCCATCTGGTTTTGAAAGGCAGTTTCGCCAAGCCTAATGCAAGAATGTCTGCCTGATTAGCAGAGAACTATTGTCACAATCTCTGGATGGTTTCCAGGGATGTGTTATTATTGAGCTTCATCTTTCCAGAAAGAGTGAAACACTGTCCAGTCTTTGTTATGACTTTATAATAACTGTGTGCTTTTTAAAATTTTTTGGACATACATAAAGGTATGTATGTACATGTCATATATATGACCTCTCTTTTGGAAAACATTGCCCTGCTTGACCCCACTTTTAGGAGGTGTGCCTGGATGCATGAAAATAGGACTTCCTGGCATTGCTGGTCACAGGACTTTGTTGCGCTGTGCACTAAAGGGCCAGATTTTCGGGAGCCAAGGACATCCATGCCAAGTAAATACGACAGGACATAAAGAAGTGAATGGAGACAATTCACTCTGGCTGTTGGAGCAGCAGCAATTCATAGGAAGAGAAAAAAGGATCAATCTTTTATTTTCTGATCACATAAAACTTCTTTTTGTAATAAAAAAGGAAGGTCTCCTAAAAAAAAATAATTAGTAATAAAGGTCTATCATTTTTGAAAGGTCTGTAAGAAATGTAATATAAACATCACATTCTATCATAGATTTAGCCCACTGGCAATAAATGCCAACCCTCCCAGCCAATGAAGGATCCTTTTTGTTTGATAAAAACAACTTTATTCTATTATGAAGTCCAATCAGATGCATCTTTAGACCAGATAAAACCATATTCCTTTAGAGGCAACATCTGCCATGATAAAAATGTCTTCCATTCTTAAGTACCTGTTATATGCCTGACAGCAGACTCTTTCTTTCTTTTCTTCCTTCCTTCCTTCCTTCCTTCCTTCCTTTTTTCTTTCTCTTTCTTTCTTTCTTTCTTTCTTTCTTTCTTTCTCTCTTTCTCTCTTTCTCTCTTTCTCTCTTTCTCTCTTTCTTTCTTTCATATTAACCCAATCTGATCTATCATTTCTTCACAATGTCTGGTTTAATCCATTTTAATCTTTACTGTATTCCTTCATCATAAACCTCTACTAAGCACCTACTACGTGCCAAAACTGTGGTCACTGGGGCTATGGAGATGAGTAAGACAAAACCCATGTCCTCAAGGCCCTTAGGTTCTAGCAGTTGAGAAATAAAATTATAAAACAATTACTTATGCCATAGGTAAAAATGACATAAGGAAAGAGAGATGAATCTCTTCCTGAGTCCAGGGAGGTTGACAGAGGAGGTGACACTTGAGGTTTGACAGAACAAGCAGATAAGAGAGGGGCAAGAGAGAGGGCATTTGAGCCATGCAGTAGTGTGGAGTTATAAATCAATAGGTACCTTCTGTAAAGACCAAGCAGTTGATATGGCTGTTTAGCATGAGGAGAAAAGCAATGAGACTACTGGTAAGTCAGAAAACGAATATAGAAAGAACTTAACAATCTCTTGGGAGATTTAGACATTATCCTGAAAGTGATAGTCAAGATTTTAAAGCAGGCAAGCGTCCATTGGGAATTCCAGGGTTTCCACGTGAGGAGCTGTGGGGAAACTGGTCAAAGACTTGCCTTGAAACCGAATTTGCTAGGCAGAACTCTATTTTCACTTAGATTATGTGTTTACTTGCCCCAAGCATCTCCTTGTCATCTCCTCTGCTACCATCTTAATTGGAATTGAATTCTGGTAAGACCATCTGGCAAGTAATAAGAAGGTTGGTTGGAGTTGGGAGTGGGGGTGGATGGGAGGCAAGGAAGTCAGACCAGAGCACTAGTTTAGACAAGTTCCTAAGCTGAACCAAGACAGCACAGTGGGGCTGGTGAAGAGGAGACGAGAATGACGTTGAAGTGGGTCTGACTGGGGTCACGTGATAGGAGGAGGAAGAATTGAGGACAACTTGCAGTTTGGGGCTTGGGGTGAATGAGGATGCCATTCTCCAAGATCTGGGAATAGAGAAAAGGGGGTTTGAGGGATAAGGCAAACAAAAGCTAGAAAGGGCATCTGGGTAGAGACGTCTATGAGGCCCAAGCTTCACATAGTATAACGTGTACGTGGATATGTAGTCCTCGTCAAAATGAAGATTCTGATGAAGCCTGAGGTCATCTGACTCTGCTTTTCTAAAAAGCTCCTAAGTGATGCTGATCCTGATGGATAGGCCATACTTGAAGTAACAAGACATTAGGCCAATAAATATAGGGCTTTTTCCTGGGTTTTTCTCATCTCAAGAACTGAATTTTTTAAAAAAATCAAATATCTGAGCTTTGGTAGTTTTTGAGAAGCTATTCCTGTCTCCTCACAAGGAAAGACAAAAACTAGGTTTGTGTCTCTTCTTCAGTCCTCTTCAGATTATACCTCCCCACCCATTGCTGTGTGACTTCCAGTATCTTTTTGTCTTGGTTCTTTTTCCCTCGCCATTGATATTGGACATGCCCATGTGACCTTTTGGGCTAATGGAATATGACAGTAGTGACAGGGTACCAGTTCCATTAGTGAACTTTGAGAACCACTGCAAGGTCTAACTCTGCATCTTTCCCGCCTCCATTAGGACATTATGTCCAATATTTATTACCCCTTCAGACCAGATACAAAAATGAAGAAAACCCATGGGCTATACGTGGGTCATAACCAGGAGCAAAGCTGCCACCAACCTGGGACCAATATACAATGAGAGCAAGAGATAAGTCTGTGTTGTTTTTAGCTACTGAGATTTGGGGGTCATTTGTTACTGCAGAATAACCTACCAAAAACTCACTAACAGATTATAACCTACCAAAAACTCACTAATAGATTCTCTCAGCTATTAATGAAAGAAAGAAGGCTAGGAAGGAATTAGAAGAACTAAATGTTGCATTCTTTTAAAATTATTAAATACTCTAATATATCCTCTTTCTGGATGTGAAGAAGACGTAGAATGAGGCTGTAGGCTTATAGTAACTCTTGAGATTATTAGAATGAAAGTTATCAGGAGAGTTTAAAGCATATCAGCCCTGGAATGATAGCTCTGGCTATGCCATTCTGCCTGTGAGTTTGAACAAGTCACAGCCCTCTGGTGTTAAGCATACATGAGGGAAGTGGAAGTACTGAATGCCTTCTGGAATTCTGTAGTGATGCGCAGGAGCTGGCTTGCACCAGCTTATTAGAATCAACTGTTAGTGGCACCTGGGTGGCTCAGATGCTTAAGTGTTCAACTTCAGCTCAAGTCATGATCTCAAGGTTTGTGAGTTCAAGCCCCACGTCGGACTCTGTGCTGACAGCTCAGAGCCTGGAGCCTGCTTCTGATTCTGTGTCTCCCTCTCTCTACCCCTCCCTGCTCACTCTCGCTTTCTCTTTATTTCTCTCTCCAAAATAAATAAACGTTAAAAAAAATTTTTTAAAGAACCAATTGTTAAATTTGCAAGAATTTTGTAAACCAGTTGTCTAAACACACTCATTATTAGGGGCGCCTGTGTGGCTCAGTTGGTTAAACGTCTTACTTCAGCTCAGGTCATGATCTCGCAGTTCACGAGTTCGAGCCCTGCGTCAGGCTCTGTGCTGACAGCTCAGAGTCTGGAGACTGCTTCGGATTCTGTGTCTCCCTCTCTCTGCCCTTCCCCCCCCATTTCTCTGCCCCCTCACTCATGTGTGTGTCTATCTCTCCCAAGAATAAGTAAGTTAAACACACTCATTATTAAAAATTGAATTGCACATAGCTACAGTTAAACTGTATTAAAAACAAAAGTAATAAATACAAGCAGTCCTTACTTTACATGATTCCAATATGCATGAATTTCAGTTACCACACTTTAGTTAAATAACACCAGTCTGCCACCAACATGGTTCAGATTTTACTAACCACAGTATATTTGCTATGAGTGATTATATAGAGTTTGCACTTTGCTGTTGGCTCTCCAGTCCATAAATCAGCATGTAAATAATGGATGTGCTTCATGATCAGTGACGGGTCACATCATGTCTTTCAAAGACTGTTGGTGATTGATCACTGCTCATCTGTTCATCAGTTCATGCAGCCAACAAAGCGTGTAGTTGTGTGATCTACTTGTCTTCTAGTGACAAACCCAAGAGGCCTTTTACAAACATGGATAGTGAAAAGCGGAACTGCCCAACAAAGATGTTAGTGCAGCAAAGAAATAAAAACTGATAGTGCTGGAAGTCAAATTTGACAAAGGTGAAGGGACTCATAGAAGAAATGGCTGGTTGTGGGAATACAGACAGGCTGCTATTTGAAAGACTGTACAGATAAAGCCAGAGGAAATTAATGAAGGCAAACTCATTAAATGAGCGAAGTGTTCATGAGAAAAAGGATGAAGAGGTCCACAGAAGAAGGGATATTGGCGGGGCGCCTGGGTGGCTCAGTCGGTTAAGCGTCCGACTTCAGCTCAGGTCATGATCTCACGGTTCATGGGTTCGAGCCCCGCGTCGGGCTCTGTGCTGACAGCTAGCTCAGAGACTGGAGCCTGTTTCAGATTCTGTATCTCCCTCTCTCTCTGGCCCTCCCCTGCTCATGCTCTCTCTCTCTCTCTCTCTCTTTCAGAAATAAATACAACATTAAAAATAAATACATAAAATTTTAAAAAAAGAAGGGATATTGGCAAAAATAATAAATAAATAAAAACAAAATAACTCACATTAGAAGAATTCTCAGGGATATTTCTTCATGACACTCAGATCACAAAGGATGAAATGTCAGAAGCTGGTCCAAAGTTAGAAAGGAGCATGACAATTCATCACAGTGTAGAAAAGATGCATTGTGGGGCGCCTGGGTGGCTCAGTCGGTTAAGCTTAAGCATCCGACTTCGGCTCAGGTCATGATCTCACTGCTCGTGGGCTCCAGCCCTGCATCGGGCTCTGTGCTGACAGCTAGCTCAGAGCCTGGAGCCTGTTTCGGATTCTGTGTCTCCCTCTCTCTCTGACCCTCCCCTGTTCACGCTGTCTCTCTCTCTCTCAGAAATAAATAAAAAACATTAAAAAGATAAAGATATACAATGAGAAGAATACAAGCACCATTAAGCCTTAATTCTCAATGTTTCTAATGTCTTAAATTAATGTGCCATATAAATATTAATCTATTTTTTTCATTTCGCCATATACATTTATAACCAATAGTACCAAAGTTTACTTTTATACTATTGAAGTAATTATTGAAGAAAAGATTGAAGGTCATGGAACAATTGTAGTTTTTTCCTATTGATTATTAAGATCAATTAGCAAGGTTTCAGCTTTCACAGTAATCTTTATGGTCCCACACTACCGTGAGGACTGCTTGTTTGCAAAGCTTATCACTTTCTATTTTAATACATTTTATTATTATCTGTGCTCCTAAAGTTGTTTCTGTCTATTGCATTTATATAGTGGAAATACTGCATAATGGTACACAGCTCTTCCCAAGTTTATATTCAGTGACATCATGTAAGTAGCCTCAAACTGTCTATGGTGGGAGCATTCACACCATGGGAATTGGAAATACTACAAATCAGAGTTTGGTTTATTGCTTTATTGATTTTCTAGACTTCAGTGATGGAGAAAATGTTAATGCAAGTTAAAAGTGTATCATGTCTGCAGCTGTCCACTGTAAAGAGCACAAACAATTGAAAAGAGGCATATTTTCCAATATTTGAAAACTATCATTAAATTGAGCAAAGAATTCACTCATGTCATCGGCAGCAAGTTCCAAGGTCTGTCTTTGCTCTTTCACTTTGGTCTTAAGTGTAACAGAAAATAACAATCAACATTCGGCTCAGAACTACCTTTGTTCACTAATAACATAAGCAACTTCTTTGCTAATTGACATAGTAATCAAGTATTTATTCATAGCCTGATTTTGTCAAGTTGTGATTTAACTAGAACCATAGGTTAGCTATAGATATAAGAACTTGGCAAGAGTCAACGAATGCATTCTGCGAGACTTAATTAGCTATCACTCATAAAATATATTTTATTATCACTTGTGTGCTACATTCTTTGTATTAATGTATTATATAAGAAACAAAATTAACGTATTCTTTATAACAAACTTACAAACTTATGTGGGTACATATGCACGCAGCACTCATCTCCTGCCTCCTACCTCAGCTAGTTGTTGAACATTTACCAGTGCTGGGTTTAGAGAATGTGGTCAGATGGAATTTCCACAATCCTTGGAGTCAACTGGGACCTTGCCTTTCAGCAATGTTTCTTTCTGTGTTACCTGGAGTAAATTATTAAGGCTCACTAAGTCTTTTCTTTCTTCCACAAAAAAAAAAAATAATAATAATTTTGGCACAGGAAGGGGTTCTTATGAGGAAGATGCCATTTCCCTCCCCTACCAATGGTCAAATTCTCTTAAATTTGATCTCCTTTGCTGGAAATGAAAAGACCCATACATTTTTGGACTACATGGCAGGTCCAAATGGCAGCAAAGGAATGGATGGATGAATGAATGATTCCTTTGATTCCATGATAAACCAACTAGTTTGAGGAATTTAAGGATTCACTAAGGCTTGGAATCCTCTCTCACTTTTTCAAAATCTATCTACAAAAGTTAGAAACTTCTCACAAACCATGAGAGACTCTTGAATGCTGACAAAAACTGAGGACTGATGGATTTGGGGGGAGGAGGGATGGGCATGGAGGAGGGCACTTGTGGGGATGAGCACTGAGTGTTATGTGGAAACTAATTTGACAATAAACTATCTGTAAAAAAATAAATAAATAAATAAAGGGTATAACACCTTTAAAAAAAAAGTTAGAAACTTCTCATATTGTATTATCAATGTTCACAGGACATAGCCAACCCTGCCCCTATTTCTGCTTTGTTATTTTCATTATAGTTATGGACCAAACTGGAGAGGAAAATTAGAGAACATTTTCTCCCCCTGCTGGCCATATCACAATATAGCAACATTGTAATGAATAGAATTACTCCATGCTTAAACAGAAAGGAAACTCAAGGAATATTCCAGCAGACTAGTTACACACAAACCTACATGGCCTACAGACCATTTGTATTTAAAATTTTTTAACTTTTAATTAGTTGCCAGTATTTCATCGACATTCATCCATTTTCTCAAAAAAAACAGTTGGTACACGTTGGGTCTGCCATCTTGCATGTATTTCCCACTCCCTCTGGACAGAGCTTGACTCACCACTGTGCCACAGTCCCTTCTCTGTCTAATTCACATACTTGGGTCATCCTTGCTGACTAAAACATCTGTACTAAAACATCTTGCTGTTTTAGTTTACACCCTTGCAACTGGCACAGGAACGGGTTACACTTCACACTCCTGCCCTTTCAGTTTAAACTCATGCAATTTACCAGTGAATAAACAGACGCCCAAACTTGTTCAAATTCATACCACCTAATTAGTACCAAGGCAGATGATAAAACTTGAGCCTCCTAAATTCTATTCAACAAATATTTGCTGATTTCATTCATTTATTTTGCAAATGCTCTAGTGCTTACTATGGCCAGGCACATCGTAAGTACCAAAGATACAGAGTATACAAGATAAAAATGGTCTTTGGCATTCAGAGTTTTGTTACAGGGAATAGCAGACAAGAAATTATAAGAAATATGATGACAAAAGCCAAGTATAAGGGACTGTGGTGATGAGGCAGCATAATTCCTGCTTTTGCTTCACCTCCTGGTTCAAGTCAGTCAGCATGGTGAGCACAAGGCAAATATTACTAAGATTTACTAATAATGCCCTCAAACCCTAGGGTCCACGCTTATTCCACATTCATTGGTGCAGGTTCTAACTATTGGGGAAACCCCTATAAACACGGCATTTATTAGATGAATTCTTCTTTCATGCATGCCCTCTAAAATTGTCACTCATTCTTCTCATTCATCCTGGCTCTGAATTACCATCTGCAATCACGGCACAAGGCCAGAAGGAAGTTGCGATCAGGAATAGTCACAAGACAGCTAAAGGAGATGGGCATCTCTCTGCAGAAAGAAGAGTGTGAAGGCTAAACTACGAACAGAAACTAATCTTGGTCAGCAATACCCATGGTACCATATATGGACAGCACTCCAAAACAGAAAGGAATTATCTATGTGTAGGACATAAACATTATTCAGACTGGGTCATTTGAAACCCAGGCTTTTTCGAGAAATGGCCAATTCCAGATTCAAGGTAGGAAAAATATAAAGTGACCCTAAGATACCTTATTGGGCCAGAGAACAAAGAAACGTGGAGACTGGTGCAGTGATGTCAAAGGGATTCAGTAAATTAAAGCTTAATTTACTGAATTAAGCAAAATCCATGAATCCATAATGATGGGAGGGGGGCAGGGAGAGTGCAAACAAGCTCATGGAGAAAGCCAGAAAGCCTTTCTTTACAGAATGATGAATAAGGCCAGATAATGAATGTGGAAGGAATGACAGAATTAAAAATCACCATTTGCAATCCTCAATACAATAACTGATTCAGACAACAAACATCAATGGATGCTAAAGCCACTCGGGAAAATGTTGCTATACTGCCACAGTACCACCCCACAGATGACAGTGGAGATGTGATACCAACCTCTTGATCCCAGTGTCATTACTGATAGTGGACAAACTGAAATTATGTGCTTCCTGACAAGATGCAGTAGGACATATCTCCTATAATTCTTGCAAATGAACAAACATTGAAACTAATCAAGCCATTAGGCCTAACTTGTACCTTACAGAAAATATAGAGAGAGGAACCAGTCAGCATGAAGAAACAGTCAGACAAATTTAGAATGTGGGACATTCTAGCCTAAATTCTTCAAAGATGTCATTTAAAACGGGTAAGGGACTGTTCTGAATTAAAAGTAGTCAAAGATACATGTCATAACCAAATGCAACGGGTGAATCTCGATTGGTTCCTGGAGTTGAGGGGAGAGGGGAATAGCTATAAAAGACATTCTTGAAATAAATGGGCAAATCTGAATATGGAATAGAATTAGATGCTATAGAGGTGACTGGGTGGCTCAGGTGGTTAAGCATCTGACTTCAGCTCAGGTCATGATCTCACAGTTTGCAGGTCTGAGCTCCGCATTGGGCTCTGTGCTGACATCTCAGAGCCTGGAGCCTACTTTGGATTCTGTCTTCTTCTCTCTCTGCCCCTCTCCTGCTCATGATCTGTCTCTCAAAAATAAATATTCAAAAAAATTTTTTAAAGAAATTAGATGCTATAAAGTTGTTAATTTTGCTGGATGTTATAAAGCTTTATGATTAGTTGAAAACCTGTTTCTCTGCATTTACCAAGTATAATAATGTATTAATTATTCTTATGAGGGAAAAATATGAAACATAACATCTTATTTTTCCTATCTGAAATGACCATACTTCTAATTAGAGAAAGACATAGGTTCTCAATAGGATAAAATAAGGCCAATGAAAATAAAAAATCACAAAAATTAACATGAAATGAATTACAGACCTAACAAAACAATAAAACTTTGGGCAGAAACAAAGAAGAAAGGTCTTTGCAACTTTAGGATAGGTAAAAATTTCTTAAGACACAAAAGCACAAACCGTGAAAGAATATACTGGTTAAGTGTCACTTTATCAACGGTCGAAAGCTTTGCTCTTTCAAACACCCTGTGAAGACAATGAAAGGACAAGTCACAACATGGGAGAAAACATTTGTAATACAAAGGTCTTGATAGAGGACTGGTATCTATCATCTTTCATCTGAACTATTTCAACAGCCTCCTGTCTGGTCTTCCAGCTTCTACTCTGTCCCTGCAGGTCTGCCTGCTGAAAATCCCTCCAGGGCATCCCGTAATGTATGGCATTAAGTCTAGACTCCTTTGTTTGGCAAAGGCCTTCATGCCCACTCCTCTAGTTAGATCTTTTAGCTTCTGTCCCCAGCCACATACTTATTCTCTAGCCCTGCAGGTCACTGTTTTGTTTTGCCCACAGTAAGAGCTCATTTCTGATTCAGGGCCTTTGCACTTGCGGCTCCCTCCACCAGGTACTTACTCTTCCCCTTCGCAGCTGACTAGCATCCTCCCTTTCACAGCCCAAATGTCATCTTCTCACTGAGGCACCCCGACATTCCCCCTCCGGTCACAGTACACCGTTTTATCCCTCTTACCCTATCTGAGCTTACTTTAAATCTTTCCCTCGCACAAAAAGGAAAGATTGGGAAGAGCAAAAGAACCTTCTGTCCACCGATATATGCCTAGTACAGTGCTTGAAACATGGTAGATGCTTCATAAATATTATTGAAGGACTCTGATCTGCTACATGTGAAGCACTGACTGTTTTATTCATGTCGCTCAAAGATCTTTTCTCATCTCTTCAGAAAACAATTTTTACATCACTTGATCCACTTTAAATGGCTGAGTATCCTTACTTCAGGTATCCCCCATTTTTTAAACGTTTACATTATGCCACTGCACTTTTAAGGCTAACCAAATGTGAAGAGGATTTCAATTTTCAGAGGCAAAAAGCAAAAACAGCGTTCGGCAGGGTTTGTTTTGCCACAAGCCATTACAGAGGGCAGGCAGCACACGCCCAGCAAGGAGTGGCCCCACAAAGCTCCTTCCTGCGGAACTACACTCAGCATCTCAGCATCAAGCAGCCAAAGCCTTGGACCAGGTCTGGAATCATTTGTGCTTTAGCTCCATTCATTTTGTATATGTGTGTCCTAAGGTATCAGAAAAAACCTGAGAGGTTATTTTTTGGATCTGGGTAAGCTCAAATTTTTTTTTTGCATAAAAATGAATGGCAATTGCTTCTTCACACCATTTTGGCTTATGAAAGGTTTCATAGGAATGCTCTACTTTCAGACAGTGGGGAAACTTGTGTTCTCAAGAAGCCCATTTACTCTACTTTCACATTAATTGCAAAATCTGTATCTCATCTATACACAGGATCAGTGCTTTGGGCTAAATGAAAATCTTCACATTACTCTGAACAACTCATACTCACAAGCATGACTAAAATAAAAGAAAAAATGTATGAGGACATAATGTAACTGGACCTCTCATATTACTGCTATTGAGTGTAAATTAAATTTAACCACTTTGGAATATTGTTTGCAGTATCTAATAATGTGGAACATACATACACCCCATGACTCAGCTCCATACCCACATATATACCAATGAAAATGCAATCATGTGTTTTCCAAAAGACATGAACAAAAACATCAAATTGCTATATATGCATACAAAAGCATATTATACAGCAATGAGAATACAGGAGCCACTGCTGCCCATAATATGGATGTATCTTTACAAAGAAAATGTTGCACAGGGGCGCCTGGGTGGCTCAATTGGTTAAGTATCTGACTCTTTGGTTCGGCTCAGGTCATGATCTCACAGTTTGTGAGTTTGCACTGGGCTCCACACCATCAGCTTGGGATGCTCTTCCTCCCTCCCCTGCTCGCTTTCTCTCTCAAAATAAATAAACTTAAAAACAATTTTTATTAATGTCAAGACAAAAACAAACAAAAAAACCCAGACACCAAACCCATACGTGTTCTACTTCAATTAAAGGTTTGTTCAAAGATTGAGAATGTGTATTCTCAGAGTGTTCTGGTAGAATGCTCCCCACAAACCTCTCCTACTGATGTTCTTCTGAAGTTTAATCCTTACAGTATAAGACAGTATTTGAGGACATAATGTAAAGTGGCCTACTACAACTACGTTCTTCTGAAGTCTCATGTTCTCCGTCTTAGAAATATATGTGAATTCCCTGTTCTTCACCCACACATATTAAACAGAAATATTTACCTCAGAAAATATTCAAAGAAACACTATTCAAGGGAAATGGGTCACGGTTATACTTGTCGGTGCACTAATTCTGGCACACTGCCTCCGACATCAGTTTAAAAAGAGCTGACAGAAAATAGATTAGTTACGGTCAGACAGCCTGGTTCATGTTATCAGCTTCATCACTCAGCAGTGGGGCTCTGGACAACTTACCTAGATATTTTGAACCTATTTCTTCATTTATATAATGGTGAAGATAGTAATACCTATCTCACGGTGGTTCTGAGAATTGAAATGAGATGATGTAGGTTAGGTACTAAGCGCTACTAACCTTATCCTTCCCTCCCCCTGTAAAGCAGTACTGGGGTGGGAAAAAAAAAAGTCAACAAGCTGTTTGCTGCAATATATATATTTTAATTCAAAGTGAATCGACAGTAATACACCATAAATTCTTATTTTGACACTCACCAAAATAGTCACCTGGAAAACCCGCTTTTTGTGACAAAGTACAGAAGGCTTGGTCACATTTAAATCACTGAGAACTAGAGAGAAATACTAGCGCAAACCGTAATAGACATTACATCCATAAAAATTTTCCCAGTCCTTATTGTAATATTGCACAGTGCAATTGCTACATGGCAAACTAGTGTAGCATAGAAGTAAAAGCCAAAACAAAACCAAAGAAAGAAAGCCACAAGTCTAAAATTGTTAAACAGTTAACAGTTCAAACTTCGTAATTAAATCTGTATCATTGGATTCATTAAAACAAATCTTCCTACACCTTGCAGTGTATGATTTAACTTTTACTTAAGAACAACCAAGATTAAAATTAGTAGTAGAGATTAAAGTGAAAAGGCTTTGCTACTACAGTAAAATATTTAAACACCCTGAAGGAAAAGAAAACTAAATCATCAGGGTATTTGGTAAAAAAATGATAATAATTAGCAAATTAAAATAGTATGCAAATATGCAACTTGGAAGTCATGCAGTGTTTTATTTAAGAAAGCAGTAAAACCAAAGAAAACTGGTAAAATGGTTTTAAAGAGGGCATAAATCCAAATTCTTTTGTCGGTTTGTTGAATTTAGACATTGGCAGGATTTTGAAATTTTTAATCTTAAACACTTTAAAAAACCCATGATTAGAATCAGTTAAGAACTGGGGGTATGCCGTTACCAAACCTTACTATTACATTATGAAAATATTTACTGTTTATTTAACAAGACCATCGAAGTCTTGGAACTGAAAATACAGAAAATCCGACGCTTCAGAGTAGTAAACGTGGCCCTGAATGAAACTAAAACTGCGCCAGTTTTGTCCCTATGGTACAAACATAAATTGATCCTTTGCACTCGGGGTTTCTGAAACATACGCTGCCACCACGGATTCTTTTCCAAGAAGTGAGCAGATACCAGTGACCTGCCGGACCGTATAAATAAAATTAATAAGCTGTGGAGGGCAGCAAGTTTACTTAAATAGTGAGTCCATAAATTTGCCATCTGTAAATAATCTTTTAAATTAATCTTAGGCTACTCCTTTTTTTATGCGTAATATATATATGTATATATATTTCTATTTATATAAAATGCATAGAATTGATTACTAAAAACACTGAAACTTGTGGGGAAAATTAAGTCCTTCATTTTCAGTGTGACTAAAAATGTACTGCTGGTTTTTATTTTATGATCTAATACTGTGATTATTAAAATCAATTTTAGGCACATTTACTTCATTGATGATTATTAAATAAAACACTGCTTGTGTTAATGGAGTAAAGAAAAGTTTATCCATTATTAGCTTATTGTCAATGCTGTATTAGAGCTGTACTAGTGGTATGCAATTCATTCATCAAAGAAATGCTGTAAATCCAAAACATTTGGAGAGTTTTACACTCAAATGCTTTGTACTGTTTATTCCAGTAAATGCTGTAAGATTATATTCCAGATTTTTAAGGAAAAAAAGTTAAGTCAAGCCTGCAAGATACAGCTTTCTCAAGTGTCTACAATGCCAGTATGAAAATAAAAAATTAAGTTACATTGATACATCCAAGTTTTTATATGCAGTGATGAGCACAAACATTAATAGAGATAAAATACTGATGCAAATAACACACCCCAAAATAACATATGCAATTATTTTCCATCATTTACAATACAGTAGTTACAATGACACTCCAAACAGAAAAGCAAAGTAAAAAATCAAAACCCCAACTTCTATTTCATGTAATTAGACTTATACAGAAATTAGAAGACTAAGTAACAACTAGTTAATCACCTAATTTCACAGCTATCTGAAGTGGCAATCGTTATATAGCAGCTTATCTATGATACATTCAAGATAAATGATACAATTTATTACTTGCCCATAAGCTAAAACACAGCCTGTTTAATACCTTTCCTTAAATTCCACCTCTATACTACAATATACTTGAGGTCTATGCAAAAAAGTAGCTACCTTTTATATAGGAAATGGATGATTAAGTCTTTGGTGCTGTAAAAGCAACTTCATTTTAACATAACCACCACCACCACCAAAAAAGAAGGAAAAAAAAAAAAGTAAAGAAAATAATAAGGGAAAAACCCAAGACACACTTCCTAGGGGGGGAAAAAAGCATGTAATTTCTGTCCCTGACGGAATGTATTAAATAAGCAAACACCACCAACAAGCAAAACAAGTACTACAATGTAAAAATAAAAAAATAAAAAAAAAAAACACAACCCTCTCACATGCATAAATGAAAGATTGCACACAAAGAACTCACATCTTTTCAAGCTTCAATAGTAAATATTCTGCTACTATGTATTAAATACTGCATGGTTTGCCCAAGCTAAGATGAAACCACATCATGAATCAATAAGCATTTTGCATTTTCTTTCATTATCTACTCAAAGTCATGCCTACTGCACCTCTAAACATTTCATTAAATCCAATTATACAGCAAACACTCCCAAAATAAACTTAGATTGTATTGCAGTTTCACTTAACAGTATATAAAATGCTGTGTTGTGACAGATATCAACTATCCATTAGATACTGAATCAATTTTTCTTAAGCACTACTAACTGCTTGCTTTTCTTGAAGCTAGATCATTCTGAAAAATCAGACAGCAGAATTCAGCTATAGCAAACATGCTGCCCTCTTGGTAAGGAAAAAACAGCTACGACCTGAAATCATACCACACAAAACCAAAAATGAACATTACTCTATCAAAAGGAAACTAAAGAGTAGATCCGAATTTAAGTGCTGCAGTCCTCAACATTTATATATAGGTAATAACATCAACAACCTCAAATATTTAAGGCACTATGTGTGGGAACGGTTTACAATGCAGCTGAGATTATTAGAACAACATTTAAGAGCAAAGTCTAGGCAACATTTTGCCCATGCAAAGACACATGCAAATGTAAAGAACAATAGCTCAATTTCTTAGGTAAATGACCCAACATTTATACACTAAGACACAGATAATACAATTCACTTGTATGCTGTAATTCTGACATATGTGCATCTGTTGCTCTAAGTCTGTACACAGAATGGCTTCCCAAATGTGGATGTGTCTTGCACTAGTTAGAAGGCAATTTTATAAAAAATAGCAGGAGCAAAACTGGACTTCTGCTCCCATAAGTCACCTGTCTAGAGTTACTACATAAGAAGATAACATGACCAAAGACAAGTTATACCAAATGTGCAAAACACATTAAAAGTGAGTTTTTTTTAAAGCTCAAAGTTGTTTAAATTGCACCCAAGTCTACATGATTCAAAAATAATTTTCTTGTGCCATGGCTAATATTTATTAAATACCATGTTTTTATTTTTAATCAAATGTTTATATCATTGAGCTTCCTCAATATACTCTTTTGGAGTTTTCACATATATGGATACTGGCTGAGTTTTGTTGGACTCAATGGAAATCCAGTATATGCAGGTGATGCTGCAATGTAAGAATGTGGTGGGAAGATTGGTTTGTACTGAGTCTGATGAATGGTTGGGGATGGTAACAGACGGGGATTTATGCCCACTGGGACTTGGTGAACTATGCCACTGGGATGAGAGATATTGTAAGTTGGATGCTGTAACATAGGTCTTGAGGTACATGGAGAGGCTAAAAGGTGGGCCACCGGTGCAGCACTACTGAGGGTTGCTGATGATGGGTATGGAAGTAGAGTAGGCTGTCCTCCAAGATGCGCACTTCCAGCCAGATGGGCATGCACGGCTGTGTGATTGGGACTTCCATGAGAAAGAGTGAATGGATTACTGGTAACGCTAGTAGGGATATAAGCTTGCTGCCTTCGATGTCCAAAGTTTCCATTCCATTCCTGATGCCCAGATCCAAAGTGCTGAACCTATTCAAAAACACAACAAGAAAATACTGAACATGTATTTTTTAAGTTAAAAAGGAAGGAATAAAGGGAAATTACAATATACTCTGTAGCTGATAATCCAGAGGATCCTGCAGATCTCCACTTCTACTAAGCATAGGGAAAAGTAAAATATCAATTTTATATACATTAATATTAAACGCTTTAATATTTGTTACTGCATATTATGATAACATTACAGTGCTATTACCAGTGCAAGCAGCGTCACTATCCCCCCGCATCGCTACTAATAGCTACCATCTGTGGAGCACTTATTTTATGTAAAGCTAACATCTTGCATACATGACAGTATTTCATTCCAAAACAACCCTACAATATAGCTATTGTGCCCATTAACTCTGTGGTCCGGATTTGTTGAAGAGACCTGGCCAAGGTAATATATGTAGTATTTGGCAAAGCCAGGATTTGAATGCAGGTCTGACTCCAATACCTGTAATATTATCTTTTCTTTCCCAAAGTGAAACATGACTGCCGAGCACAGTACTGAATAGATGGAAAGGCATCACTATTCCCCAACGACTAACACAACAAATGCAGCCATCGATCCATTAGTGTGCATTCTGAGTTAAAAGGTCTAAGACAACAAATACAGTAAAAAATTATTTAAGAGAACCTAAAAGCCTAATCTTTCTGAAAATTCAGGTTCTATGGGTAATCTGGTTCATTACCCTATTACTAGGCCTTAGTCACTTGGGATAATGAAAAGGAATACATTTTTCAAGACTGAGAAAGAAAGAATTTTTCTTCTCTCCAAATGAAAAACTGCTGAATTTGAATCCTAAAGACTCTTACAAATTCATAAACATACCTGACTGAAATTCAAATGCTGTTGCTGGAATGCGGATGTCAGTTTCTGCTGGCGATTACCCATTGTGGAAGGCTGGTTCAATCTTCCAGGAGCCGATCGTCCCTTTACTAATGGCTGGCATGTAGAATCTGGCAATGAGCAAAATATTAGACAGTTGATGCTTTTTTCTGCTCATATAAAAATGAGAAAGGTCTTTAGATATTTTACACAGTAGTGATTTTTAAGGTCTGACAACCTTAGAGAAGAGAGAAGTCATCAGGAAAGATTTCCTTCCTACAAGGATCAAGTTGGAAATTCAGAGATAATTTTTGGCAATGTCGTTCTCTGATGTTCCCAAATTAAGACTTTTTAAAGGGATAATCAGAGAAATAGGGAAGACTCAGTTTACCTGTGTTTGCCATATGCTCATCAGCATTTAATCCATTCTCTAGTCCCACTGGAGGCACCACAACAGTACAAACAGCTGGTTTGGTTTCTGTGCTGGCAGAGGTTACCAGTTCTGGGTTTTGATGAGCGTCCTCCACAAAGCTCCTCTCTGCAAATGGACTGTCATGTCCCGAAGAGTCTGATGTTGGAGAGCCATCCACAGTATCACAACCACTTTCCTGTTCTTCATCTGACATACTACAAGAAAGTCTTTTTATGAATAATATGTTTTCAACATTAAATCTTAAGTTAAATACTATCCAGGCTCCAGGAAATTGATGGAATCTTATTATTTCATATCTACTTATACTTTTTTCCTTGTCCAATACCATTTTTTTAAGATTTTCTAGACCCTCACATTAATTCTCTCCTCAGACTGTTAACCCTAATTCTATCCATTTTAGGTACATCATTTTGGCACTTTCTCTCCTTTCCCTTCCCAATCGATTCTTAGTAGTAGTTCAAAAAATTCCACTTTATAAACTCCAGGAAATCTCATCAAAACACTACAAAAGAAGCAATATTCTGGATAATGTAAACGAAATGTAAAGAACATATAATAATATAATCATGTGACCTGGATAGTTCAGAGTAAATTCTGTTAGGATTCATACCTGTAGTGGTAATCTGGGTCCTTTTAACTAACCAGTATCTGAGAGATCTTCTCCACCTCTCCAAAAGCCTAGCCAGAATCCCATATTTCTCTTCCTGGCCCTGTTGGGCCATGACAATCTCTCTCCCTTTGGAATTACTACAGTATTTATGGTCTATTTTAATCATTCATTTCATATGTAGCAATTTGAAGCATCTTCTTTATACATGCATTTTTAGTTATATATCTTATTTGTACATTGACACATACAATTTTTATATGGATGTATTTACAAATATATATGTATGTATCAACTGCCAAATCATATTATAAGCAATCCATAAGATGTGTTCAAATTACTTTACATCTTCTAAAGTATTCACTATCATACTTCCTGACAAAGGAAAAAAGAGAAAACAGGTGTATAAAATTAAGACCTAAAGAGTTTTCAGAGTTTATTTCCACTAAAAAAAAGAATTTCTGCATGTTGAAATCAAATGTATTTCACTGAGACTTTTATGGTTTCTCTACCATGCTGGCTAGGAGAAGCTCACCACTTTAGTGGCAATGCATGTCCCTGGCCAAAAAAAGAGTAGGAAAGCAAATATGGATAAAGCCACACAGATCGATCACCAATGAGGCCTCCCCCCCCAAAAAATCATAATGGATACTCTACTGACAGTGGGTTATTACTTTATTATGCAAAAAAATCCTTTTTCATTTTGCTATATGTTCTTACTCTGAATTTAAGTAATAACTGTTACCTATGGAGCTGAAGTTGAGGACATGGCTTTTTGCTCTTTCAAAAACAAATGATTCTTTAAAAATCACTTATTAGAACTTCAATTTTTCATTTAGATGTGTTCTACAACAATAAAGAAAATTATCACTTAAAACCCAAGTGTTCTGGTTAAAAAATTATGTCCAAGAGAGAAGCCACTGTGGTAAATCAATAGGTACGTTATTAACATAAACAACAAAAGAAATCACAGGCGTTTTGGTAGACCCAGTATCTATGGTATACGCCCCCCCGGAATTCCTTTACCTGTTCGGTCTCTTGCACGGGGATGGGCTGGACTGCCCCGAGGAGCTGGTGCTCAGAGTACTATCAGGGCTACTTAGTGAACACATCCGATCGATATTCAAAGTGCTCTGGCAAGCTTCACAATCTACACTATCTTTACATCTAGTGAAGAGGGACAGAAAACACATGGGTCAAAAGTGAGAAGAAGCCAAAATTTACATGAATTAAGGATATAAATCAGTCAAGTGTGACCTACATCAACAAAAATCTAAAGCCATAAATACGAGAGAAATGCTATAAGAATCCTGTTAGTTACTATTAAGGATGTACACTCCCAAGGACACTGACAGAGAGGGGGGAGGTCCCAGAATGTTTTTTTCTTCCATCACACCAGAGGGCGCCATCGCTATGTAAGGTTGCAGCATAAACACAAGAAACTGCTTTTGGCACTTACTCTCTGAGTGAGTGTCTCTGCGATGTCTCCTCCTCGTCAGTGTCACTGCTAATAGTAATCACACTCACTGCAGGGCTTGGAGAGTCAGCAATGATGATGGTTTGCCGCTGCCTGTCTGAAACCGATGAATCAGAGTCTTGCCTGACGGATGTGTCACAACAATCTCTTGCCTCTCCTTCTGAGTTATGATTGTCCTGTGTTTCTATACAACGTACTTCCTCAACGTCTTTCCCACTTACTATCTTTGGAGAAATAAATGTTGAATGTGGGACATTCGTATTCTGCAATGAATTACTCCTGCAATCAAAGGAATAATGTGTCATTTCTAGAATCAAAATACGTACATGCCACTTTTCTAGGATATCTTGTTAAAACAAACAACGTTCAAGATCATGTATATAACATACTAACATATACATTGTTTTGTAAATATAAAGTATTATCTCTAGAAATATCAGCATAGATTGCATTTACATATGTTAAAATGGTCATTTTTTGGTAAATGTGATATCTGAGTGTCTAAAATTGTCTAAAATTATATGCAGGTAATAAATCAAAAGGGCAATAAAGACAATCTTACCAACTGAAAGCATTTATTTCCTCTCTTCCTGGCTCCCATTCCATTAGTTTTACCAAAATACCTCTGAGAAATTGAGAAGGGAGCTGGCTTAGTGTTTGTAACAAAGCTATCAAAGAGGTCATTTTGAATAAAACAGAGTGACCCTTTAGTGTACATGCAAAATTTATTTTAAAGCTTAATTTTCAAAATGCAGAGGAAAGTTAAATATCAGTACCAACCTGTTCTGGCACAGTTTATTTTTCTTTGCAGTGGCAGGCTGAGGCCAGACAACATGTGCAATGCCCACACTAATTGGCTGAGGGGCCGATAAAGTTATCTGATTGGTTAGAAGAGGCTGTGGCATCACTGAGTTATAATGATTACTGTGTGAAATCATTTTCCTAGGGAGAAAGTTTAGAAAATTTGAATTCCTTCTATACCATTATCTATTTTACAAACTTCACAAGAAAAGTATTTTTGTTTTTAACTTACCCCCAGTCTCCAAGCCGCTGTGAGCCAGCCACACCCTCAGATGTTAACGCAGTAGTAGCCGCAGCCATAGGTGTTACCTGCTGCCAGGCAGGTACCAGCATCTGCTGTGTTCTGCCAGACCACGTCTGCTGTGCCGGAAAGTAAGTTACAAGTAATTCATCATTACTACATCTTAAAATCAAAAATATATTAAGGCAACAATTATTAATAATATGTAAAAGCCAGTAACTACAAAAGATCAAATTCCTGTCCGGATCATCTTTACTGTTTCTCAACAGCACAGGCTGACATACTGCAAGTGGATCACTGCCCTTATTTGTGCATAATGAGGACAGCACATATGCAAAAATAATAAATTATTACCGACCTGAGAAAGAACTCCTGGTCGGATCTGTAGTGGCTGTACAGCTGGGGCCTGAGTTACAAGTGGAACTGTATTATCTACTCTTATTGAGTAACTAGTGGGTTTACCATGTGTTGCAGGAATACCTGTGAAATGGAAGGAAAAAAAAAACATTTCTCAAATCAAAAACAGTATCCCTTTAGTTAACTTACAAAACTTCTTTTAAATTCAAAGAACTGCTAAAATTCTGATTAGCGTTATAAAATCATCCCTTACATAAAATATTCATAACACTAACAAAACCATCTATTGGGAAAGTGATAACAAAACCATCTACATTGTGGTACATCATTCCAAAAACTGATATAAAGCTACTCCTTCTACTGCTTTAAAATGCATACAACCAAGTTGAATCATTTTTTTCTTGAAACTTCCCATTCCTTTTAAAGTTTGCTATTATAGCTTTATTTCCTTTTCAAATAGTTCTGCCGCTATGACAAAGGACATGAATCTAACTCAACATCCTGAACCTCTAGCAGGTAAACGTTCATCTTTTCATACAAACTTAGCTCTGCCGAGTATTCTCTTCTTTAAAACCTGTAAAGGATCTCTTTTAGCACCAAAGGGGGAATGTATCACAACCTCACACTGCAAAGGCCATGATGGTTTACACGATTCAAGAAAATTCAGGGATGACACACTCATTCCAACGTCCAAAGGAAAAGCAAAAATAGCCTTTCATGCCTAATATGATGATACAGCTAAGCTTTGACCAATACGGCTTCATCAACTAGTAGCTGCTGGAACTCCAGGACAAACATGTTCGTTCCACTTTGCTTACCCACTAGGAAAATTAGAAAGCAAGATCACCAGCCATGTTAATCCTGTTATGTTAATGTTTCTGTGTCATATATTGCAAAAGGACCATGCAGATAAATACTGTCTTATATTAAACTTTGAGACAGTGAATTATTTTATCCCCAATTGAGAGCTTTGACTAAAAGGGTTTTAGGGACATCCCCCAAGCTCAAAAAGCGCAGTTATGATGACGAATTCAGTACTTCACAATTTCCAGCCTCTTGCAGCCATTACTTTCAGTACAGGCTGGCAGAAAAAGCAGCCGTCTTGAAGGTGTAAGAGAAAAATACTACAACTGTTTTCTTTTACTACTGAAAAATAACCTCATAATTTTATTGCACAAATGCACTGTAGGTGTTAATCCTGTTCATTCTGTTGTGCTTAATTTTTCTTCAAAGGGGCTTTTACCCTCCTCCCAGGGTGTTCTAGACCCTGAGCTCCACTGAAAAAACTAGGTAGGGATTAAGTTTAACAAAGATCTACAGGGTTTTTTGTGTTTTGTTTTGTTTTTTTAAACTGACCTTCTTTGCCCTTCCAAAAAGCATGTCTTGACTGGCAAATGCTCCAAGAAATGGGATCTAAGCGCACCCAGGCAGTGTAGAAGTGTGGCAGCAATAGACAGTCTCATCAGAGAAAAGAGCAGAATTCACTTTGACAAGGGGTAAAGGACAGAGCGAATTCTCATATCCCAACAAAAATCATGTTGCCCTTAAATTCTCCTCATAATTAATTAATGCCTTATGATGAAAGAATTCTATTATCTTCTCTCCTCACGAAGTCTGATTCATTTTTTATCAAATTCAACAGTGATTAAGATGCCAATTTTCTACACAGTTCTTAGGTTAGCTAAAACTTTATCTTTGAGTAGATTTCCTTTCATAGCTGCACAGCAAAGCACAAAAGCTTAAAAGATTGTGCTAGTACAGCAAGAGAATTCTGCTGGAATGCATTTGATTCTAAAATAACAGTTCTAGCTTTTCAGATTGCCAAATAATGTTAAATGCTTGTTTAATATATACTAAAATTTTTTTTTTAATTTTTTTTTTTTTATTTATTTCTAGGAGAGAGAGAGAGAGAGACAGCGTGAGCAGGGGAGGGTCAGAGAGGAGAGGGAGTCACAGACGGAAACAGGCTCCAGGCTCTGAGCTGGCAGTCAGCACAGAGCCCGACGTGGGGCTCGAACCCACGAACCGTGAGATCATGACCCAAGCGAAAGTCGGACGCTTAACCGACTAAGCCACCCAGGCGCCCCTAAAATTTGTTAAATAAAAGCTTGGCTAAGTCTTTGTTAACTTGAAAAATGTAATAATAATATTTTGGATACAGTACTTATATATCTCTAACCTACATATATATCTATAACATGGAGAATATATGACAAACCTAGACACTACAGTCCCAAGGTACACAATGTAAAATGAAGTGGAACAGACATAAAATGTATTTAAAAATACAAACTACAATGGTGCCAAAACTCCTACCCAACAGCTGCCCAATAACCATTTAAAACGTTCTCCAAAATGGATTGGTGGCACATTATGAGGGAAAGTGGTAAGAAGAGCAGTACTGGGATTTTCTACAGAGATACTCAAGTGGATTGGATGGGAAGCTTTCATTTCTAAGTAGACAATACTCTAAGACAAAAAACAATGAAACAACGTATTTATAGAGCCTGCTTGTCCTGCTACAAATGCACCCATTACATAAGCTAACAAGTATTTTGCTCTCTTACTGGTAATTCTAATTCAAAAATATTGTTCTTGACATTTAAAGGGTTTATGAGTCTGAGGGTATCTCCTTTTCTTTTTATCTTTATTATGAACCATTCATATAGCTGTTAGCATATGTATAGAAAGGTCACTAGTCTTTCATCAATCATAAGGCACATTCAAAATAAAAGATTTATCAGACCTCACTGATTGTTTTAAAAATGACACTCAACTGTGTTTAGAAATGTGTCTCACAAGCCTCTCAAATGTTTGCTACAAACAGAAGGTAGGCTCTAAAAAAAAAAAAAAAGCTATTCTAAATCTTGATGAAGTATGACTTTGGTACATGGGGGACGATTGTTAGAACTTAAAAACTTGTTAGTACAGAGTAAAAACTCATCCAGCTGAAAATGCATTTATGGAGATACCACTTACATGATAACTGATTAAAAAACAAAGCGTCAATCTTCCATGCTCGAGTACTTAGAAGGAAAATGTCTACCCACCACTTACTATCAAACGGTATGTGTATGCTGACATAGACTGACGGCAAATATGGCAAAACGTTAACACTTGTTGAATCTAGGGTAAAAGGCATTGTATTATTCTTGGAATTTTTCTATAGGTTTGAAACTTTAATTAACAATTGAGGAAAAACAAAAGAAATAAACACAACAGCATCTTTAAGAACACTGACATCACGATGATATGGGTATTTTACTACCCTTAGCCATGGGTCGGGTCACTGTCACAGATATTTACAGACCATGTTGGTCCACAATTTCACCTTAAAAAAAATCAACCATCTAAGTAGTTGTTTTTTATCTTTAGTGCTACAAATCTTTCTCTCAATGAAACCTTATATGAAAACCCAATACACATAAAAGATGAAAATAAAGTTCCCCTGGAAGAACAAAAATGGCTAATGAATTGAGATGTTTTCAGATCTCTTGTTACCAGTCAGTCAACAAACATATCTCAGAGCTTTATTAGGCACTGTAGGAGATATTACAACTTCAGAAATATGTTCAAGTCTTTGAATCAAATAAAAAATTCAAATAACCTTCAGAATCCAGAAATATTAGAGCTAGAAGTGACCAAGATAGTATCTACTCAGTCTGTTTCCTTTGACTAAGGCTGAAAACAGGTTAAACAGACTCATCTAAACAGGGCCTCTAGCCCAGGTGCCCTGACTGAGTACCAACTGCTTTCACAGACACTGTACAGTACTCCCACCATGATTCAAAAGAGGCATTTAGGCCCTCATTTGTAATTAACCTCTTCCTTTCAGACAGAAGTAGATGTTAAAGCCTAGCAAGGACAACGTGCTAGCAAAGGACCTAGAAAGTCCTATTTTATTCTGGTTACTCCAGCTGTAACGTTTGCTGCTATTGCCCCCTAAGAACCACAAATTCCCAGTGTGAGATTTTATGGTCTCTTCAAAGGTAATCTGCCACTCATCTCACCTGAGGTTTCATTCTGCTTTTTATCTGAATATGGGGCATAATGTAATTGAGTAAAACCAATCTCTCTTTAAAACAAACAAACAAACAAACAGAAACCTACGGTATGGATAGCAAACAAGACTATAACATTTTGGGATAGAATTCTTTTGAACAAAATTTAAAGAACTGAGTTCTCAGTTACTTTAATGTCTAGTAATGACAGACAGATAAAAGGTACTTACCTAAATATCTGGAGCTGTGATAACCAGTAAAGGGCAACAGAGAGCTTTCCAAGCCCATTAATTTCTCCTAAGGTATTTTATCGTGCTAGACTCTACAGGAAATATAATTATCAGATGACCCATTCTTTCAGCGATGATTACAATGGAGCTCCAGTCAAGAGAGCAGTGGTGGAAAGGCTAAAGTGGTCTAAAGGCTACTGACCAGCTTAAATTAAATTCAAATGTAGCAACGTGGCAAAAACGATGCAATATATTTAATTAACAGATACCTAAATTCGTGAAAAATAACATATGCCTAAATTCAAAGTGTAATATAAATCAGAGTACCTTGAATAGCTGGAGGACAGATAATCAGCGTCTGCTGAAAAGCATCACCACAACCGAAATGAGCAGTTCCGGCCTGCAGAGCAACTCCATGGTGCACAACGGAGTGAGCGGACGTGGTTAACGCCTGAAAGGTCAGCACAGGTGGTGTTGTACTGAGTAGTCTGCATGCACGCTTTACCAATACAATTCAAATGCACTTCTTTAAGCCATAACTCTATGATAAAAATGGGCCCAGAAACTGATTTTATCCAACTCAACTTTTCATGGAGTTGCTGCACAGAAAGGAGGGTAGGGGGTATGAAGGGGGTGAAAGGTGAAAGGAAATAAAAGAGTTTAGGTAGACAGGTTCTAATTGTTGCCCTGAAATACTAGAGACCTTACAGAATAACCATAGCGAGAGCCTCCCCAGCACTGTGACTTCTAACTGCTGATATGAGACTTCTATATATACTTCGCAAGCAAAATGAGCAATCATTTAAAAAGGAGTACAAATTATTAAATATTGTAAGTTCTTACCTGATTTCTTAATGTGCCAATTTTAGTAAAATTTGCTGTCAGGTTAGCAGTACTGCCTGAAGCAACTGGTCTTAAAAGTGAAGTTTTATTGTGATTATTTGTGTCACATGAATTTGGGTGGGACTTACAAATATCCATAATATGAAAACAGGACTTTACACTGCAAAAAAAAAAGGGGGGGGGGAAGTAACTGTAATAGTATTTTAAATGTTAAGGGTAGTTTAACATTTATAAATTATTTCTAAAAGAAAAAAAAATTATATGGCTTGCGCTTAATCTGCTTATTTCCGTGGCTCAGTCGGTTAAGCGTCCAACTTCGGCTCAGGTCATGATCAGTTTGTGGGTTCAAGCCCCGCGTCGGGCTCTGTGCTGACAACTAGCTCAGAGCCTGGAGACTGTTTCAGATTCTGTCTCCCTCTCTCTCTGACCCTCCCCTGCTCATGCTGTCTCTCTCTCTTTCTATCTCACAGAAATAAATAAAACATTAAAAAAAATTTTTAATCTGCTTATTTCCAATACTATTTCTACCAAAAATACCTACAAAAGATTGAACTTTAAAGCAAGTGAAAATATATCTTATATCTGCAATGTTTTCTAAGACGTCAAAGCAACAGTAAGCATTTTTTGACTAGCACACTAATTTTACGACCCCTGCCCTAATTTTTCTAAAATTTCTAGATCTCTACATCCCTAAACTACTGATAAAAAGTACGTAGTTATGTTATTTTCAACATACTTATCTGTGGAAATCACTAGATATTTTTAACTGTTGGAGAGAGTAGATGGGCTTTCTAAAAATACCAATTTTAAGGGGAAACCACAATAATGGATACTGGTTCATCCCTATAACTTCTTCATTTTTTTTAATGCTTGTTTATTTTTCAGAGAGAGTGCATGTGCCTGTGAGCAGGGGAGGAGCAAAGTGGTGGGACAGAGGCTCCCAAGCCGGCTCCCCACTAACAGCAGAGAGCTTGGTGAGGGGCTCAAATTGTAAGCTGTGAGATCATGACCTGAGCCTAAGTTGGACACTTAACTAACCAAGCCACCCAGACTCTCCCATTCAGTCATTTTAAAAAACAAAAAGGTGTTTTAAGTAGTCATTTACTTTACTCCCTGCAGTCTTATAAAGGAGAGGTGTGGGGTTCAAAGAATTCATAAGCTTTACCTAAGGTAACTCTAATAAGACCTTCTCAATCTGAGCATACGTATATTTTTCTCCACTAACCCATAAAAACCCCCCTTTCCTTCCACAACACAGAAGAGAAGGAGTGCACAAGGAAAGCAAACAATGTGAAAGGAAACTAAGGATGGGGTCTGCAGGACTCAAAAGTGGGAGGAAAACTGTTAATACTTCCTTTTATTACATATACCTGTCTATCAAGTTAAGAATGTCATGTAAAAAAACCCACTCAGTCATTTGCAGTATGGTGTTTTGGAAAAAGAACACTGGAATGCAACTCAGATTCATATTCCAGGACTGTGCTGCCACTTACTAGTCTATATGAATTTGGCCAAGTTAGCTTAACCTCTTTTGACTCAGATTATTTACAATTAATAAATCTATTGAATCATTTCTCTAAAACACTAATTTTCTAAGACTTAGTATTATTTCTCCATATCATTTTAACAGACTTTAAAGTGGGGTGCCGAGACGGCTCAGTCGGTTAGGCGTCTGACTCTTGATTTTGGCTCAGGTCATGATCTCAATAGTTTGTGGGATCAAGCCCCACCATGGACTCCATGCTAACAGCACAGAGCCTACTTGAGATTCTCTCTTTCCCTCTCTCTTTGTCCCCGCCCCCCCACCCCGGCCCGGCTCATGCTCAATCAATCAATCAATAAGGGGGAAAAAGGGTAAGTGTACTCTTAAAAATAAAAAATAATAAAAGATTTTAAAGTAACATACTGGTTGCTATGAGGGAAATCTAGAAGATGTTTCATATTAACAAAAGAATGGTTCAAAGTCTCAACTGGAGTAATTCTTAAATCTGCATCAATCAGCAACATTTTCTTCAACAGACTAACAAATTCTCTTCTATCAGCTTTCTCAGCCAAAAGATCACTTCCTTCCAAATCCATCACTGTGTTCACCTACAATATCAAAATTTCAAGTCATCAAATACAAATAAGCCATAGAAGGTAATATATGTTAAATTTGCACAGTTGTAAAAAAATACCACAACAAAAGAAGGAACAGAGAACTACAACTGTTTTTGAAACAAGAATAATTGAGCTTAATAAATTCATAAAATGTTTCAAAGCACCAAATAGTATTCAAAGGAAAAAAATGTTTTTAAGAAATACCCATTTCTAACAAAATACAAAGACAAAAAATTTGTAGAGCTAGGACTTTCCCTTTTAAAGAAATTAATAAAGAACAGGATGGTATTAATAATATTTGATAAAGACAAATGTAATTTAAGTTCCTATAAGGCTGAAACCTTAGAATCAGTTTGGTTGAAAAGTTTAAAATTAGCAGCACTCTATAATTATTGGAAGATGATTAACATGTGGTGATATATCCTTGGCATTCAGGTCCTTCATCGTAAGCACAGAAGACTAACAAATGTGACTGTGGTACTCACATGCACTATATCATCCAGACTGTTGAATATGTACTTTCTGGCTTCTTTAGACTTCATTCCTGTCTCTGCCTCATGCTCTTCTAGTGTCTTATTGGATATATAAAAAAGTGAAATAATATATTATTATCCACCATTTGGAAATTATTTCTTTATTTCTGGCACATTTAGTCTAAAACATTGAATATTCTAAGGCAAGGAGTTTTAAAGAGTAACTATCAAAAATGTACTTTTTAAAAGTACCAAAAAAAAAAAAAAAAAAAGAGAAGAGCTTGGTTCAGGTCAAAATATATATATATACATACATACACACACACACACACACACACACATATATAAAGGTAACTGGTTATAAACTTAATCACTGAGGATTTACTAATCCCCCAAAAAGCCTAGGAATAAATTAGGTACTTGGGTTATGCAGTAAATGTTGAAATTCAGTCCCTGTGCTATAAAGCTTAATAACGGGAAACTGAGTAGAGAAGATGAAACACATAACACAAAAGTAATTACATACACAAAACTTTAAAATCCATTTAGAGGAGTTAATAATTATGTTGCCAGGTTAGAAAATGAGCTAAGTTATTCAGGGAAGGCTTCCGCCCCACCCACCCACCAAAAAGGGTGAGTTTGTCAAAAATAAAAATTCAAATGGAGGCAGAAATGCAATAAAATAAAAACAGGAATGTAGGGTATTACCCACATGAAGCACTTTAGAAAAATTTTTTTCCGAGGTGCCTGGGTGGCTCAGTCAGTTAAGCATTCGACTTCGGCTCAGGCCATGATCTCACGGTTCGTGGGTTCAAACTCCGCATTGGGCTCTGTGCTGACAGCTAGCTAAGAGCCCGGAGCCTGTGCTTCAGATTCTGTGCCTCCCCCTCTCTCTGACCCTCCCCTGCTCACGCTGTCTCTCTCTCTCTTTCAGAAATAAATAAAACATTAAAAAATTTGTTTTAATTTTTTTTTCCAAATTGTTTTTTAATGAATTACCTTTAATCTCCAACCAGAATGAGAAATATCTGTTTCTCGGCAAAAAAATCTCGTGGATTTCGTGCCCACATTTAACAGCTGCTCTCCTGGTAAACCTTGAGTCTGAGAAATATATCGAATCTGAAAAATAATTTATTAAACAGAAGAGTTTTTCTTTCATGTAACAGATATTAATTGAACATGTATCCTGTATCAGACATTAAACCAGATATTAGGTCAAGAATTAAATGACATAGTCTATTCCCTCAAGAAATTCAGTCTAGTGGGGAACATACAATTAAACAATTATAATGCAGGGTTGTAAGTACCACAGTAAATACATGCTTATGGAAAGACAAAGAAGCGACACCTAAAATAACTGAAGTCACATAAAGTTCCAAAAGAGGTGATGCCTGAGTCTTAGAGGACAAATAAGAGTTCTTTAGGAAACCTATGATTTTTGCTAAGGTTATAACATGAATAAATATGGACAATTAGGAGTAAATACCCACACACTCAGATACTGGAAGTGCAGAGGTTCACTATGTGGAAAATGGCAAGGCGTGAAAGTGAACTAGCAGGCTGAGGGCTTTATCGGTGGGATACAAAGTTTTATCTGTCCTCTTTCCCTCTATAAGCCCCAGTTTTATCTCTAAATCTGTATTTAAATATTTATCTCTAGCTCTGGAGCTGTATATCCAACTGCTTATGGAAACTCTCTACCTGGCTGGACTTTAAGCACCTAAAAATGAACATATCCTCAAACTGATTTTCCCCCTAAATCTGTTAATCTTCGTGTATTTCCCAGCAACATCAATACCAACCACTCAAATCAGAAATCTGAAATTTATACCAGGCACATCTCTTCTTCATCACTCTCCCACATAACTGTCCCTTCTCTCCATTATTTTAGGCCTTCAATTCTGAGTTATACAATTTCATAATCCTCCTAAGTAGTTTATCTGCTTCCTTAATGATGCCATCCATTCACCCCCCAACTCAGTATTCACACTAACAGCCATTTTGGTAAAATACAAATCTGACTGTTACCCCTTGTATGAAATTACTTTACTGCCTACAAGATCAATCTCAAACTTCCAATCATGGCATTCAGGCTTTGAGCTTGATCTCTTCCCTGCTCTTTACATGGTCCTATAAAAAAGCAGCCCATCTAGCACACTAAAGTTTGCATGGGCTTGTTTTGTTTCTCCTTCCTAAACTACTCTCTAATTCCTACTTATCAATGTCCCTATAGCCCTCCTCACCCAACTTCACCAAATCTCATGACAAACTTTACCATTCCTTCTTCAAGACCCAGTTCAAGAACTTATCCTCTGTAAAGCTATACATAAACTTCTCAAACAGAAGTACTCCCTTTCCTCTGTGTTACCATCAACCTAAAACATAACCCTTTTAATACATTTATAATACTATAATACAACTATTTTTTCACATGTCTGTTTTCCCTACCAGATTGTTGAGTCTCCGGACAACAGAGATGTTTATCCATTATCTGTATCCTCAATTTACCTGGAATGACAACTAAAATATCCACTTTACAAGTGTGGTGCCTTCTCCTCACCCCATATCCCTTGAGTATCTGAGTTCCTTGTTATATGGAAACAGAAAGTGAAAAGTACTAAGAGTCCAGTACCTAGATATTACATCAAAGTCTCTCAGATGGTGGGAAAGGCTTTCCACAATTCAAAAACATACACAGAACATCTACTATATGCCAGATGCTAAAGATATACCGATGAATAAAACATGGTGCCAATCTTCAAAAGCATATAATTCAGTAGAATAGAGAAATTTTTAAGCACGTAATCTGCAATTAAGCTAGGAAGTGTCATTATGAAGAAGAAAATAAAGTGTTAAAAGAACACAGAGAATAGGGCAATTAAGATGGCACTGAAAAAAAAACAAAACAAAAAAATGGCAAGTGATCTTGTGAGTTTATTTTTGGTCATAATGCCTGCTCTGTCTTCTGAAGAAAAAAAAAAGCAAAAAACAAAAAACTGTTCCATCTGTAACTACTAATATATGAAAAGACTCAGACTTTGCCTCCTCTGTCCCCAGTAAATGAAGGGTGAAAACCTGACTCAGAAGCAATTCATTCAGAAATTCATGCTGTGAACTCAACTAGAAATAAGCTAATAAGCAAACTAGACTTATAACGTTAGGAATGTGAACTAAGAAATATCAATCACTGTTGAGGGATGAGCTGAATGGAGCTGGAGTTTGATGGCCATGTTAATCTAACCAAAATTAAGTATGAGCAGAAATTCAGAGTAGCAAATTAAAATCAGAATAGATAAAAGTACTTGAAGAGCACCTAGTTCACACTTATCAAGCCCCAGAGTGAAAGTCTAATGATGGCTATTAATCCCATTAAATGTCACGTTGAATCCAAAAGTACCTCCAACTCCAGACTTCACAAAGTCCAGACATATTATAGCTCCACTCTTGGATTTTTGTGATAGTCTACACACAAATAAAGAGTCAGCTACTTGAGGTCTCTATGCAAACCACATAGCTGGATAAAACAAAATTATTTTTTTTAATGTTTTATTTATTTCTTTGAGATAGACAGCATGAGCAGGGGAGGGTCAGAGAGAGAGGGAAATACAGAATCTGAAAGAGGCTCCAGGCTCTGAGCTGGCAGTCAGCACAGAGCCTAATGCGGGGCTCGAACCCACGAACTGTGAGATCATGACCTCAGCCGAAGTCGGACACCCAACCGACTGAGCCACCCAGGTGCCCCAGAAAATAGAATTCCTCAAAGATTTCTACTCCCCCTCAACACTAAGGAGTTGAAATAGAGAACTTTATTTTGCTTACATAGGATATGACTTGAAATACCTAGTAAGATAATTTGAATATAAATTCAGACTTTTAGCCGTTCTGGATGAGATTCTATCTAAACAACAAACATTTTCTAAGAAAGCCAGCATTTCTAAGAAAGCTAGTAATGTCCATCCATCCCTAAAATTTATTTCATTCCCTGGAATGTTTTTGATATTTCCTTGGTAAATATAGGTTAAAACCAATATACAGAATAGTAATAAGACAGTATACCTACAATTAATACAGGAGGGGATTCAAGCACTAATTCACAGGGAAGCCTTCTCTAAACACACACACCAAAAACAGTGTACATCTAAGAAATGAAATGCAGAGATGAGAAAATATGACATGTGAGGCATTCTCAACATGGTCAATGCCCAGCTGTAGAATTCAAAATTCAAAGAGGAAATTGCCTTGGAAAAGCTTTAAGAAATAGATGATAAAGATGATTAAAGAGGTAGAACACAAACCCCATGATGCAGAATTAAAATACCTATGAATTTTTTCTTGGTGATCCAAATATCGCTTTTAATTATATAATAATTATAGGTCTACTGTTAATTCTTTTTCGCCTCTTTTGGGGGAAAAATTGTTATTGCATTAGAAGATTAATAAGGTTAGACAGAAGATAAGACAGAAGAGTTAAGAGATAACTTTTATCTCATAAAAGTCTTTATTTTTGTAAATGTTCCATGTGCACTTGAAAAGTATGTATTCTGCAGTTTTGTGTGTAGTTTTGGATGTAGTACTCTGTGCCTGTGTCATTAAATCAACTTAGTTAATCATGGGCTCAAATCCTCTATATACTTACTATTTTTTTTTCTATTTTTGCTGTATCAATTACTAAAAGAAATGTGCTAAAAATGTCTAATTATGATTGTGGGTTTATCTATTTCCTTTTTTAGTTCTGTCAATTTTAGGTTAAAGTTATTACTAGATGTATAAAATATAAAACATGAAAATCTATGCTCATGTTGAATTGAATTTTCCAAACTCACTGGCCAAACTGCCCTTTCTTATAAATAATACTGATGGTTTTGTAATGCAAGAACACTTCTGATATTAAAAGCAATCCTATTATTAAAAGAAAAACACTAAAAAAAAGAGTATCTTGTACAACATACATTCTGAGAGATAAACATTTATACAAAATGTTATCAAAGAACAAAATGATAAACTAAGCTCCTGGCTCCATCACTAAAACTCAGTCTGGAGACAGAATGTCAGTGGGGGTTGATGGGTTTGAGAAACTAACGTAAAGACCATGAAAACCCTCTTCAAGTGATAGCAGAGAGACAACTGAGAAGGTGAAAGTGGAGTCTAGAAGAGGGATGATGGTGCCAGAGATTGAGCACAAACTGGAGCAGGGTTTGGCTGGGTCCTTTAACTCTCCCCCATATGGTCTTGAAGATATCATTATCCATAAGGTAGTATACTGGTGGTCCACTGCTAACAGCAAAGACTGTGTATTCTGATCGTCTGTCAGGCAAGTTATTTAACTTCCCCACACCTTGGTTTCTTCATCTATAAAACAGAGGCAATAGCAGAATGTACCTCACAGGGTGAGCATTAAATGAATTAATGAAAACTGTTAGAACAGTTTCTGGCACATACAAGAACTCAATAAATATTAATTAGTAACATTACTATTATCCATTACACTGCCACTGTAAGCAAAAAAATAAGTTAAAAAATGAAACATCAACAACACCCCAATTATGTTCCCAAGTTTATCAGGGCAGCAGATAACTAGAACAGGGAACAGATAACAGACAAAGGCATCACATTCTAATTGATGATTATAATCTAGGAAGCTGGGGAAAACCTACAAAATTCAACCACATTAATAAACACACTAAAGTAAAATACAACGCCAAAAATACTTATGTGAACATTTTAACAGATGCATAAAAGCACCTGAGGGGCACCTGGGTGGCTCAGTCAGTTGAATGTCTGACTCTGAATTTCGGCTCAAGCCATGATCCCAGGGTCATAGGATCAAGCCCCATGTTGGGCTCCATGCTGAGTGTTGTGCTTGCTTAAGATTCTCTTTCTTCCTCTACCCCTGTCCTCTGCTTGCATTCTGAATAAATGAATGAATAAATAAATGAAAAATAAAATAAAACAGGCATATGAAAGTCCAAACCAATTTAGGATAAAAGAAAAAAAAACTTTTTAAATTGGGACTAGAGGCAGCTCTATTTGACATCTGACCTTTATCAAAATCTATACAGCATACATCGTATTTGGAAATGCATGTAAAGTCTAAGACTGAAACCAAACAAGAATGCTTATATCATCACTCCTATTCACTTGCATTCATATGTTTTGGAAAATAACTTTTAAAACACCAAATTGATTAATATGCAACTATTGATACTATATGCTAATTGGTTTTTAAATTATTATACTGTTTTGGAATTGAAGTAATATACATTCTGAAAATATTATTAATCTGAATCAGATTAACATCTATTCTTCAGTTTTAAGAGATATCTATTATGAAATTTAGAAAAACCGAGGTTTGATCAGAGCTTTGTTTTAAATTACCACTGTGACTTTTGACAAGTCATTTCATTTTTCTGGACCTCAGTTATCTTCTTTATAAAAAAGGAAAGAGTAAAACTAGAAAATCTGTAGGGTCCTTCTCAGTACTAACATCAGGTGTCCCAAGACTAGAACTGTACAAGTCCCAATACAAAGTATAGCAGAAAATGGATTTGAAGTTGCCACTAGATGGTGTTCTGCTCCAGAATAACATAAATGTTGTAACCCACAAAACCAGAAGTATATTTCTAGCATTTGATTGGTACCTTCGGTCCTTCAGCAGCTAACAGATTACTGGATTTTGCAACCAGATCACCAACTCTTTCAAAACTAGCCACAATCCAGCATCTACATCAAAGTTAGTGGCTGGGTAAAAAGATAAAGGAAGCCAAGATGTATGTATGGAAATGGTTATAGAAACTACCTTCTAAGAGGAATGCTGAACACAGAGGGGGAAAAGCAGAGAATATAAGAAGCCTACCCTAAAAGAGGAGGTAATAAGTCAATGGAAGAAGAGATTAAAGTTAATGATAACATCGGATCTCATTATTACTATTAAATGACTTGTAGAAGCACCTCAGCAAGAGTTAAGTCACCATATTCACAACCTCTCGGATCCTTTTTTTCTTTTTTACAAATAGTTTATTGTCAAATTAGTTTCCACATAACACCCAGTGCTCATCCCCACAAGTGTCCTCTTCCATGCCCATCCCTCTTCCCCCCCACATCCATCAGTCCTCAGTTTTTGTCAGCATTCAAGAGTCTCTCATGGTTTGCCTCTCTCCCTTTCCCCTATCATTTCCCCCCTTCTTCTCCCCCTTGTTCCTCCGTCAAGTTCCTCCTAACCCTCCTATACATGCAAACATATGGTATTTGTCCTTCTCTGCCTGACTTATTTCGCTCAGTATAACACCCTCAAGGTCCATCCACATTGCTACACATGGCCAGATTTCATTGTTTCTCATTGCCATGTAGTATTCCATGGTATAGATAAACCACATCTTCTTGATCCATTCTTCTGTTGATGGACACTTAGGCCCTTTCCATGTTTTAGCTATTGTGGAGAGTGTTGCTATGAACATTGGGGTACATGTGCTCCTATGCATCAGCATTTCTGTATCCCTTGGGTAAATTCCTAGCAGTGCTATTGCTGGGTCATAGGGGAGTTCTATTGTTAGTTTCCTTAGGAACCTCCACACTGTTTTCCAGAGGGGCTGTACCAGTTTACATTCCCACCAACAGTGTAGGAACTCAGATCCTTTTTGATATAGAAAGCTAAGCCCTGAAAGTCAGAAATAAGATACCTTTCCTTGTTACAATTAGATTATGTGCGCATTAAAATGTTCTATTATTTCATTAAAAGTTAAACACTATATCGTTTAGATAAAAATTACACTGGGGGGCCTGGGTGGCTCAGGCAGTTAAGCGTCCGACTTCAGCTCAGGTCATGATCTCACGGTTCATGGGTTCGAGCCCTGTGCCGGGCTCTGTGCTGATGGCTAGCTCAGAGCCTGGAGCCTGTTTCGGATTCTGTCTGTCTGTCTGTCTCTCTCTCAGAAATAAATAAAAACATTAAAAAAATAAATTTATAAAAATAAAAAATAAAAATTATATTTATCCCCTATAAACCAATTAAAGACAAATTTGATGTAATCATTTTGTTAGTTTTGACTAATGTTTTCCACTAATATATGAGTTGAGTATATATCTATCTAATAAGGGGGAGCTACAAAACTTTCAAAAAATACTGATTAGGATTATAATTACTCCAAAAATAACCTTGGTATTAAAAACAAATACAAAAAATAAAATAGCAAACAATATGGTCTAATAGCTTAGAGAGGTTAATGCACATAACTGAAACTATTATGAAAAGTGTTTCATCAAGTAATTTGCTGAATTCTACTGAGAATCACTTAAATAATGTTAAACCAGATTTTCAGCACCATTCAAAAACAGCTTAAAATACTAAAACGGGTTTAAGTAACTGAAGTTCTTAAACCCAATAATGGTTGTTGATTTAAGACCAATTGTTATGCCTTTTATTCCTTGGAAGTGGCTGACATTTCATCCACCATTGAAGTTTGTCACCCAAGCATAATTCTATTATTTAAATGTATACAGTCCAGCCCTTTATAGGTCTGTAGCATAAAAATGATACAAAAAATTCTCTCACGTGTTTTTGTAGAACTGGTTTTGGGATCTGTGGATTCTAACTTTATGAAAGCTTACTTGAATTGTTATAAAAGAGTTTTTAAAAACAAAATACAGTTTTGAGATCTTGAATTTAAATTCCCTAATAAGGTCTCAGATTTTGTTAAATTTTGTTATTTTTTAAAGATTTTGACAGGTATTATATACCTGGGAAATGCATTCGTATAAGTCTATCATTTTTCTTTACATTCTACCAATTCTACCTAGATGGTCATGACAGCTTTGTTACCTGATCATACTCCAAGGCTCCTGGGTAGAGTGGCCATCCAAGGAATAATTCTGCAATCACACATCCCAATGACCACATGTCTATGGCTTCACAAAATGGCAACCCCAATATAATCTCTGGAGCTCTGAAATTGAAAAGAAAAGAAAAAGAGTGATTTCCCTCTAAAATTATCTTCATTCATCTGACATTCTAAGAAAAGATAATAAAATGACAGAGAAATCACATTCTATTTATAGTAACTCTTCACTTTTCAGAACTCTTTGAAACCTAGCCATTAAGCTTAAAAGGATACAATGAGTACAACCATTGCTAGGATAAAATCTCTATACTTAACCTCATAGAGAATTTTATTAATATATTAAAAGGAGGAAAAAAGCATAGATCTTGTCTTTGCAACTGTAACAGATTAGAAATAATATACTAGAAAGAGAACTGGAAAACTATGAAATACATGCACTGTGACATCAACAGAATTGAAAACCAGACACTGAAAGATAAGAGCAAAATAACCCCAAAGGCTAAAAGTGGATCTAGACCTAGATATTACTTCAGAACACAATAATAAATATTCACAAAACCATGACCATTAGTCATCCAAATGAGACAAGACCAAGTGCAATTTTAAGAGGCAGAAAATAAAGGACATCAAAACAGGTAGAAAGCATTTTAGCAGTTGACCAAACTATGATTACTTGGAAAATATATTCCATGAAAGATATTATGCCCAGAATAAATTATGTGCTACTTCACATGACTTGCCATGATAAAATTAACATTCTGAGAGGCTTCACATACAGTTATGTAATTCCCAAGTAAGTCATAGTTATCCTAAACAGTCTCAAACTTAGAGAGAAGTTGTAAGAACAATATAATGAGTCGGATTTTTCCTGAACCCCTTGAGAGTAATTTGCCAAATAACTCTATACTTTGTATTTCCTACAAACAAGGATATTTTCCCACATAACCACAATACAATCATCAAAATCAGGAAATGCACACTGATACATCTCTACTATCTAAGCCCCATACTCCCAAGTTTGGCCAATCATACTAATAATGAATGTCCTTCGTGGCAAAAGGATCCAATACAGACCCATGCATTGCATTTAGTTGTAGTATCTCTATTTTAGAATAGTTCAGGTCTTTTTTTGGTTTCTATGACCTTGGCATAAGACATTATAGGCCAGGTATTTATAGAATGTCTCTCAGGTTTGCCTGATGTCTCCTCATAGTTAGATCCAGGTTATAAATCTTTAAGAGGAGTATTACAGAAGTGATGTTTTTTTCTCATTATGTGCTGTCTGGTAGCAATACAATTTTGATTTGTTCCAGTACTAATAATGTTCACTTTGTTCCACCTTTTTTCTTTGTAATTAAGTATTTTGCAGGATTTCAGTTTGAGATTGTGTTTATAATCCTTTCCTTATCAAAATTTCAATTTATTCACTTATTTGCCTATGGGAGTCTAAATTAATGGAACCCTACGTTATTCAGTGGATTATAATCCATTACAGTAACTGTCTATTTTGATACTCTCATTTTCCCAGACTTCACCAGTCAGAACTCTGTTAATGAAATATGGGTCCTCATTAGTATCAGGATGGCACTGTTCTTAGGTCCTCTCAGCATACATTATATACAGTTAGGCAAAATAAGGTTTCTGCTAATTTCTTTAACTGAGACTGATTGTCATTATCTCCTAAGGCAATGGTTCTCTATCTTGGCTGCACATTACAGTCACTTGGTCCTGGCCACACTCCATATCAATTAAATCAGAAACTCAAGGAGGGGAGGGGAGGAGAGTGGGGGAGACTTAGGAATCAGTATTTTTTTAAAGCTCCCAGGTGATTCCAATACAGTGCCAAAATTGAGAACCAAATTATCAAGTAGATAAACCAATGGGAAGACTGTTTCATCTTCTCCCTACAGCTCTTCTGATCAGAATAAATTCAAGGAATAATATGCAACCTGCGTTCTCCATTGATTTAGAATCTGTCCAATCACTCTCCTGCTCCTGGACACCTCTGCTATAATTAATACTTAAGGTTCAACAGACTCTTAATCCACAAGCATTTATTAAAATCCGAGGCAAAAAGGTCTTTAGAACATAGTTATAAAATACTTTCATTCTTTTGACAAAATGCTTAGTCAATCAGGGTTTGTACAGATGTATACATGTGACTTATAATCAGATATAACAAAATGCTAAATTGTTTAGGAAGAAGGGAAAAAACAAGTTGCACTATCAATCTTACATATTCACAGTATTGTACAAAATAAGACAGAGAAGATCTTACCCTTTTTTGTTCATTATGATATACACAAAACCTAGCAGAGAATATGCACTCAGTAAACATTTCTCAAATAAATCATTCCTATACAGGTTGGGTCACACAAAGGAAAGGATCAGACTGAAATGTGAGTTTGAACTGAGAGCCTTGAGGAATAGAAGCCTAGGCAGAAAGAAAGAGAAATGGCCGGAAGAGTTAATAAAGAGTATGTACTAACCCATACTAAAAAATATTAAAAGCAAAAAGATAGTTTCAAAAGTATAGAATAAAAAGGGATTCACTAGTGATGCTTAATCATGTACTAATTTGAATTCTGAAGAATTATTAAGACTAATAGAGCTATAGCCATGTAAGACTTTTATAATTATTTTGAAATACTTACTATGAAAAAGTAATGGGATTTGATATTGGCCTGGGTGGCTCAGTTGGTTAAGTGAAATTGGCTATTGGAAACTTCAACATCGCTTTTGGCAATGAAAGAAAAGTTAACAGAATGATAGTGCTTAGGATATATAACTTAAAAGAGACAAATTATTTGATACCTGGTTAACAATAAGAAAGGAATTTCTGTCAATTAGACAAAGAGCAATGAATTCCCTCTGCTGTGTGCTACCATTTAAAGAATGAACCAAATTTGTGATTGATGGTGACAAGAAATGTGGAGGTATCTTTTCAAAATCTTGACCAGGAACTGCATAAAGCCACTTTAAGGATAAAACTTGAGATACAAAAGTTATACTCATGGAAGCAAACTCAAATTTCTCATTTTAAAATATCGGGGCGCCTGGGTGGCTTAGTCGGTTAAGCGTCCGACTTTCGCTTAGGTCATGATCTCGCGGTTCGTGGGTTCGAGCCCCGCGTCGGGCTCTGTGCTGACTGCCAGCTCAGAGCCTGGAGCCTGTTTCAGTCTGTGACTCCCTCTCTCTCTGACCCTCCCCTGCTCACACTATCTTTCTCTCTCTCTCTCCTAGAAATAAATAAAAATCTTTTAAAATTTTTAAAAATAAATAAATAAAATAAATAAAATATGAAAGAGGGGCACCTGGGTGGCTCAGTAGGTTGAGCATCTGACTCTTGGTTTCAGCTCAGGTCATGATCCCAGGGTCATGGGATAGAGCCCATGTTGGGCTCTGCACTGGCCATGCAGTGTGCTTGGGTCTCTCCCTCACCCTCTCTCCCCCTCCTTCTCCCTCTGCCTCTCTAAAAAAATAAAGACTTTTAACTGCAAGTTTTATACAAATTGTGTATTTACAGTCTTCTGAAAGCAGATTGGATGTACAAGAAATTTCTTGGGGGAAGGGAGAGAGAGGAGGCAGGAGTAGGTGAAGAGCCCCGGACCTTGAGCAGTCCTGACACCTGTGAAAGGAGAGAGGAAAGAGAAAGTTGATGGAGAGAACCTACCACTGCAGCGCTGTTAAGAGAAAGTCTTGGCTGGGACAATGCAGAGTCCCTAAGCAAAAAATTACCTGCGAGAAAAGCTCCCTACCAAGCAAGAAGAGTCCAGCTCTAGTACCCCTACTATGTTTGGTCACTGGTTAGGAACAACCCAGGCAAATATCTGAAAACACAACAGCTGGAGACTTTCAGTCAACTGTGCTCCCCATAGGAGGTTCTCTCAACGTGGAATCTGAGTGACACAATTCCATGGCTGCCAGAATTATCTTCCCAAAAACTTTTGTTATTTTATTTTCTAATACATATATATCATAAAGAAAACACAACCAATTTCCTCACCAAGTCCCATTCAAATATGCCCAAATTCTCTCCAGTCTACCCTAGCATGCCATAAAATATTATCACTTTCTATGTGGATCAATATAAAAGGCTCGGAAGTAATCCCTTAAAAGCCTTTACAATCTAGATGAAATTGCAGAGTTCCATCACCCAGTCTTATAATACATTAAACTTTAAAAAATAAATTATGCAGGGTGCCAGGGTGGCTCAGTCAGTTAAGTATCCAACTTCAGCTTAGGTCATGATCTCACAGTTAGTAAGTTCAAGCCCCATGTCAGGCTCTGCATTGACAGCTTGGAGCCTGGAGCCTATTTTGGATTCTGTGTCTCCCTCTCTCTCTCTCTCTGCCCCTCCCTCTCCTCTAAAATAAATAAATATTTAAAAAAATTTTAAATTAAATTATGCATGAAAGAACCATATATCCACCTGTCAGTAATGAATAAAGCTTAGTTTTCTGGTTATTTCTTAATTGGCTCTCAAATTCTTCCTCTAGGCTAACTATACTTTTGTATAAAAATAATTATAACAGGGATTCTAATTTGTGGACCACTCTTAAACTTTCTATTCTCCTCCTGCAGGAAATTCTTCCACTCCTTTTTTCATTACCCTAACTCTCTTCTAAGCAGCTATAGTGTGGCAGTGCTAAGGATACAACAGGGAATAGACATCATTTGTACTTTTGGAGACCAGGCAAGGCATATATATTAAACATGTCTACTGAATGGAGAGTATAACTAAACCTCTTGTTTACTACTCTATAAATAATAATTCACAATTAGAAATGCTGAACCCACAAACTAAAAAAATTAGGTCATATGGTAACAAAGGCAAAATATACCTAAAATGCCATGTTACCTTATTATTGTTTTTTGTCATGTGTTTTAATCCAATTTATCAACATTCGTTAAGAATAAATTTCTTCTGGGGCACCTGGGTGGCTTAGTCAGTTAAGCGTCCGACTTTCGCTTAGGTCATGATCTCACGGTTCATGGGTTCGAGCCCCGCGTCGGGCTCTGTGCTGACTGCCAGCTCAGAGCCTGGAGCCTGTTTCAGAGTCTGTGACTCCCTCTCTCTCTGACCTCCCCTGCTCGCGCTGTCTCTCTCTCTCTCCAGAAATAAATAAAAATATTTAAAAAAAAAAAAAAGAATAAATTTCTTCTGGGGTGCCTGGGTGGCTCAGTCAGTTGGGCGTCCGCCTTCAGCTCAGGTCATGATCTCACCATTGGGGAGTTCAAGCCCCACGTTGGGCTCTGTGCTGACAGCTCAGATCCTAGAGCCTGCTTTGGATTCTGTATCTCCCTCTTTCTCTGTCCCTCCCCTGCTCATGCTCACTTGCTCGCTCGCTCTCTCTCTCTCTCCTAAAAATAACATTATAAAAATTTTTAAGAAAATAATAAATTCTTTCTACTTTCTAAAAGCTTGAAACACTAATATAAAATGTAGGGTGAAGTGGAGAAGTTGAAACCAGAAAAAAATTTTAACTATGTAAACTGAACTCTGGGGACTACTGCCAGAGTAGAAGAGAATGTTGGCAGCAGATGCTTCGAATAAGAACATAGTGAAATACTGTCATTCAGAAAAGAAGATGACTATTAATGGAACATTTTATTTGCTTTACTTCATCTTTATTTACTTTTGTAAGTTGAAAATTCAATTACTGGCAGAAGAAACCAGCCCTCTTAGAAAAAGGGGTATCTGAGTATACCCAGCTCTAGGAACAATTACATTCTTATAACAGAGACAGATACCTTGGGTCCTCACTGCAAACACCATTAAACTATGAACTCATATGATGATTTCATGGCCATCCAGAAAATGTTTATCATACTCCTAACATATAGAGAGTACGTTTTCTTTTCTACATTATAAAGAATGGTTAGGCAAGTTAAATATCCAGTCTGCCTAAGAGCTTCACTTCTCATTAAAATTAATAAATTAGCATAATGCTAATATACTTCAGATTCTGGTGAGTCTAATGACAGAACCATCCTGTTCTGGTCAAGTCCAGAACACTAATCAAATAATTTCTGAAATAACAAACTAAGGGCCAGAAGCTGATGGTAACATCACTCAATGAGACTGAAAGGTACAGTCATCCAGGCTCCTCTTAATGATACTTCTACACAAGTATTTCCCTACATGCTAGATAAAAAGATACTAGAGAAATGAAGCACAAACTTAGAAAAGGTAAATAAATGGTAAACTCAATAAGCATGAAAATACTAAAATGAGAACAGTCTTTTCCTGAGGTAGAAGATGCAGTAGGCATTTTTTAAGGTAACAGTTTTATTAAGATATGGTATGATTCAATGGTTTTTTATATATGCACTGAATTATGTAACCATCACCACAATCAACTGTAGAACATTTTCATCATCCCAAAAAGAAATCCTATATCCATTATCATTTACTCCTTATTCCCCGCAAACTTCTCCATCGCAAGGCCACCACATATCTACTTTCGGTCTCTTCAGGTCTGCCTATTTTGGACATTTCATACAAATGGAATCATCTTACATAATCTTTTGCAACTGGCTTCTTTTACTTGCATGATTTCACGGTCGTAGCATGTGTCAGTACTTCACTTACCTTTACTGCTGAAGAGTATTCCATTGCATGGATATACCAGATTTACTTATCTACTCATCAAGTGCTGGACATTTTAATTTTTTCCACCTTTTTTGGATATTATGAAAAATAAGTTGTTAGCCAAGAGAGGCCATATCAGCTCCCAATGCTGGAGAGCAAGAATACTACAGTGCTGAAGACGGTCAGAGCATAAAGACGATGCACCTAAGACAAGTGTTGCATCAGAAGAACTAGCCAGTACAGGAAGAAAATGCCTTTGATGGAATAGAAATCCAAAAGGGAAAAAAAGTGTTGAAGGAACTACTGATTTTTCTACTTTATTAGACGCAGCAGTCTTCATGATTAACTTAATCTTGTGCTACCCTTTTGCCAAACCTCCAGGGCACTAAAAGAACCTCTTGCCCATATACTGGCAATCCATTTTAAAAGAACATGGATCATGGTGCAATTCCCTTCAGTAAGTTTCATAAGAACTTTATGCAATGGTGGTACTAAAAAATTGAGAATCTATGCACAAAAGCTCTAGGAAGACAAATTTTGGAGCCTGGTAAAGAACCACGGACTTCAAACAATGAAAACCATCTAAAGAGAACTATATTTTAAACACTGAAGAGTAGGCACTTAGCTTTCCCTCCAATAGCACGTAATTTACCCGAGCCTACATATTTTCATCTTTTTAAAAAACTTTCTTAATGTTATTAGTTTATTTTTGAGAGTCAGAGATAGACCGTGCGAGCAGGGGAGGGTCAGAGAGAGATGCAGAATCCGAAGACAGGCTCCAGGCTCTGAGCTAGCTGTCAGCACAGAGCCTGACGCAGGGCTCAAACCCACAAACTATGAGATCATGACCTGAGCCGAAGTCTGACGCTTAACCAACTGAGCCACCCAGGTGCCCCCATATTTTCATTTTTAAAGATGCGGTTCTACCGACCCTATATTCTCTGAAGATTATCTAAAGGACTAATCTTATGCTTTTATTTATAAAAGCATAAGCATGTGTGTAAAATATAAAACAGTATATACATTCCCATAAGTTATACATACTCCCACTGTCCAAATTCACACCTCCTCTCTTCTCAAGCCACCACCTCCTCCCCATCCTCATTCTGGACAGTTGTCCTTGCATTCTACTTTACTGAAAGAAAAAAAAATAGACAGAACTTGAAAGAAAGTTCCACCTTCTCATCACCACATCAACTAGCCCACTTGCATCTGTCAGTGCTTCTATCTAAGGCATCCAGACTCACTTACTGAAGTGTATCACTCCACCAATTTCCCACTCTCTTCACCCATCCGTCTCCTCATCTCTTTTTCTCTTTCTCTCTCTCTCCCCAGAACCATCCTCTTTATATACTCTCCATCAGTCATCACCCTTTTTAACTTTCCCCTTTATACAAGTCCTTTTTAAAAGCACTGTTTAGAGAAGCTGCCTCCAATTCTGCCCCTGTATTGAACTTACTCTCATCAGGTTTTCATCACCCCACCATTCCACCAAAATAGCTCTTGTCAAGGTCACCATCAGCCACTGCACGGCCATATCCTCAACTTACTGGACTTGCTGATTATGCTCTCCTGCTTTAAACACTGTCTGCATTTGGTTTTCTAGAATACCACTCTTTGTTCTCCCCCTTACCTCACTAGGACTTCCTTCTCAGATTCCTCTCTAGTTCCATCTCATGTCCACAATCTTTAAATTCCGGAGTATCGAAGGCTGAGTCCTCGGATGTCCATCTTCTCTATCAACATCCACTTCCCTTAGGTGACGTCATCTAATCACAGAGTTTTAAATAACACCTCTACTTTTAACACTCTCAAATCTCTCCAACCCAGACCTCTCTTCTCTCTACCTCGACGTATGTATCCAACCCACTTCACATCTCTTCTCGAGTGTCTAATAGAGATCTCAAACTAAACATGTTCAAAAAGAACTCCTAATTCCTCCCAAACCTCTCCTTCCCCAACTTTCCCCATCTCAGGAAATGACAACTCTATCCTACTTTCTCAGGTTCATAATCTGGAAGAATCAAATTTGACCTTTCTCCTTCTCTTACTTTCCACATCTATCGTCAGATCCCAAACTCCATCTTCAAAACAGATACAGAATTTGACCGCTTTGCTCCACCTTTACTACCACCACCCTAATCTAAGCCATAATCATCTCTCATCTGGATTACTGCAAAAGCTTCTTAATTGTTCTTCTTACTTCTTCCCCTGTCTTCTACCACCTATTCTCAACTTAGCAGCTCCATTTAAAACATAAGTCAGACCACATCATTCTTCTCTTCAAAACTCCCCAGGAGCTTCCCATCTCGGAGTAAAGTCAATGCCTTACAATGGCCATACGAAGTCATACATGATTCAGCCCTTGGCTACATCTAATATTTCCCATCACTATACCACTTGCTTACTCTGATCCACACTGGCCTCCTTACCTTTTCTAATCAGAGTTCCTGACTGAAAATCTTTACACTTATCTAGGACAAAGGTTCCAGGCAGGGGGAATAGTAGAACGTAATCTCTTTAACTTTGTTTTGTGATTCTGCTCAAAGATCACTTATTATAAAGCACTTCCCTGGGGTGCCTCGGTGGCTCAGTCAGCTAAGTGTCTGACTTCAGCTCAGGTCATGATCTCATGGTTCGTGGGTTTGAGTCCCACGTTGGGCTCTGTGCTGACAGCTAGCTCAGAGCCTAGAGCCTTTTGATTCTATTGTATCTTCCTCTCCCTCTCTGATCCTCCCCTGCTCATGCTGTCTCTATCTCTCTCTCAATAATAAATAAAACATTTTAAAAAAATGTTTTTAAGCCCTTCCCTGACCACTTTAAATATAGAAGGGTAAGCCCCTGCCAACACATAAACTTACCTTTCCTCCTTTATACTGCTTTATAGTTCTCTATAGCACTTCCAACCAACTAATAAATATATTTGTGTATTATCTATTTTTCCCTTCCCCACTAATATATAAATTCCATGAGTACAGGAACTTTTTTTTTTTTTAAATAATCTCTATACCCAACATTGGGCTCAAACTCATGACCCTGAGATCAAGAGTCACATGCTCTACCATCTCAGCTAGCCAAGCAACCCATGGGCAGGAACTTTAATTTTCTCAATGCTATATTCCCAGCATTGAGAAAACTGTGTGGCACACAGTAGGCACTCAGTCATTATTTGTTCAATGAACTGACAATCAAAGTAAGCTTTGTTAGCATATATTCGCTAAATCAAAAATACTAAGAATATTTTTGTTAAATCAAATACATAAACCAAACGGGTATCAACCAAGAGACTTTGACATGCCAGCCACTCTGCACCTGGACAGCTAAACTGTTTTTGACTACATAAAAAACAAAAACTACAACAAAACACCATTTACTAAGCTTTAACAATGGGTCAAGCATCATGGAAATAACTCTTAATGCATTACCTCATTTAAAGAAGTATTCTAAAAAGACAGATTTCTCCACTGTTCTGCTCCAAGATTAAAAATGCTGGTAAACAAAATGTTCCACGTAAAACAGAAGAAGTCCTCAGTTGAGTACAGCCAGCCCACAGAATCATGAGAAATAATATATCATTGTTTTTGAAGCAACTAAGTTTGCAGTTGCTACACAGGAACAGATAACGGATACAATACCCCAAGTTAACCAGAAAGTGATAGTCTTTGAATCAGGCGTTTATTTCTTTACAACCTCAAATTATTAAATCTTATGACTGAAAGAAACACAAGAAAGTCAAAAAGAAGACCTGGAAATTAACACCAAGGTCATTTTAGCAATGCATTTTAGCAATGCATTTAGCAATGCTCCGGTTTTATTTTCCACAGAATAGGAAAATACTAACTGATATGTTCTCTAACAATTCCATAACATGAGAAAACATCTGTAATGTGCCTTTTTTGATTCAATGGTCCTTAATTTCCTAAGATAGTTTTTTTTAAAAGTAAGCTCTATACCCAATGTGGGGCTCAAACTCACAACCCCAAGATTAGGAGTCACATGCTCCACTGGCTGACTCAGCCAGGCGCTCCAGAACAATTTTTTTTTAATTTATTTATTTGAGAGAGATAGCATGAGCTGGGGAAGAGGCAGAGAGAGGGAGAGAGAGAATCCCAAGCAGGCTCTGCAACACCAGTGCAGAGCCGGACAGGAGGCCCAGGCCCATGAACCATGAGATCATGACCTAAGCTGAAGTCAGGACTCTACTTAGTGAGCAATCAGTTATCCCTAGGACAATTTTTTTTAAAAAAGATTTTCCTGCCATTTTTTAAACCAACTGTTCATTATATACAAATCCTTTAGGAAATATATAATAATAGCAATAACATCAGTTACATAATGCTATCAACCAGGCAATGCTCTAAGTGCTTTTTAAGTATCAACCAATTTGATAGCTACACTAATCCTTTTAATAGGTAAAGAAACAGATACAAGGGTAAGTATCTTGCCTAAGGGTCATCTGGGATTCAAAGACAGGCTTTATGACTTCAAAATCCACACTTTTAACTCCTATACTTTAAAATAAATAATTCCTAGGACTACTGAAACTATCACACTTTTGTCTTACTGAAGTTCTCCCACTCGGATGCTATACTTATCATTAAAAGTGTTCTTCTTTTCTCTTTATAAACATTATCATCTTTGATTTTAAGACTAACAAGAAAATGTGAAACATAAACACACTTATGTAAAAGAACTTAGTTGACATTTTACTCCTTTCTCTGATCTTTAAGCATTTACTCATCATAACCATAAATAATCTTTCACATTAAATACACAGTCATCTGCTAGATACATCTTAGTTAAAATAAGGCTCTTATTTTGGCAGATACCCTGTTCCCAAAGATGACGGTAATATCCTTTTACAGAAACAATTAGGAAATGAGCAACAGTGGATCTGACCATCTATACTTATAAGTACCAATTTAACATCACACTGTCAATAAATTCTTACATGTCAAACCCCTGTACCTAGCAAAAGACAACAAAGACCTAAAGTGTTTATAAAATGCAGGCACCAGGAAACGTTCATTTGTACAAGGACAGCCAACCTAGGAAAGGAAACACACTCAAGTTTTATCAGTAATTAACTCTACCGAATCAACCTGGCAAAGAGGAGGGGAAAAGTATACATTTCCACAATATTTGTTTCTACAACAGCATCCTATAATATACCAAAAAATAATATTAAAAAAAATTGTCAGTCACCTGACTTTATAGAAATTTCATGTTTTCTTCTAATATTATCACCATCAAATTAGACCACATAATCAGTGTTAAGTGAATTTTATTTCCTTTTGCTATAAGGAATAGTCTTCCAGTGAGTTTCGGAAGTTATGGAATACACTGCCTCTGAAGAGAAAGGACACTGAAGGTGCATCATAGCGCCTCTCTCACTACAAAAAGACCATGAAGGAAACTCTTCTAAGCACAACAGGGAACTAACACTGGAGGACCTCTAACAATCCTGCCAAATCAAAAATGCTACTAAAATTTACGAGATCAAAGACTATTTCTACGGGGCGCCTGGGCGGCTTAGTCGGTTAAGCGTCCGACTTTCGCTTAGGTCATGATCTTGCGGTTCGTGGGTTTGAGCCCCACATCGGGCTCTATGCTGCCAGCTCAGAGCCTGAAGCCTGCTTCAGATTCTGCATCTTCTTCTCTCTCTCTGACCCTCCCTGCTCACGCTGTCTCTCTCTCTCTCTCTCTCTCTCTCTCTCTCTAGAAATAAATTAAAAAAAAAAAAAAGAATATTTCTACAATGGGAACTTTAACAGAAGGATGACTGTTAAAATGTACAAGTGAGTTAATTTCCAGTTTGATCTCACCCGTTTCAATACTCTACAGTATGGAGACTTAAAAAAAAAAGTTTATTTTGAGAGATAGCACACATGCACACAGGTATAAGTGGGTGTGGCGGAAAGAAAGAGGGAAACAAAGAGAATCCCAAGCGTTCTCAGCAGAGTTCAACACAGGGCTCGATCTCACAATTGTGAGATCATGACCTGATATTGAGAGCCAGACACTTAGCCAACTGAGCCACCCAGGTGCCCCGGTATGGAGCTTTTTAAAAATAACCAACACAATCTCAACATTCTGAGAAAGGCAAATAAGTTTCAAAAGAGACAATCAACCACTTTTATAAATATTTTTCTAAGTTACAAATGTTTTTAATATGGTAAGAAATGTGTTACCAGAGGCAATAATATCCCTACAGAATACTGGATATTCACAAAGACCGTCTGTATGACTGTAATTGCAGCTATTCAATAACATGTTGAAATGCAATCAAAGTGCACACACTCTTAGAATAGACACTCATTCAAATGTAGCTTAAGTCGTAGGCTAAAAATATCACAATTAAAAATATCCTTATTGCGAGACCACTTAATCTTTTAAGTATTCAGGACAATGATCCAGATCAAAGCACCAAGTACAAAGAACAACAATAATGATAAATTAATTCCAAAACCTATAAAACGTTAAACCTGTGAGGTAGAAAAGAGGAGTTGGCAAAGATTTAATATTCAGCACCACCATGCCAAATGTATGGCTTAGAGCCCAAAGTCCAAAAAGATGGATATATCAATAATCTGAACATCTATGATCAACAGCAAATATTTTGTAGAGATAGGGTCAAAACACATTTCACTTATAGACAGCACTACTACTTTCATGTTTTATCTACCAAGGACAGTTGCAAGATCACCAGAAATTCTCATATGAAAGAGAAGACTGAGAAAAATTGTTAGTAACATAACAAGAGAGAGAAGCAAATGGGCTGAATTGGTAAAGGAATATAAAAGTATTTGTAAATAATAAAGGAAAAACTGAGTTGAATGTGTCTGTTCTTTATAAGTTTGATTATATACTACTGAATGTAAAAAAAAATCAATGTGTAACTAACATATATACAAATTATATTAATATCTTACATTTCTATTGCATTTGTATTTTACAACCTGCTCAAATATTTTATTCTATGAGGTAATAAGATAAATGTTGTTATCCCCATTCTACAAGTGATTAGGAGAAAAGAACCAAACAATCCAGAATTTTCTAAATTTAACTATGAGATCTATTCACAATTATAATGTATCAACAGTAGCTCATAATCTATAAGTTGCATTTAAACTAAATAAGACAACAAAAAACATTTAATTGCAATAAATGATTCAATTTTATAACTTCATAATATACTGAAAATAAAAAAAAATGTTTATGAACTCTGAATAAGAGTCAAATTCTGACCTAAATGTTTTACACTCATTATCTCATTAAATCCTATCAAAATCCTCTGGGGGAAGGCACTATACTATCCCATTCTAGAGATAAAGAAACTGAAGCACAGAAGCAACTTTTCAAGGTCTCTGTGGATGGCAGAGCTTGTAAACTCTGCAGTCTGAGCTGACAGTCTAAGCTCAACACCACATAGATAAATCATCTTTATTTTATGAACTATTAGAAATGAATTATTTAACTGCTAGGAATTTACCCAAGGGATACAGAAATGTTGATGCATAGGAGCACATGTACCCCAATGTTCATAGCAGCACTCTCCACAATAGCTAAAACCTGGAAAGAGCCTAAGTGTCCATCAACAGATGAATGGATCAAGAAGATGTGGTTTATCTATACCATGGAATACTACATGGCAATGAGAAACAATGAAATCTGGCCATGTGTAGCAACATGGATGGACCTTGAGGGTGTTATGCTGAGCGAAATAAGTCAGGCAGAGAAGGACAAATATCATATGTGTGCACGTATAGGAGGATTAGGAGGAACTTAACAGAGGACCAAGGGGGAGAAGAAGGGCGGAAATGGTGGGGGAAAGGGGGAGAGGCAAACCATGAGAGACTCTTGAATGCTGACAAAAACTGAGGACTGGTGGATGTGGGGGGAGGAGGGGTGGGCATGGAGGAGGGCACTTGTGGGGATGAGCACTGGGTGTTATGTGGAAACTAATTTGATAATAAACTATTTGTAAAAAAAAAAAAAAAAGAAATGAATTATTTAATCACAGGACCATATACCTATGCATAAAAAGCAGGTAGAAGATTAGGCACTGATTCATCAAGTAATTTTACATAATCTGGTGGTGCTCTGGAGCATACCATTTTTTTCTTTTTTTTTTTTTTTAATGTTTTATTTATTTCTGAGAGAGAGACAGCATGAGCAGGGGAGGGTCAGAGAGAGAGGGAGATACAGAATCTGAAGCAGTCTCCAGGCTCTGAGCTAGATGTCAGCACAGAGCCCGACGCGGAGCTCAAGCCCACTAACCGTGAGATCATGACCTGAGCCAAAGTTGGACACTTAACCACCTGAGCCACCCAGGCGCTCCATGTAGCATATCAATTCTTATAGGCCAATGATCTTAATAGGGAAATAAAGTAGCTCCCCCTTACCCAGGGGGGTTATGTTCTAAGATCCTCAGTGGATGCCTGAAACTATGGATAGTACCAAAACACACACACACACACACACACACACACACACACACACACACACACACACACAGTTTTTCCTATACATACATAGCTATGATAAAGGTTATTATAAACTGGACAGAGTAAGAGATTAACAACAATAAGTAATAATAAAATAGGATAATTATAACAATATACTGTAATAAAAGTCATGTCAATGTAGTCTCTCTCTCTAAATATTTTACTATACTAGACAAACCCTTCTTGTGATAATGAGATGATAAAATGCCTATGTGATAAGATAAAGTGAGGTGAATGAGGCAGGCATTGTGATGTATTGATCCTCTGACAGAAGTCAGGAGTATCTATTCCTTCTGGACCATAGAAACTGTGAAAAGCAAAATCCTGGACAAAGGGCGGACTACTGAATATTACTATTTTCTCACACTTTTTTCCTTGGATGTTGACATACTGTTAGACCCACAGAAACGCTGCAAAATAATACAAAGAATTCTTCAACCAGATTCCCCAACTGTTAATATTTTACCACAGTTGTATCATCCTTTCTTTTATATACACACACAAATATAATTTTTCTGAATCATCTGAGAGTTAAGTTCCAGATACTTTTACCCTTTACCCCCTAAATACTTGATTCAGTGTGTACTTCATAAAAACAAGGACAATCTCTTACACTGCCACAGTGTATTTGTCAAAATCAGAAAATTAATATTAATACAATACTATTATTCATTTTTATTCACTATTATTTTGCCAACTATCCCAAGAATGCCTTCCTTTATATCAAACAAAATGTTTAAAATTAAATAAACCCCAGACCCATATCTCTTTAGGTTTCATTTATCTGAAATAGCTCCTCAATATTTTTGTGGTTTTCATGATACTGTCATTTTTGAAGAATACAGACCAGTTATTTTCCAGAATGTCCCTCAATTTGTGTTTATTTCATGTTTCCTCACAAGGTTTAGGTTATCTATTTTCATCAGGAATACCACATGAGTGATGCCATCTTACACTTACTCTTTAAAAGCATATATGCGAGGGGAGCATATATTATAAAACATATTACTACCATCAGTTTTTTCAAGGAATATGTATTCATCCGTCTCAGAATAGATTGTTATGTGCTGGAATAATCAAATAACTATAAACTTTGGAGTAAGAGAACAGAATTCAAATCCCAGCTTTGGTAGTTAACTTACAAAACTCTAGGCCTTAGGCATGTTATAAACGTTATTGCCACCTCAACTTATTCATTTGCAAATGAGGGATATAGTTGCCTTTCTAGATTATTGAAATAATAAAATCATGTACTTGGCACATAATACCCCTTCCCCCAAAAAGCATCTGAAATTGACTGCCTGAGTGATTTCCCCAAGGTCACAGGGTCAATGAACAGTGGTGCCAAAACAGACCTTGGATTTAACCAATAAATCTCATAAGAAACAAAATGGCCTTCTACAAGCAGTACTGTTAATATTTATGCAAGTGTCTTATCTTCTCTATTAAGAAGAATATAAGGTCCTTAATTATCAGGAGCTGCCTCTCACTCAGTTTTATACTTTATAAAGCCCCTAGCAGAGTATTTTATAAACAGAAGTCACTTCTTAAAGATGTATGCAATGCATACAAAATATTCAATTAGACACAATGCTCCCCCAAATACATCTCATTTTAATACACATTTTAAACTAAATTCTCAGATATTTGATAACCTACAAAATGGCCAACTACATTAAGCAACTTCTGTACCTAGAACAACAGAATTTAAGGGAATGTGAAAATATGAAACACCCACAAATACATATTTTCCTCTACATACTTTCCTACCAGAACCATATATCCCAACAAATAACTGTTCCAAAGAACGGCCAGAACTCAGTAAGAAGTTTTCAAATATACTGAATTATATTCCACCTAGTAAGAGAAAACAGAGGGTACTAGTTAGCTACTATCAGATTAATATCCCCAGCAAGACCAACTACAAAAACTGGATAAAACACACACATAAAATAACTGTACAGCGGCTTTTGGGTAACAGTGATGTCTCACCTTAGGTTCATCAACTGTAACATATTTAGGGTGTCTAGGTGGCTCAGTTAAGCTTCTGACTCCTAATTTCAGCTCAGGTCATAATCTTATGGTTTGTGTGATCAAGCACTATGGAGGCTGCCTGCTTGGGGATTCTCTCTCTTTCTCTGCCCCTCCTCAGCTTGCACTTGCACTGCTCTTTAAATAAACAAACTTTAAAAAGAAATTTAGGGGCGCCTGGGTGGCTCACTCGATTGGGTGGCCGACTTTGGCTCAGATCATGATTTCACACTTCGTGGGTTCGAGCCCCGTGTCGGGCTCTATGCTGACAGCTAGTTCAGAGCTTGGAGCCTGTTTCAGATTCTGTGTCTTCCTCTCTCTCTGACCCTCCCCTTCTCAGGCTGTCTCTCTCTCTCTCTCAGAAATAAATAAAACGTTAAAAATTTTTTAAAGATAAAAAATAAAAAGAAATTTTACAAAACTGTAACAAATGTGGCTGAAGGGGCAGGGGCATCACAATGGGAGAGGTTGTATTAAGGGGTATGGGAACTCTGTATTTTCTGCTCAATTCTGCTGTGAACCTAAACCAGCTCTAAGAAATAAAGTCTATTGTTTTAAAAAAAAATTGTGTGAAGTCATCAGAGAGCAAACAAGACAGCTAGGAATTGAGGGAACAAAAATCCCAGAGCAAAGACAAAACTTATCATTATTAAAGTTAGCCTTACATTTCCTTGAGGTAGTTACCAACTGACAGTAAGACATAGAGGCTGAACAGAAAAGAGTGGCCTAAATTTAGCCTACAGCTATTCTACTAAACTGGGCAAACAAAAACTAGAATTCAAAACCAGCCAAGGAAGAGGGGCCATGTTGGATACTCCAGCCTTTTCAAATGAAACCATAAAAAGCTATACCCTAGGAACAAGGACAAACTGAAATAGACAAGCCTCACTTGGAATAACATGAGCTACCTACTCTACCTGGCTTCCAGAATTAAAAAGAACTATCTCTGGAGGAAGATCTTATCATCCAGAATTACATCCAGAATTACTAACATAGCACTGCCCAACAGAAGTTTCCACAATGACAGGACCATCGTCTATCTGTACTAGCCACATGTAGCTATTGAGCACTTGAGGTGTGGCTAATGTGACTGAGGAAAAGAATTTTTAAATTTAATTTTAATTAATTTAAATGTCAGCCTAAATAACCATGAGTGATTAGAGCTTCCATATTGAAAAGCACACCTCAAGAATTTTTCATACCCAAGATTGAATACTAAAGAAACAAGCAAGGAAACAAAAAGTCACCAGCCAAACAGGAAATAAAATCAAATGTAAAAAAAGAAAAGGAGGGGGAAAAAATCAATAGAAGCCTCACAGTCATATAGCCAGTGAAATTATATTTTTTTTTGAACATTTATTCATTTTTGAGAGACAAAGAGAGACAGAATGCAAGCAGGGGTGGGGGAGACAGAGAAGGAGGCACAGAACTCGAAGCAGGCTCCAGGCTCTGAGCTGTCCCACAGAGCCTGACAGGGCTTGGACTCAAGAGTCATGAGATCATGACCTGAACTGAAGTCAGACACTTAACCGACTGAGCCACCCAGGTGCCCCGTATGGCCAGTGAAATTACTAAAGGGACTTTAAAATAACAATAAAATTGTTCAAGAAAATTTCACCAAAAAACTGCAATTTACTTTTTAAAATAACAAATTCTTGATTTCTAAATCAATTCCCCCACTAAAAAGAACGAAGTCTCCCAAGAGAAATGACTGATTCTAGGACAAAGGTGGGGAAAGTATAAGATGGGCCTAGAAATCTTCTGGTGCCAGGAAAATCACTCAGCAACAAAAGAAATGATCTACTGATACAAAATATCAACAAATCACAAAATTACTATGTTGAGATAAACCTTAGGTAAAGGAGTACATGCTGTATCATTCCATTTTTATTAAGCTCTAGAATAGAAAAAACTAATCTGTAGTGAAAAAACTCAGATAGGTAGTTCTGTCTGGAAGGGGCAAGAGTGAGAGACCAAGACCAAATGGGAAGGGACATGAGGGAATTGTCTGGGTTGATGGTAGTATTCTATTACCTTGATAGGAGTTTGGGTTACACAGGTACATGCATTTGTCAAAACTCACTAACTGGTAGTATACTTAAAGTCTGTGCAGTTTCCTGTATATAAATCTTACTGCAAAAAAAAAAGAACCATAGGGGTACCTAAGTGGTTCAGTCAGTTAAGCATCTGGCTCTTGATTTCAGCTCAGGTCATGATCTCACAGTTCATGGAATTAAGCCCCATATCGGGCTCTGTGCTGACCACCTGGACCCTGCTTGGGATTCTCTCTCTGACCCTCCCCACTTGTGCTCACTCTCTCTCTCAAAATAAATAAACTTAAAAAAAAAAAAAAAAAAGAACCATAAATACCAAGCTATTTTATGATTGACATGCTTAAGTGTTAAGTTGTAGAATATACTAATGTCTACAACTTACTTTGAATTACCTTATAAAATAAAAATGAAGTAATAAATGAGTAGAAAAATACCTATGATAAAGGCAATGTATCAAAATGTTAATTGTAGAATCCAGGTAGTGAGGTATATGCATGTTCACTATACAATCCTTTAAAGCTATTTGTAAGATTGAAAAGTTTCCCATTAAAATATTAAGGGCAGGATTTCAACATAGGCCGAGCAGAATTTAACACACACACACACACACACACACACGAGTCAACTGCTTAAACCAAAGAAAAAACCTTACATGCAGCCACATAGGGGGGAAAAAAAAAGGATACATCATTTTCAAAAGAGCCAATTTTCTATGGAAATAACAGAAGCCAAAATGTAGAAGAATTAACATCTTTAAAGTGCTTTAAGAAAATAATTCCCAAACATATCTGGGAAAAATATACTTCAAAAATTAAAATATTTATTGCATAACTCACATATTCTTAAAATTCATCTAGAAATGCAAAGGACAGAAACAGGCCTTTGAAGAACAAGGAGGAGGCCTATCAGCTACGGTAATGACACTATGGTGCTGGTGTGAGAAGAGACAAAATACGGACAGGACAGAATACAGAGTCCAAAAACAGACCCACACATATAAACCCACACCTGGTTTATGACAAAGTTGTCACTACTATGCAATCAAATAATAAATGGTGCTCCATTTAAGGGATATTCATGTGGGAGAAAATGTACCTTAATCACCACCTCATACCATACACAAAAATCAATTCCAGATGGATGGCAGATCTAACTAAATGTGAAGGTAAACCAATAAAATTTTTAAAAGAAAACACAGAAGGGGCACCTGGGTTACTCAGTCGGTTAAGCGTCCAACTCTGGCTCAGGTCATTATCTCATGGTTCCCAAGTTCAAGTTCGAGCCCCATATGGGCTCTGTGCTGACAGCTTTGGGGTCTGGAGCCTGCTTCAAACTCTGTGTCCCCCTCTCTCTCTGCCTTTCCCCCACTCATGCTATCTCTCCCTCTCTCTCAAAAATAAACACTAAAAAAATTTTTTTAAAGAAAGAAAACACATGAAAACAAATTCCTTAGTGACCTTAGAGTAGATGAAGATCTCTTAAATAGGACAAAAATAGTATTAATCTAAAAGAGAATTTTGAAAAATAAAATAATACAGAGAAGTTTGGGGCACCAACCCCCATGCAGTCAAAATAACTTTAGATTTCCTAAGAACTTAACAACTAATAGTCTGCTGCTCACCAAAAGCCTTAATGATAATATGGCTCATAAATACATATTTTGTATTATATATATATATATATATATACATATATATACACACACACATACATACACATACATACACACACACACACATTCTCCTAATAAAATAAGCTAGAGAAAAATAAAATGTTATTAAGAAAATCATAAGGAAGATGGGGTGCCTGGCTGGCTCAGTTGGTAGAGCATGCAACTCTTGATCTCAAGACTGTAAATTCAAGCCCCACATTGGGTGTAGAGATTATTTAAAAATAAAATATTTTGGGGGCGCCCGGGTGGCTTAGTCGGTTGAGCGTCCGACTTTCGCTCAGGTCATGATCTCGCGGTTCGTGGGTTCGAGCCCCGCGTCGGGCTCTGTGCTGACTGCCAGCTCAGAGCCTGGAGCCTGTTTCAGTCTGTGACTCCCTCTCTCTCTGACCCTCCCCTGCTCACACTGTCTCTCTCTCTCTCTCTCTCCTAGAAATAAATAAATAAAACATTTTTTAAAAAATAAAATAAAATAAAATTATTTTTTAAAAATCATAAGGAAGAGAAAATACATTTACAGTACTGTACCGTGTTCATTAAAAAAAAAAAATCGACATACGTGGACCCATACACTTCAAACCCCTAGTTGTTCAAGGGCCAACCATATATTAAAATAAGATCGTATGTTAAATTAACTCATGTATTCACCTAAGTCGGCTCTAAGAAAGTGAAAAAGATAGCCAAAGAATGGAAGATATTTCTCCAAAAGATTTCATACTGAGAATACATATTTTAAAAACCATGAATGAGGGGCACCTGGGTGGATCAGCTGGGTAAGCCTACAACTCTTAATTTCAGCTTAGATCATGATCTCACAGTTCGTAGGATCCAGTCCCACTTTGGGCTCTACATGGAACCTGCTTGGGATTCTCTCTCTTGCTCTCTCCCTTCTCCTCCCCCACTTTCTCTCTCAAAATAAATAAACATTTTGAGATGAGACAGTCAAGCAAATAGAAAATCAAGCAAAAGAAACTTCGCAAAAATAGAACATCCAAATAGTCAATAATCTTGGCTTGGGGCACCTGGGTGGCTTAGTCGGTTAAGCGTCCGACTTTCGCTTAGGTCATGATCTCGCGGTTCGTGGGTTCGAGCCCCGCGTCGGGCTCTGTGCTGACTGCCAGCTCAGAGCCTGGAGCCTGTTTCAGTCTGTGACTCCCTCTCTCTGACCCTCCCCTGCTCACACTGTCTCTCTCTCTCTCCTAGAAATAAATAAAACATTTAAAATAAATAAATAAATAAATAATCTTGGCTTGGGTAGTGGTTATAAGGGTTAGTTCACTTTGCGATTACAAAACTGTAAGTATAAAATTTATACACTTTATACCATCTTCTACTTTAATAAGTAGACAGATTAGCCATTATTAGCACAAATATAATTACTTCATGTAAGTGTTCAAGGATTCTGCTCTGAAGAGTAACAGCAGGACATATATTCAATGCAGGCCTCCATGGAACAATGGCCGTACCATCTTGTTACCATTGCATAAGTTTCCTTTAAACCACACATTCTTTTATTTTTAATGGCTTCTACCTATAGGGTGTATACAATCTCCCAAGACTATATAAAGTGCTTTACGTGCATTGTGGAGTTTACCCTTCACAAGAAGCTTTGAGGTAGCTATTAGCATCATTATTTTACAGATGAGTAAACTGAGGCTCAGAAAAGTTAGACAATTTGCTCTAGTTGACATATTAAGCTGCAGAACTGGAATTATGAACCTGTGAATAAATACAGTAGCATAATTTGTTACTTGGCATTATTTACCACCAACAGACATTAAGTATACTGTTGTTTTAAAAATTCTATACTTTTTGGAAAATATATTCAGTGCCTGATATGAACCACAGAAAAGTCTAAGGTTTTCTTGTAAGACCTGAAAAGGAACACCATCATATCAAAATACTATAGTACATAAAGGCTTGTTACTAATTCAATGACATTCTCCTGGAGGAGTCACATGTTAATGAGAAACAATTCAGAGCAAACAAAACCTTTACAAAATTCACACACATACTTCTTTCATGTTACATAGTTCCTCGTCATATTACTCAAAAATTCTCTGAACGGGTTTTTTCCTTCTAAGTACTTCTGAAAGTATCTTGTTTTTAAAAGGTTTTCCTGTTTTCACGTGACTTTTACCAACTGATGGGATTGATTTCACTGCTTGCCAAATTCTACCATTACGTTTTACCATTTACAAAGAAGCTATATCCATAAAGTTTTTTTTAATTTTAATTTTAGAGAGAGCGAGCGAGCAGGAAAGAGGGGGAAGGAACCTCAAACAAGCTCCACACTCACTGCAGAACCCAACATGTGGATTGATCCCACGAGCCTGGGATCATGACCCGCGCCCAAATTAAGAGTTGGTCACTCAACTAACTAAACCACCTAAGTGCCCCAAAGAATAGTTTTATTATTACTTTGCTATTACTAAAAATCAAATATATCCATATTAATACATGTAAAAATTAAGAGTTACTTAAATGCTGATATACCAATTCTCATTTAGGTATACTGGATTTTAGTTGCCTCTTCTGTAAGTTAGACTAAATGTCTATGTAAATGTTTCCAGCTCTAAAATTATTTGCTCCCATATCACAATATCTTTAATATAACTATTTTATCTTTAGAGCTGGTGATTATTAATTTAGCTTTGAGGAAGGAAAAAGGGAAAACATACATATTTACAATGCCAGGGAGCATTCTGCTACAATGCGAAACAGTTCCATACCACAGAAATGAAGTGTACAGAGGCTCCTGATACAAGAAAAGAGATAAAGGGCTTGTGTTATCAAGGTGTGTACTACAAAATCTACTGAAAAGTTATCAAATGCTTCCTAAGCATACATTTTTAAAGTATTTGAATCATTGTTTTGATTACTGTCAGCTTTTTCCAGTTGTACAGGACTATTTCAAGGCCAAAGGCAAACCATAATCTTAATACCACTGCAATTAGTTTTCCAAGAGGTTATTAGTTTGTGACATTTGCTCACCAGTACACACTTATGTTAGGAACTAGGGGATAAGAAAGAGCTAAGTAGTAAAAAAGCAAAATAAAAAAATCTTCAGGTACACATGTCTGTGTGCAGTTTTGTCATCTCCCTCTCTCTCTGACCCTCCCCTGCTCACACTGTCTCTCTCTCTCCTAAAAATAAATAAAACATTAAAATAAATAAATAAATAAATAGATAGATAAATAAATAAATAAATAAATAAAAACTGTAATACAGAAACACAGCATTAAGGAGGGAAATTTTGCTCCTGCTTTGGTTCACAGCCTTCTCGATTACTGAATTCTTTCTGATAGTAAGGATCTATTACTTTTATAATTTAAAAAAATTAAATCAAAAAATTTTTAATTTAGTACACTGGCTTTTAGATCAATATCCAAATTTTTTTATAATTCAGTATTTTTCCACAAAAGAAATGTTTGTTGTTTTTAATGTCACAGTTTAGCATAATTAGATCTCTCTCCTAAGTAATACAATCTCACCACACCAGCTGATCCCTAAATTATTCACTGGCTACCAAACTTGCACTCTTCTGTGACAGCAGGTACTCTGTTAATAATATCCACGGTGATGAATTCCATTCATGGGAAAATGCTGAAGACTCAAACAAACAAGCAGATACATTCTGAGGTGTGTAACGTTGGCACTGATACCATTATATTATATTCTATTAGAGTACATTCATGAGACAATATGTTCCTTTAACACAAAGCTATACAGCGCAAGTGGGGAAAAAAGATGTAACCTCTGAAATTAAAGACTTTTCAATATTTTTAAAAAATCACAAAAATATAACTACCACATGATCCAGCTGTCCCCACTTCTGGGTCCATAGAAAAAAGAACTGAAAGTAGTCTTGAAGAGATATTTGCACACTCGTGTTGACAGACCTTTTCATGATAGCCAAGAGATGGAAGCAACCCAAATTGCTTTAGGTTAAAGCTAAAGTGATAAAAGAATGAACAAAATGTGGAATATACATATAATGGAATTTTTCAGCCTTAGACAGGAAGGAAATCCTGACACATTTGTTCCAGTGTTCCAGTGTCACAGTGTTCCAGGATGAACACTGAGAACATTATGCTAAGTGAAATATACTAGTCACAAAAAGGCAACTACTATATGATTCTACTTCTAGGAGATAATTAAAGTAGGCAGTCAAATTCATATGGTGGTGACCAAGGGCTGGAGGGAGGGAGGAAAAGGGAGGTGTTTAATGAGCACGGATTTTCAAAATGTACACGATGAAGAAGTTCTAGAGATCTGTTTTACAACAATGTGAACACACTTAGTACTAATGAAATACCTGTTTAAAAATGTTTAAGATGAAAAAAATGCTTAAAATGATAAATATTATGTGTTTTTTCACAATAAAAAATTTAAAAATTTCCATTTTAAAAGTAATTTTGGCCACCAAATTGTTAGGTCAAGATGATAGTACATTTTACTGATTGTACAGTTTACAAATTAGTTCAGTTTGTTTTTTTAATATAGGGAGTCATACAAATATTTTCAGAGTAAAATATGTAAAGGAAGGGATTAGCTAAGTATAAAAATGCTTTATTATACAGCAATTTTTAGAAAGACAATATTCCTTTCTAAATATTAACATATCTAAAATTATAATTTAATGAGATACTTTCAAAACAAAATGTTAAAGAATATATATATATATTTTTTTATGTTTTATTTATTTTTAGGAGAGAGAGAGAGACAGCGTGAGCAGGGGAGGGTCAGAGACAGAGGGAGTCACAGACTGAAACAGGCTCCAGGCTCTGAGCGGGCAGTCAGCACAGAGCCCGACGCGGGGCTCAAACCCACGAACCGCGAGATCATGACCTAAGCGAAAGTCGGACGCTTAACCGACTAAGCCACCCAGGCGCCCCAAAGAATATTTTTCTTAATTCTTATAATCAGGATTTCCACTTTTCACTTATCAGAAATAAAAGATTGCCTAAAACTATGTAAAAAACAAGAGTTAATTAAAATTTGGAAAGCCTTTTAGCTAGATACCTTGATCTGAAAGTATTTGAGTGACTTAAATCATTCAATCATGAAACTAAAGGAAGTCAATCATGGCTGCAAGTAGATATTATTAACACCAAAAAGGCTTAATGAAAGCTTAATACATACAAGATCAAATTTTAATTCTACTTAAATATTTTGAATCTTACACTTTGAGGTTTATATACCAAAAAATTCCTTTTGATAAAAGCACACTCTAAAAAACTACCAGCATACTCCTTGGATTTTCAGATTTATAAACATTAAGAACTATAATAACAATTTTTGGCATTTAGTGTTTTGGTTTTTTTGTTTATTTGTTTTGTCAACACTCATCACAATAAGTATAGTCTTATTAATCTCCCTCACTTATCCACCTATCTCCCCACCCACCCTTTGGTATCTAGTTTTAAAGGATTTAAGACCTAACTGTATTTATTTACTTTTATTACAGAAAACATCAAACACAGCTGATGTGTAAACCACCATCTACCAATAACCCAGCTCCAAAACTTACCAATACATCAACAAAAAGACTATCTAAGATTAATTAATGGTTATCCACTAGGTGGTAGTAAGCAAACCCCAGATATATAATTTCATTTATAAATACTTCAACATATAACTCTAAGGGATACTTAAAAATAATAACCATAATGCTATTATCCCACTTAAAAAAAATCAGTAATTCCTTATATCATCTGACATCCAAATTTTCTCTATTACCTTGTAACTGTCTCTTGACAGTTAATCTGTTCAATTAGTATCTAAATGAGTTCACACATGAAGATTCTATTTAACAGTTTCATAGAGTAATCTACAGAAACTTACACTGGGGTGGGGGGAAGACAAGTATACAGTTAAACAAAAGCAAACTGCAAAACAGAAAGTAATCTGTGAGCCTATTTTTTATAAAAATGTTTATCTTAATACATGATAACAAAAAGTAGTCATTTTAGTAGTTACACTAGCCATGATATGGGGGAATTATAAAACAAATCAGCCTGAAATAATTCAACTTTTTTTTTTTGAGAGAGAGAGAGAGCACGAGCACAAGTAGGGGAGAGAGAGAGAATCTGGATCTCCACACTTAGCACAGAGCCTGATGTGGGGCTCAATCCCACAACCCCGGGATCATGACCTAGGTCAAAAGCAAGAGTTGGAACACTTAACTGAGCCACCAAGGCACCCCTGAAATCATCCAACTTTAAAGAAAAAATGTGATTTAGCTTAAAAATTTTTCAAAGGCTGTATTTCACTTCCTCTGATTCAAGTAGTCATGTCTAAAATACTTTTAATGGAGAGTTTTCCAGGTTCCACTGCTTTTCTTACTTGTTTTTTGTTTGTTTTTAATGAGGAGGTTTAACATATAGTGTTAAATATACATGTATATATAGATATCCATAGGAGTCAGGTGCATGTCTAAATTCGCACACAAACTCAGTCAACAAATATCATCAACTATAACAAAGCATTTTCCCCCAGATAGGTAGGGGAAGTACCCTACTAAAAGGCAAAATAGCCACACTAATACCAAAAGGCATCTTAAATCTATCCATTTCTTTGCACTGCCACCACATCCTCTCTATAGATTACCTTCATGCCTCTTTCCTAATGGTTTTCCTACTCCTACTCTCATTCTGGTCTTCTTCTTCCTTCAAATAGCAGTTAAAGTAATTACAACATAAACCATAGTGGCTGCCCTCCTTCCTCAAATCACCCCCACTTTATTCACTCTACTACACCTAAGCCTCACTGGCAAGCTTTCAGATTCTTTATCAAACTCTTAACAACTCCAAGAGTTTCACACAGGCTCTTTCTTTGCCCACGGCTCTCAATTCCACTCACTTTAGTTGCGGGTCTCTCTTCAGGCCTCAGTTTAATACATCATGTCCTTAGAAATTCTTCCTTGTCCATCCAATCTAAAATCCTTACAACTAATTAGCTGTTTGAAACAAAAACAAAAAACATTAGATCCATACCTCAACAAATTACAAGAATAAACTCAATAGATTAGAGAACTAAATATTTAAAATGTAATTCAGTAAAGACTAGAAGAAAATAGGGTAAATGCCTCTTTGGGTTTTTTTTTTTTAATGTTTGTTTATTTTTGAGAGAGAAAGAGAGACAGCATGAGTGGGGGAAAGGCAGAAAGAGAGGGAGACACAGAATGCAAAGCAGGTTCCAGGCTCTGAGCTGTCAGCACACAGCCTTACGCAGGGCTCAAACCCACAAACTATGAGATCATGACCTGAGCTGAAGTCTATGCTTAACCAACTGAGCCACCTGGTAAATGCCTCCTTGAACTCAGCATGGGAAAAGGCTAACTATGACTTAAAATCCAGAGGCAATGAAAGAGAAGATTGATGAAATAGACCACACACAAAAAATTTTTTTTACCAGGCAAACAAAGAAACATCAAAAAGTCAAAATGAAAAAAAAATGCAACATATGCTAAAGGACTAATATTCCATATATATAAGAGATTTTTTAAAACTGATGGACAAAGGACCATGGTCAACTCTTAATACAAATATGGACAAAAGACATTAACAGAAAATCCACACTCACACACACAATTTTAAAATGACCCTTAAACACTCATTATGTCTCCCTCATAATGAGGCATGAAAATTAAAACTACATGGATATACCATTAGATTGGAAAAATTGTTAAATAACATTCTACTGGCAATGCTGTAGAGAAACAGGCACTATCATATATTGCTGATGGGAATGCAAACTGGTACAGTTCTTACTGACAGAAATTTAGCAATATTTAAAACTATATATGCATTTACCTTTTGACTAAATAATCCTACTTCTGAAAATTTACCTTGAACAATACAAAATTACATATGCACAAAGCTATTCTTTCTAATTGTAATTGGGAAATACCATGTCAATAACTAGGAAAGTGGCTGAATAAACTATGGTAATCCACATAATGAAGTACTATTCAGCAATAAAACAGAATGAGAAAGATCTCTAAGAAATGACATGAAGTGATTTCCAGGAAACACTGTTAAGGGAAAACCATCAAGGGCAAACAGGTAGCTATAGAATGTTACCTTTCCTGTAAGAAAGGAAACTGAAAAATCATAGACAATTATCTGTTCATGTAACCCTCTGCCAAACACACACACACACACATACACACACACACACACACGAAGAATAAACTGAAAACTTATGATAATGGTTACCAAAAGGGGTTAGGTAGGAATGAGGTAGGAATGAGGTGGGAAGGACACTGAAGAGGGAGTGACACTTCTGATGGTTTTAGCATGATTCTGTGTTTTAGAACCTTAATTAATGTTTCACATAATCAAATAAACAAAAAAAGACATGGGTGGATCCAAAATGAAATATAAAGGAATGAACTTAAATATGTTTCAAATAAACAATATATTAATCACACACTGACAGTGGAGGTTTGAAGAAGAACATAAGTAACTTAAAACACACTATTTTGACTACATGCTCCAAGTCTGTGGCTAAAGAATAAAAGAACTATAAATAAATAAGTGTTGTACTCGGGTTAGTAAAT